>OZ025293.1:102255449-103455449 GCA_964019185.1 Maratus speculifer
GACCCTGAGTATACATTAAAATTATAATAAAAATAAATTTTCCGAAATTTGTTTTCTGCATTTGTTAAAAAAAAGAGCTTAAAATTGTACTTAAAGAATCATATTTCAAACGCTTATAGCGAATCGGCGGATGCTTTGAACCAGCCAACGATTGAATCTTCCCCTTTGAGCGTATTATCCAGCAGAGCTGTTTCAGTAGTTACGCTTTCCAAAGCCTTCGGTTCTTTCGATTCTTTGGCCATTCACTGGCGAGGAAAAACGGTTATTTTATTATTCTTTTTTGGCTGTCTTGTTGTTTTTTCTGTTATCGCTTCTGTTATTTTATTCCAAGTAATCGGTATGTTTCTGATGTAACTATTTTCTGCTGAGACTGTAACATTTGGTACAAAAGTGTTTTAAGTTGAAAAAATATGTTGATAATAAATATAACAGAAATAACAATTTTATCTGAGTGAATGACATTTTATTAAAAGTGTTTGTTTATTCTTTATGGTTTTCGGAAGTAATGAAAGAGGAAGTATTAAATAATTTTCAATAGGGAAAGATTCTATGTTGATATTGGAGGGGTGATGGAAGATACGGAGGGTTTACTCGTTTTTGAATATTTAAAAGGGTTATTACTACATGTTCATGGAATTTTTTAGAGGGGGGGGGAGATTTTGGCAATATAAATTTTGTTTTCTGGCCAAATAATTTTAATATTTTTGTTTTGCATTTGCGTTAAAAGATTTTATTTCTGTGATTTTATTTCGCTAAAAAAAAAAAAGAAAAAAAAAGAAAGAAAAAAAAAGAAAGAAAGGAAATAGTTTTCCATAATTTGTGAAATAACTTAATTTTAGTACAGTTGTAATTAATTTGAAAAGTATATTTGTATGAACGAAATTTGTTTGTATGAATTGCATTCGATTAAAAGAATATAAATAATATTTTTGTGTTCTTGTGAAATTAACTTCGAATATGTGTTGATTGATGTGCGGCCGCTATTAGGTCGCGGATCAATTTTTCTTTTATAATATTTTACAATGTAGTTGAAAAGTGTTTATGAATTCGGTTTGTCTGTCCTTGCTCTAACTCGTGTAAATATAGTCTGATTGCCATGAAATTGATACATGTATTATTAGAATTTAGTATGGCATTTTCGGTTTCGAGAAGGAAGTTTGCAGGACCGCTCAGAAGAATTCCATTACTTTACGGTGAACGAAATTTGCTTGTATGAATTGTATTCGATTAAAAGAATATAAATAATATTTTTGTGTTCTTGTGAAATTAACTTTGAATATGTGTTGATTGATGTGCTGCCGCTATTAAGTCGCGGATCAATTTTTCTTTTATAATATTTTACAATGTAGTTGAAAAGTGTTTATGAATTCGGTTTGTTTGTCCTTGCTCTAACTCGTGTAAATATAGTCTGATTGCCATGAAATTGATACATGTATTATTAGAATTTAGTATGGCATTTTCGGTTTTGAGAAGGAAGTTTGCAGGACAGCTCAGAAGAATTCATTACTTTACAGTGAACGAAATTTGCTTGTATGAATTGCATTCGATTAAAAGAATATAAATAATATTTTTGTGTTCTTGTGAAATTAATTTTGAATATGTGTTGATTAGAGCTGTTGCAAACCGTACGTATTCGTTACTATGAAACGGGTATTCCCTAAGATACGAAATACCGAATCGTTATTTAAAAATACCGCTCGTTAGCCGTTACTGGAGTACATATGCAACCGAGCAAAGTGGAACTAACTTCAAACGCTGCTTACGATTGTATAATTCATGCTTTCTCGCGAAACCGCCTCAACAAGTATATTAAGGTGCATATTAAAAAGAAAAATATTAAATGTGTATTTGAATAGAAATGTTCACTACTTAGAGTGATACCAATGAAACATGCGATAACAAAACCTGTCGATAACGGAAAGTAGCATTAAGCGAGTTCTCAAAAACGTTTTACCCCGCTTAACATCGCAAAATTTTTCTAACATATTCATAGATTCAATCTAATGCATGAAATCATAATAAGGCACTGAGGCAATAGAAGTGATATCAAATCGAATAGCATTATGTATTGAAGATCAAGTAATAATCTAATACATTTATATGGTGACCAGGGGCGTGCGAAGAGAAAATTGTGCTTGTGGCAAACTTAGAATTTGGCGCCCCCCCCTCCTAAATTTTTCTTGTAATAGGCCAAAAATGATGCTAGTATTATAAATTTTGTGCCCCCTAAATCACCGGACCCGGGGTGGCTGCCCCCTTTCGCAAGGCGCTGATGATGACACCTTCAAACATAAATCTTTCCAGAAATACTTCATCATTCCTTAATTACAGCTATAACGAATATTTTAGTCTACTATAAGCTTCCATTCTTTTTGCAGTGAAATTATAAGGAAATTTTAATAGATTAAAAGCATAATTAACACAAACTTAGTTTAATTAAATTCTTAAATGATAAACACGCGTTGTTTTTCTATTGCTTAGATCGATGGCTCTTGTTTAAATCGAAATTTTAATACATAATATGTAATCTTCAAAAAAAAAAAGCGCAATTATTTTGTTTAAGTTTTAAAAATGCATATAAAACTTCATATCTGTAAGATAAATAGTACAATCCCTCAACGATCTCAAAACAATCGTTCTTCTAAAAGCATTTTTTTTCTTTTTTTGCTTCAAAAACTCCCTCCAAATTCACATTTACATATTCGGAAAAATAACGGATGCTGAAATAACAAAAACACCATTTCTATCTTTCTTTTTCTTAATACCCAAACAACTAAATGAAATACCCGTATATGATACTAATACGAGAACAGAGCTGTTCCAAACCGCACATATTCTTTAACATATAACGGGTATTCTCTAAAAAACGAAATACCGAATCGTTTCTTTGAAATATCACTCGCTTGTAGTTACTGTCAGTACGCCACCGAAAAAAACGAAACTAACTTTAAACGATGTTTTACGTACGTTTGTGCAATTCATGATTCATGAATGAAGCGAGACGGTCGACGCGGTAACAGATGCGAATTTGTGTTCGGGATCTGGCATTAGGCGCCGAATTTAGTTATTTTGATATCAGTCTATGCGTACAATTAATTCTCTTTGAATGTAACAGTTATTCTCAAATGATTTGGTTTTCGCAGGAGCCTATTGATTTATTTATTATGGAAAGAAAAATAAGTAAATTGTGAACATATTTTTCCGCAGTATCAAGTGATAAAGCAAAACGTGATTTATGCCAAATGAAGTATTCAATTAAAGGAAGCTCAACTGCTCAACGACGAATTAAAATAAAAAGAAAAAAAAACATTTATTAGTAAAGCATCGTTTATCATATGATAGTTTGTTTCCATCAAAACCGTTGTTATTGTCATCATTGAGCCAGCAGCTTAGTAATGATGATGAAAATGTTACAAAGAGCAATGTATATTTCTGAACATTTTCAAGAAATTAAGTTTTAAAAATTACAGGTTTGCTTTAAGTATATTATTTTCCTATAAAAGTATCTTTGCATACGTATTTATATTTGAAAACATTTTCATGATAAAGACAAATTTTTAGATTGTTTTTAAAAATATTTTTATGATAAAGTTTATTTCTCTTTTATCTTTTTTCGTAGATTTTAAAAATGTATTTGCTGTTTGTTTTTAAATTTCATATCTGAAGGAAAAAAAGTATTTTAAAATATAAATAAAAGTTTTCAGAGATAATAATGGATTGAAGTACAAATGTAGATGTGTGTTTGATAGGAGGATCACATAACAAATAAAACATATTGTTTTTAAATTATTCCAGAAATTAAATTTTCATTACACATAATTACACATATTCTGTTAGTGTAAAATTAGTGAGATAATTTGCTTGTAGAAAAATTTTGTTTGTGTAATTACATCTCATAATTTTATTGTATAAATTTTGTAAACTTTTACTCTTGCTAAACTGCTTTCTCAGATTATTCTTTATTTGCATAAGTAATAAATTCTACAAGTTAGACATGTTGTACTCAATTATTTATCTTTTTAATTTTGTTTGCCAAAAAAAATTAGAAACTTGATTAAATCTGTATTTTATGGACAGATAGATGGCAGCACATAACAATATGTGAAGAGTAAAAAATGCTCAATCTTCCAAATACTCATGTTCCATATGTAACTAGATTTGTTGCAGTTATGTAGTACACACGATGATTTTTAATAGCCGGTTTTTGAGCAGTAACGAGTAACGATAATTTTTAAACGGGTAGTCGGTTTTAAAATAACGCCATCACACGGGTATTTATTTAGTCGTTAGTTTTACAGCACTAGTGTTGATTGATGTGCGGCCGCTATTAAGTCGCGGATCAATTTTTCTTTTATAATATTTTACAATGTAGTTGAAAAGTGTTTATGAATTCGGTTTGTCTTTCCTTGCTCTAACTCGTGTAAATATAGTCTGATTGCCATGAAATTGATATATGTATTATTAGAATTTAGTATGGCATTTTCGGTTTTGAGAAGGAAGTTTGCAGGACCGCTCAGAAGAATTCCATTACTTTACGGTGTATGTTGAAAAATCACTCGCTCTGTATTTTAATATTTTATTACAGTATTTAAAACATACTAAAATTGATATACATCACTGTCGTGTACTACAAGGATCTTACTAAAGAATATGGTGTGCATAGAATCTATCGCTTATTTATAAGAACATACAAAAGTATTTGGATATAGAAGAAAATTAAAATTGATTGCAGTTATTGAAACCTATGAACAAAAATTGCTGGAAGTGCATTTTCAATAATGGTATGCATTTTAAAGTTTAACTACTTTTTAAATGTTACTTGGTTTGTACAAATTTTAGATCATATTCAAGGTCGAACAAATGTTTTCAATAATATTAGTCTAATGGCTGAAATTGCTGAATAGAAATTTTCAAATGTGCTATGCTTTTAACAGAGCTAACTTGTAGCATATTATATATAGTAAGCACACATGTCTGTAGATCATATACAGTACTGAAAAAAAATCGTATATTTTAACGACTACTCATGGTAATAGCAGAAATCGTGTTTTCAAATGCATTATGTTTTTTTTTTTCCAAAGTGCCCAATAAGACGCCATCCCTCCTTAGTAAATTGTCGAGTTTTGTTATAGCATTCTAAATGTGTTGGAAGGCGTTTCATAATCTATACTGTATAAATTTATTTTTTTTTGTTAGAAATCGTGTTTAATCTCTATTTATTACTATGCAGGGTACCTCTTATCATTTACCAATAACTAATTTCTAAACCGTTAGTTTCAGCGATGTAGTTCCAACTGTAAAAATGTTTCAGATTTTCTTTTTCTGTTTATCATATAAAAACCAATTTACATTATTTTTAAATAGATAAGAAATTACAAACTTTATCTAATGTGCGAGTCCTATAAGCTTCACTCTTAAAACGAAAGAGCTGATTTGGTTTCTCATGAAAAAGCTGTAATTTTTTAGATCATAAAAGAGTTGTTCTTCAAACGATTAAATCTTCTTGATCTAAATTGGTTATTTAAATAGCTCAACTTCATTTAAATTGATTAAAACTCGAGTTATTTCAACTTTTTTTTGAGAAGCTTCCTTGAGATGAGTGGATTTCAGCTCAACTTGAGCTATTTTGTGGCTGACTTTTTAAGAGAGCTTATTTTGTCATGTTCTAACAAGTAAAACACTAAAAATTTATTCTTGTATGCTCAAAACTTACTGAATTATGATACTTAGAATTTTATGAATTTCTAATGTTTTAATCACAATAACTGGAAAAACCTGTTTAAGTGTCAGAAAATGCCAAAAATGAATGAAATTCAAAGTATCATAATTAGTTAAGTTTAGTCTTATCTCGCAAAAATTAAGTGTTTAATCACAAAGTGATTCTGAATAATACAGCATTTATAATTATGTCAAAAAGTTATTTAAAACGTTTTGTTTGAAAGACCTTCTAATTAAAATATCCGTCAGTTACATGTTATAAAAATAACAGGTTGTTGGAACCTGTTACCTGTAAACGAATGGAACGATGTAACCTGTTAACGAAAAATAACTATATTTCCCATCTCTAGTCCAAAGTCACAGTCCCAACAAACAGGAGTTCCTCGGCCGGTACTTTTGTTAACCATATCTAGCTCTGTTAAGGCCTTCTATTATACCTTCTACAAAAAAGTCCAATCTTCGTCACACCAATTAAGTAGAAGAATTTTAGCATAAGAATTTTAGCAAGGGAATAATAGCTTTTGATGAACATTCACAAAATATGGTAAAAAAAATAGTTCGTGGGTCGGCCTTTGGCGGTGCTGTCCAAAGGCGTTTGCGTGTTTTGTTTACATAAGGAAGGACAAAATAAGAAGTGATGGAGGTATCTACTCGCCCCTTCTACCTTGTAATTTAAAACAAAATAGTATTTTCATATATAGGAAAAAAAAACTGTCACCCCACAAAAGTTGTCGGAAGGACTAGAAAAAGAAATACATTTTCTTCTGAGAATAGGGAAAAAATATACAATTTTAGGTAAACGTGACAGAAGATATAAGATTTTTTATAAAAATAATATATTGTAAATTTATTTTGAGTGTCTCAAATAATTGATATCAATACCAATTTTAAACTGGTGTTTTTACTTTTAATCACTAGTATTATGACATCGATAGCAATATTTAAGCAGTCTTTATTTATATATTTATATTCATTATAGTCTAAGAGCTAGCAATGTCAAAAATCACGTCATTTTATCAAGGCTCATTTTTTAATATGTTTTTCGCTTTTATGGTAGAATACATTTGCAAGCCGTCTGGCAGTCGGGAGACGTTGCGTTTACCTGTGGCAGAAGGGGTTATACAGGTCAAAAAACTTCAAAATCATGTCATTTTATGAAGGCTCATTTTTAAATATGTTTTCCCTTTTATGGTAGAATACGTTTGCAAGCGGTCTGGCAGTCGGGAGACGTTGCGTTTACATGTGGCAGAATATGCAAATATTTAAAATATTATATGCAGGTCAAAAAGCTTCAAAATCACGTCATTTTATCAAGGCCCATTTTTTAATATGTTTTTCCCTTTTATGATAGAATATGTTTACAAGCGGTCTGGCAGTCGGGAGACGTTGCGTTTACATGTAGCGGAGGGGGTTATGCAGGTCAAAAAACTTCAAAATCACGCCATTTTATCAAGGCTCATTTTTTAATATGTTTTTATCAAGCTTAAAAATTACAAGATATTACTCTTTGGATAGCAGACAACCTATAATTAATTTTCCAGACACAAATTCCGTTGCAAAGTTAATGCCAGACGGCTTTAAATATTTCAACGAAAGTGCCTGTTCCAAAAGCGGTTTATAATTTAAAAATTATAAGACCGCTTTACGTCATTTTATTAAGCTTAAAAATTACAAGATATTACTCTTTGGATAGCAGACAACCTACACTTAATTTGCTAGACACAAATTCGGTTGCAAAGTTAATGCCAGACGGCTTTGAATATGGCTACGAAAGTGCCTTTTCTAAGAGCGGTTTACAATTTATAAATTATAAGACCTCTATACGTCATTTTATCAAGCTTAAAAATTACAAGCTATTACTCTTTGGATAGAAGACAACCTACAATTAATTTGCCAGATACAAATTCGGTTGCAAAGTTAATGCCAGACGGCTTTAAATATGGCAACGAAAGTGCCTGTTATTATATATATGCTCTTATAATTTTTAAGCTTGATAAAATGACGTAAAGAGGTCTTATAATTTTTAAGTTATAAACCGCTCTTGGAACAGGCCGTTTCAAACTTTCGTTGCCATATTCAAAGCCGTCGGGCATTAACTTTGCAACCGAATTTGTGTCTGGCAAATTAATTGTAGGTTGTCTGCTATCCAAAGAGTAATATCTTGTAATTTTTAAGCTTAATAAAATGACGTAAAGAGATCTTATAATTTAGAAATTATAAACCACTTTAGGAACAGGCACTTTCGTTGCAATATTTAAAGCCGTCTTTCATTAACTTTGCAACCGAATTTGTGTCTGGAAAATTAATTATAGGTTGTCTGCTATCCAAAGTGTAATATCTTGTAATTTTTAAGCTTAATAAAAACATATGATGTTATATGAGCCTTGATAAAATGACGTGATTTTGAATTTTTTTGACCTGCATAACCCCTTCTGCTACAGGTAATCGCAACGTCTCCCGACTGCCAGACCGCTTGCAAACGTATTCTACCATAAAAGGGAAAAACATATAAAAAAATGAGCCTTGATAAAATGACGTTATTTTGAAGCTTTTTGACCTGCATAACCCCTTCTGCCACATGTAAACGCAAAGTCGCCCGACTGCCAGACCGCTAGCAAAGGTATTCTACCATAAAAGGGAAAAACATATTAAAAAATGAGCCTTGATAAAATCAGGTGACGAAAACGTTGCTAGCTCTTAGACTATTATGCATCCGGATGACCTTGCTGTGTGATTTGATTTTTTCTTTTTTTTCAAATAAAAAGAAATACTTATTCTCTCTGAAATATAAGTATTGCTAAGAAATTTTAGAAATTAATATTAGAAAACATAATTGAGTTTGAAAACATATTATTTAAACAAAGAAAGAAATAATAATAAACATGTCTTTTCTATAAAGACTGAAAATCCAAAACATAGTGAAAATAATATAACTACTTTAATGCATTTGTTCTTTCTGTTGCTGAAATATCTATCGCATTTGTATTTTTATAGTTTAATGATTTTTTTAAATATTCGTACATAATGAATATTGAATTTTATGCTATTTTTGAACAGCATTTCAAGAATATTATGAGAAACCTGTGAAATTGCTATATGTACAAAAATTTGACTTAAACGGAAAATTTTCATTATTCCTGCGCTGGGAAAGCAATATGTCATGCAATTACAATAGAAGGTGAACCTGCTTAGACTAATTTAAAATTAATTCAACTGATTTAATTCAGTGTTTTTAATATCCGCCATAATATTATACCTATTTCATAAAAACACATTTCCACATGCATGTTACATTGTCAAAGTGTGTATTTATTTTATCAGCGCCAAGTAAATTATTAACATTGTTTTGTGCTTTATATGAGAATATTAGATTATTTAATTTAAGAAATATCAGGTTATTAAATGTGAATTTATCTTTATTCATTACTAGTGGAACTTCGCTGGTTGGTTTTTATAAACGAACATGGAATTATACAAATCTAGGATTGAAGGTGGGAGGAAAGCACTGCTTGAGACAGTGAACTCTTGGGCAAGGTACCACCATTTCTATTTCGAAACAAGTGGATCTTGAATCAAGATTTTTTGCTTCCAGGCAAATTAAAATTAAATTTTCGGTTTTCATATAAGAATCGATTTGGTATTCTTTAATTTCGAATTTAATCACGACAATAGGGGGAAAAAATACTAGAGAGGGTTTTTTTCTGTTTGAGGCGATTTTACGTTTTTTTTTTCAAAGTATGAAAAACCCAGCTAAAAGTAGCATTAAAAATTTAAGGAAGTTTAAAAATCGCAGACAATGAAATTAATTGGATAGAAGAGTAAAACCGGGTTCCTTTTAGGAATGTTCAAAAAATTGCTGCGAAATGCGATATAAATGTCTAAAAATAACATTTAAAAAATCATGAAAATTTGAAAAATTGTTGAAAGAATCTCGAAAAAACTTTATTGAAGAAAGGACAAAGTTTATTGGATGAAATATTGAAATCTGATTCTTTTTTAATAATTTGGGAAAAATGCCGCAAAATGCAAAAAAAATTCATAAAAAAAATTAAATGAAAAAATACAAAAGATGTCTTCCATTAGGTATTATTCCTTCAGGCATGCAGGTACCCACACACGTATACATAGACAAGCATCTATATATTTACAGGCGCATCATGGTAGTGTAATTTTTATCATGCTGATAAAATTTAGTATATGTTATCTTGACCTACTTTATCTTAATATTTTCGGCACATGCTGAGGTAAAAATATGAATTATACTCTGCTCGACATTGAAAATGCAACACCAAGATGGAGTGGTCATAAAGTGATGAAATTTGGGAAAAATATACAGACAGCAAGGAGCATTAAGTGATCTTTATTTCAAAATGAAAGTCAGAATACAGAACGAGAACGGCATCGGCTCAGTAGGATATAGGACCACCGCGGATAGCGATGCACGAAGAAACACGTCTAGGCATAGAGTCAATAAGAGTGTAGATGGTGTCCTGAGGGATGGCTCTTCATTCCCTTTCAACTACTTGCCACAGTTCTGAACGAGGCAGGGGCAGAGTCCGTAAACAGCGTCCAATCACATCCCACACATGTTCGATTGGTGACAGGTCAGGAGAGTACGGTGGCCAAGGAAACATCTGTATACCTTGCAGAGCATGTTGATACATGAGAGCAGTGTGTGGTAGGGCATTATCCTGCTGAAAAATCGCATTAGGCTGCCCCTGAAGGTAGGAAATTGCCACCGGTCGCAGTACATTATATGTTAAGCATTGTGCTCCTCTAGTCATATTAAAATTATGTAGCATAATACTATCCATTTAGAATACATATACAGGGTGTTTCGCTACCAGACCGACAAACTTTGAGGGGTGATTGTAGACATGCAGCCACATATTATTAAATAGGAAACCATGGGGCGCAAACGTCTTGTGTAGGAGCTAGGGGCCATTAAAGTTTAAGGTCCAAAACTTCAAACGATGATAAAAAAACGGAAAAAAAAGGTCAATTCGTTTGCGGTTTTCGCTAAAATCATTCTTTATATCACGAATTTTTTCTAAAAAAAAATTTTAAAGGTTACGTTCAGAAATTGTTGATAGAGGGCGCTTTAGGCTTTAGAGTAACAAATAAATACTTTTTACCGTTATTTTGTGTATGGGGTTAAAATTATTCTAAAGTTTAGACTTTAACTTACATTTTAAGCACAAAATTGGAAACACTGGGATCGGGTAAGTAGCGAAAATCGAACTGTGAACAGAGGGGGGATTTTAAAAGCTCATAAACATCGGGCAAACTAATCGATTTTGTTGCGGTTTGCATGTAGGTCATTCCCTCGGTAATCATTTCATTAAAAATGACGTACAGCTTTGGTGTCCTCATTTTTTGATAGAGGGCGCTTCAAACACATCTCCGACATTTCAATGGCATTATTCCAGGGTGTTTTTCTTCCAGATTAACATACTTCCAGGAAATGTTAGGGATGCAAAGACGACTCGGAATCACATAGGAATTTAACGTTGGAAATGCCTCTTTTGCGAGTTACGATTAAAGGAATCAGAAAAAAAATTCAACAGAAACAGCAGAGAAACAGCAACACGTTAATTTAACAGAAGAAAATTATTTAAAGGCTTTTCTAAAAAAAAAAGGTGTTCGAAATTACGACCAGTACCATGAGATTCCCGTACCATCAGTTGAAGACCTCGCAAATCCTATTTCTGCAGCTGTCAGAAAGCTATCAGAGATGCCAGGAATCTTTCAAAGAGTGAGGAATTCCATGTGACACCGCTGTCGAGCATGCCGTACTATTTCTGGTCGTAATTTCGAACACTTTTTATAATAAAACCTTTAAATAAACTGTTTTTAGTCACATTAAAGTGTTGCTGTTTCTCTACTGTTTCTGTTTCTTTTTTCTCTGCTTCCTTTAACCGTAACTCGCAAAAAAGGCATTTCCCACCTTTAAATTCCTATGTGATTCCGAGTCGTTTTACATCCCTAACAATTCCTGGAAGTACGTTAATCTGGAAGAAAAACACCCAGGAATAATGCCATTGAAATGTCGGAGATTTGTTGGAAACGCCCTATATCAAAAAATGACGACATAAAGTTGTACGCCATTTTTAATGAAATGACTACCGAGGTAATGACCTACACGCAAACCTCAACAAAATCGATTAGTTTGCCCGATGTTTATGAGCGTTTAAATTTCCCCCCTCTGTTCACAGTTCGATTTTCGCTAGTTACCCTATCCCAGTGTTTCCAATTTTGAGCTTAAAATTTAAGTTAAAGTCTGAACTTTAGAATAATTTTATCCCCATACACAAAATAATGGTAAAAAGTAGTTGTTTGTTACTTTAAAGTCTAAAGCGCCCTCTATCGTCAATTTCTGAACGTAACCTTTAAAATTTTTTTAGAAAAAATTCGTGATATAAAGAGTGATTTTAGCGAAAACCGAAACGAATTGATCTTTTTTTCCGTTTTTTATCATCGTTTGAAGTTTTGGACCTTAAATTTTAATGGTCCCTAGCTCCTATAGAAGACGTTTGCGCCCCATGGTTTCCTTATTAATAATGTGTATCTGCATGTCTACTATCACCCCTGAAAGTTTGTCGGTCTGGTAGCGAAACACCCTGTATACAAATTTCACTTTGTATGAAGGCATAATTTTCCAATGGTTATTTTTTCAATCAAAGTGAAATTTAACTCTGTTGGCTTCTCATAAAGAAAATGGACCCCAAAAAATGGGTTCCTATCCCCCCCCCCTCCTCCCTTCCAGTTTCTTAAGATTTAACATATTAGGCTTTCGGATTACTATAAGTATACTATTTTAGAATGCGAAAAGCTAAATTTGAAAAGCTGTATATTATAATAACACAGGACGATGGCTACATTTTTGTTTCTTTGTTTTTTAAAAGCTTCCTAAGTACAGAAGAGCAGCAATGTTTATAATGCGTTTTAAAAAATGACGCTCTTATACTCCTCATTCCATGCAATGAAATTACTGAATGGGACGTTACCATTCATCTTCTCGAAAAATTGGTCAAATTCGGGATTCCCCCCCCCCCCCGAGAAAGAATAAAGTAACCCATACTGAATTTAACCGCCTATTTATTATTCACAATTTTCACTATAAAAAAGTTATTTTTAGTGTACAATAATTATGAAAATTGACGGAGATAGTTGTATATGGGTTATGGTGTTCGCGCATCTCTCTGTGCCGTGTAGGCTTGTCAAAATCATCTGAAATAAATTAAATTTCAGAAACATATTGAATTTAGTGGCCATTGACCTGTTTTTAGCAAATTAATATGAAATTGGTTGTCGTTTGAAAAATGTCATTTTTTTAACCTTTTTCTCTGTAAGCTCAACGTAGTATCTTTTTTTATTTCTTTTTAATAACATTTGAAAGGCTCATGGCCCCACAAAATAATTATAAATTTCTAAAAAAGAAAAAGTTGATAGGTTGGTCTACTTAAACGGTGCGCTGGAAAAATGTAGTTTTAGGGGGGGGGGGGTTTAACTATTATTAAAGAAAAAATAGCACACACACACAAAAAAAAATGTAGTTAATCGCTATATTTTCCAACTTTTTTTTTGCTCAGTCATTCCTTCGCCTCACCAGTTCCCCAGAGGTTCTGCTCTTGAAGCTGGTAGACGGGAAGTGCTGGGTTCGAATTCACTCACTCCCGTCAGCTTAACCGTTCGGAGTATTCCGTAATTTCCTTCGAACCTTGGAGTAATCTCGTATAAATACGGGTTAGGTTTTCTTAGAAAGATCCCCATGGAAAGCACTTCCCTAGAGTTTATATCCCTCGTGCAGATAATCGGCCGCCATAAATAGTACCAACACCATCAGTCGCACAGTGGGGCAAAACCCCAAAAAGCTGGCCAAAAGTCGAAAAATGAAGTTACGATTTAGGGAATTTTGATTATATAGTTCGCTAGAATGATGTTTGGAGAGTCAGAATCTGTATTTAAAAAAAGATTTTTTATTCGCCCTTACAAACAGCATTATTTCAAAAATGATGTTTGAAGCAGTATCATTTAGAGTGAACAAAAACAGCAAAACAATAGTTCCTCTAAACGCGCGCTACATTTTATCATATTATCAGATTTTAATGATTTGAAATGGATTCACACTATGTGTACTTTATTTGCATGTATTACCAAATTTATACTAAGCACATAAAAATTAATAAATTCATAGTCATGTTTGATAAAATATTGTAGAAAATATTTTATTTTTTTTGCTTTCAAACATCAAAAATTTAAATGTTCCACAGTGTTCCGCAACGAAATTTAATGGAAATAATAACCTGGGCTATTGTCTAATGATTCATGAAAAACCAGCTGCCAAAAACTGCTATTCTGCATTTCACGCATATTTTAGTAATCCCAAATAAAAATGCCACTTTTTCGGCCGCTTCAAAAATTCTGAAATCGAGTACTTTTCACATTAATTTAGCTGATAAATATCTTTCAAATTTTTGAATTATTCAATTTTGTAATAGTTTATTACCTATTATATTGTAAATAAGTACTATAATCATAAGTTTAAATTAATTTGATAAGTAAGCTTATTAATGAAAAAAAATGAAAATAATTCTCTATTATCGATCCGATAGAATAACAATTTCTTATCTTTATAGGTAGTAATTTTGTTTCTTCTATTGTAATTAGAAGAATTATTTTGTCAATGACAATATTTGCTAGATCAAACTACTGAGCATATTGTATTTCATTAATGCGAGTGAAAATCATTGTGAAAATGACTTTCACCTTCATTAGCAATTTGGATTTGGTTTGCAAGTAAGGATGTAATTGAAAATGTATTCTAAGTACATTTAAACAAATATTTCTCTATGAAGATGGCAGGAGATTCTAATATATTTTTCACTTCTCTCGTGCTACTACACTCTAAAAAAAAAAAAAAAAAAAAAAATGTGTAAATCGATGATACAAAAACGACATGTCTATGTGTGTAATTTTGTGTGTAAAATACGCCAAATGTGTAAATTTCAAAATACACATTTTAATGTGTAATTTGATGATAAGTCTAAATATATAAAAATTATCTGATAACTCCTGAAATACACGCTTCAATGAGTAAATTGCTGGGAAATACACATATTTCTGTGTAATGTTTTTACACATATTTCTGTGTAAAATTCAGTTTTTGCACATATTTCTGTGTGATACTTTTACACATATATCTGTGTAATATTCAGTTTTTGCACATATTTCTGTGTATTAGGGAAATACACATAATGTTGTGTAACATGCAAAATACACAGATTTGTGTGTAATATTCTGTTCTTACACGTATGTCTGCGTAACAAGCAAAATACATAATTTTGTGCAGTATTTAAAATACAGATTTTTGTGTACATAGTTTTATCCTATACTTTGGAGTGTAAAATGTGAATTAAGTGTTTTCATTACCGAAAAAAAAAAAATGCATGAAGGACAAACTTGTATGTTTGTTGTGTTCTTTCCTTTTAACAGATTTGTAGTCTAAGTAGTCGAAAACAAGATCAAAAATCACTGTACGTTCAATCTGAAAAAAAGTTATAATTGCTTCTGTGTCTGTAATTCGATTTGGTGTAAACATTTGAATTTTTCGGACTAGGTTAAAAAAACTATTTCTTCTAATATCAAATGACATTTTTTTTTAGAGTTTTTATTTATTTTTCTTGTAGTTTTTGAATGCAATACGCTTATAAAAAGTCTTCAATTTAAAAATCACAAACGAAAAACCATGAATTGAAATCTATGAAAAGCTGTCTTTTGTCATCGGTAGAAAATGAAATAAGAAATGTATAGCATGTAAAATAATGAAAACTCGAAGTTTTATAGCAAAATATATTATAAACACGCTGAAATAGATAGTATTTAAACCGAATAATTATTTTAAATGCTATATAATGTTAAAACTGCAAATATTTACTCTAATGTTAGAATATGTGGTTTTAAACATGAAGAAATGATTTAAAACACAAAAATAATAAATTATTTTTTCCAAATTTGTAATAAGCAGAAAATAACACACTTCTCATCCGTATCATAATTTTCAAGTGTTAAATTGTAAAATAAATGAACTTACCTTTGAAAAAAAAAAATCTGTTCTGGGCTATCTAGCCCTTTTAATTTTACAAAATTCATTTTAGCAATAATGATCTAAAACTGTTCAACTGATCAAACTCAGTATCGTCATATGTTGAGAATTCTAAGAACATATGTGGCAAAAATACTATGATGGATGATAGCAGTAAGAAATAAGACCCCCGATAAAGGGTGTATTTCAATACAAATTGCCTTTTTTCTGATTTATTTTTAAATTCGTTTTTTCTCTCAAGCGCATCAAACTGGCAAATTCTCTTATTTAGAAAGTATATTAGGTCCCCTGCTTGTCAATTTTTTGATAAATGCAGAAAATATTGCAAAAAAATGCTGTTAAAGTCAACGTTTTGAACCGAATTTTCCGAAGCGGAAGATCTGGGAACAAAAAAAAAGGGTCATACTGAAGAAATAATAGTTTATAAATGTAATTCTAATGAATTTAACAAAAAGTAAAATCACACGACATCTTATAGATCTCTTTGAAAGTCACATCAGCAAGTTTCGTGTTTTCATTTCTAAATGTGAGTCTGAAATTGTATCAGAAAATTTCGAACTGTTGAAAGTGAAAAAAAAATTTTCGAATGCACCCTTAATCCTCACTGGTCATTTTGACTTTAGTGTATATCGCAGTTATGTAACACGGAGATTCAAAGGTGTAATTCACTTTACATTATGATTTGACTGAAGCAAAATTCATACTTAAAAAAATTTAGTTATTAAAAAATAATTTTAATAATTCATTGCGAAAATTACATTTTTATTTATAAAATTGTACATTTAAAAATAACTCTTGCTATCTATCATTATTATTTTTTAAAACAAAGCTCATTTTTCAGGTCTTATATGAAAGTTTTTGCACAATTTTCCAAGAATCTATGTTGCCAGGGCCAATATCACTCTGATATCGTCATAAAATAATACAAGCGGATTTATAAGAATTTACTATAGTGGCTTTAAATGAAATGTGATAAAAATTTTTCCATATAATTGTCTGTTAGAAATTCATATAAACGTACTTATTTTTACCAGACACAGCTAAAAACAAAGTAGGAATACACAGTTAATCACTTTTTTTTATGTGAATGAAGTATAAAATTGCAGACCATACATAAAATAAAATCACAGTTTGGTATATTATCATTAATATTTTATTTACAAGATTAGAGGATAGTTATAAATAACAAAACTTATTTTAACACTCCGCCTACCAGACAGTTCCCCCGTCGGATCGGCCAACAAAAATTAGTTTAAAATTCCGTAAAAATAGGGTGTTAAAAAATCATGATTTAAAAAGCAATAATAATAAAAATCGAATTTTTGTATTTAAATCATATTTCTTTTTATTTAAATCGGATTTTTTTTTTCCAGCATTGAAATATTGAATAGATGTAGATTTAGCCTATAGGTTTCTAAGATTAATAGATTCTAGGTTTCTAAAAAGTTAGACTTTTATTTACTAACATAATCTATGTTTTTACACTTTAATTAATAAAATTTAATTATTAGTTAGTAACTACAAAAATTATAAAAACTGTAAATTAGTAATTTCATTAATTAATATAATACTATAAAGTTATATACATTAATATTTTGCAATAATTATGTAAAACTATATTAAAAAATAATGATTTTACATTTATTAAAATTATCAGTAGCTGCATTTAATTTTAAATTGATTACAATCTTTAATTAGGTATATAATGCATATTATAATGCTTAAATTAGTAAACGATAATTCAGTATTTACTATTTATTCTAAAAAGAAAAAGGGCAGTATGCTTGTTCTGAAAAAAAAGGCACTATTACATAAGAAAATATATTACTAATGTGCTTAGTAGCAATAAAAATAAGTACATAATTTTTTAGTATGATAAATAGAAAAATCATTAATTTTCAATACTTCTATAAATCATGAATTGAAAAATACATTTAAATAACATGTTTCAATAATATCCTGATTTTTCTCAAGAAACAAAGTTCTATCATTTTTGTAAAGTCTTGGGTACACATATTTAGAAGTACTGCGGTATGGAGAGATTCATTACAAAAAAATAATTCTGGCAACAATTACACGTAAATTTCACTATATTTTAAAAGGTAGGGTGCACTTTGTTAATTTCATAAGGGGGAAGTGTGGCAACCTTAACAAATAGCCAAAATGAAACAGTAATCAACAGAATTAATAAAAACTGCAAGTAAATAATTTCATTAGTGGCTTAAACAACATAACTAACAAATATTATTGGCAGCTAGTTTTGCATTTGTAGTAAGAAAAATTACTGTCAATTGCATAAATCATAACTTACACAATGTATGTCCATGCTAATATATATATGTATGTATGTGTGTGTGAAAAAGAGTTACAACGATTTATACACACATACAGAATAAATATATGAATATCGAGTTATATCTGAAATCCTTATAATATTTAGCAGCAGTATTACACTATTGATACATTGCTGTGCTTAAATAACTGTGTTTACTATATTAATTAAGCTGTGTTTAGCATTTTTATACCAATTAGTTCTTTTTCTGTTACACATTTTCTTTACAACATTTGTTGAACAGTTGTTATTATTCCATTCTTCTTTAGCTCTAGTATTTGGTATAAGTTCATAATTGCAAAAGTAGAATGGAAAAATAATATTCTGCTTCTTTATTCTTTTATCATACTTGAAATGCTTATTTTCATATAAAAGAATGAATAATGTAATTACTTAAAGGAAATTATGACATCACAAATTATATTAGATTTAGATTTAAATATATTTCTTAAATGAAAGGGTTTTTATGCCTTTAAAAACTTATTTTATTTAATGTTTTGCAGGACTCAGGAATTAAGCTTAGCAACAATTATTTAAAGCTTTTTTTTTCTTTAGAAGGAAAAATACATGTAGAACCTTTCCAAATTACATTAATCATAGATTAATACGTTTATGTCGTTTAAAACACTTAGATTTAAATCAATTTTGAATTAAATTAATGATTTTTTTAATTGTTAATTAAAATCACGATTTAATCGTTAACTTAAATTAACTAGTTAAAATAGTTGACACCCTAAGTAAAATCCAAATGAATGTGATAAAATTAAGAAATTGGTTTGTAAACTTGTTTTATTAGACCTAAATTCGAAAAAAATCTCGAAAAATTAAAAAATATATATTGAATAAAAACTAATGAATTTTACCTGTGGTTATATGCATTATTGTAATTTTTTTACACTGTTTACCTTTTCTTTTCTTTTCTTTTCTTTTTCGTTGAGTTAATCATATTATTTTCTGATAGTGTATATCATATAGATATTTTGAAATTCCTCTCATTAAAATCATTCATAAAATAAAATAATAAAACTTCTAAAATAAAAGAATAAATAGACAATAGAATCATGACATTTTAGCCTCATTCTTTCAATTATATGGGTTATTCATAGATTTTTATTTATTTCAACAAAATGATTGAAATTTAAAGAAAAGCAAACAGAAAAAGTATTTTTTCATACCTGTTTTCCATCTACATATTTCTTCATATTTTATGGTAATCCATAGAATTATTTGTAGAAAACAAATACTCCAAAATTAATTACAAAAGCAGTGGCATGAATTTTTTACACATACCAAAAGCATTTGTAAACTTTCTTGGACGTATTTTGTATAAAACACATATTGCGATACTCTTGTAATATTTTTTGCTTAAGTTTTTAAACTTTGACGGACTATACGTACATAAACGGCTATTTTTACAAAGAAAATGTTCTCGTTCTCTGTGTATTCCAAAGATCAACAAATAAACTAAACTGTCTTTAATTTAAAAAGTCCTTCCTTCAATGCCGGGAGGAAGAGGTAGCTTTCATATACTTATATATTTATTTATTTATTTTAAGGTAAGTTACATTGTTCAAAAATACTAAGCTCAAATTAGTGCAAATAATCTTATAAAATTAGTGATTTTATAAGATTGAATACTAGTTTTTGTCAAGACTGATTATTAATAGGAATTTTTGGAAATTAGTCATCTTTTATTCAACCTGGTTTTATTTTAAGCGATTTAGAGAGCCACCAAATTCCACGATATCATAAAGTGTATGCCATTTTAAAGCAACATTGTGGATCGTTCAGATCAGAACGTATCAAAATGTCAGCCATAAGCAAAATTCAAAGTGCTATAACTCAATCATTTTTTAAGATATAGACAAAATAAAAAGTGTTCTGGAATTGTTCTTTTAAGTTCTAACACGTAAAAGAAAAATATTTTTCAACTCTTAATTTTTTCGCATTTAATTTTAAATTTTAAATTTTTAAAAAAATTTAAAATGACCACCATTTTGAAACAAAATGGCGGATGATGCTGGCCAATGAACTCGGTCGAGACATTTGTATGTGCTATGTATATACCAAGTTTCATTCAAATCGGTTCATAAATACGCGTGTTATCATGTGACAAAAATCAGATCGTTTCAAAATGTCAGCCATAAGAAAAATTCAAAGTGCTATAACTCAATCATTTTTTAAGATATAGACAAAATAAAAAGTGTTCTGGAATCTTTGTTTTAAGTTCTATCACGTAAAAAAAAAATATTTTTCAACTTTTAATTTTTTTGCATTTAATTTTAATATTTAATTTTTTTTTTAAATTTAAAATGGCCGCCATTTTGAAACAAAATGGCGGATGATGCTGACCAACGAACTCGGTCGAGACATTTGTATGTACTATGTACATACCAAGTTTCATTCAAATCGGTTCATAAATACGTTAGTTATCGCATGACAAAAATCAGATATATATATATATACATATATACACTGGTGTCCAAAAGTTAAGCATAATTGGTAATTAAGTAATTATTTTTAAGTAATGAAAGAAATATGAATCGAAATGTGCTGAAACTCCAGGTGTGTAAGCAAAATAGTACGCCTCACATATTTTCGCGAAGAGTTTTTCCCGAAATCGAACAGGGGACCGTCAACAAATTGAAAAAGAACGAAGATCTTTTGGATAACCCTGTCAAAACTAATGTAGCAAAAGCGTTCAAACTGCACATTATGATTAATTGGCTTATTGTAATGTACTATGTTAATTTTTACAAGGATAGCATGTATACTCGTAGAGAAACTAATGTTTTTATAAAAACAGTCCTAAATTTTTCCAAGTTTTTTGCTTATAATTTGCAGAGTTCTTATTATAAAATAATGTTCTTTTCTGAAAATATGACAAACATCATTGTACACAATACCCTGTCATCAGAATTTAAAAATAATAAAAAATGTATGAAAAATGAGTATGTTTAGTAAATAATTTTTCATTGCGCATGCGTCAACGATATCAAAATGTCATTTACATATTGTGTTAGCTAAATGTATAGAGCAACTTCTGTAAAAGTTTCAAAAACATAGCTTGAAAATTCTGAAAATGGGAGCCTATAGAATCAACTCAAAATCCGTTATTCCTAAAGGAAGCAAAAAAATCAGGGGTTTTACCTAAATATAGTTGTACGTGCAATATTGTGTAGGCACTAAACAATGGAATATGGATACAGCCCCTCATCTTTTTGCTTCCTTTAGGAATAACGAATTTTGAGTTGATTCTATAGGCTCCCATTTTTAGAATTTTCAAGCTATGTTTTTGAAACTTTTACAGAAGTTGCTCTATACATTTAGCTAACACAATATGCAAATGACATTTTGATATCGTTGACGCATGCGCAATGAAAAATTATTTACTAAACATACTCATTTTTCATACAATTTTTATTATTTTTAAATTCTGATGACAGGGTATTGTGTACAATGATGTTTGTCATATTTTCAGAAAAGAACATTATTTTATAATAAGAACTCTGCAAATTATAAGCAAAAAACTTGGAAAAATTTAGGACTGTTTTTATAAAAACCTTAATTTCTACATGCTATCCTTGTAAAAATTAACACAGTACATTACAATAAGCCAATTAATCATAATGTGCAGTTTGAACGCTTTTGCTACATTAGTTTTGACAGGGTTATCCAAAAGATCTTCGTTCTTTTTCAATTTGTTGACGGTCCCCTGTTCGATTTCGGGGAAAACTCTTCGTGAAAATATGTGACGCGTACTATTTTGTTTACACACCTGGAGTTTCAGCACATTCCAATTCATATTTCTTTCATTACTTAAAAATAATTACTTAATTACCAATTATGCTTAACTTTTGGACACCAGTGTATATATGGTTATATATATATATATATATATATATATATATATATATATGTCAACATTTGGACGGAGGGTGGTTTTGGGGTCTCGGGGTCATGATCGGTGAAAATATACCAAAATTTTCCGAAAGTGCTTTTCTCCGGACGGCTGCAATAGGTAGCTTTTTACTTTTTGTAATGAAAGCTACCTAAAATCGTCTGCGATTTTTCCCTATTGCACATGGCATATGCGCAAGTAAAATTATAAAGCAAATAATGCATATATTACTAAACTTTGAAAGTTTATCACCTGCAAAATCAAACCAGCAGGCTTAAGATTTCTTTTTCTTTTGAAACCGCAGATGTACTTGTCGCAGAACTGCGTTTTGTTAAAGACAGCTGATCGTTAACAAAAAATCACAGTAAACATAAATTGGCATATGTATACCTGAAACATTTTTACATTCTTCTATTTTTACAAGACGAAAATACTAAATTCGTGAAAATATTCGAATTCCTGTTTTTAAAGGATTTTACACGTTTTATAAGGTCAAAAATACAAAAAAATAAAAAATAATAAAAAAAAAATAAACATGATTTTACAAAATGTTTGTTTGCAAGTCTGTGACTCTGTCTGTCTGTCTCTATGTGATATAAATTTTGTGGGCGCTCTATCTCAAGAACTAATGCATGGAATTTGATTTAAAAAAAATATTCAGATAGCATCTGATATAAATTGATACTGATTAGTTTTTGCTGGAAATCACTCAACAAGCGAAGCTGCTATGCTGCATTTTTTACGAATAACGCAACAGCTATATATCTCAATAACTAACGCACGGATTTCTATCAAAAATCAGATTCAGTTATTCCTAGACATGAATTGATGCTGTTTACATTTTGGAGCAAATTACTCATCAAGTGGGGTTGCTATTCTGCATTTTTCACGATCTTTGCAATAGTTCTATCTCAAGAGCTAATGCACGGAATTTAGTAAAAATTTATATTCAGGTGGTCCATGATATAGATTGATACTGATTAGTTTTTGGAGTAAATCGCTCAATAGGTGGCGCTCTTCAGATTCAGTTAATCCTTGACATGAATTGATGTTCTTTACATTTTGCTGTAAATCGCTCAACAGATGGCACTTATATGCTGCATTTTTCACGATATCC
Organism: Maratus speculifer; assembly: GCA_964019185.1. Lineage (NCBI taxonomy): Eukaryota > Metazoa > Arthropoda > Arachnida > Araneae > Salticidae > Maratus > Maratus speculifer. Next base: position 102,278,623 of record OZ025293.1, read on the forward strand.
ACAATAGCAAGAATTAATCCATGGATTTTGATCAAACTTCAGATTCAATAAATCATGATATGAACTAGTTCTGTTTAAATTTTGGTGTCAATTGCTCAACAGGTGACGCTGCTATACTGATTTTTTCCCTATCCCTGCAATAGCTCTATCTCAAAAACTATTACACGAATTATTTCATCAAACTTCAGATTCAGTTATAGCTTGATTATTGCTGTTTATGTTTTGGTATAAATTGTTCAAAAAGTGGCGCTTTTATGATACAATTTTTCTGATATTCACAATGCCTTTCGAATCCTCAAAAGGATCATAGATTGTTATTTAATTTTGGCACTGTGGTAGAGAATTTTAAGTATTAACACGCATGAAACACAAGAAAATTTTGAAATTGTCACATCCGACTTGTTTAATTACATGAAATTCATATAATAGAAAATCATTCTGTTTTGTGCATGATTTAATTACATTTTATTTACATCAAAATATTTTTTTTCTTAGAGGAACAGAGAGCGAATCGGGCATGGAAGATGAAATTTTCAAACTTTCTTTGGGATTTGGAAGGGAGAGTGTTGGGGAAGGTGGGGAGAGAGTACATTTTGATTTTATTTGAGCTTTATACATACAGGTGCATATATATGTATGTCTATTTGTGTGTTAGAAATATGATTCTGCATGTCAATAATTATTTTATAACAAGCTGGAAATTGCACGTCAAGCGTAGCAAATGAGATGCGTTCGTGCTATTAAAAATATTCAGATTTTGGTGTACTGTATATAGTATTTCGGATACAATATAGTGGCCGAAATCTTCCGTGTGTCCCTGTAAATACTATCTGCTTTCTATTATACAGGAAATAACTTGTAATAAACATCAACAACGTATATCAATTTCATAAAATGTGAAATAGTTTAATAGTATTTAAACGCGCCCCAAACAGTATTTCCCCCTTTAATATTATGTAATAGAATATTTTTGTGTGGTCCTGTAAATTAATAAAGTAGCTAATGTAAGTATTTGTAATTAATTCATGAACCACATAGGATCTTAGAACTTTTGAAAAATAGCATTCGAAACACCTGCGGTTACTGTTAAGCTTGCACCTTTTAATAAGCAGGTGAAAAGCGTCTTAAGTGCGAGCATGTTTGTTTAATTTGACTTCACGTCATGAACAGTGTTCTCGCTGTCGCTCGCCAATGCGCCAAATTGCGACTAAATTCTTCATTTGGCGAGTAAACAAGCGATTTGATTCGCCAAATTGCTAGTGCTCAATTTTTGCTTTTCCTTTCTTTTCTTTTTCGTTTTTCATACACATGCATATATATATATATTAATTTATACATATTTTTAATATTTGTAGCGGATAGTTGATATTAGATTAATAACAATCGTTCTCGGTTATTTTAGAACATATTGAAAAAAAGGCGGTACATTAAAGAATTAAAGATTTTTTTTTGTGTGTGTGTATGTGTGCTGCACGGCGAATCTATTTGGCTAATGCTTTTTTCATTTGGCGAATGTTTTTTATTTTTAATTAGCCAAATTACTAATGTTGGTCAAATGTCAGCTAGAACACTGGTCATGAATCAGCCATGGTCGATAATTGTAAACAATAAAGTTCATTCATAGCATTAAATAAAGTGTTTTCTCATCTGAGCGGAAACAGCTCAAATAAACAAGTCAAGTAAAAAATTTCCAATGGAAGAAAGAAGATTTCTGGAATTCAGATAGTTTCGGCCGAATTTTTAACAGCATTTTCGCCGATAACGAATTTTCGGCGAAACTCAAATTTTGGGCCGAAAACAAAAACGAAAATGAAACCGAATTTTAGGCGAAACTTCAATTTTGGGCCGAAAATGAAAACAAAACCGAATTTTAGAACGTTCTCTACTTGTAATTATAGGTAAAACGCGTAGTTCCAGTCATTTTTCAACATTTACACATTTGTTTGACTTTGTAAAGAGATAACAAATTGCACATTCGATTTCACAAGTTAGATGCACATAAAAATAGGTAAATTTTTGTTCAAAATGTGTAAATTTTATGACAAGTATGCATTTTTAAAAAATTACACACTTATCTGTGTATATATAATTATGTTAAATTTAGAATAACTCACAAATTCGTGTAAATAATGGCATTTTTCAACATTTACACACTTGTCTGAGTTTTTCAAGTGATAACAAATTACACACTTACTTTCATAAGATAAATACACATAAAAATAGGTAAATTTCAGAGAAAAAATGTGTAAATTTTACTACAGGTGTGTAATTTTAGAAATTTACACATATCCATGGGTAAAACCAGCCAATTTACACATTTATTTTTTAGAGTGTAGAATACATAAATATTGCGAATAAATCATGAATCGTCAATTTGAAAATTCAGAGATCTTCATTTTACTGATTTTATCGGGCCAATCAAGATCCATTTTCTTTTTCAAGAAATACGGAAGCTAATGTCAATGAATGGGATTGTATTAAACACCAAGAGAATTAACTTATTTCTTTTAATACAATCATTGATACAGAAGAAATAGTCGTTAACAACGAATTAGTGTAATACTCAACGTTTCTACCTATGTCTACTATGTTGCTACAATATCAAAATAGCTTCTTACCGATATCACATTTTAAAATTAAATTGAATAGAGATAATTTAGAATTCAGAATATCTACGTTACATGATAAGATGTTTTGAGAGGGCTTCCACATGTCAGACAAACTGCATAAAAAAAATGGAAAGCTCGTACTCTGCATGAAAAGAACACTGAAATCGCAAAATAAAGTGTGCAAAAAATATTTCATTTACAATTAAGACTTCTCGTCGAGAAACCAAATCCCAGATTTGGAAACACAAATGATGACAATACAATTCAACCATTCTTTGAAACGCAACAATTTGTGCTTCTATAACAAGCGTATACGAAGATTTGATTAAACGATTCTATGTCATAAGTAATTTCTTGTAGCCATGTCATTTATTTGATATTTCGAACATTTTTCTTTACAAACAGCTCGTAGAATTGAACTACATCCCTGGTTCTGTATGCCTACTTCAGAACACAAACTACTTATTAATGAGAAATAACATTATCTTCATTACTGCTTATTTGTTAAATAACATAAGATACTCAAGAATCATGCAACAAACTGATCAAAAGGCATCGAGAAGATTTATGAAAAACATGCAGTAGCGCGAAGAAAAAGAAAGATATTTTTACGCCTTTTAATGTCAACAACCAGTTTTTTCATTTCCAGTTTAGGTAAATTATCGCAAAAAAAAATTAAAATCATTGATCCTAAGAGTTGCAGGATCTTCTAATATCGCCAACAAGTTCTGCTATTTCGACACCTTGACCTCTGAAGAAACTTTTTATTATACTACAGTTGATTCTAAAGATGAATCTCTGGAAAATATATTTCCATTTTTATTTTAATAACAAAAAAATTAAACAGCCTAATATTTTACTTTCCATTGATTAATTTCGATTAAATATGTCTTGGTTCCTTCAAAAAAAATTTAAGTATAGCCTCGAAATTTTAAATATTATTTAAATCTAATTGTTTTTACTTTTAATTTGTCATTTTATTTATTTATTTATTTTTAAAGTTTAACTTTTGAATCCTAATTAGCATCCTGAAAAGTTTACGAAAATTCATACAAATTGAATAATTTTCGAGACATTTAAATTTTTGTTCCGCCATATTGTATCCACCATTTTATTTAAATTTTGAATTTTTACTTAGCATCCTCAAAAACACCGGTATATGATTTCTCGTACAATTTGAATAACATTTTCATATTTTGGCCAGCTTTTCGGGATTTTGCCCCTCTGTGAATCGTTCCAAAGATATAAGGTAAAGAGATTAATGTTACATTTCATATTAGTAAAATTTGCAAAAATATCACAATTTACACAGTGATCTAGTGATTCCATAAAATAAACTGTTTTGGAGATATTATATAGCTGGTCTTTGAACGGAACGTATTCCGCATTAGCTTAAAATTTTCGACAATCTCTCCGAATCTTCAATTTTTTTAAACACTTGTAACAATCTAACAGTTCACTAATCGATTACTTTTAGTCAAAATGTATATTCTTTAATGAAAGACTATTAAAAAATGCAAATTGCTTCCTAAGAGCATGGACGGAAAATATGCAATAATTTGCAGCTATGTTTGCAATAGTTTGAGTTACTTGTATTCTTTAAAACAAACCGCATACAGCAATAATCTTGCACATGATATGAGTATTCAGAAAATGTCCTAAAATGTATATAAAGATGAAATTTTCCCCTGTTTTAAAGTCTGAAAAACGATTCTGAAAACTTAGGCCCTCTCATTTTAAAATAATTTGCTCTGCTAAGAAATTTCTACTAGCCTTAGACATTCAACTGCCTTAAACATTGGCTCTCATACGTTCAAGGGTTCTCTATTCGATAGCAAAATATAACAAGATGATTATTTGGCTTCAACCCCCGCTAATGAACCACTCAAAGTAGTAACCTCCAACCCGCTGTCCTACGATTTGAAGATCGCTATTTTAAATAAAAATTTTGAGATAGAGAGGGTGGGAAGTTTCTTTTCATTTGAATTTAGAGTAGGAGTAAAGGAGAAGAGAAACGAAAAACTTTTATGGTGTATCTCGTGTCATAATTTGATAGCTAGAATATTTCTATCTTTCTATTTATTTTGATTTGTGGTTATACGCGAATGAGAGATCTACAGAGGAAAGCGCCTGATATAGAAATATTCAACTATCAGAGTATCCTTATGCGGTTGAGAGACGTAGTATGACGTAAACCATCCAAAAGAAGGAATTCGTATTCGATTAACAAACCAGCCTACTGTAACACACATTCAATAATCTAAATTAGAACAAAAATGACATTAAAAATAAAGTAATCGATTTACTGAATTTTTCTGGAGAATTTATAGAGAATATATGTCAGAAGTAATTCTAACAATTAAAAAGAAATAATATCAATGATCAATTTATGTCAAAATTATGAATTAAGAAAATTCATCGTTATTAATTTCTTCCTTAAGTATGTAAATATGGAACAGAAAATTTCTTTAATATAAATTTTAGAAAGGTTTCAAAATTGTATTATTAAATTTGCAGTTATACGCTATTTTGTAAGATGATTACAACATAGCTTAGATTTGTTAACTAATATTTCTGAACAAAACGAACTACTCCGACTAACTCTCTATAGATCATCGTATAAAAATGTAACGATACCAATCGATTAGTAAAAGGGTCTGATAATTAATGCTTTACTTAGATTTTTGTTTACAGGATTGTGTACACATAGAAATTATAACAAGCTTAAATATTTTCAGGTCAAACACTTAATTTGAACTTTAATTTCATTTTTAATTTAAATGATATATAAACATCTCGTTTTTCAAACAAATCATTAAATTCTGGCACCCATCCTTTGAGAGATGTCTAGAACCAAAATTTCCAACCCAAAGGGCATAAAAGCGACACTTGTTGGGCAGTTTACTTTTCAAGTCTAATAAGTATCTATTTATGTGAATGTGTGACAGAATGTGAAGTTTGATTAATTTCTGTGCTTTAGTTTTTAAGATGCAGTTATCATGGAAGCCATGAAAAATGCAGCACAGCAGCGCCACTTGTTATATGATTTAGATGAAAACGTAATCAGCACAAACTTATCTCGCGGCTTAACAAACATAAAGTTTAACGAAATTCCATAAATTAATTCTTGAGATATACGGCTATCATTAAAATTGTGCAAATCCTAATAAACGCAGCAAAGCAACGCTACCTGTTGGACGATTTACGCCCAAGCGTAATTAGCAACAGCTTACGTCCATCGTCTAACTGAATCAGAAATTTGAAAAAATCCGTGCATTAGTTTTTAAGATAGAACTATTCCAGAAATTGCGAAAAATTCAACATAGCATTTCCATCTGGTGAGAGATTTGCACCGAACTCTAATCAGCAACAATTTATGTCAACGTCAAACTGAATCTGAAGTTTGAAGAAAATCCGTGCATTAATTCTTGAGATAGAGCTATTGTGAAAATTATGAAAAATGCCGCATTAGCAGCATTACCGGCTGGGCGATTTGCACCTAAAACTAATCGGCACCAATTTATATCAATGCATAACAGAATCTAAAGTTTTATTAATTTCTGTGCATTAGTTTTTAATCCCGCAAAATTTGTTACCGACTCGGACTCAAATTGAAATATTCTAAAAACATTCAAGATTTTCTAAAACATATAAATCCGTCTACAACCGGAAATAGACCTTTTCGTGAATGCAATATTTTCTTTTTTTTTGTAAAGATAGAAAAAACTAATACAGATATTTGAAGATAGTCCTAAGAAGGACATTAAAAAAAATCTTTTACGATTAAAGATACGGATTTATAGTACTTTACATCTTGTGAATTTCCAGTGTTTTCTGGAACCAAAATCGCGCCTTTATTTATTTATAAGTATTTCAGAAATATTTTTCAGTAACTTTTCTTTATTTTGCATGGCAATATAATGTTTAAGTAAGATGTCCTAAATGCACATCTTCTAACATATGACAAGCATTCCATACAACAAATTTTTCAAACTTGTTCATATTCCGCATTTGGAATACAGGAAAATCTTGATTTTCCGAACCTTTTTGTTACGAATTCTTCGTTTATACAACAATTATTATCCCATTGAACTATTCTTATTCTCTCTTACGAACTTTCGATTTTACGAACACATCATATGAGACTGCTCGGATCTTGAAATCGAACGTCTACTGTAGTAATTTTTTTAAACCTTTTCTGTGACATACTGGAATGCAAAATAAGTTTTCAGACGTTTCCTATAAGAGAAGATACCAACATTTATAATCTTTGCTGTCTTGTTAATATACTAATTTCAGAGAAAAAGAAATATCTGTGCTGAAACTGGTGCAAACTGAATTACAAGAACTGAATTATCCATATAGTATATGCTTGCATTCGCTCTATCTTTATAAGTTGAATTGATCGTGACCGCTTAAAACTGCCTCCAAAAGAAATATTTTCTCCATTTAACGATGCGAATTGTTTGACGAAATATGTAGGCAAAATATCTGAAGCAATTTGAAAGCGAATAGTTTTCCATTGAAAAACTAATCAGAATAGTCAGATGTGGCAACCCAAACACTTTCTTCTACACTGACGGGAAAAACAAATCCCAACACCAAGAAAAACTTATTGTAGAGTAATGAAATTTGGACAGTGCATTTGTCTAGTTAACATGTTTAATTGATTAGATTTTAGAGATCGCAGGTTAATTTAAGGTCAATAAAATGCATTTCAAATGTGAAATGCTGTTACATTAATAGTTGCTATAACCTCCCAGAATTTTGAATGCAAGCCTGCACATGTGCATGCATTGTGTCGTACAGGTGCCGAATGTCAATTTGTGGTATGAAGTTCCATGCTTGTTGTACTTGCTGTGCCAATACTGTGATGGTCAGTGCTGGCTGGGGATGACACCGGAGTTCTCATCCAATGATATTCCATACGTGGTCAATGGGAGACAGATCTGGTGATCTCGCTGGCCAATGTAACATGTTAACACTGTAGATCACCTTGCGTTACAACAGCGGCAGGAGGGTGAGCGTTATCCTGTTGAAAAAAAACCCTTAAATGCTTGAATGGCAGCACTACAGATTGAATTACTAGACTGACGTACACATTTACAGTCAGTGTGTTTGGGAGAACCACGAGAGAGCTTCTGATGTCATAAGAAATTGCTCCCCAGACCATGATCTCAGATTGTAGGTCCAGTGTGTTTAAGCTACAGACAGTTTGGTTGCAGGCGTTGCCCTGGCTTTCTTCTGACCAGTACACGGCCATCATTGGCACCAAGGCAGAACCTGCTTTCATCAGAAAGCACAACAAATCTCCACTCCACCCTCCAATGAGCTCTGGCTTGACACCATTGACGTCGCAAACGGCAATGACTTGGAGTCAGTGGAATGCATGTAACAGGGCGCCTTACTCGGAGCTGTCCTTGAAGTAAACGATTTCTAACAGTTTGTTGTGTCACTGTGGTACCAAAAGCAACTCGAATTTCTGTCGCAGACGCAGTACGATGCGTCACAGCCGTGCGCCGAATACGACGGTCTTCCCTCTCAGTAGTGCTACGTGGTCACCCGGAACCTGGTCTTCTTGAGGCAATACCATCCCTTGACCACTGCTCCCAACAATCATGCACAGTGGATACATTCCGTCCAAGTCTTTCTGCAAAATCGCGAAAAGAAAATCCACTCTCTGGTTGCCCTACTTTACGATCTCTTTCCAACTCTGGGAGCTGATCATAATGGCTTCTTTGTCTTCTTAAAGGCATTCATGATCAACCTCAACTCAATTCGTCAAATTTTGAAGATAAATAATGCTCACGAACTTTGCAGCACGCATTTAAAGCAAACCTGACTTTAAAGTTGTGAGTGGCGCTACTAGCGCCACACTTATGCACGAAGCATGAAATTTGAATCAATGTCATCTTTCAGATGTATAAACATGCCTACAAAATTTCGTTTAGCTATTTTTTTTCCGTCAGTGTATCCTATGCATGTTAATACTTCTTGAAATATGCAGCATAGCAGCACCAACGGTTAGAGGGGTTTAAATCAAACTCTAGTAAGCAACAACGTATGTCCACTATAGCTGAATCTTAAGTTTGATGTAAATCCGTGTATTGGTTTTTGAGACAGAGCTATTGCAAAATCTTTTTTAAAAAATCTGCATAACAGCGCCACATGTTGGGTGATGTACACCAAAATTTAATCAGGATCAATTATTTACCAGGTACTAACTATGTCTAAAAATTGATTTGCACAAAACATAATCACCACTATGTCATATCAAGTACTAACTAAATATTAAGTTTTATGAAAATTCATACACTTGTTTTTGAGATATGGTCATTATGGAAATTGTAAATAATGCAGTCTAGCAGCGCCACCTGTCGAGTGATGTACACCAAAAACTAATCAGATCAATTTCATATCAGGTCTCAAAGAATCTAAAGTTTAGTGAAATTCCGCGAATTAGTTCTTGAAAAAAATCTGTTGGGATAATCGCGATTAATGCACCATGGCAACGCCACCTGTTCAGAAATTTGCACCAAAACGTAATCAGCACCATGTTACATCAAGTACTAACTAAATATAAAGTTTTATGCAAATCCATGCACTACTTCTTGAGATATGGCTATTGTGGAAATTATGAATAACGCAACATAGCAGCGCCACCTGTTGAGCGATGTACACCAAAAACATTATATAAATCTAAAAGTTGAAAATAAAATGAGATACGCACATTACACTTAATGTTTTATTCGATATGAATAAATTAACACAATACCTGAATTCGATGTTTTATAATTTAATCTCATAAACTTAACGTTCTTAACATAATTTTCTAAGGTTTTTCTTTTATATTAATTCTATAATTATCATTTTGTAAGCTAAAGATGATTCGGGTGTAGTTTAAAACAAGTTGGAAATTGTACATCAAAGGTGGCAAATGAGGTGCGTTCGTACTATTTTTTATAAATACTCAGATTTTGATGAAATACTTGAACTCTTGTGCAAAAATCAAAAATACATCAATATGATACGGTTATGTCTTAAATTCAGTAATACGAAAATAAGACTTCATCTTAAATTATACGTAATCAATATGGCAAACATAGAATCAATTCTATTACGGGATATCATTGAATTGATTACTTATGATTTAGCAGAATGAAGAAAGCTTTTATTGTTATTTTTTAAGTTCGGATCCGATTTTCATAAAATTTGAAAAGACTTAACAAAAATCTCGAACAATTACATAAATGAAATTTCAAACCATTTATTTAGTAGATTGGTGCTGTCTTATAGGGGCAGACGAACAGAACAGGTGACGATTATAAGTAGCATATTTTAATTCTTTTGTACAGCCCTGTAATTTGCCTACTATTTTTTACATACGAATGGACCACTATTTAGCTAAAATTTAATTACGACCAAAACACGCTTAAATCTAATCAAAATCACATTTTCAGAGAATATGTTCCATAGACAGCCATGTGTCTAATTCGTTGCATGGCTTTGTATATCATTTTTATATATTCTATAAACATATCTTGGTTTGCTAAATACAGTTCAGCATAAAAATGCAGAATTTATTTTAAAACCACACTTAAATTACTATCGTTCATATTCTGCAATCTGTACAGTTTCTGTTGTATTACCCTTATATGATCTACTGCATTCATACGCACAACAGAATAAACAAACTTTTAGATAAAAACTCGTTTCACACATGAAAATGCACTTCTAGCAAACATGTCTAATATATTTCGGTTGCAGTGTAGTGTCCGAAATCTTTTGTGTGCCCCTGTAAATACTATGTTACAGGACATAACTTATTGTAAATCTCAGCAACGTATATCAATTTCGTTATATGTGAAATAATTTAACATGATTAAAATACGTCGAAAACTAAGTTTCACCTTATACCATTATGTAACGGAATTCTTTTGCGTGGTCCTATAAATGAATAATAAACATTTTTTGCACAACATTATTGTAACAAAGTGTATATTTTAGAATACTTCAGTAAATGCATTTCAATTTCATTCTGTTTGTAAGACTGTAACATCATCAAAATGCACTTGAAACATTTTTTCCCATTGGCTTAATGTAACGGAAAACTTTTGACCGACCTTGTAATCAAACTATGCAACTGATTTTCATAAAATTTGAACTGACTCGCCAAAATTTTGCAATAATTATATATTTAAAAATTCAAAGCATTTGGTTGAGGAGTTTTTGCTCTGTTATATGTGGATGGAGAGATGGACGAACTAAACGACGACTATAGGGCTGCATATTTATATAATTACGAACGCATCTAAAAAAAAAAAAAAGCAGCTAAATAAACCAAGCCAAAATATATCTTCTGCTCTTACTTCGTTTTAGGAAAAAATAGATATTCTAAACATAGAGCGTAAACAATATGTCTTCAAGATAGGTAAATTTCGGAGGCTTCTTAATTCTTCCCCCTTGTTGGTAGTGATGCTAGTAAAGTTGCCCTATAAAAACTGTGGAGAAGTAATAAAGACTATTGACACACATATTTACTGATTATTAAGCATTTACAAATATATTTAGGAGGGGTAGGGGGGATAATTAAGTAACTTGAATAAAACAAAATCTTTTCTTTGTATATTATGTGGGGTATCGTGTGAAAGTTTTCATTACGCTAAACCCAAAAATACGTTTCTTTTAAATTTAGGTATTATAATTTCAGAGATAGTCAAAAATGTAGTGTAAAAATCTCTCCCCCCCCCCCCCTCAGTCTATTTCCGAATTTAGTGAAATTAAAATTATGAAAAAATTAGACATTAATTTAAACGTTGCAGGAAAGCTAGCGATTATCCCAAGTCGCATAGTTTTCGAGAAAAGCGATTTTTTCCAATACACACAAATTTCGATTTCTGGACATCCAGCAAAGGAGTTCAGGAACCCTGGAAGTACCTATCGTAGCAGAAGTATAAAAGAATTATTAATAAGGATTTTTAAAAAATCATCTGTAGTCAGCTGAGATATTAACCCTTAAACAGACGGTTGGGAAATACATATGGCGTACTATGCGTACCATCGGCTTTTAAATTCTATGTTAGGGGCTGTACATATAGAGCGTTAGAATTTTTTTTTGATAATTTTGGACTCCCTCCCTCCCTTCCCCATACGATATCATACGTTATCACACCTGGAACTGACCCACGTTTGAAAATGAAATTTACATTTCTGATTTTTTTTCTTGTTTGGAGTGATATATAGACACGGTTTTGCAAATACATTTGTTTTTTGCGCACTTTATTTAAATTAAGAAAAATAAATAAAATACCACTTTGTATATGAATTTTTCTCAAATAACACTTAAAAGAAGTAGCTACTACTTTTAAAAAGTGTTTAATAAAAGCTTTTTCTTACATAATGTATTCAACAATAATGTCGTCTTGAACTTGCCCCTCAATGGAGGGTGAGGTGCAGAACTTCATAACAACACAGGTGAACAACTTTCTTTGTCGTATTGATTAGTAAACAAAGCAAATATCCTTTCAAATATATTTCACATTTGGTTTATCGAACTGCCTTTTATATATGCATATACAGGGTTGTTATAATTAAAGTTCGCCTATTCAGAAGGCTCTGGAGCCGGTTCTATTGCTCCAAACGAAACAAAATTTCACTAGTACATAGTTGAAGAGATGCGCTCTGCGAAAATCGAAAAAAAATTAGTCAAATTTTTTGTCACTAGGTGGCGCTGCGTCAATATTTAAAGTGATGTTTGCAGATTCATTATATCAATATCAGTCAATCCAGACGAAACACACAAATTTAAAAGTTTCAACAAACTTTGACGAACTGCGAATTGTTATAATTACGTTCACCTAATCAGACAGCTCTAGAACCTGACCTATGACTCCAAACAATACAGAAAAATGAATATCATTACATGTGATGTAAACTGTATCGACAAAAATAAATCATGTCGCTTGGCAGTAAGGAAATAACGAAGAATAACATAATGCATGCTCAATGAATCTTCTGCCATTTTTAATAATGCATTCCATTCTCAGAATTGTGCTTTCTACAGCATTGCGTAAATTGTCCTGTGAGATTGAGCAAAATGCGAAGTCTAATACTGTCTTTCAGATCAGAGATAGTCTGAAATCTGTCTTTAGATAGAGAATCTTTCAAAAATCCCCAGAAAATAAAGGAATCCGCAAATATTGGCTTAAATATTAGCGCAGCGCCACCTACTGACAAAAATTTTAACTTTTTTTTTTCATTTTCGCAGAGCGCATGTCTTCAACTACGTACTAGTGAAATTCTGATTTGTTTGAAGCCATAGAACCGGCTCTAGAGCCTTCTGAATAGGCGAACTTTAATTATAACAACCCTGTACACATTACAAAAGAATATTAATGCCAAACGTTGCGGTATTACATATTTTGCAATTAAATCTTCTAATAATCAGTTTTAATCATGATTTGAAGATTCAACTATAACTTTGCAATTCCATAAAAATAGGTAACAGATTACAAAAATATATCAGAGTATTTTGATGTAAAGTACGAGTTAGAAATAAAAACAGAAAATTTTGGTTCAATCAAAAATGATGACTATATCAAGACACCCACCTCCTCCAAGAGATATATTATATCCCAAACATCCCTTCCCCCTTTTAATCCAATTCCCAGTAGCAGTATAAAAGCGATAAACGTCAAATTGTTTTAAAAAAAAAAGACTAATTTAATTAGAATTGATGACATAAATACTATGGAACCCCCTTTGTAACTCTTATGATACTTTTCGACCCCCTTTCGAAGTACGCTCAGCACAATTTCGAGTTTAAACTTTGAAGACTGGTTTTGTTTTAGCTACAATGTAAAAAGAAAAAATTATTACTATACTGAATTTAGTTTTCTGAAATGACTAATGAAGTGTCAATATGCATTATTTTCTTGTTAATATCGAATTACGTTCATCATAAATATTTTAGGACCAGAGATGTAGTGGAGGGTATACGGGGGTATACGCCGTATATCTTCTGGAATTTTTAAAGGAATACAGTATAACCCTCTGTTTCTCAAGTAAGCTATAGTATACACACTCTAAAGTATACCCTCAGCCTTTAGCGTATATCCTCTGCTTAGAGCGTATATTCTCTGTTATTTTTGCGACTACACCCCTGTTTAGGACAAGATTAAAGGAAAGAGTTATACAGAATATCAATATTTGATATAATTTCGGCTTTTTATCTCTTTGAACTTTTATGGTATTCTCATTTATGCTTTTGTAGTATATACAGCTATTCCCAACGCTATGTTGTGCAGTTTTTTACCAAGTCTTATTATCCTTTTAGGAACGATTTTTAATAATCCAAATAATAATTACATTTATTGCATGGAACCCTCTGAGAGCGATTAATACTGGCACTTGACCATTTATTCTGTAAAATATTATGTTATGCAACATTAGAATTAAAATAAGAATATTTTACTCATGAATGCAGGGAGATAATGTGCTTTTATATTTTCTTAACACACAATGTAGGTGATAAGTTCCTCCTCTCGTTTCTCAGAAATATTTTAAAATACTTAGTTTAAAATTATCTCGCGCTTAATTTTTTCTTTTACGTATCCAATACAAACACTCTTTTCTGAGATTATTTTTATCACAAAGCCACTGAATGCTTTTATTCTTCCAGTATTTTACATTTGTATGGTGCAAAATATTACTCTACTACTGTAATCCTCTAAGCACTTCATTTTGAAAGAAAATATTCTGAAAAAATTCTTAAACAGCTTCAAAGTCTTTGTTGGCACTGTTAAGACATCTGTACATTTTGTAAATGGATTAGAAATGGCTTCATACCGCAAATATCTGCTGTCCAGTTTTTAGCAGGCTCATGATTGATTTATATCATAAATGTCAAGTTCCTGTACTTTTTGTAATTATTAAAATGTAAAATCTGTTTGCAATTTTCTTGTAAATCTCAATTGCTTGATAGGTTAGATTTATTTTGAAGGATTCTATCAACATATATTTTATCAAACCTTCAAATATTCAGTAGATATTCCAAATTTTCCTTCAACTTATTTTATCAAGCTTAATGTACTCTAAATACTAATTTTTACTACTTTAAAAGACGTAACACATGAATCCCTCTCTTCATGAATTTATACCCGGTTTATCCATTTTAGTGCCCGGAGCTGTTATAGAAGGCTGAATGATATTTATTCATTTGCCTCTCTCCCTATCGTTTGAATAATCGTCATTAATGATGGACGATTTCGATTTTTTAAATCGATTTAATCGATACTATGGCCAACTCTATTTAATCGATACTTTAAAATTTTTAATCGATTCCTCTGAAGGTAATATCATTTTCATTTTCCTTCAAATGTCGAAGATAAAGTATTCGAATGATCTAATCCCAAAATTTCTATTTCATATATGTTAAAACTTCCAATTTCACTATCACCGAGTCAAAATTAAATAACTTATGTCCATCATGAGGATTCAATAAGCATAAGTTCATTGGCGTATGTGCATTTTAAAACAAAATATTAGCACTTCATTATCCAAACAAATTGTTGAATTTCGGCTCACACGCTCTTAGATGTATGTCTACAATTAAAATTTGAAATTCAAAGAGCATAAAAGCGACACCTTTTAGCAGTATACAAAGCCTAATAAAGATCTATTTATGTAATAGTGCAACAGAATATGAAGTTTGATTAAATTCCTTGCATAAGTTTTGAAATAAGAGCTATCACAAATATCGTAAAAAATGCAGCATAGTCTATTATATAATTTTTACACGAAAACCTAATCAGGAACATCTTATGTCAACATCTAACAGCATATTAAGTTTGATGAAATTATGTTCATTAATTCTTGAAATATTTTCGCTAACATCGTGAAAAAAGTATTGAATTCAGGGTGTTGTACCGAAGGACATCTCTTTCCCGGAGCATTGAATGGTATGCCAGGAAGATTTCAGATTTTTATATGCTTCATGGAGAAAAGTCCAACATCCGTCCCTCCCACACATATACAGAAATCTAGAATGTCTCTCTCCAGAACCGCAAAAATCTCTCCCGAAGAAAAATGTCTGAATTCAACACCCTTAAAAAATCAGCATAGCAGCATAACCTGTCATGATTTACACGATAGCCTAATCAAGAACAAATTATGGCAATGTTCGACAGAGAATTAAATTTGATGAAATTCCGTTCATTTGTACTTGAGATATGATCCCTAAAATCATATCATGAAAAACGGTTGAATTTTGGGGTATCCTGAAGAGGGACATTTCCATCCGAAAAAACTGAAATATACCTCCAAAAGATTTGAGATTTTATGCTAATATACAAAACGTTCTAGCGTTCTCTGAAGTCTAGAATGGTCTCTCTACGGAGCCACAGAAATCCCTCCCGGAGAAAAATGTCTGGGTTCAACAATGCTGATAATCGCAGCTTAGCAACGCCCCTTCTTGAGTGAACTACACTGAAACCTAATAAGCAACAACTAATGGCAACGTTTAACTGGATATAAAGTTTCAAGAAATTTCTTGCATTAGTTCATGAGATAGTGATCCAGCAGTAATTAGGAAAAATAGCAGCGCTACCTATTGAACGATTTTCAGCAAAATATTTCCGCGCCAATATGTACGAAAGTCTAAAATAATCTAAAGTTTCAACAGATTCCAAGCACTAGTTAACACGTTCGCTGCCGCTTACGTGAAGATTGTGATGATAGTTAATGCCGCACTGTAGAAGTAGGTTTTTCCCAGAAGCCGATTTACTTTTTATAACAAAGAATTAGTGAAAGATTTTCCCGCGCCAGCGCGTGACTGGCTATTGAGACATCACCCCACATCACGAGCTGGCACGTGTTTGGAGCCTAAACGTTGGCGCCATATCACGCGCTGGCGCGTGATCGGCAGCGAATGTGTTAATGAAATATAGTGCCCATAAAATTTTTGTAGGAGACAAAAACAAATACGGACTGATCAGAGAATAATAGACTGACAGACAGACAATTTATAAAAAAAAAGTCAAATCGTATTCGAGAGAGTCGAAGACTTCGAAACCGATAAATCCTTCGAAAACTGGAAGTGGAAATTTTTAATGAATCCAATACTTTCTTTTTGTAAAGAAAATAAAAAGTAATAAGCTAGTCAGATGTGGTAAACCCAAAACTTTCTTCTATCTCATATGTTAATACTTCATGAAAAATGCAGCATAGTAGCGCCACCGGTTAAGTGATTTATACCAAAACTTATTTAAACTTCTAACTGAATCTGTTTGATGAAAATCAGTGCATTAGTTTCTAAGATAGAGCAATTGAAAAAACCAAAAAAAAACCTGCAAAACAGCGTTTCTTTTTTTTTGGGGGGGGGGGGATGTTCACCAAAAATTGATCAGGATCAATTTTTATCAGGCACCAGCTGAATCTCAATTTTGATGAAAATCCATGCATTAGTTCGCGAAATAACATTTTATATATTCTGATAATCTATACAGATATTGCAAAATCATGAAAAATGCAGCATATCAGCGCCACCTGTAGGGCAATTTACACCAAAAACTAAACAACACTAATCCTATATCAGGGATTTATTAAATCTGAATTTTGATGAAATTTGTGAATTAGTTCTTGAGATAGCGCTATTGCCTTAATCATGAATTATGCAGTATAGCAGTGCCACCTCTTGAGCGATTTCCACCAAACGGTAATCAGCATCAAATTATATCAAGAATTAATTGAATCTAAATTTTTATGAAAGTCTGTGCATTTGTTCTTGAGATAGAGCTAAAGTGGAAACAGGGGCGTACGAAGAAAAAACTGCGCTTAGTTCAGAGTTCCTATTTAACGCCGCCCCCCCCCTCCCACACTTGTGATAGGCCAGAAGTGACGTTGTAGTAAAAATTTCGAGCCCCCTACATTTCCGCGCTCGGGACGATCGCCCCCTTCAAACTACCCCCCCTCTCGATTTACGCTGAGTGAAAATTGGAAAAAATGCAACATAGCAGCGCCATCTGAGAAGCGATATACACCAAAATATTCACAACATCAATCCATATGAAGAATTAACTGAATCTGAAATTTGATGAAAATCCGTTCATTAGTCATTCAGATATAGCTATTGAAATAACTCGCAAAAAATGTAGCATAGCAGCGCCACCTGTCAGTCGATATACGCCAAAAATTAATCAGATTCAGTTTATATCAAAGTCAAACTAAATCTAAAGTTTTCTGAAATTCCGTACATTTGTTGTTGAGATAGAGCTGTCAGAAACTTTGTCACATACAGAGTGACAGACAGACTCATAGACACATATTTTCTAAAAACCATCAAATCGTGTTTTAAATCTTCTAAAATATATAAATCCATCAAAAACCGGAAGTCGAAATTTTTCACGAATGTAATACTTTCTTCTTGTTGTAAAGATCCAAAAGAAAGTAAAAACGTAAAATCGATTCTGCTCATAAGATCGGCACAGCACAGCAATGACGATTCGATTCACTATAGACTCCGATTTTGATTTTTAGATTCGGGTAGAATCGATTTTCTTTTGATTTAAATTGAAATCGAAATTTTTTTATTTACTACTTTAAATCTATCCACGTTTCAGATTGAATCGATTTTTCTAATTGTATTGTTTTAATTGTAGTATTGATGTAAAATTACATATAAAGAAGGATTTCTTTTTTTTCTTTCTAGGCTAAATGAGAGTTGAATGCAGGTATTTTTCACCGTGAGGGCTATCTGCGACTCCGGGGGAAGGCATGTTTTTTACACCTCTGTAAAAGAGGGGAAATCGCAATTTATGCGTTAAAAGCATGAAATCTCAAATCTTCTGGGGGGGGGGATGTCCCCTGCGGATCACCCCATGAATTCGACACTAGGTACAATCGTTATATTTTTGTTTAGAAGCCCAGTTATTTGGATTATTAATTTATTATGTTTTTTTTTCACGCTCGTCCCTTCTAATCCCCCCCCCTTCCGCACCAATCTTATCTTACAGGACAGTTCGAAATATGCGTGAAGTTTTAAAAATGTCCATTTCTCGTTCTATTTTATTATGGATCCACATTTTGAACATTTGATTATATATGGGGTCGCCCTTCCGCCCATTTGAGGTTTACCTGCGCCGTGCCGGGAAGCATATTTTTCGTTTTTTCAAAAGAAACAACAAATTGTTCTTGGGGGGGGGGGGGATTTGCACACCCTTCAAAACACACCTTAAAATTTCGCTCATTTAATTTTCTACTACTTTTAACTTAAAAGTTTAAGCTACATGGCACCCCCGGGGCTGTGGACCCCCCCTATCGGTTATTCACCTAATTTTGCTCATTTCTTCACTTCATTTCAATTTTTAAAAGGCTATAACTTTGCTTCTATGGGAACTAAAGTGGGGAGAAAAATTCTAGTATAGCTAACATTTCCTCGCCGTCCTTTTTGCTATTCCAGTTTTACAATTTTCCCCATAGAACCTGGGTTCGTGATTTTTTTAGATTTTTTTCATAAAAATAAAAAAAATCGATTTTTTTTATTTAAATCGGATTTTTTTTATTTAAATCGGATTTTTTTTATTTAAATCAGATTTTTTTTTAAATTTCACTTAATATTGTTTTTATATGAATTTTCTTTTAATTTGTAAAGTATAAATTATACATACACACATGCATGTTATAAGTATTATCAATATATATTATTATTACACAATTTACATAAATGATTCAAAGGTAAAATTTTAAGCTATGGGAAAATTTTTATTACACAAAATGCATGGAAAAGTACAAGTCAGATGTCAATAATCAATTCAACCTTCAATTTTGTAGCTAAAATAAAATAACTGCAGCACATAAAAATTTTAAACAAATTTGAAAGATAATTGTAAACTAAGTTATTAATTTTTATTTTATTTTATTTTTTTTTATTTTATTATTATTATTTTTTATTTATTTTATTTTATTTTATTTTATTTTATTTTATTTTATTTTATTTTATTTTTTTTTTGTATTCTTATAGTGCTGATACAAAAAAGGAGTTTAGCAACTTCATGAATCTATTTCTACTTTTTAAATGTACCTAAGCAAAGTCACGAAACATTTGTTCCATTGAAGTAAAAGAAGTTGTTGCAGTAAAAAGCTAGTTGATCATGAGTTCTAGAATTTTTTGAGTGTCAAGCTTTTCAATAATTGCAACCGTTAACCAATAACTTTACCTTCCATCATTCTAAAAAGTTGAGATCTACTATATTAGATTCAAACAAAAAGTCATTCAATGGTTCAGATTTTGCTTAAACTTTAATATTAATAGGCATCATCAAAGTGGAACACACAAAGTCATGCAGTTTTATTTTATCCCAACTTGCAGAAGTTTTTCTAAATACTAATAAATAACAAATATTTTAATACTTAACATATTTCTCTTTAGATTTCCTTACTGCCACAAGATTATTTTGAAAGCTGTTTTTTTTTTTTTTTTTTTTTTTTCCAAACTTCACATTGTATTTTACTTTTTGACAAAGATTAAGCCTTATCTTTCTAAAAGCTATTTGATTATCTATATTATATAAAGTTAAATTACATTAAAGTATTTTAATATGTTTGTTTACAACTTAAATTTATTAAAAAATAACTGATTTTAATCAATGATTTTTTTTTAAATCGATTGATTTAAATCGTGATTAAAATCAAGCTGATTTAAGTCAACGAACCCTGGTGGCAGTGGGGCGTTTCTCATTTTTTGATGTAATATGTCTATTGAAAGCTTATGCTTCATACATTACAAATCTAGCATTAAAATTTACCCCCATCATTCTGGGTCACGTTACGGACCCATAATGCGTTAAAATTTAAATTTCTCAAACTTCTTCAGAAAAAAAAGGTACATGTTAGCGAAATTGGGGTTCGAACTCGAACCCGCTTCATTGAGAACGCAATCCCTAAGTTTATTGGCCACCGAGCGCTCAGCAGCGCTATTATTTCTATAGATTGTCATTTTTTAATTCGTAATATCTTTTGAATGGAATGTCCCATTTGAATAGCTCAAAAAGTAATCTACAGGTATTGAAGCTGCCATGAATTCAAAAGGATTTACTTGGAAAAGGATTAATACAAAGGTATCGATAGCACGGTCTATTTTTTTGTCGGCGTATTTATTGTGTTTTAAAATGTAAGAAAGTAATTATAGTGAGGTAACTAAAATAGCTGGACATATGGTATCGCAATGTTTTTTTAAATCTATGTTAATATGTTCTTTAATATTGTAGCACATTTTTTTTGTTCATTTAAAAGTATTTCCTGACGATTCAAAAAATATGACGTAACGATTCAAAAAGTACACACGTATTGTTTAAGTTTTCACTTCTGTCGGCAATCCCGGAGTGCCACTATTTTTTTTCCCATTTCCGTCCTAATCCCCCCCCCCCCAACCGCCTCCCCGAGGTGGAAGGCGGTAATTATGGTACAGCTGATTGTCTAAGTTTTGGAATTACTAATTTTGAGCTTATCTGTGAATATCTATTCTAGTATGGGCTCTAGAACTGATAAATCGATTCTTTTTATGATCGATGTCGTTTTATTCGATATCGATTTTAATCGATTCTCAAAAATTCCAGAATCGCCATAAGAAGAAACTTTAAATAAGAAGAGGCGTTTATATGGTACGTGAAGATGAAGTAATAAAAGACAAGCGGGGGTAAAATGAGACTATATGTATAATTTATTTTTTGTAATGAGTAAAAGGTTTTGCAAAAATTAGTACATTACATGACATTTTGGCTCAAGATATATGACGAAGCTTTGACAAAAAAAAAAAAAAAAAATCTAATTTTCAAAGCTTTTGTGGCCAAATTATCTTATTATCCTCTGTAGAATAATTAATTTTTTATAATTAGACATTCGTATAAAGTTTGTGTTAAACGGGATGGAGCATTTAAAAATTTCTTTCAGCCAATACTTTTTCAGATAAAAAAAATAAATAAAAATATAAGTTGTAGAATAAGAAATATATTTTTTCAGTTACACAAGATTTTTTTCCCCTACAAATTAATGTACAACACAAGGTATATGGTTCATTAAAAATGTCTGTACACATATTTAATTATTGTAATTGAATAAGACTAAATCAGAAAAGTTACACACAGAGATTCAGAGAAATGTTTGACACTCTTCCTCGCTTATTGAGGCAAAAGAACAAACAAGATAGAGACATTGGTGAAATCTAAAATGAACTTTCACAATTTTCTAAGTAGAATATGAAAAAACATCTTGTTAGTTAAAAAAAGGCATATTAATTACACTAAGATTTTAATCCATTTCATGCTATGTAGGGGAAAGTCTGATAAAAACGGGACCCTAATGCTTTTCTTTTTATTATTGCGCACTATGTGAACAAAACAATCAAAATTTTTATTAAAATGATAAATTGATTCCTTGCAAATAAAAAAAAAAATTATTCAGTCGCGAACAATAGTAAATGAGATCATAACAACACTTTTTCTAGAATTGTGCAATGTCCCGGTTTTGTGCGATCAGGTCTGACAAAACCGGGAACTGAAAAAAATAATTAAAAGCATATTGTAATTTTGCAATAATACTATGTATTGAAGGAAAATTGACATTTTATTCTTATAGAATGTGAATCTATATCAAATCTACATAAAATAACAATGAGTTTAGTTATACTTTAAGAGTTGAAATTGTTAGGCACAAAAATCACAAATGAAAGTTCGATCTTGTTCATTTACATTGCTGCATGCTTCATATGTTCACCCTCTGCAGTTAACCCTTTCAGGAGCAAAAGAATTCTGTTCGTATAATGATGAAATAATAGACTGACACCAGAATATTCAAACGAATTTCTTAGAAAATAAAATTCCGGTATTTCGAACTTTCATTAGAAAAGTAACATTTTATTATAATATTACTGGTGTCATTTGTCAATTTTGGCATTAAAATTAGGTGGCTAGACCCTCTAGCCACCGCCCTTGAAAGGGTTAAAGCACTGTATCGAACTCTCCTTAGGGGTATAGATTGTTCATATAATTGCCGTTGCAAAAGATGCATGCTTAACTTTCATCTTCCTCCGCGTTTGATGTCAAGGGATTTTTGTCTTTGGACTCTTCTTTTTCACATCAGTTTTTCCACTTTTCTTTTCTGTCATCATGGAAAGTTTTCGCTTCAGGATAAGTTCTTCTTGTCTTGTTTTTCCATCCTTTCATTTTCTTCTTGTTCGAGTTCTAATTTGTAGGGAGTTGAAATAAGGATAGCTGTTTTCCCTCGTCGCTTGTCAGATTTCCTGATTGCCCTAGGATCCGTTTGTACTGGAATAGGCTTTATATCGTGTGGTGAGACTGCAAAAGGGCGCTTGATATCTCTGCCCAGACCTTGACAAGACGTACAAAAACCGGAACTTCCCGGTTTTATCCGACCACGTCATTTTGCGGAAATATTACTCTAGCGTTGTTCAGATAACTCGTAGACATCAATACAAAACGTGAAACTAACAAGTAAATAATAGAATATCACACGCTATACTTATCTTAACCAAATCTTTAGGTATTTAGGATTGGTAACGTAATATTGCAGATGTCGAATTTCTAACTTTGTCGCATGAAATCTTTAAAAAATACTGCGAAATGAGTTCATTTGCACGACTTCTGCTTACTGGGAGCTGGCATGCCGCTCGCCTAGAAGCAATTCTTAAAGCTTCCGGAAGATACCGTCAAAAATAAAGCCATAAAGCCTGTTTCCCGGTTTTATCCAACTTTCCCCTATAAAGTGTTATTGTTAAAAAGTCTTCAATTATTGCGAATAGTTCAAAGTGAAGATATTTTTCAAAGACAAACCTAATATATAATGTTTTAATTTGATAGGTAATAATAATTTTAAAATATATTTTAGCATTTTTTATCTTTTGAAATGTATATACTTAGGTAAAAAAAAAAGTAGTAATAAATTTCTAATGATATTTCTCAATGAAAGAAAGATCTGTGGAATTATTAGTCAAAATAATCGTTTATTTCTGTTATGGCTAATTTCAACTTTATTTCAAAGGTAAATATATCATAATATTTGAATACAATTATTTAAAATAATTTGAGATACGATAATAACTTGAAATGACACATAAATAATATTACAAAAGTAAGGAAGCAGTATGCAGACACTGGGGGAAAAAACCGTAGTTTTTAAAAATTGGTTTCTCAGAAACTGAAATGTAGTTGTTCCAGCGATTACCAACCTTTTATTGGTACGCGATCCACTTTTATATAAAAAAAAATTTCGCGACCCGCCTAATATGAGGGTTCATGTAATATCAGAATGGAAATTTTGGATGACCTTTCTAAGCTATCAGCTATCCTATTCTATGAAATTAACGAATAATATTCATACGAAGGATGTACTGTCATCAAGAACTGTTAATCCCAATGTGTGTAAGTTGGATAATAATTCATACAGCAAATATATATGGAGAACTACGTTTAATTATTATCAAAACATAACTTTATAATAAGTCAGATTTCTAGCTCTGGTGTTTACCGATGAGGACATCTATCAGGATTAAACTGCGCACGGAGTTTGTTTCTGTACTTGTTTTCCAAATACAGAAAAGTATAGGAAAAGCCCATTTAGACAAATATGTTGCGTTGAACCCCATCAAGAACCTCAAAGCTGATTTCAATATTTCTGGATAGTCTGTTCTTATGTTCATCAAGAAGGAAATTATGGGTTTTACCGTGATTGCCATAACTATTCCATGACTACTGACATATCTCGCAACGAGGTCATGACATAATATCGACTGACTGTTTAACTAAACATTGTATTTTAAATAGTTTTAGTTTAAGATAACCCTTTTAATATTACGGCGGTTGTAAAATATTGTATTTTTTTACATATTTCTTTAAAATAGGTGATATAAAAGGTATACTTTTGTGGTAAACTTCGATTGTTCCACGACCCACCAAAACACCCACTGCAACCCATATGTTGGGAACCGCTGTTTTATAGAATAACAACTGGATTTTGTAGGTACATTTTTTGTTAGTTTTCACTAGGATTATTAAATTTTGAGCAACAAAAGGTGTTTTTTTTGTTCTTTGTGCGCTTTTGAAATGTTTAGTGTTTATTCCTTAATTCCCTATATATAGTCTCGCAATAGCCCTGTAGGTTTAATATTGGATAACTGAGAGGGTTTTTGAAATATTAATAAGCATTTTATGGAAGTTATTTCTGAGATTGATAATTTTTCTGTAAAATGAAAAGTCTCCAAAGTAGCAATGTAGAGGTCGTTTGACATAAATCACCTCTTAAAATATCCAAATTGTGTTAAATTCTGCCAATTATAGTTAAATTGTATACTCCTGATGCTCATAAACAACCCCAAACCATAATCGTAGTACTTTCATGTTTTGCAGTTCCTCCGACATTCTTTGGTTTGAACAATTCATTTTAATTTCTCCATTTGTTTTGGTGTCTATCTGATCTAATAAATATTGAACTGTCTCACAAATGCAATACAATTCTTTATATTTTTTTGTAAAATCAAATCTATTTTTCCTGATTTTCTTCACATATTCCAACTGCTATTTCCCGTCCTTCATAATAGAAAGAAAATTTTCTAAGGATAACATGGCTCCTCAAACAATGCTTTTCCGACCATTTTTAAATGCTAGTGCCTGATTATTAGGTTTTATCTTTACTTATTTTACTTCTTTCTAATTTTCTTGATCCGTAACCATGTACAGTTGCTCAGTTTTTTTGAGAAGTATCTTTTTTTTTTTTTTAAACTTTCTTATCCTCTGCAAGAAGTGTGTGATTATTTTGCTGTCGATTATTTCTATATGTTCTGTTTTTCAATTAAATCCATAAAGACTAGGGAATTTTTTCCTCGTCAATTGTGAAAATTTTTAACGTCCACCTGTTGAATGATAAACATTGAAAACAATAAATAAATTGAAAATTTTCTACTGAATCATTTGAGATATGGAGAGCATAATTGCTTTTGTAACTCGACTGACATAAATCCTCTCTCAAGCTATACAGATTGAGTTAAATTCTGTCAATTAATACCTAAATTGCCTGCTCAAGGTGCTCATAAGCAACCCCAAACAAAAATCAGTGTCTTCCTATTTTGCACTGCCTTTCGCATCGCCTTTCTTTTAATTTCTTTAAAATCATCAAAATTAAATATTTTTTAAAAAATTAATATTCTGTGCAATATTTTTAACTGCGCATGCGCGAATGATACCAAAAATTAATTTCTTCTGTCTTTATATAAATAAAGCATTCAACTGTTGAAAAATTTCGACTTCCGGATTTCGTCGTACTTTTACGTTTTACAAGTTCCTAAACACGATTTGGCTGTTTTCTGAAGAAAATTTGTCTATCTCTATGTGATACAACTATTGTGCATGGTCTATCTCAAAAATAAATGTTCAGAATTTCATAGATCAATGATTGCTAGATCTTGGTATAAATAAATTCTTATTAAAATTGTGTTTATATCGCCCAACGGTTTTCGCTGCTATGCTCTGTTTTACGATTTCCTCGATAGGTATATCTGGAGCAAACATGCAAATTATGCTTTCTCCTTTAGATAAAAATTTTAGATACATAAAATAACGGTTAAAAATAGTTGTTGGTTACTCTAAAGTTTAAGGCGCCCTCTAACGGTATTTTTTTAATTAATCTTTAAAATTTATTTGCAAGGAAATATTGACATAAAGAATAGTTTTATCGAAAACGGCAAACGAATCGACCAATTTTTCAGTTTTTTATAATCATTTGAAATTTGAACCTCCCCACCCCCATTGAACACAGTTTAGTTTGCACTACTTAACCACTCCCAACGATTTAGATTTTGGGCTCAAAATTTAAGTTTATTTCTAAGCTTCCTAAAAAAATTTAATGAGATGGAAAAAATAACAGTAAAAAATAGTTGTTCGTTACTCCAAAGTCTAATGCGCCCTCTATCGGCATTTTTTGAAATTTATCTTTATAATTTATTTTCAAGACAATGCTGACATAAAGAATAGTTTTAGTGAAAACCGCAAACGAATCGACCAATTTTTCTGTTTTTTATAATCATTTGAATTTTTGGACCCTAAACTTTAATGGCGCCTATCTCCTTCGGAAGACGTTTGGGACCCTAAGTTTCCTATTTAATATTGTTTATCTTGATGTGTACTATCACCCCTTAAAGTTTGTACCATGAATTTAGAAACACCCTGTATATTGCGTGGCTTAGAAGTTGAGATTTTAAAACAACCCTTTGAACACGGGCAACAATAACACTTTTTACCAAAATATTTACACCAGATTTTTCCCTTAAATCTTGAAATCAATAATTCTAGAAGCCTTTTACTTTAATAATTCTGTTATTTTCCCTGAAACAATCCGTTTCAATTGTGAAATGTTTCGTAGGTTTCGAAAACACACATTCAGTGATTTAGTATTCAAAAGTTCCCAATCAGTTCCCAAAATTTTTACATCGCCAACGATTTTGTACATTTCATAATATTGTTTCTTTGATATGATTGTAACGTTTTTCTTAAGGATCTTCTCAACACGATCACACAAACACACGATCTGCTGGAACAAAACTGTGTACTCTGACCAGAAAGTAAAATAGTATTTTATCAATACTTGCATTCGATGTGTACAAAATATGCAAAAGCATATGAACATTTGTGTTATTTTTATTTTGGACAATACACCCATTATTGAAGAGCCTGAAACTTTTTTTTTTTACCTTCAAGGTCTATTTTACTTAAGGGACAATGTAAAGCAGATGAAATTTCAATGCTACCTTTGCCGCAGATGACAAAGGTTCCGTGACCATTCAGGACAACTGTGATTGGCAGACTGGAGTAATTACTGTTTAAATGAATGCAAGCTTTGGAAGAAACACTCTTTGATTGAAACATCAAATTTTAAAATTGGTTTAAAATAGGAAAAAAAAAATTCTTTTTGTTAAAAATACTGTTTATTTCTATGCGATTTAATACAGAGTTCATAAAACTAACAATAACTCATTTTTTATTTTTTGTGAGAAAACACTGTTTGGAATGTTTGCTCCACATATATCACGAACGAATGATAATCATTTAATTTTAGTTGTAGAAGATCAGACTTATGTAGAAAAGTTTTGTGATGGCCACAAAATGCTAGTTTTTTTATTATTTATTTGTCAACTCTGTAAAGCAACTCGCATTGAAAGCAATTGAATATCGTTAAAATTTTGAACATTGGCAGTAGTGAGCAAAATTTCAGTTGCTTTGTAAATGATTTTCCTTTTTATCAGTCTTAATTTCTTTTTTTTATTTACATATTTAGATTTTTCTTTTAAAACCTCCAAATCGAGCCTATATTGACATAAAAAGAAATATCAAAATTGAGGAATCCGTTACAAATGTACTTTTTGCGATTCAAAATATACCAACTTCTTCGCTGGAAGTCAGATAATAAAAAATGCTATTTGAGAAAATTCCTCCTTATCAGGCTACTTTTCGAAGGTAATGAAAATTTAAATCTCTATCGTCAATATCATTATGAATTTTAACACTACTTGGCTGGTATTCTTGTATAAGTTGCTCTATAAAGTTCCTTTCCGAATCTTCAAAATAAATTTCCTTGAGGTGATACCTTCTCTTTGCATTCATGGGCTTCGCAACCCTGGGCACCTAAACGATCTTTCTACCTTCCTAGTCCTCTTATCTTCTCTTTTCTTTCCTCTTCGCCATGCGTGGCAAACCGTGTCCTTGCAAAATGGATCCTGGCAGTTTAGAGAAACCAATACATTGCTTTTCCTCTGCTTCAGGTAGACGGAAGGTGCATATTAGTTTCATATACATAAATTGGCTGGTAAGATGACATAGGTCACTGACTGGCCGTCAAGTGAGCAGGCATATACTAACCATCTCTTTAAGAGTGGAGACTCGCATAGTGTCTTGTGACCGCATGAGCTCTGGCTAACACTGGTGCATGAATGTGCATCTTCTTGTTGGGATCGGTAGTGGATCAGAATTGTATTTTTTTTTCAAATATGGATGGAACATTTTTTCCTTTTAACTCTCATGTGGAGAGCAATAAATTGTACAGAATACTTTTACTCGCTTCTGTGTAGTTGAACATGCCGAAAACCTCTCTGATAGTTCTTTTAAAAGAACTTCATTTTTCCTTATTGCAAAATCATTCGTGTCTTTCTTGGGGAATGGTCATTTACTAAAAATGAATTCCGGGGATTTGCTGATTAAGGTTTCTTCAGCAAACTAGTCACAAATTCTGTTAAATAGCACAATAGGTTCTTTTTCTGTTTCTGTTTCTGTCCAAGCATATCAAACGTTGAATACAAGCCGCGGTGTGGTATCTGAACGATAATTGTTATTCGCTACAAAAGAACTCCTACAACATTCAAAAAACCAAAATGCCATAGATGTTCGCCGTATTACTATCCGTAGAAATGGACAAGTTCTGCGTACTAAGCACTTTTTCCTCACCTTCAATTGCCCTAGTCTTCCAAATAGAAACAAAGTTGCCTTTTTAAACTGCGCTGCCCGTCCTTATATACCCAATCCTCTCCGTTGCTTTGAATGTCAGCATTTTTGGTCACACCTCTAGGACCTGCTGTGGTTCCGTTACTTGTGCACATTGTGCTAAAGTAGGTCACGATGATGCTCAGCATTGCGCAAACTGCAAAAGTGACCATACTGCATACTTCCGTTCTTGCCCAAATTGGATCCGAAAAAAGAAAATATTTGCAGTTAAAATTACCCAGAAACTTTCTTACCCAGATACTTGTAAAGTTGTTGAATCCCGAACACCAACTGTTGGAGTATCTTATTCCAGTTTAGTCAAGCAACAATAAAAATCTATAAAGCAGATAAGCACCCAAACCGAATCATCTATTCCACCCAGTAATAAAAAAAAAAGCCTCTTAATGTTATGTAACTCCAAAGTTAAAAAATTGGCTACCATCCTCAGAACCTTTTATAATAGAATATCAAACTAGTCTTTCACAAAAATCTTCCAATAGGTCTTCCGAACTCCAGACTGACAAAGAGAAGGCCAACCTTGATTAATCACTTGATTATTTTAAGATATGTTGTAGGGGAGGAGACCCCATAGCCTCAGGTTCAATGGATTTTATGCAACGCTCCTTAATTACTGAGAAACAAGGGGGGGGGGTTAATATGACACAACTGAAATGCTTTATAAAGAAAGGGAGTGCTTGATCGTAGCTCAGTGGGGTAAGCATTCGCCCATTGTGCAACGGGCCCGGGTTCGCTACCGGAACGCGCTGCATTTGTATTTCTCATTTTTTTTCATAATTTATAATTTAACAATCTCAATTTAAAATCTTAATACCGTACCTTAACTACAATGTTAGCATATTTAAACATTAATTTAGCATTTTTGATTTTTAAACCATTATTTCTCAACATTTAAGGAGATTTTTTTTTAAATTCGATTTGTTATTGAATAAAAATCATTCCAAACTCGTTAAAAAATCTGTTGTGGCGCTATCTATTTATAATAAAATAATACATATTCAAATAAAATAAATATGTAAGAAGAAAAATGTTAAGCAAAATAAAAAAGCGGCAAAATTTAAGTAAAAAAAATTTTAAACACATAGAATTTAAAAATATTCAATATGAAGAAATAATGTTGTAATTTAATTCTTATGCTCATTCTTAATATAATTATATTTATTTGTTTAAAAAACAGGGTAATTCTTTCATCGTATTAACTTCCCTTGTTAAAGCAGCACATAAATGTTACTTTAAATTGACACAATTGTTCAAAGTCATTGGATCAATGACAAATATATAAAATGCATTTTAAAAATGACTTTTAAAAAATTAACAGTTTTAGATCTATTTATGTTTTATACGTATATTAATTACAAATAAAAAAGTAAATAGGTTAAAATTAGAATTGATATGTAATATATATATGACAATGAGGTTATTAAATTATAATTACAGGTGTATTTATGAAACAAAAAAGGAGAAAAACAAACGCAGCGCGTCCCGGTATAGAACTCAGGCCCGCTGGATAACGGGTGAATGTTTATCCAACTGCGATTCGATTAAGAATACCCATTCTTTTCTAAGTAAGTATTTTAGTTGTCATAATATTAGATCCCCTGTATCTCAAGAATTAAAGAGTGTTGTGTAAAATCCATTGAACTTGCGGCTATGGGGTCTCTGCTCTACAACATTTGTCAACCCCTTGAAGGGCAAGCAATAGTGCCTCTGATATTGAATTCTCACCGGAAAAATCTAAAAAAAAAAAAATTAAAAAAGAAAAGGCATTTTTTCAGACTTTTTGCCGTCAAAGATAAAAATATAAAATTTCGTTAAAAGTTTCTGATGATAATCTTGATTGAATTAGATGGGATAAATTATATCCCACCACCCCTCAAGGGGTTAAAATAATCAAAATCATATATGCCAACCTCCGGCTTTTTTTAAAACAAAGAAACATAGTTCGAACCAGAAATTTATTTAGCTGATGAAATTAAAAGGACTTCAAATGACAACTACATTTAATAAAAGATACATTTAATTTAACAAATTTTCCGGTTGAATGTATATTTTCTTTATTTAGAAAAAGCCGGAGGTTGGCAAGTATGCAGAATATATGACTATCAAGGTTGGCTCTTTCCTTGTGAAACTAGACCTGTTACATCTCCAAAATCGTCACAAAAATTGGATACTCTTCGAAAACAGACCATTAAGCAAAAATCTTGTACACAGACATAAAGAAAACCTGTACTCCAAACTGTGGAGAAAAGTTTTAAAAAATCCCGGCTTAGTCCGTGTATTAGTAATGTAAAGAACCCCAAGCAGCTACAGCAGTATGTGGAAGAAGCTAATGGAGTCGGTCTTTCAGCAGTGACTTAGATGCCGATGAAGATACTATGTTAGAAGAATATGAGCCTAATTTACTTAACACTGTTTTTTATTAATATGTATTTTAAATATATTACGTTTTATGCAGCATTTGGCTATTTGCTATTTCGTGTTTTTATTATTTTACTGTTTATTACTATAATTTTAATTAGTTAATTTTTCTTTTCTTAAGCTTTCTATTTTAATCTCATTGCCTGGTTTTAATTATATTTTAATTACATGCATCATCGCATTGTATTCTTTATTTTACTTATATTTTATTAACTCATGTGTCTCTGATAGTCATTTAATGTAACTTTTAAACTTCAGATATATCTTACTCCTTACCTTTTCCTTGGCGCAGCATATCCTTAAAAGAACTTTGTGCCATAAAATGCCATACGACTAACCGACCTGTAATAACAAGTGCCAAATTCCACCTCCCCCCTTAAATTATAATGTTTTACGTGTATAGCCCCAAATTTATGTAGTATGAAAAATGTGTCAATTTCAATAAAAAAAATTTATGTAAAATAACAATCATTAAATTATAATTTAGGTAGTAATAGATTAACAGAAATTGTCGCATACTGTGAGTGGTTTCCAAAACCGCTTGGATATGAGAAAAGGGCTCATTTAATTCATAAGATGCTGTTTCCTTACTAAACTTTATGTATAGTGCTGTTATAATAAAGATTCATTGGTGCAGAATTTTCCAGCGGTAGTACTAGGGCTTCAAACGAAAAATATTTCACTAATATCTAAAGTTAAACTGGAACAATTAAAAGCAGTGGTCTGTGGGACAGCTAACAGCAGTTAAGAGTTAAAGTCAATACGCCAACCCAACGAAATATTTTTTCTGTCTCTGACTTTGAAACAGGGGCGGATTCAGAGACTTATTTTTCGGGAAAGGGCGATACCGAATGTTATACAATGAGGACAATCATAGTTTCTGTTGGTTATGGGATTCCTTGCGCTTGCAGTGCAAGGAATGACATAATTAACTGCAAAGCTCGCATTTAATTATTAAATGGATATGGAACAATTGTTGCGAATAAAAATACTATAGACTCTGAACTATCCGACCTCCAATTAATCGACACACTCGGTTAACCAACCCTTTTATTATACAATCGCCCTTTTCTGCAGAATATGGCTTATTGTTCCATATTGTGACGAAAAGTTAAATACATTATTTTATGTCTGTCAGTTCAGCTAAAACTGCCTTGAGGGTGTTTTTAAATCAAAAAGGACAACTTTGTGACACATGCTTTAATTTATTTTTGTTCGGAAATGCATGAAACTAGCAGGTGTTATTATTCAGAAACTGTCTAATTGCACTCAATTTTCTGTTAAAAAAAAAAAAAAAAAAAATAGATTTTTCATAACAAGCCTTCAAAGTTGACACTTTTAAGCACATTTCCTGACGAAAGCAGAAAAACTGGTCAAAAAGCAGGAGAAAAACGGGTAATCAAGAGATCGAAATAGCTTAGAACTGGATAGGTAATTTAATTATCATGAAATGGAAAAATAAGTTCGATTCTAAATCGCTTCCATAGTCAGGCATTTCAATTTTATATATTTCTGTTAAAAAATGAATTTGTAAATATGTCAATGTTTTGCGCTTGTTGAGCGGAGCAATTAAGAACACCCTTAAGAAGCATTGGATTAGATTGCTATTTGATAGTGGATCTTCGATTTAACTATAATTTTTGGTCTAGTTTGGTTGGATTATACAGAACATTCACTGTAAAAAAATCCGTTAATATACACACATTTTTTCGTAAAATTTTATGGAATAATGGGAATAAATTTTATGGGAAAAAAAGTACAATTTCCATTATTGACATTTTGAGATTATAAATGCAGTAAGTTTTTCCTAAATTTTCCATATAGTCCATTCACTTTAATAGATTCGCACATAAAACTTAAAACAAATCTGAAAAATAATAAAATTATTATTTTTCGGATAAAATTCCATATAGTCAATGAAATTTTAATAGCGTTGACGCATGCGCTGTAAAAAATTTAGTAAACCTGCTCATTTGTCATACAATTTTTATTATGTTTTAATTCCGATTACAGGGCGTTATGTGCAATGTTGATTGTCATATTTTCTGAAAAAAATATTGTGTTTTATGAAGAACTATGCAAATTATAAGCAAAAAACTTGGAAAAATTTGGGACCGTTTTTATAAAAACCTTAATTTTTCTACAAGTTTGCATGCTATATTCATAACTAGTTGGATGTGTCAATCCCAAAATTTTCTTCTATCTCATAAGTACATTTTACTATTTAAAAAAAAAAACGTGGTGACCCCAAAGTTACCCACTATCGAATTTCCTCGAACGTTTGACCTAGCCTAATGAGATTCTGGTATCCGAAAAGCCTAAAACGCAAAATTTAATTAATATTCTGAGAAAATGAGCTTAGTAGTGCCTCATGTTGGGTAATTTATACTAAAACCTAATAAGCATCTATTTATGTCAAGACCTAACAGAATCTGAAATTTGATGGAATTTCGTTCATTAGTTCTTGAGATATAGTTATAACAAAAAAATTGCAAAACGTAGCACAGCAACACCATATCTTGGACAATTTATGCCAAAACGTAAAAAAGCGTCTAATTATGTTATGGTGTAAAAGAATCTGAAGTTTGATGAAATTCTGTGTATTAGTTCTTGAGATATAGCTAGTTTTTAAAAAAAACGTGTAAAATATAGCACAGCAGCACCATCAGTTGAAAGATTTATAACAAAACGTAATCATCGTGTAATTATGTTATATGTCATTTTGTAACAAAATCTGAAGTTTGATGAAATTCTATGCGTTGGTTGTTGAGGTATAGCTATCGGAAAAATCGTGCAAAATGCAGCATAGCTGCACCACCTGTTGCAAGGTTAATACCAAAATGTAATCAGCGTCTAATTATGTTATATATTCTAGTGTAACAGAATCTAAAATTTGATGAAGTTCTCTGCATTAGTTCTTGAGATACAACTATCGCAAAAATCGTGCAAAATGTAGCATAGCAGCGCCACCTATAGAGCAGTTCACACCAAAACCTTATCAGCGGCTATGTATCTTAAGGTATCGCGGAATCTGAAGTTTGGTGAAATTCTGTGCATTAGTTCTTGAGATATAGCTATCATGAAAAACGTGACATAGCAGCGCCACCTGCTGGCCAATTTACACCAAAATTTAATCAGCGTCTATGTATATCAAGGGGTAACAGAATCTGAAGTTTGGTGAAATTCTGTGCATTAGATCTTGAGATATAGCAATCTTGAAAATCATGAAAAAGTAGTATAGCAGCGCCACTTGCAGGCCAATTTTCACCAAAATCCAATAGGCACTAATTCATATCAAGGTCTAACTGAATATAAAATTTTATTAAATTTCGAGCATTAGTTCTTGAGATAGAGCGCCCACAAATTTTTTGTCACATACAGACAGACGGACGGACAGACTCACAGACAGACATTTTCTAAAAATAGTCAAAACGTGTTCAGGACCTTCTAAAACGTATAAATCCGTCGAAAACCGGAAGTCGAAAATTTTCATGAATCCAATACTTTCTTCTTGTAAAGATACACAGTTTATTACAATAAGTCACTTAATTATAATCTGATGTTTGAACTCTTTTGCTTCATTAGTTTTGATAGTTATCTAAAAGATCTTCGTTCTTTTTCAATTTATTGACGGTCCCCTGTTGTATTTCGGGAAAAACTCTTCGCTAAAATATATGACGTGTACTATTTTGTTTACACATCTGGAGTTTTAGAATAATTCCTTATGTATATTTCTAGATATTTAACAAAACGTCTAAAATTGCAAGTGTCAAGATTTTTTTTGCCGAGACTGTATCATGCTACGTAGCATAATGGCTACACATTAAAAATGTTAAAAAAACTTATGTAAGAAGTGAAAAACTATAGACCTTCCCCTTGTTGTTATCGGCCTCAAAGGGGAGGACACCAATAGATGACGTTAGTGCTTCCGCCGTCGCTGTGTATCTGCCGTGCTTCAATACACATAATTTTAAATCGAATTTTTTATGTAATAAATCAACACTTTAAACTGCTCTAAATTAAAAATACACAAGATTTTTTTTTCTAATAATAGAAATGCAGATGAGGAATTTAAATGATTTCATGACAACTAGTTTGTAATGATTGGTTTATTTTATGTCGGCCGATTATCTACTCTATCAGTATAGGACCAGGGGGTGGACTTCGTGGGGGGAGGGTCTTTCTAAGGGAATCTAATCAATATTTACGCAAGGTTCGAAGAAAACCACGAAAACTCCGAACGGTTAGGCCGACGACCGCGATTGGGTTCGAACCCAGCACCTGTCGTCTAACAGTTGAAAGGTCAGAACTTCTCGGCCACTGGTGGGGCATTTGTAATGAAATTAAGCAATTACAAATTTTATCATAGGACGAAGTTTTTCTTTACACATTTCATTATCTCTAAAATAATATATTGAATATACATCATAGAATTGTTGTAAAAACATTTTATTTTTTGTACAGCTAAGAATGTTTTAATCATCTTTAGAAAAAATTTTAATCAATATTCATTATTACATTTTTACAACCAGTTAATAAACTAGGAGTAAATTGATTTTTATTATTATTATTATTATATTTCAGAGCTTTAGTTTTTGATGAAATAATTTAAAATTTCTAAACAAAAATCAAAAGAGAAGTTAATAATTTTTTCAAATCTTGGGGGGAAAAAAAACCACTTTCCTTTAAGTAGAATGCATTTTCTTTAAAATATTCTTTTAAGTTAAATAAAAATACCATTTTTTTTGTACAATTAAAATATTTTATTCCCCTTTTGATAACTTTTTAATCCTTTATTTACCGAATTATGAATTCATGAAAATTTTACATTCTAAAGCATTTTACGTAAATTGTTTTAAATATAAAGATTTACAGTCATTTAATAAATTTTTGAAGGATTAATTAAATTTGAATTTACAGGGATTTTGTGCAATATTTATAACCCCCACTCAAATCTTTTATTTTAAATTGTTTTCTTAGTATCTTGTAGAATTATAAAATGTAGAAATATGATGTTCTTAGAATATAAATATAGAAATACTTCCGAAATGAAAAATCCCCATCCCTCTGCCTTAGCGCCAAGAAAGCTGTAAAGATACAAAAGCAAAATAAATCATCCTTTTAAAAATATTTTAGTTTTCTGTGACCAATAATGCTTTTGGAGCAAGATAAAGTAATGTATCCAACTCATTTTAAACAGTATTTACAGTTAATAGACGTATTAAAAGAATTTTATAAGAAGTAATTTTAATGGTACTTATAAGTACAGTCGGTAGATAAAGGGTTAATCAATATTCATTATTATATCTTTACAGTCAGTTTATAAACTCTAAATAAATTGGGATTTTAATTATTTTTTAACATTTCAAAGCTTTAGTTTTTGGTGAAATGATTTATTAACCGAAAATCAAATGAGAAATTGATTTTTTCAAATCTACAGAAAAAAAAAAAGAAAAAGAAAAAGAGAGAGAAAAGGAAATAAACACTTTCCTGGAGGTAGAATGCATTTTCTCAAAAATATTCTTTTTTAAATTTAAAATAGGATAAAATCAGTTTTTTTTTTTTTTTTTTTTTTTTTTTTTTTTTTTTTTTTTTTTAGGAGGGGGAGGCAATTAAAATATTCATTAATCTTTTTTACTCAATATTCATTATTATATATTTATATCTTTACAGCCAGTTATTAAATTAAGAACAAATTGAGTTTTTAAAAATTTCTGATATTTCAGAGCTTTAATTTTTGATGAAATAATTTAAATATATTGATAAAATTTAGCGAAAAATATTGCTAATTTAACAAGTGAAAAGTTAATTTTTCAAATCTAGGGAAAAAAAAAAGAATGTGCCTGAACTTGCCTGAAAGTGGAATGTAATACTTTATAATATTCTTTTAGGTAGATTTCGTATGAAATACTACCTATTGTATTGTCTCCCATGTTGGAATTTCTGAAAAATTTTTGCGGATCTACACGAATCATGACTCCTAGACCCCAAAATTACCATCAGTAAAAAAGTTTATATATCTATCTATCTATCTATCTATCTATCTATCTATCGGTGTATATCACTTTCTTCTAGACACGATAACTTCCATAATTATGCTCAGATCTTCATCAAACTTTTACATAAAATCAAGGGGCATAAAATCTCGGTTAAGTTCGTTAATGGGCAAAATCGGACCAAGGGGGTGGAAGTTAGGAGGGTTTTTGTGAAAACAGAAAAAACGCGATAACTTTTTAATTAAAATAGATATCGAATCAGTTTAAAGTTTATATTACTTCTAAAAAATGAGGAAAAAGTTTATGCGTGACAGATTTTTGATAAAGTTAAAAATGGGCTCAAGGGGCGAAAAAAACATGGTTTTTGGGAGAAAAAAATTCATAATTTCGTCAATTCTCAAGATATCAAATCCAACTAAATTTTATATAAATGTACTCAATATTATCTAAAACTTTTGTATTTACAGGTTTTTGATAGGACCAATTTTTACCGAAGAAAAAAATTAAAAACGAAAAGAAAAAGGGGGGAGGAAAAAGAAAAAAACCCATAACTTACTCTATTCTTAAGCAATTAAATCTAATTAAATTTATTTTAAATCTTCACAATAATATCTACAACTTTTATATTGACAAGTTTTTCATAGAACCAATTCTTATAGCAAAAATAAATTAAACAAAAATAGGAATTGGAGAAAAAACCTCAAATCCAAACTGCTTATATTCTGACTCATTTTAAAATTCATTTTTGATTTTAAACGCATCCAAATAACAGATCCTCTTATTTAGCAACTATATAATGCGACGTATTGGCTAATTTTTTGATAAAGGCAGAATATATTTTTAAAAAGGCTGCCAAAAAAAGTATTTTGAACATATTTCCCGAAGTTTTCATCGTTAAAAAATTCATTAAGTATAACAAATTGCGTTTTTTATGAGTCATTTTTAAATTCATTTTTGTTCTCAAACCCATCCAATTTACAGGTCCTATTATTTAGAAACTATACAACTTGACTTATTGGCCAGTTTTTTGATAAAGGCAAAATATATTTTTTAAAAGGCTGCCAAAAAGGGTATTTTGAACAGAATTTCACGAAGTTATCGTGATTAAAATTTGAGGAAATTTAAGAAATTGCGTTTTTACCGAGTCATTTTTAAATCTTTTTTTGTTCTCAAACGCATCCAATTTACAGGTTCTCTTATTTAGGAACTATATAATGTGACGGAGTGGCCAGTTTTTTGATAAAGGCAGAATATATTTCAAAAAAGGCTGCCAAAATGGGCACTTCGCACAAAATTTCCCAAAGCGAGATGATTAATGAACTGTGGGTATTCAAATGACAAATTGGTTATTTTATGACTCATTTTTAAATCCAATTTTGCTCTGACACGCATTCAATTGACAGTTTTTTATTACTTAGGAACTATATAATGTGCATATTCGTCAATTTTTTGATAAAGGGTGAATATATATATTTTAAAAGCTGTCAAAGTAAGCACTTCGCAAAAAAATTTCCCAAAGCGATCATGATAAAAGAATTGAGGTTGTATTCAAATAACAAATTGTTTATTTTATGACTCATTTTTAAATTCAATTTTGCTCTCAAACGCATTCAGTTGACAGTTATTTGTTATTTAGGAACTGTGTAATGTGCAGTATCGGTCAGATTTTTGATAAAGGCTAAATATGTATTTAAAAAAATCTGTCAAAGTGGGCTCTTGGCACAAAATTTCTCAAAGCGATCTTGATTAAAGAATTGTGGATGTATTAAAATAATAAATTGGTTATTTTATGACTCATTTTTAAATTCAATTTTGCTGTCAAACGAATTTAATTAACAATTTTTTGTTATTTAGGAACTATATAATAAGCATATTGGTAAATTTTTTAAATAAAGTAAGAATATAATTAAAAATATATTGCCAAAATGGGCATTTGAATAGAAATAGGCTTTTTTTTTTTTTTTTTTTTTTGAAATGAAAACTTTTCGAAATCTACCTCCGCCTATAGGCCATGCCGAAAGGGATTTTATTTTTAAGTTAAAATTGGATAAAATACGATTTTTTTTTTTTTTTTTTTTACTTAAGCTAAAACATTTTACTCCCTTCACCTTTTGGTAACCTGGTAGCTTTTAATCAATAATGCTTTAAATAATAATGCTTTCCTGAAGTTAAAATGCATTTTTTTTCATATTTTTTAATTAAAAATACGAATAAATAATTAATTTATATACCTTAGAGTATTTCTGAATAAATTGATAATTTTGCTATATTAAGTTTAATTCATCCTAAAAAGTAGTGTTTCTAAAACTAATTTAATATACATATATATTTAGAAGCCACCACTGATATAAAATACATAAGTATTTATTTTATATTGGGGTTTTTCTCAACCGCTTCGCTCAACAAGCGCAAAACGTTTTGACACATTTACAAATTCATTTTTTAATAGAAAGATATAAAAGAAGACTTCATTACGGAAGCGATTTCGAATCGTACTTAGTTTTCCATTCTACGATAATTAAATTACGATAGTTATAAGTGATTTAGATCACGTGATCACGCGTTTTTCTCCTGCTTTTCTACTGGTTTTTCTGCTTTTGTCGGAAAATGCATTCAAAACGCCAATTTTGACGCCTTGTTCTGAAAGATCTGTTGCATTTGCCAAAAAAAAAAAAAAAAAAAAAAAAAAAAAAGAGAGAGAGAGAGAGAGAAAACTGAGTGCAATTAAATACTTTCTGAACAATACCTGGGTAGTTTCATGCATTTCCGAACAAAAATAAAAATATGTCTAAAGTTGCTCTTTTTGATTTAAGAACACCCTTAAAGATATTACACCTGGATAAATACATATTTTAAATATTTTTACTTCAATTAAATATAGTCAATTTAATTTTGTTTCTTTTATATCTACTAATGCTTCAAGGAACGAAGTATGTTTAACCATCTTTTCTGTTCTCGGTATTTATTAATAATGATTTATCATTAAACAAACATACTAAGTATTTTCTTTAATGTGAACTAGAAACAATTGCATAATTTATTTCTAAACAAGCGATTCAAGTGCGATTTCTAACGACGCACAATGGGTGTTTCCATAAACTAGGTGGACAAAATCCAAATTTCTGATTATCACGGGATTTAACGATACTGCGTATATTAGTAGCTGAATGTCTATTTTACCGAGATCCGAAGAAATTTTATCGAAAACATTCGAGGTGTCGATTAACTGCGACCATAAAGTTCGCTTTTCTCTAGTTGGTTTGAAGAAGTTTCAGTGGATGCTCCAGTCTGCCATAAGTTCAAAACTACTAGTCTAAGAGCCCGTTAATGCCAGACCTTCGTTATTTTATAAAAGCTGAAACTTTCTCAGCGCAGTTATCTATCAACAACATAGACAGGAACGATGGGTAATTATGAAATTTGGATCATAGTGGCTTTGGTAGTTAACAGGTAGCAAAGATGAAAAAAAAAACCAGCTTACTTTCTTCATTTTATAAAGCGTAATTTTTTTATATTCCTTTTGGAATAATATTAGAAATCACGTCCTCCACTGCCAGACACTTCCTATGGTGGCAACTCCTTGCCAGACACCGCTAAACTTTAATAAATTGAAATTCTACTTTCGTCATTTTATAAAAGCTGAATTTTATACATTTTACTTTAACTGCCAGAAGATGTTTCCTCAGTTGCTAGACAGTTTTGGTAGTTCCCATTCCCGCCAGACAAACATATACGGCGATCTGTATCGCCCGGCGGCAAATAAACAAACACTCAACGTCCCAGCGCTTCGCGCCAACCTCCGTAGCAAACGCTTTGGGGGAAAAAAAAAACTTTGAAAAGCATACACATCCGAAGTTGATTCGACTTTTCATATTTCACTCATTGGGCCGCGTATGTCTTGTTTATTGAATATTTGTAAAGATACGAGTGCGAATTAAAATATGCTTATCTCACCTTTTGAAAAATTACCTATGCATTATGACCTTTCTTTTTCCAAGCTAAACCATTTGTTTGTGAAGTTTTATGCATATCATGTACTACCATCTAGTGCCAGTACACAAATACATTTCAACAATTATCACCTGAGTATGAACAATGCATAAGCTGAATATATGCATGCGTATAACATTGTGAACAAGTGAAATATTGAATCTTATAGATCCACCCTAACTTTGGCCTTTCTTTAAATGATCATAATAAATGAATGAAAATTCATTCAGGGGTGTCCAGAGAGGGGTTTCGTGACACAAAATGCGACATACAATTTATTTTATTTTACTTTTTATGGAGTGGGGTGGGGGAGGATTTGTACATTTTTTTGGGGGGGGGATTTTTAAATTCTTAATATTTCCTTATTTTACTGTTATTTTTTTTTCTAATATCACTTAATTTTTTTCAACATTTACAATTACAATTGAAATTCTGTTTAGGGGGGGGGGGCAGTGTCAATGTTAAAGTTAGAAGTTTTTTTTTTTTTGGGGGGGGGGATTGATACCGCTGAATTCACTATAATCAAATTAGTTACTGGTTTAGAGTATGTTATATTAAGTGCCTTGTTGCTGATAGATAACAGGTTAAAAATATCCAATAATGGGTACAATCCCCTCTCCTCAAAATTTTTGGTTCATAAATAAGTAGGAAATAAAATTTAGCCTTTATTAATTTTGTTTCAGAATCCACCTTGTACGCTACGAGGCTGATAATCTTGATTAAACCAGTCAGAAAGCAGATTTTTTTTCATAATAATAGAAAACTTTGAATGTAATTTATGCTGTAATTTACAAAATTGTGTTTATTTTAAAGATTGCAAGACCAGTATACGTTAATGGAATGCTCACTTACTTTTCTTTTATGAGCTAATACCCAATTTAGTTTCAAAAAATTAAAAATTGTACTTAATTATGAGGTATTTGAAAAATAAAAATCTAACCATGCTCGTTATTGAATTTGTGGTATTCTTGCAAGTCTG
Organism: Maratus speculifer; assembly: GCA_964019185.1. Taxonomy (NCBI): domain Eukaryota; kingdom Metazoa; phylum Arthropoda; class Arachnida; order Araneae; family Salticidae; genus Maratus; species Maratus speculifer. Next base: position 102,321,167 of record OZ025293.1, read on the forward strand.
CATTATTCCTTTAGAGTGTACTTTATACTATCAATACTTAAGAAACTGTATAAAAATAAATCTATTATTTTCTGAAAATTTAAAAGAGGAAAAAAACAAGAACAAAAAAAAATGCGTCCAGTATAAACTATGAAACATTTTCCAACGCTTTCAGAATACTGTAACGTAATTTTGCAATTTATTTAGCTGAAACATGATGCCTAAATAAAAAATTTGAAAACCCATTTTCTGCAATTACCATCAACAATTTAAAAAATACCAGTTTTTCTTTCTGAACTTCCTGTATATAATCGATATATGTATATTTACTACACAAAATGCTAAAAGTTAATTTAGTTAAACGTAGTTTATTTAACAAAGTTGAAAATCTCCTTTAAGATTGCCAACAATAGACGAAATTGTACTTTCAATTTTTTGTACAGCATTTTATGTATATAATATATAGAATCTCTACACTCTATGCAACATGAAAAAAATAAATAATAAATAAAGTAAAAACGTGCAGCACAAATGAAATCGCACTTCCTGCAGTTATTACTCGAGGAGTACTGTTGTCAAATTCTTTTGTGTGTCTTTGTAAATGAATTATGAATTCTATTTCACCCTATTCCACAGTTAGCACCTTACAGAACCCCTCATATGTGTATAAATTTTAATTTATATACATGCAATATTAAAAAATAAAACACATCGCAAACGATTTTTCTACCACAGACCGTATGAGTAGTAAGGAAATAAGAGTACGGGGACAGCCGGAGGGACGGAGGGACCGTGCCGCAGCAACCGTCCCTCCTGGTCCCTGCTCCGTCCCGCCTGCGGTGCCGCCGCTCGAAATCATACTGTAAGATGAAGATTAAATTTATATTTGAATTTTGAACAATCGTAGTTTTAATGAGTATTATTAATTAAGCGAAACAATTAAAATCTCAGTTTTTAACCATTTTATTTAGATTTCTTCAACTACAAGATCAGATTATCAATTTAACACAAGAAAGTTAAACATATATTTGAATTTTGCTTGATAGACATCTTAATGAGTAGTATTAAGTAAAAACAATAGAAAATATCAAGTTTTATAGAAAAAGACTGATTTCTTACGATTTTTATCAACTTAAGAGAGAAAACTTAAACGCACATTTCAGTTTTAAGTGGTTATCATCTTAATGAGTATTTTTAATTAAGCAAAACAGCGAAAAATATAAATTTTTATTTGATTTCTTAAGATTTTTATCAACTACATGATCAATGTATCGACTTAAAAGTTGAAAGTTGAACATGCATCCTAGTTTTTCAACAGATATAACCTTAATGAATATCGTTAATTAAGTAAAAAACAATGGAAAATATCAAGTTTTATAGAAAAAGACTGATTTCTTACTATTTTTATCAACTTAAGAGAGAAAACTGAAACGTACATTTCAGTTTTTCAACAGCTATAACCTTAATGAATATTGATAATTAAGTAAAAAAAAATGGAAAATATCAAGTTTTATAGAAAAGAATGATTTCTTACATTTTTTCAACTCAAACTTCAGAATATCAATTTGAGATAAAGAAATTTAAAGGTGCATTTCAGTTTTTAAGTGGCTATCACTTTAATATCGTCTTAATGAGTTGTGTTAATTAAGCAAAACAACGGAAAATACCGATTTTTGAAGAAAGAAAACCAATTTCATCATACTTTTATACACAAGCAAAACAACGGAAAATACCGATTTTTGAAGAAAGAAAACCAATTTCATCATACTTTTATACACAAACTAAGTAGAATTTTAATACATAAACGAATCATTTAAAGAAATATTCAATACACACGCACATTTGAACCTACGAGGCATTCTTCATTACGTCATATCCAAACTAAAACTTTTTTCTGCAACCCCTCCACTCATGCATTCCAACTAGGGGAAACACACAATAGGGTTCTGACGTCACAACTTACAAATGTATACAACAAAATGTTTACGTTTAAGAAAAAGTATCCCCTACAGAGAAAAAAGAAGAGATTTAAACTATTTATCCATTCTAGTTTTATAACAGTTACCACAACATCTCCAAATTAAAATTTGGAAGTCATAATGAGTGTAATTAATTAAGCAAAATAATAGAAATATTAGTTTTTCAGTGGGGAAAAGACGAATTTAAACAAATTTTATTAGTTTTACACTAGTTTAATAATAATATTAAGAGGACAAAGACGAATTTAAACAATTTTTTAGTTTTACACTATTTTTTCTCATCTCCAACACGGCTATATCAATTTTAACAGAAGTATTAAACATATATTTTAGTTTTTAACAACAGAAAAGTAATAAGTATCATTAATTAAACGAAAATAAATATCGATTTTCAAGAAAAGACAATTTTTTACACAAATTTTCAACTTTGAAATGCATTTGTTTACATATATTATTACATTATATTGTCAAACTAACTATTTTTAAAAGTTTGAATGTCATTATAAAATGTTCATATTTATATTTTTCACGTCTTGACTACATTCGACATCTTTCAAGAAATAGTATGCATTCTTTTATTCTAGAAACTGAAAAAGTTATTGTTTACTGTTTCAGACACTTGACATGCGAAAACTTCTCTGATTTATTCGATTCACATTTTTAATCAATTGGCATGTTTCACCTCACCTTTTTGAAATTTCCATATTATCAAACATCAAGTTATTTAAAATATAAATACTGCTTAGTGTTTAGATAGTATACATGACTGATTCTACTTACTCTGTTCGTATTATTAATCAAATTAGCAATTTATTATAAAACTTATTTGTACGCATGCGCGAGTTGTCACGTGACATAAACGATTAACAGTAATATAAATTTTTGAATAGCAATGCAACATTCCTCATTTCTGCAGATAGACTTGTGTGAGAAGGTAATTCGAAAAACAGCGCAACATTTTGCATTCCCACTGTTAGACTTGAGAGGGAAGGTGACTGGTACACAACTCTGATTAATTTTCAGATTTTAATACAAGTGAAAACAGTTTTCTTCGTTAACGAATAAAGAAAGTTTTATTATAGTATAGTTTAAGTTTTCTTATATGTATCAATAAAAATAAATTAAATGAAATTTAAAAAAAGATTTTTTATATATTAAGAATTTATTAAGTATATAAATATACTTATATTATTACACAGATGTTTCAGCAAGAGGAATCAAAACAGCAGCAAATTTCCGAAATGTATGATCCGACTGATTCGTCCTTAGCACATACAAAGTTAAAGAATAATACATATGTGAGTTACTTATATGTTAAATACTAGAATTCATACACTATATATAATTAGGTTAAATTTACATTAAAATATTTTGTCCTATATCCAATAAGAAATATTTTTATTTGTAATATTGGAGTGATGTCTAACTGTTTGCATTAATTTCCCTTACAGAATTGCTCTTTTTGTGATAAAAACTTTTCATCTAAATGGAATTTAAAAGAACATATACAGATCCACACCAATGAAAAACCATTTACTTGTGAGGACTGCAAAAAACTGTTTTCAAGAAAGCGAGAATTAAAAAAGCATATAATGATGTATGATATTCTATCACCCGTTGTATGTGAAATTTGCAAATTATCTTTTACTAGGAAATGTGCTCTAATAACTCATATGAAAACACATTCAAACAGAAAATTGTCTAAGTGTGAAAAGTGTGAGAAGATCTTCAGCTATCGTTATAGATTAAACTAGTATATGCATATTCACAATCGACCTCAATTCAGTTGTAATGAATGCAACGAAACATTTTCAAATGAAAATAAGCTAAACCGACATTTGAAAGTGCACCAAAACCTACAGTATACATGTGATCAGTGTAAACAAAAATTTAGTAATAAATTAAATTTAAATCAACATTTATGTACACACCATACTAAAAAACGTCTTGTTCCTGTTAACAGTGAAATGCCTTTGCCCATTGTAGAGTTTAAAAGAATAAAACATCAAATATCAGCTTTCGGAGTGTTTAAAACTCTAACTTTTCATCCTGAGAAAAATGAAGAAGGTTGCTTGGTTACATTCCAAACTAATTTGAAACCTGAGTTACAATAAAATCTTAAAGCCAGATAAGAGAAAAAAAGGCAATTAAATGGTTTATGATTAGCAAAATTTTGTTCGAACGCGAAAGAGGTGAAGGCGATATTGAAACAATCACATCTTATTTTAGAAGTGACTGTTATATTGATCTTGCAGAAAATAGCATTATAAATCATATTGAAGAGGGATATTCAAAAATTAACAAATAATTTGAAGAATTTAACAGTCAAGGATCAGATTGGAGACTTCGAAAAATTGAATGTTTAGAACTGAATATTTCAAAGTATAGCCTCTTATCTAGAAATTGATTTTACATCATGTAAATATGTATTCTTTTTAAGTACTGAATTAAATTATATAATTATGAAATTTATGTATTTAGGATAGTTACTTAATCTAATTACGCAAGAGTTCAATTTATCACAAGATAATCAAAAAAGGAAATTTGGGAAACATGCATATTGTTGTAAGAATTATTTTTAGACAACCATAGATTTTGCCACTATGATTTTATAATTGATAGAATGTATATTACTAACAGTGTATTGTATAAATAGCAGTAATAAATAAATAAAAAAATAAACATAGTCTTGTGTTAATCCTTTTATATTATTAATCAAATTATGTTTCGTCCTACATTTCAACGCTTTCTGAATTATCGTCCATCAAGTTGCTTAAAATATAAATATTATCCATACAGTTTTAATGATACATAGTATACACAACTAATCTTTAGTTAGTCCTTCCATAGTATTAATCAAATTATAAGTTTCCTCTTGCACTTCTGTTTACAGTTTTAATGACACATAGTGTACATGACTAATATTTAGTTGGCCCTTCCACAGTATTTTATCATTTCATAACATTTCATTGAATTTTAACATTTCATATTTCAAATAACCTATTTTCGAAACCAAACTATGTGAATTTTACCACAATGTTTATCATCATACAAAGATTTGTGTTTCATACTTTTTCTAAAAATTATCAGACATGTACTCCTCAGAGAATTTCTATCATTAGAATAAATGAGAAAATTAATTTATATTAAACGTACACGAAATTTGATTGCAATATACATGTATTTAATAAAAAATAAATAAGCGATTATTTATACATTAAACCTTTACTAAATATATATTTCTTGCATTATACAGATGTTTCAACAAGATGAACCAAAACAGCAGCAAACTTCAGAAATTAATGATCTGAATGATTCATTCCTAGCACATGTAGCGTTAATGAATAATACATATGTAAGTACTTATATGAAAAATACTAAAATTCGTATATGAATTGTAATTAGAGTAAATATAAAATGATTTGTCTTACTGCCTACACTTTAACAAATGCCTTTTTACCTATATTGTTGAAGAGAATCCTAATTGTTTGCATTTATTTCTATTACAGATGTGTTCTATTTGCTACAAACACTTCTTAAGTAAATGGAATTTAACAGAACATACAAAAATCCATACAGGTGAAAAACCTTACATTTGGGAAGATTACCAAATGCTGTTTTCAAGAAGACGTGAATCAAAAATGCACACATCATCATATAAAGCATCGGCAGTTATATGTAAACTTAGTGAAGATATTCAAAAATTAGTCAGACGTTTGAAGAATTTAGAAATAAAGGAAGATATTTAGACTATTTATGCATCATATTTTCATAACAGTTACCACAAACTTAAAATTTGGAAGACATACACACAGCTGAAAAGAAATTTTGTTACCCATGATTTTTCTAACCAACGTGAATGTATAGATATTATTTTCCAATGTATTCTTTAAATACTCCCCATTAAATATTCTTTTATATATAATTTATCGTTGTGTTTATTTTTCTAAAACCTATTACATCAATGAAATACATAACATTTTAAGTGAAACAACACTTTCACAACTCAAAAATGCATAAGAACATACAAAATAAGCAGATGTATGAAAAAATATGCAAGTTTACAGAATAATTTCAAAGTTTTCTAGAAATACTAACAAAAAAATATTTACAATATAAAAAAATTACAAAAGTGAAAAGGAAAAACACAAATGTAAAACAAAAAATAACAAAGTGAAAAACTCACAACAAAGTTTTTTTAAAAAAAATTTACAACAAAATTTTTTTTTTACAAAAACCAAAACTTCAAAAAATATTTTTACAAAAATTTTTTTTTTCAAAAACATTTTTTACAAAAAAAATTTTTTTTTTCAAAATAAGTTTTTACAAAAGTAAAAAAAATCACAACGTTAAAAACAACAAAATTTTTGATACTTTTTTCATAACTTTTTTTGAAATTTTTGCAACTTTTTTTGTAATTTTTTTATATTGTAAATATTTTTTTGTTAGTATTTCTAGAAAACTTTGAAATTATTCTGTAAACTTGCATATTTTTTCATACATCTGCTTATTTTGTATGTTCTTATGCATTTTTGAGTTGTGAAAGTGTTGTTTCACTTAAAATGTTATGTATTTCATTGATGTAATAGGTTTTAGAAAAATAAACACAACGATAAATTATATATAAAAGAATATTTAATGGGGAGTATTTAAAGAATACATTGGAAAATAATATCTATACATTCACGTTGGTTAGAAAAATCATGGGTAACAAAATTTCTTTTCAGCTGTGTGTATGTCTTCCAAATTTTAAGTTTGTGGTAACTGTTATGAAAATATGATGCATAAATAGTCTAAATATCTTCCTTTATTTCTAAATTCTTCAAACGTATGACTAATTTTTGAATATCTTCACTAAGTTTACATATAACTGCCGATGCTCTATATGATGATGTGTGCATTTTTGATTCACGTCTTCTTGAAAACAGCATTTGGTAATCTTCCCAAATGTAAGGTTTTTCACCTGTATGGATTTTTGTATGTTCTGTTAAATTCCATTTACTTAAGAAGTGTTTGTAGCAAATAGAACACATCTGTAATATAAATAAATGCAAACAATTAGGATTCTCTTCAACAATATAGGTAAAAAGGCATTTGTTAAAGTGTAGGCAGTAAGACAAATCATTTTATATTTACAATTACAATTATTACAATATAATTATTACAATTATTACAATTATACAATTATTATTTACAATTACAATTCATATACGAATTTTAGTATTTTTCATATAAGTACTTACATATGTATTATTCATTAACGCTACATGTGCTAGGAATGAATCATTCAGATAATTAATTTCTGAAGTTTGCTGCTGTTTTGGTACATCTTGTTGAAACATCTGTATAATGCAAGAAATATATATTTAGTAAAGGTTTAATGTATAAATAATCGCTTATTTACTTTTTATTAAATACATGTATATTGCAATCAAATTTCGTGTACGTTTATTATAAATTAATTTTTTCATTTATTCTAATGATAGAAATTCTCTGAGGAGTACATGTCTGATAATTTTTAGAAAAAGTATGAAACACAAATCTTTGTATGATGATAAACATTGTGGTAAAATTCACATAGTTTGGTTTCGAAAATAGGTTATTTGAAATATGAAATGTTAAAATTCAATGAAATGTTATGAAATGATAAAATACTGTGGAAGGGCCAACTAAATATTAGTCATGTACACTATGTATCATTAAAATTGTAAACAGAAGTGCAAGAGGAAACATATAATTTGATTAATACTATGGAAGGACTAACTAAAGATTAGTTGTGTATACTATGTATCATTAAAACTGTATAGATAATATTTATATTTTAAGCAACTTGATGGACGATAATTCAGAAAGCGTTGAAATGTAGGACGAAACATAATTTGATTAATAATATAAATGGATTAACACAAGACTATGTTTATTTTTTTATTTTTTTATTACTGCTATTTATACAATACACTGTCAGTAATATACATTCCTATCGATTATAAAATCATCGTGACAAAATCTATGGTTGTCTAAAAAATTTTTCTTACAACAATATGCATGTTTCCCAAATTTCCTTTTTTGATTATCTTGTGATAAATTGAACTCTTGCGTAATTAGATTAAGTAACTATCCTAAATACATAAATTTCATAATTATATAATTTAATTCAGTACTTAAAAAGAATACATATTTACATGACGTAAAATCAATTTCTAGATAAGAGGTGATACTTTGAAATATTCAGTTCTAAACATTCAATTTTTCGAAGTCTCCAATCTGATCCTTGACTGTTAAATTCTTCAAATGATTGGTTAATTTTTGAATATCACTCTTCAATATGATTTATAATGCTATTTTCTGCAAGATCAATATAACAGTTACTTCTAAAATAACACGTGATTGTTTCAATATCGCCTTCACCTCTTTCGCGTTCGAACAAAATTTTGCTAATCATAAACCATTTAATTGCCTTTTTTTCTCTTATCTCGCTTTGAAGATTGTATTGTAACTCAGGTTTCAAATTAGTTTGGAATGTAACCAAGCAACCTTCTTCATTTTTTTCAGGATGAAAAGTTAGAGTTTTAAACACTCCGAAAGCTGATATTTGATGTTTTATTCTTTTAAACTCTACAATGGGCAAAGGCATTTCACTGTTAACAGGATAAGACGTTTTTTAGTATGGTGTGTACGTAAATGTTGATTTAAATTTAATTTATTACTAAATTTTTGTTTACACTGATCACATGTATACTGTAGGTTTTGGTGCACTTTCAAATGTCGGTTTAGCTTATTTTCATTTGAAAATGTTTTGTTGCATTCATTACAATTGAATTGAGGTCGATTGTGAATATGCATATGCTGGTTTAATCTATAACGATAGCTGAAGATCTTCTCACACTTTTCACACTTAAACAATTTTCTGTTTGAATGTGTTTTCATATGAGTTACTAGAGCACATTTCCTAGTAAAAGATAATTTGCAAATTTCACATACAACAGGTGATAGAATATCATACATCATCATATGCTTTTTCAATTCACACTTTCTTGAAAACAGATTTTTGCAGTCCTCACAAGTAAATGGTTTTTCATTGGTGTGGATCTGTATATGTTCTTTTAAATTCCATTTAGATGAAAAGTTTTTATCACAAAAAGAGCAATTCTGTAAGGGAAATTAATGCAAACAGTTAGATATCACTCCAATATTACAAATAAAAATATTTCTTATTGGATATAGGACAAAATATTTTAATGTAAATTTAACCTAATTATATATAGTGTATGAATTCTAGTATTTAACATATAAGTAACTCACATATGTATTATTCTTTAACTTTGTATGTGCTAAGGACGAATCAGTCGGATCATACATTTCGGAAATTTGCTGCTGTTTTGATTCCTCTTGCTGAAACATCTGTGTAATAATATAAGTATATTTATATACTTAATAAATGCTTAATATATAAAAAATCTTTTTTTTTAATTTCATTTAATTTATTTTTATTGATACATATAATAAAACTTAAACTATACTATAATAAAACTTACTTTATTCGTTAACGAAGAAAACTGTTTTCACTTGTATTAAAATCTGAAAATTAATCAGAGTTGTGTACCAGTCACCTTCCCTCTCAAGTCTAACAGTGGGAATGCAAAATGTTGCGCTGCTTTTCGAATTATCTTCTCACACAAGTCTATCTGCAAAAATGAGGAATGTTGCATTGCTATTCAAAAATTTATATTACTGTTAATCGTTTACGTCACGTGACAACTCGCGCATGCGTACAAATAAGTTTTATAATAAATTGCTAATTTGATTAATAATACGAACAGAGTAAGTAGAATCAGTCATGTATACTATCTAAACACTAAGCAGTATTTATATTTTAAATAACTTGATGTTTGGTAACTGTTATAAAACTAGAATGGATAAATAGTTTAAATCTCTTCTTTTTTCTCTGTAGGTGATACTTTTTCTTGAACGTAAACATTTTGTTGTATACCTTTGTAAGTTGTGACGTCAGAACCCTATTGTGTGTTTCCCCTAGTTTGAATGCATGAGTGGAGGGGTTGCAGAAAAAAGTTTTAGTTTGGATATGACGTAATGAAGAATGCCTCGTAGGTTCAAATGTGCGTGTGTATTGAATATTTCTTTAAATGATTCGTTTATGTATTAAAATTCTACTTAGTTGGTGTATAAAAGTATGATGAAATTGGTTTTCTTTCTTCAAAAATCGGTATTTTCCGTTGTTTTGCTTAATTAACAAAACTCATTAAGACGATATTAAAGTGATAGCCACTTAAAAACTGAAATGCACGTTTAAATTTCTTTATCTCAAATTGATATTCTGAAGTTTGAGTTGAAAAAGTGTAAGAAATCATTTTTTTCTATAAAACTTGATATTTTCCATTGTTTTTTACTTAATTATCAATACTCATTAAGGTTATAGCTGTTGAAAAACTGAAATGTACGTTTGTTGTGAGTTTCTCTTGTAAAGATTCTTTCAAAGGAACAATTAGTATAATTTAGAGGGACGAGAATATAAATACAAGTCCAATTTAGAAATAAAAGACCCCACAAGTCCATAACCAATAAACAGGTTCCTCTAATGTGCCCAATTCCATAATATGAATCTCACAAACATCATAACAAGAGAAACTCACTATACTTCAATGAATCCTGATCCAATTACTAGAGATGTTAATGGTCAGAATCCTATGAAGCAACCATGACGTTAGTGAATATTAATGTCAGCCTCACTCGTAACAAGAATTTTGCGTTGTGTAATATACATATATTAACATTCCTATTGACCTTAGAGCAAACTCAATGCACGACTCAATCAAATTATGCTACTGGCATCCAAAGAGTTTTAATTAATTAAGGTTTTTTTTTATTTTACAATACAAAAATTAAACAAATCATCACTTAAAATTTACATATCATAACATGAACTTAATATTAAAATAAATAGGTTATCTTGACTATTTTAAATATGTAACATCATAACAAGCATAAACACTTAAAAGTAAAATTCACTATTCTGGTCCACATTATACGTGCAACCATATGTAAGATCCCCAAGCTTTATATTAAGATAATGTAAGAAAATATACTTATTACCAGATCACAACAAACATCTAATATAATAACATAACATAATTATGAATTCACATATCCTAAATTTATATCTGATTAATCATATCTACAGTTCGTATATACATTATTATTTTTTTTTTATTTTTTTTTATTTTTTATTCACTTCTAGCAAGTGTTACCCACGTTTTAAGAAAAGTAAAAGAAACAATCGTTATAATCACTCACCAGCATCCGTTTCAATGGTGTTACTCCTCTCGCAAAAAATATATTTTTTGTATTTTAGGAGGGGGTAAGTGAATTATCCATACAGCGGTCTCGCGCCCTGGGTGACGGCATATCTTGATGGGACTCCCCGATACTGGATTTTTCAGCACTCGTCTACGGAGTGTTCATACTCTCGCGACATGGATGATGGCAAGCCTTGATTCGGCACTCCGAGACTAGATCTCTCAGCCCTCGTCCACGGGATGTTGACGCTCACGCGTCCTGGGTGACGACATGCCTCGATACGGCTTTCCAAAACTAGATCTCTCGGTGCAATAATGGTCAAGCAATCCCCTTCTCCAAGCAGGTCCACCGTTCACTAAGCACGGACGCTGAATTCCATCGGCAACCCCTGCACGCCCGCACGCCCTCGGCACTTCGCAGCGGTCCCAGGCCTCCTTCTCCAACACCAGCCGTAAGCCTCCCTCCTTGCCGCTCCTGCTAGATAGGTTACTTTTTTATCGGCCCCAAAACTAACTTCGTCGGGGACAGATGTTGGCCTGTCTTCCAGCGAAAAAAATCTCAAACTAAAAATTTTTTCCCTCTATTTTTTCCAATCATTTTTTTTTAAAGAACCATCCCTCCAAAATATCTCCTACCAATCGTGATCTACTCAAAAATTAAACAAAAACTTAAAATCTCCTGATAGGCCCAAGAACCCCTATGACCTTCGACCTTGCTGCAAGGAGCGCGCTCCACGCCTGACGCACCCTTCTCAATGACCCTACGTATTGTCAACTAGCAGGTGTTTTCTGATATAAACAAACTAAGCCTTCTTATCTTTATGTCCGATTCCAATATTTATTACCCACCGTCGCAGAGTGTAACTAATTCCTACGATCGTAAAAACATCCCCATCCTATCTATCTCTTTATTTTATTTTTAATAAGGGGCACTTGTGAAAATACTTTTCACATCTGGGCCTCGCATAAAATGGGCAATAACACCCCCCATAAATTATTTTGACAACTATTGCCTGGGAAGAGATTTGAGACTCGCTCTCATGGAATTCCCACATACAAGTCCAATTTGAAACGCCTTAACACGTTTAAGTTTTCTCTCTTAAGTTGATAAAAATAGTAAGAAATCAGTCTTTTTCTGTAAAACTTAATATTTTCCATTGTTTTTTACTTAATTATCAATACTCATTATGGTTATAGTTGTTGAAAAACTAGGATGTATGTTTAAGTTTTTAGTTTTAAGTCGATACATTGATCTTGTAGTTGATAAAAGTCATAAGAAATCAGTCTTTTTCTATAAAATTTGATATTTTCTATTGTTTTTTACTTAATTAACGATACTCATTAAGGTTATAGCCGTTGAAGAACTAGGATGTATGTTTAACTTTTAAGTTTTAAGTCGATACATTGATCTTGTAGTTGATAAAAATCGTAAGAAATCAGTCTTTTTCTATAAAACTTGAAATTTTCCATTGTTTTTTACTTAATTAACGATATTCATTGAGGTTATATCTGTTGAAAAACTAGGATGCATGTTCAACTTTCAACTTTTAAGTCGATACATTGATCATGTAGTTGATAAAAATCTTAAGAAATCAAATAAAAATTTATATTTTTCGCTGTTTTGCTTAATTAAAAATACTCATAAAGATTATAACCACTTAAAACTGAAATGTGCGTTTAAGTTTTCTCTCTTAAGTTGATAAAAATCGTAAGAAATCAGTCTTTTTCTATAAAACTTGATATTTTCTATTGTTTTTACTTAATTAATACTACTCATTAAGATGTCTATCAAGCAAAATTCAAATATATGTTTAACTTTCTTGTGTTAAATTGATAATCTCATCTTGTAGTTGAAGAAATCTAAATAAAATGGTTAAAAACTGAGATTTTAATTGTTTCGCTTAATTAATAATACTCATTAAAACTACGATTGTTCAAAATTCAAATATAAATTTAATCTTCATCTTATAGTATGATTTCGAGCGGCGGCACCGCAGGCGGGACGGAGCAGGGACCAGGAGGGACGGTTGCTGCGGCACGGTCCCTCCGTCCCTCCGGCTGTCCCCGTACTCTTATTTCCTTACTACTCGTATGAATCGGAATTCCTTTTAATATCCGTGTAAGCGAACCGTAAATGCTAAAAAAATATTTATTTTCATTAATGAGTATTTCATCGTAAACCCAAAAACATGTAGAACAAATCAAGTTCGTAAATACTTTTGAATTATGATGAAATATCTTGATGAAGTAAGTCAACTATTGTTTCAACTATTATACTTTCATAACACTAGAAACATGCAGTTTAAATTCTTCAGCATCAACCTTTATTTTGTAACAGTATAATCTTATTGTAACAGCATCAGTATTCGACTTAGTCTAATCAATAGCAACTTGTGTAGACTTAAATTAATTTGCAAGTTCAAAAGCATTTCCTTTAAAAAAGAAAAATTCTTTTACTTGACTATTTTGTATTCAAAATATTCAAGTTAACTGGATAAATATTTGCACACGTAAACTTCAAACTACGGTACTAGAATAGAATGTATCATTCACGTTGCACGTCGAACTTCATTCTTTCGCCAAAGCGCTTGGCTAGAGGGGTTGGCGTGAAGCGAGGCGCTGGGACGTTGAGTGTTTGTTTATTTGCCGCCCGGCGCGAAACGGACATTTCCCCCTTCTCTCTGAAATTGGCGACAGTTATTTGAGGCTACTGCATATAAGAGTAATACTGCGCAAGCACTGGTACGTGGCTAATTTCACTGAGCATCTTACGTTTACTCAGTACATGTATTATATTGACAGTACGACTTTTTATTATTTGTTGTGCTGTTTATAAAATTGCAATCTCTAAGAACTTGTTAAAATTCCTTTTTATGTTATGGCAACAAAAAGAAAAAATATTATCTTTCGAATTAAAAGCATAGCATTTTTGTATATTTTCACCGATCATGACTCCTAGACCCCAAAACCAGCTTCCGTTCAAATATTGACATATACAGGGTGTTTCAGCGAAGTGCGGACAAATTGTAAGGGGTGATAGAAGGCATGATGACAAACATTAGGACATAGGAAACCATGGGGCGCAAACGTCTTCTATAGGAGCCAGGGGGCATCAAAATTTAGCGTCCAAAAGATCAAGCGATGATAAAACACGGAAAAAAAGGTCGATTAATTTCCAGTTTTCACTGTAAACTTTGTTTACATCGAAAGTTTGTCAAAAATTTTTTTTAAAGGGAACTGTCAAAAAATGACGGTAGAGGGCACTGTAGACTTTGGAGTACAAACAACTACGTTTTACTGATTTCTTTTTTTATTCTGTTAACAGTTTTCTAAAGATTGGACCTTAACTTAAATTTTGAGTACAAAATTGGAATCATCCCAAACGGTTAAGATGTGCAAATTGAGCTGTGAACAAGGGGGAGGGGTTAAAACGCTCATAATCAATGAGCAAAGTAATCGATTTTGTTGCGGTTTGAGTGCAGGTCATTCTCTTAGTAATTGATTTATTCCAAAATGACGTACAGTTTTGGTGCCCTCATTTTTAGATACAGGGCGCCGCCGATACTTTTCCGACATTTCATCGACATTATCCCTGGGTGTTTTACTAACAGACCAGCATACTTGCAGGAAGTATTAGGGATGTAAAAACTACTTGTAATCGCATGGGAATTTAATGTTGGAAATGCTTTGTTTGCGAGTTATGGTTAAAAGAAACGGAAAAAATAGCAACAGAAAGAAGCAGAAAATCAGCAAAAGGTGAATGTAATACAAAACATTTTATTGTAAGGTTTTACTGCAAAAGGCGATTGCATAACGTTCTTTCAAACTTTGAAGTATTGAACAACCAGTATTTTCTTACGGGATATTTGTAGTTATGTTGAATGTTTAGCAAAGTTTGAACATTCACTTAAATGTTTATCTCAAAATCGGAATCGTCCAGAATGAATGAGTAGCGAAATTTCACGTATGTATTAAATTGCTTTTTTTTACACTTAGGTGGTACGGGCAGCACAAAACCCAAAGAAATGACACGAACAGGATTAGAATACATTTATTATTCTAAGTACAGCTAAAGCCAAAACAAGGTATAAACAACTTAGAGACGTTATCATCAAAGTAAGTGCTCAAAATTCCGACCCCCAGCCGTGATGCAAGCCTCACATTCACATCTCCGGCGCATTGAATTTCTCATCTTTTTGAAAATATCGGGATTCTCCCTCACTTCTCCAGCAGCTACCACTATGCGCGCAACAAGTTCCTCTTCACTGTCAACGGGAGTTTTGTAGATCAGAGACTTCATGTACCCCCATACGTAGAAATCGAGGCAAGTGAGGTCAGGCGATCGAGCGGGCCAATTCACTGGACCACCCCGCCCGATCCACCTTTGCCCATACGTTGCATTCAAGCGCAGACGTACGTCATTGCTGTAATGGGCGGGGGCACCATCGTGTTGAAACCACATGGTCGAACGCCTGACAGCGGGAACGTGGGCATCGACCAACAACTGCGGCAATACTCGCTGCAAGAAGATCAGATATTCAGGACTACGCAGACGATTCGGCAACAGGTATGGTCCCACCAGATGGTCTCCTACGACGCCAGCCCGCACATTTACTGCAAACCGTACCTGGGCTGCACGGGTTCTGGTTGAATGTGGATTCTCCCTCGACCACGTATGGCTGTTGTGCAAATTGCACACTCCCTCCCGCGTGAAGCTCGCCTCATCAGTGAACAGAATGCTGCGTGGAAAACAACGATTTACAGTGCGCATCTGTACGTACCACTGTGCAAAAGCCAATCTTGCATCAAAATCTTCGCTTTGCAGTAACTGCACTTGCTAGATATGATAAGGGTGCATGTCATTGCTATTCAGAGTCCGCCAGACGGTCGTATGTGAAATACCGACATGAGTAGAAATTCCGCGCGTACTCATACTGGGATTGCTCTCTACCACCTCGTTGTTTGTTGTTCTGGCTGTTCGCGAGGGTTCCTGTGTATCCCCGACGAAAGATTCCTTGTCGGACAATCGCTGGTGCAAGCGCGCAAAGTAGGCGTGACCGGGAGTTTGCCTCATAGGATAACGATGGGCGTACAAGCGCTGTGCGGCTCTCCCATTGTAGCCCCGTATGCCAAATGCATATCAGCTAACTCGGCGTTCGTGAACCGTTCCATTCTACTACCTCTCAGTCGGAAGGCGAAATGAAGCCAAGCTTGGAAAAAATTATCGCCAAATATCGAAAAATATCGCCATATTTGACGAGAAAAAATAAGAAATCATAAATATTACCAATTTGGTTAATAACTAATTGCTAGTTTACTAATTTGGTGCAATTCTCATTCAAATTCAGTATTCACAAAATTTCCTTTATAAGGTTGGTAGCTTTTCATCTTCTGAAAATTTGAGTAAAATTTTCATAAGATAAAAATCAAGCACTAAAGAATTTTTATGGAATCATCTAATCGAGTCGTAAAATAAGCTATATTTAACACAAAAAAAAAAAAAAAAAAAAAGAAAGAAAGAAAAGAAAAACGAATGTGAAAGTTTTTTTTTCTCTCCTGGCACATGCCGATATCGCTGTTTTATTATGTAGGGGGAACTGGGGCACATTGATACATCCCCCCCTCTACTGCCCACAGGGTCATTATAGGAAGTTTCACAACAGCTCCAAAATATGAAGCTAGTGTACACAACATACAGAAAGTCATGGCATGATTCAATAGTTTGTTGAAATGGGACGGTTGATTTATTGTTTTTGTAGGTCAAAAGTAAATTTGAGTTGTACAATTGAAATGGTGTTATACAATGACCTAACTGTTCCAGCATTTTCAACCGAAAAGAATACTCTCCCTGGCAAGTAAAGCTATTCTTTATCAGTTCCTCATTCTTTATTGTTAGGTAAATTATGAAGTGTTGGATTTGAGACTCGTTTTATTCAAAATGGCTGTATGGGGCACATTGATGCAGTCTATTTCGGGGCACATTGATACAGCATAAATCCTTTTCTAGTTAATTTTTTCATTACTTTTTATTATTTTTTTTACCATACACTCCTTAATCCAATCATTTTTCGCCAAAAATTTCTAATATTAATTTTTATTGAAGTGAAATAGCTCTAATTTTTTTTTTTTTATATTAGAACATTTTATAATATTTTTGCCAACAGAAGACGTACGAATTTATCCAACATCTAGTACTAGTCGAACTAACAAAAGAAAAAGACTGCAGCCTGGCAAATCTCGAATTTATATCGATTTTCCAGAGAAAAAAGTATTTTCGAGATGAGAAATGTTAAGTAAGAGAAACAAGCTGCAGAACAGCAGAGGATAATTATATTATAAACAGAATTTTTTAAAAAGATTATACTTTATTTTTTGTTTATAAACCGATTTATAAACGAAAAACCTGATAATTCTTTCATCTTTCCTAAGAAAAAAGATAATGCTGGGGTTGAGGTACCAGATATGAGAAAGTTACCAAAGCCAACAATCAGACAAGGAACAGCCAGAACATCAAGTCATTATTCAATTAATTTTGATTGCTTTAATATTACTTACAAATAAATTTTGGATGATTTGAATTTCTATAAATAAATATAGAATGGTTTGTTAGCTATTTTTCTATGAAAAATATGCATTGGTGTTATTTTGTCTCCATTTTTCTCACACATATCAAAGTGCCCCATGAGGTGTATCAATCTGCCCGGGGATGGGGCACATTGATACAAATGACTTATTTTTATTTTATTTTTTTTAATTACATGAAAAGCATTATATAAAACAACGATTGTACATTTTAATAACACGCTACACAAGTTTTGCCGACACCGCCAAGGAAAAATAATTTGAAATTTCTACCTTCCGGACACCAAAAAGATTCTTAGAAAAAAAAAACTGCAACAATGTGCCCCAGTTCCCCCTACTTATTTATGAATAAAAAAATTGCATTGTTATAAAGTTATTGATTATGATTTCCATTTTGATAATTGTTCTAAAAATAAATGAAATACATTAGAAAATAATGAGTAGGTATTTTATGAACTTTATTTTTAATATTCAATTCAATACAAAATTTGTTTGACTGTTTATTCATATAGTGTTAAAAAATTCACTGAAAAATTAGTTTAATTGTATTCATAGCTAGTATACGTAGTGTCCCAAAAATGGCACCCAAATTCTGAGCAGTCAGATTCCTCGTTGGGAATACATAAAAGAATCCCAAAGAACAGCACCTGTAAGATTGATAATTTACGAGAAAAATCGAAAACATCATACATCAAATACATGTATACAGGGTGTATCTAAACTCTTGGGAAAAACTTTAAGGAGTGAAAGTACACATCAAGACAAACAATATTAAACAGAAACTAAGGGTCCCAAACGTCTTCCGAAGGAGGTAGGCGCCATTAAAAGTTTATGGTCCAAAATTTCAAACGATTATAAAAACGGAAAAATTGGTCGATTCGTTTGCGGTTTTCACTAAAACTATTCTTTTTGTCAGTATTGTCTTGAAAATAAATTATAAAGATAAATTTCAAAAAATGCCGATAGAGGGCGCATTAGACTTTGGAGTAACGAACAACTATTTTTTACCGTTATTTTTTGTATCTCATTAATTTTTTTTTTCTTTCTTGAAGCTTAGACATAAATTTTGAGCTCAAAATCTGAATCGTTGGGAGTGGTTAAGTAGCGCAAACTGAACTGTGTTCAATGGGGGTGGGGAGGTTCAAATTTCAAATGATTATAAAACACGGAAAAATTCGTCGATTCATTTGTGGTTTTGGCTAAAACTATACTCTATGCCAGTATTTCCTTGAAAATAAATTTTAAAGATAAATTTCAAAAAATTCCGGTAGAGGGCGCCTTACACTTTAGAGTAACCAACAACAATTTTTAACCGTTATTTTCTGTATCAAATTAAATGCTTGTAAAAGCTTATACTTAAATTTTGAGCTCAAAATCTGAATCATTGTGAGTAATTAAGAAGCGCAAAATTGAACTATGTTCGAGGGATGGGGAGGGTAAATTTTCAACCCCTAAACACAGTTCAGTTCGCGCTTCATAATCCCTCCCAACGATTCAGAATTTGAGCTCAAAATTTAAGTCTAAGCATTTACAAGTATTTAATTATATACAAAAAAATAACGATTCAAAAAAGTTATTGGTTACTCTAAAGTTTAAGGCGCCCTCTGACGGAAATTTTTGAAATTTATATTTCAAAATTAATCAAGGAAATACTGACGTAAAGAATAGTTTTAGTGAAAACCACAAACGAATTGACCAATTCTTCCGTTTTTTATAATCATTTGAAATTTGAACCGCCCCACCTCCATTGAACACAGTTCAGTTTCCGCTACTTAACCACTCCCAACGATTCAGATTTTCAGCTCAATTTTATGTATAAGTGTCAGGTTCTGAGAAAACATCTTCTATTAGACCTGTAATTTATGTTATTTTTATCTTAATATTTTATGTATTGTATGGGCTGTGTACTGAAGTTTCAAGGTGACATTCGTTCTTTGTCTAAAGCCTGAGTGAACAGGTGGTGAGGGAAAAAGAAGATTGCAGAGGGGAGTGTTTGACCTTCTGGGATGTCTATTGAAGAAGGTAAAATAAAGGATTTCCGCGAATAGGGGGGTTTACATTGGGGAAACGCAGGAATTTTGAAGGGCAGTGTTTGTCTGAAAGAGAAAGAGTTCGGACCATGAGAGCAGGTGTGGACGGATGTCCCTCTGGTCAAACAGTGTAGGCTGAGAACCCATGTGTTGGGAGATTCGAAATTTATCTCCGTTAGAGTTAATCTAACGAGTATAGAGTGAGAGGGAGAAGGTGTAATTTGAACAGTACACAGTAGGGTAAAACGAAAAAAAAATTTTTTAATCAATAACGGGTAGGTGCCAAAAATTGCCTTTATACTAGTACATCAACTGCGTGAAATTTTATCGCTGAAAAAAAATGGCTTGAGTCTGCGCTTTTACTCCAAAGATCGAAATTTTGGGTAAAATTTGTCATTTTTTGACATTTTTTCAAAAAAATTAATTTCCTACAGAGCTAGTTTTTATTTAAAAGTGTTGCTTAAACCTTTATATTTATCTGCTTAACATATTTAAACTATAAAACAATATGTGTAGTCTGTATAATCGGAGCAAATCTGACAACTTTCGGTAAAAACCAGCGTTACCTCTCTATTGGAACATACAACGAAATGTTGTTTTGAATGCATTTCTTACCTATTTGCTTTCCAAACTATTCTGTATATAACTCGTAGATGTGGCTGCATTTCATATCCCTCCCGTCTCAGCCACCCAACAATCTAGGTCCAGTGTTTTATTTATGTATTGAATTGTTATTTTTTCCGAAGAAGGGCATAAGTTTTCTATGTATCAAAGTAGTTTACCTCTTCTTTGTTTTCACTGACATTGGATGCTACTGGTGTGACCTGCTGCACGTGTATTTTTATACCTTGTATAACAGAAGAGAAGCTGAGTAATGTATTAGGTATGTTGTTAATTGAACCTATTCAACAGTCTATTATCTTCATTAAATTTTCATACAATTAATACATTATGATTGGGAGTTTAGTTACCACAACATTTTTTCAATCAATTGCATTATACAGGGCGAGTCATAAATATCGAAACAATAGGCTATCTCCTTAAATATTGCCCATAGACCCATACTTCCAATTACAAAAATTCATAAAAAAGGTGAATTTTTTTATAAGATAAATTGCGATTTCATGGGGGGGTCTAGTAGAAAAAATACGAAAATTAAATTTTTATACGGCCCCCGTAGGATAAAATTTCCAATTAGAAAAATTTTCCTTATTCAGTCCTGGATAAGACACAAAAAGTTGCATCTTCTTATCTTTAAAACTCGCTAAGTTATGGCCGTTTAAAAAATTCATCAGGTTTTAAGGGATTAGACACAAATTGAAATGTGCGCAATTCAAAAAACAAAGTTACATTAACAGTTCTAGGAAAAGCGCAAAAATCTATTTTTTGAGTTCGAATTTTGATTTTTTTTTTCTTTTTTTGTTTTGTCTTATAGTTTGCTAAGAAAATCACATTCTAACATTTCTCATATAATTTATAAAAATTTCATGTGGTTAGTACTGGTTTAATTAAAAATGGGATAATTAAATATCGTAATAACTCGTAACATTATTTATCGAATTTCAGTTTCTTTCCATTTAATTAAAGATGAAAATCTGATTTTAGTTTTGTTCCAGAGTTTTGTTTTTTAATATTAATTTTAAAAATATTAAAAATATTTATTGAAAAAGTAATATAACTTTAAAAAAAAATCATATTTTCAAAAGTAAATATTTTTTCAAATTTGCCGAAAGAAAATTAATGTAAAAAAAATAAAAAATGACGTGTTTCAAGTTCTTTTTCTTTTAAAAATTCATACCATTTAATTATTTAAAGACAAGAATTAATGGGGGGGGGGGGGTAAGTCATTATGCAGAAAAACGAAGTGTACTGTTTAAATGTCTGTCGTTTATTTAAAAAAAATGCTTTTTCTAAGATGCAGATTGTCTTTTTTATAAATTTAGCTCTCGCAACTTCAGGCTTTTTATCGTCCTGGAGAGGCTGTTAAAAAAATCTGTATTCTGGGCCCAGGCCGGGCCAGGACCGAGAGGTTCCTTTTTTCTGAAGACATGCCAGGCCGGACCTAACGTACTTTTCATAAAGGAGGAGACTATCTTCTTTCTAGGTGTACATTGGACGAAATTTTCAATCCCGGTCTCGACAAAACCCGTATTAAACTTAATAAGTGCTTAAAATAAATAAAATTTGGCTCAATCGAAATTTTTTCAAAAAAACACAGATTTTAAAATCTCTTTTTTTTTTTTTTACAAAATAAATAAATAAATAAAATTCATTTTTTTTTAAGAATATTATATTCAAAGGCTGAAAAATTAAATACAATAAAACCAGTGAAAAAAAGTCTGCCTATGACGGAATTCTGTCTTAAACGGAAAATATGTTGATCCATGCAAAATAAATACAATGATACCCGAGGAAAAGATTAAACTCTAATTACACCTTCTAGGGAGGGCATCCTTCTATAACGTATTTTTTCTTCTCTATGTGATTCCGTCTTAAAAGGTTTTACTGTATAACATTTTTCTAAGTCTCCAACGCATGGGATACGTTGGAGATTAACGATGTTAAGATATAAGTGATACATTTATACATAAATAGAGATTCATTGATAAAATATAAATATTATAGCCTTTTGCACTTCTTTAAAAATAAAAAGTATAAATATAAAAAACTAAAAGCTATAAAAGAAATTTTTGGTCAGAAATCTTCCATACAAAACAATTTTTTCCCCGAAGTAAAAAAAAACTATCTAGAAATTTGCGGCTGAACCGGAGTATGATTTAAACTATTTTCCAGACCGGTCCGGGTTATGATTTTAACATTTTTTCAGGCCGGGCCGAACTTTTTCCCCTATGGGTCGGTTTGGGACCGTATCAAGATATTTCGATCCATGCAGACCTCAAGTGCAGACTATCAACATATTTTGAAAAAAGTTTAGATTTAATTCAATACACTGCTTTGTTATGGCCAAAAGAGAGGCACTGTCTTAAATCGATATTTAAAAATGGACACTATATGGATGACCCCTTACTTGCTTTGAAAATTAGCGAGTAATTCTTTGTTTCTAGGCATGGTAAAGTGGTGTAAGTCACGAATTTTGGAGAAATTCAGATTTTAATATCTGTCAGATTTTTAGATATTTAGATGAAATTTTTTTTGTTCATTTTAGGAGTGTATAAGGAATAATTTCCTAATTGGGAATTTTGTCCTACGGGGGCCGTATAAAAATTTAATTTTCGTATTTTTTCAAATAGACCCCCCATGGAGTTGCAACTTATCTTATCTGAAACTTCATCTTTTTTTATGAATTTTTGCAATTGGAAGTATGGGTCTAGGAGCAATATTTAAGGAGATAGCCTATTGTTTCCATATTTATGACTCACCCTGTATATGTAATGATATGCCTAAAAATTGATTGTATGAATTCAATTTATAGTATGTCATCATTTACTGTACTTATTAAATTGAATATATTTTGAGAAGCTAGCAGTTTAATATGATGATCGCACAGAGGATTGCAAACAAAATTTGCGTGTAAAGCAACAATATTTCGAAAGAAGTTTTAGTATCTGTTTTATGTCGTTTCCTGTGTTGTTTCGTAGTCGAGTAATTTCTAATAAGTTTTTAGACCATTACATTTGCTATGGAATATTCCGCGGTATAAAGTTTGATTATATATTTTGTCAATCTATAGATTCTGATTGCCAATCTGTGCTTATATAAAGCGGAAAATTTTATTCTCTTTATGAGCTTTTTTTGTGCGAGATGTTTTCTAAATTCCTATTCCCCATTTCTTCTAAGAAATAGCTTTCCTTTTGAATTAGTTTTCCAACATCCGACAGAAATTTCTAGTCTATTCTTAATATATTTTACTTAATTTGAGAAAATAATTTTTCAAAATTATTATCTATTTTATAAAAAATGGCAATAGGAAGTAAATAGTACGTAGACAAAGATTTTATTATTGATCCCGTGAATCCATGTAGATTATAACGTTTTACATCGACTTCTCCAATAATTGAAGCAGAGGAAATTCACTGCAGTTGACGTAGCATATGATTCATTATTATACACAATTCTAACCTTGCCCAATGCAAAATGGTTCACAGCGACAAATAGAATTCTCCTAAATTTAAATGAGTACTTATAGTCGATTAGAGTCCGTACATTCTCTCAAAAAGTACTATGCATTATAAGTTTATGCCCAGGACAGTTCACCATCAAATATTGTTTACTTATAAAATGGGGATCTAAAAGTAAATGGGAAATTACCTGGCTACGAAAACACTTTAAAAAGGTATAAAACTAATGCCAAAAAAAAAAAAAAAAAATGCAACAACGGTTGCTCTGCGCGTGCAGGACAAATTCCCAATGCAGTTCTCTTTGACGCGACGATCACGAGAAATCACATTAAACAGCTCGCTTCTCAACATATAAAAAATGCAAAAGCACAATAAATGATGGTATACTTATAGTTGAAATACCTGAAATTATCTTTGAAGCAGGTCATTACGTAAAAAAATATAATTGACTGAAAAAATGTTGTGGTAACAGAACTTCCAATCACTTTCATCAACTGGATGTAAGTTTGATAAAGATAATAGATGGCCGAATAGATCCCTTTAATAATATTCCTGTAAATTACTCTGCTTGTCATTTTTTATATATAAGCTGTAAAGTATATACATTAAGATAGTCACAGCAGCATGTGGATACAAAGAACAGATAAACTAGGTGGATGCATCGAAAACATGCCAAATTTTGATAAAGAAAATCACAAATCAATATATAAATAAAACACTGTACTAAGATGATCGAATAGTGTGGACGGATTGTATATGAAATATAGCCACCTCCGCGACGTATGTCCAAGATAGTTTTGAAAAGAAGAGCTGTAATAAAAACAACAATTCTTGTATGTCCCAATAGAGTGGTAATGCCGTTTTCTTACCAAAAGTTGTCTGTTTTGCTCCAGCTATACGGAATAAAGATATTGTTTTATAGTTTAAATGTGTTAAGCAGATAAATATAAAGGTTTAAGTAACCCTTTTTAAATAATAATCATCTCTGTAGGAAATTTTTAATTTTTTTGAAAAAATGTCAAATAATGACAAATTTTACCTAAAATTTCGATTTTTGGAGCAAAAGCGCAGACTCAAGCCATTTTTTTTCAGCGATAAAATTTCACACAATTGATGTACTAGTATAAAGACAACTTTTGGCACCTAACCGTTTTTGATTTAAAAAAAAAAAAATTTCGCTCCACCCTAATAATTACTACGGACTTTCTTCAAAGTTGTGCGGGCTAAGAGGAAACGTCCGGCAATAAGCTTCTAAAAAAAATTAAGTGAGATGCAAAAAATAACGGTAAAAATAGTTCTACGTTACTCCAAAATCTAAAGCGCCCTCTACCGGAATTTTTCGAAATGTATCTTTATAATTTATTTTGAAGACAATACTGACATAAAGAATAGTTTTAGTGAAATTGACCAATCAATTGACCAATTTTTCCGTTTTTTTTTAATCATTTAAAATTTAAACTTTCCCCACCCCCATTGAACACAGTTCAGTTTGTACTACTTAACCACTCCCAACGATTCAGATTTTGAGCTCAAAATTTAAGTTTATGTCTAAGCTTCTAAAAAATTTAACGAGATGCAAAAAATAACGGTAAAATATAGTTGTTCGTTACTCAAAAGTCTAAAGCACCCTCTATCGGCATTTTTAAAAATTCATCTTTATAATTTATTTTCAAGACAATATTGACATAAAGAATAGTTTTAGTGAAAATCGCAAATCAATTGACCAATTTTTCCGTCTTTTATGATTATTTGAAATTTTGGATCCTAAACTTTAATGTCGGCTATCTAGTTCGGAAAACGTTTGGGACCCTTGGTTTCCTATTTAATATTGTTTGTCTTGATGTGTACTATCACCCCTTAAAGTTTTGCCCAAGAGTTTAGATACACCCTGTATATCTAACACATGTCGCATTATTCGCGAACAGAATACATGATGATCATACAAAGAATACCGGTAGCTGCAAGGATGCACTAACGATTTCTTTAGCGGAGTCTTCTTTGTCGCGCTCATTCTTTGGCGTCATTCTTTGGCGCGCGCGCTTGACGCGATATGTGCAGCGCACGTTTAGAACGTTACAGTCTGAAAAGGTATGATATAAGGAAAGGGCATGTTTACAAGCAAATACTTTCGTCAACCAATCTATCATTGCATTTTTTTTTTCAAAACGATCATTGCAGGAATCGTCTTGGCAACGTAAGCCAATCGTATCATCGCCCACCACAGAGCTGCCAAACGTAGACCAATCAAATTT
The DNA here is from genome assembly GCA_964019185.1 of Maratus speculifer. NCBI lineage: Eukaryota > Metazoa > Arthropoda > Arachnida > Araneae > Salticidae > Maratus > Maratus speculifer. The sequence continues at coordinate 102,347,382 of OZ025293.1, forward strand.
CCGGAGCTCATCCGTACAGTATCAGTCTTTAAAGAACGGACAGGTTTTGCTCGCTTATCCACAGTAATTCGGCCACAGTGATGTCAGCTGCCCTTTCCTTATGCTTATTTAAATACGAGAAAATGAGGTATTTCGCAATGAAAGTTTTAAATTTGAACGCCTTTTATTATTTAAAGTATAAATACGATGTAATTTATATGCTAAGCAAATGAAAAAATAAGTACTGTAGGAAAATATTCGTTTGCGCTTAAAACAATTCCCATCTATTTTTTTTTTTTCCCTTGAGCATTTTAGAAGTCCGTTTTTATTGAGACTAGGATGCAAATCGTGTTTTACGTTGTTTAAATTAACATGGAAAATACTATAAAAAGCAAAATATTTTAGATGTACATAGTTTTAACTAAAAATATCTGCACATATATTTTTTTTAAGTGGTGAAATGTATGGGATTTTCCTTCTTCCCTTTCTCTTGAATGCAGCAACCTCAAATAACTGCCGCCAACTTCAGAGCGAAGGGGGAAATGTCCGTTTCGCGCCGGGCTATACAGATACAGAGACTCTTAGTGTATTGAGAAGTCGCCGTATATATTGGTCTGGCGGGGGCTGGAACTACCAAAATTGTCTGGCAACTGAGGAAACATCTTCTGGTAGTTACCCAAGTAAAATGTGTAAAATTCAGCTTTTATAAAATGACGAAAGTAGAATTTCAATTTATTAAAGTTTAGTGGTGTCTGGCAAGGAGTTGCCACCATAGGAAGTGTCTGGCAATGGAGGACGTGATTTCTAATATTATTCCAAAGGAAATATAAAAAAAATTACGCTTTATAAAATGACGAAAGTAAGTTCGTATTTTTTACATTTTTGCTACCTGTTAACTGCAAAAGCCACCATGATCCAAATTTCATAATAACACATCGTTCCTATCTGTGTTGGAAGACTGCGCTGAGAAAGTTTGTTTTTATAAAATAACGAAGGTCTGGCATTCACGGGCTCTTCCTCTACACGTTGTTGCTATCCTGATTAATTTTAAACCACGAATTTACTGAACGTATGACACATGATAGTCAAGGTAATTTTTAACCTATTCTTGTTTTAAAATAAGCGCTGTTAAACCCATTATTTGTTTTTTTAGAGGTTGTGATTTTGCATAAATCATGTTGTTTTTTTCAATCTTTCTCTAGACCAGCGGTTCCCAATCTATGGGTCGGTGGGCCGCGGCAGTTGTTTTGGTGGGCCGCGGAACAATCGAGGTTTGTTATCAAAATATATATCTTCTGATTAAAAAGATATGACAATTTCAACAGGATATAATATTGCAAGGGAAAATCCTTAATTTCCTTCCAGATTAATATACAAACAGAATATATAAAATATACAGAAATATTTAAATCAGCTGTGAGGTCCTTGATGAAATTCAACACTTTGTGCTTATGAGAATATGCTTTTTATATTTTGCTGTTTTTGAAAGACAAGTACTGAGACATACTGCGTGTTAATTAATGTTCCCACATTAGTAAATACCAGTACTAGAAATTTCATTGATTATAAATTATTTTTTCATAATAAACTTATTTTTAACAATCTTTGTAGTTTGTGCTTTGTTTTATTATTCACTTACACACATTGAGATTACCGGTTCTTGTTTTTGTTGATAGTGTATTTTCCATACGAAAATTTGCGTTTTTCCGTGGGATAGGATAGCCGAGTGTATAGAGATCGTACAAAAAATGCTATACTGATTACAATCTTATCTTGGCTGGGTCGCTATTTTTTTTTTTTTTTTTAACTGAAAGGTGGGTCGCGAAAAAATGTTTCACCGAAAGATGGGTCACGTATCAAGAAAGTTTGGGAACCGCTGCTCTAGACTTTTAACAAAGTGTTTAGCATTGTTCAGCAATAACCATTTTTTTTTAATCAAAGTGCAATTCCTATAGCATTGGAAACTGAAAATATCTGCTGCAAATGGCTGCATATAAATAAGTTATTATTAATAAACAGGCTTAATATGTACTTGCAATTTAAGTATGCATGTTTAGCTCAAAATTTGCAGGTCCCCTTTTTTGAATTTTAAACCCCTTTTAATTATCTGATTGAGCCGAGTCTTTAAATATATGTGTAGTTTTAAAGACAATTAAATATTATTATAACTTGAGGAGCGTAGAAGTTATAAATGCTTTTTGTATAAGCCTACACAGAAGTTTAGTTTAAATTTTGCAAGTTAATTTTAAACTCCTTCCAGTTATTTGATAGAGCTGAAATTTTATTCGTATATGTAGTTATGTTTCCAATGCAATATAATTATAGAATTTATGGAATGTAGCAGCCAGTGGCGTAGCTAGGCATTTTGTTTGGAGGGGGGGGGGGGTGGAGATCGAATTTACCAAATGTTAATTGAAAATCACCGAATGATTGTGATTTAGTTTTTTAATTTTCTATTCTTGTATATTTATACCTTATTATAATTTAGAATGAGCACTGTGATAATAATTTTATCTACTACAGTACCCTAATAGCATGCATGGTCACAGTGACGTCACTGTGAGTCACTTTGGTCACATCACATCTGTGACCAAAATGCCACCTCTCAGTGACGTCACATTGTGACTGAGATGTGACTTTCTTAAAAATCTTTAGAAATTTCTAAATATCCTTCAAAACATGTTATTTACTTTTAAAAACATGTTTCTGGCAATTTAAATATCGTCGCTTTTGTCACAGTTTCGTCACAATGTTAATGTCAAATTGGTCACAAATGACACATTTTTCACAAATTTGTCACATTGCGATCACTTTGTGAAACGTCACAAAAGAGCTCTGAAACGGCCATAACGACTTCACATTTTAGTCACTGTGACTTCACATCGACGTCACGTGACGTCACATCGACAATCGATGGTCACAAAGTCACAATGTGACTTCACAACGACGTTGCAGTGACGTCACCATGCTTTACGGGTAGTGATGCATAACCTTTTCAAGATTAGGACTACTTGACAAATATGTCTGGGTGATCGAGGGCCGCATCAATAACAGGAAGAGAATTCCATTTTAAGGAGGTGATCTGTAGCCTATAATGAGATAAAAATTTTGGCCTCAAACGGGAAAGGGGGGGGAGGGGCTCCTCTAGCTTCATTTACATAGTCAAAATATCTAATTTAATTTATAAGGATATATCAACAGTTTTTACATTTGTATATATAGCAGATATGTCAAGGATTATTTTCAAGTTATAATAATATTCCTTGACTTTTCAGGAGACTAAATTTTGTTTCGTTAAAAGTGCTAAAAAACAAACATGTGGCTAATGCCGAATGAAAAAAAGTGTAAACTTTATGAACAAAGGCAAGAGAGGAGCTGATCAACAATATTTTCCAAATCAATGAAATTCCCGATTTTCCAGCGTCCAATCAATGAAATTTAAAATTTTTCCACTCCTAGTCTAAAGAATTTGCGGTTTTTTTTTTTTTTTTTTTTTTTTTTTCGAAGCTGATCGAGAAAATTCGCGATTTTTCCGTGCCTGATCGAGAAAATTCACATTTTTTCTGCATCCAATCGGTGAAATTCGCGGGTTTTGCGAAGCTGATCCAGGAAATTTGCAATTTTTCCACCCCTGATCTACGAAATTCACGATTTTTCCGAGCCTGATACTCGAAATTCACGATTTTTCCGTGTCTGAACGACGAAATTTCAGATTTTTTTGTGCCCAATAAACGATATTTGAGCTTTTTTCTGTTCTTAATCTATGAAATACGCATTTTTCCGCGCATGAACAATGAAATTCACGATTCTTAATTGATTGACAAAATTTGCATTTTCTACGCCGAAAATTGATGAAATCCGCAATTTTTTCTCGCGATAAACTGATGAAACTCGCGATTGTTCTGCAGCCGCTCAAAGAAATTTCCAATTTTTCCGCGCATCAACGACAATATCTGCTGTTTATCCGGGCCCTATCAACGAAATTAGCGATTTTTTGTTTCCGATTCGCAGGGCCGAAACTAGAGGAGGGCAGAGGGGGCCCGTGCCCCGGGCGCCAACAGAACAGAAGGTGAAGGGAGCGCCAAATTAAGATTTTTTTGTACATACCAAAGAAAATCTTAATTTGGAGCCCCCAAATCTTAATCTTAACTTTTTAAATAAAGAATGCATATATGTGGGGAGTAGGGGGCGCCAAAATCCATGTTTGCCCCGGGTGCAAAAAAAGGCTAGTTTCGGCGCTGCCGAATCGACAAAATTCACGAGTTTTACGTATCCAATTGCCCGAATTCGCGGGTTTTACGGAGCCGATCGATGTATTCGCGAATTTTCCGTTCCTGATCGATGAAATTGGTAATTTTTGCGTGTCATATCAATGAAATTCGCGATTTTTTTCGTTCCCGATCGACTAAATTCGCGCTCTGTACGAAGCTGGTCGACCATATTCGCGATTTTTCCATTCCCGATCCACAAAATTTTCGATTTTTCCATGCCTGATCGACGAAATTGGCGATTTTTCGGTGCAATATCAACGAAATTCGCGGTTTTTTCCCTCCAGATCGACAAAATTTGCCATTTTGTCGTGCACAATCGAAAGAATTCGCAATTTTTCGGATACCTGTATAAAAAATTCGAGATTTTTTGAAGTCAAAAACAGAAGACAAAACTCGTGATTATTCCATGTGAGGCAGACATTATTTTCGATTTCTCCGGTCAACAAAATTCGCGTTTTTTTCGCGCGGTAAACTAAGAAACAGACTACTTTTCCGCAATCTATGACGAAAATTTGCAATTTTTTCACGAATCTTCAAAAAATGTAACTTTGTTTTCTTGTCCGATCAATGAAATCTGATATTTTTTTTTCCACTTCCGATCGAAAAAATTTGTTTTTTCCGCACCTGGTCGACAAAATTAGCGATTTTTCCGTGCCCAATTGGCGAAATTTGCTATTTTTTCCGCACCTCATCGGCAAAATTTGATACCTTTTTGCACTCTATCAACGAAAATCACGATTTTTCCGTGCCCGATCGAGGAAATTGGCAATTTTCGGTGCAATATCAACAAAATTCGTGATTTTTTTTTCTCCACATCGACAAAATTCTCCCTTTTTTCGTGCCCGATGGATAAAATTCTCAATTTTTAGGAAACATATAGACAAAATTAGAGATTTTTCGAAGGCCTATTGACAAACTCGCGATTATTCCATGTCCGATAAACGATATTTTCGATTTTTCCGTACCAATAAAATTCACGATTTTTTTTAGCTCGGTAAACAGACAAATGAGGTGACTTTTCCGCAACCTATGAACAAAAGGGGGTAGCGGGTTAAGAGGGGTCTGGCGGCCCCCACCGAATCTAGTAAAATCGTTCCAAAAATCTTGAAAAGGGTCGAAAAACAAGCAGTATAAGCTTTTTCTGACATTACAACCCCAAACGAAAACACAGTAATGGCGAAAAATATGATTATTTGTGATTTTTATTTTTTTTCAACCAGTTTAATTTATTTTTAAATGGTTTAAACGCAATTAAAAATTTGTTTTGGATGTGTGGAAGTCCCCTGAATTTTTTCAGATTTTTTGGTCAAGTAAAATCATGTGAATTTTAGGTTTAAATGCGAAAAAATCGTGAAAAACGGGTCATTTTCAAGATTCAACTCTCTAATTTTTAGGGTTGTTTTCATTTTCCCGAGGGGTGCTGTATAGTATACATAGCGGCAATCGTCCTCTTTCGAATGCAGGCAACTGGACTCAATTTGGTCAATTTTGGTGAGCGGGGCAATTTTTTGAAAAAAACTCGAATTTTCAACTTTCGGTAAATTACGGCGTGTACTTGGTATAATGCGTCTTTGCTGTAAAAAATACATCTCTATAGGGGTTTTTGAAGTCGCTGATCACGAATTTGATGTCAAAAAATTTTTTTGACAACAAATTCACCCATAAGTATTTATTAACACAGGTTTGATAATGTAAAAAATATCATTGAATCACAGCATTTAAACAATTTTAATATCGTGTTCAACTAATATAGTTAATGAAACTAAATTTTCTGGTATAAATCATATTTTATTCAAGCTTACGTAATAGTCACACAGTAATATAAAATAGCATAATACTTTTTTACAGAGCTAAGTTAACAATTTTACAGTTTTAATCCTCGTCACTATCTTCTTCAATAACAGGTTCAACGCTTTGAACAGAGAAAAGATTTGTGAGAATCTGTGCTGGACGAATAATTCGCGACAAGTATCTCGCATGCCCTAAGAAGTAAATGATAGTGGCCACATGTGCACAACAACCGACAGTTCTGAGGCCATTCGCACAATCGCATACGTATTATTCTATACCACTTATTCCAATAGCGTTAGGAACGTATTTTACGTAACACCTGTACTTTTTCCAACTTATGTGCCTCGATTGAACTTCGCATTTCAAAATTGATTTATCTTCCAACAAGTAATGCATATTAAGAACTCCATCTTCAGTACATAATTCTGCTAAATAAGAAACGGTCTGTGATAACTGGTAAGACCCTGTAAAAAGTATCTTCAGATCTCTTTCTGTCAACTCCGGAAAGTCTATAACATCATTTGACGTCAGAGGTCTGAGAATCTTTTTTTTTCTGTTCCAGTTTTTCTCTTCTACCACTTTCGCTAAATCATTATTAACGTTTTTTCTGAGCAACATTTCGTTAGTGATCTCATCTTTTAATTCGCTAACACAATTGAGTCGTTAATACTATTAATATTACTATTAATATTATTAATTAACTTTTTCTGGAATAAAAACTAAAAAACAGTTAATTGAGAGAAATTAAAAAAATCTTTCATTAATATTTTTACATTATCAAACCTGTGTTAATAAATATTTATGGGGGAATTTGTTGTTAAAAAAAATTTTTGACATCAAATTCGTGATCAGCGACCTCAAAAACCCCTATAGAGATGTATTTTTTATAGCAAAGACGCATTATACCAAGTACGCGCCGTAATTTACCGAAAGTTGAAAATTCAAGTTTTTTTCAAAAAATCGCCCCGCTCACCAAAATTGACCAAATTGAGTCCAGTTGCCTGCATTCGAAAGAGGGCGATTGCCGCTATCTATACTATACAGCACCCCTCGGGAAAATGAAAACAACCCTAAAAATTAGAGGGTTCAATCTTGAAAATGACGCGTTTTTCACGATTTTTTCGCATTTAAACCTAAAATTCACATGTTTTTACTTGACCAAAAAATCTGAAAAAATTCAGGGGACTTCCACACATCCAAAACAAATTTTTAATTGCATTTAAACCATTTAAAAATAAACTAAACTGGTTGAAAAAAATAAAAATCACAAAAAATCATATTTTTCGCCATTACTGTGTTTTCGTTTGGGGTTGTAATGTCGGTAAAAAGCTTATACTGCTTGTTTTTCGACCCTCTTTAAGATTTTTGGAACGATTTTACCAGATTCGGTGGGGGCCGCCAGACCCCCCTTAACCCGCTACCCCCTTTGCAACTTTTTCACGCATCATCAAAAAATTTATATTTTTTTCTTGTTTGATCAATAAAATCTGAGATTTTTTTTTCGCTTCCGATCGTCAAAATTTATGATTTTTTTCCGTGCCTTATCGACAAAACGTGTGATCCATGTGTGATTCATGTGATCCAACATCAAACGCGTTTTCCATGTCTGATCGGCGAAATTTGCTAATTTTTTTACGCATCTCATCAGCAAAATTCGATACTTTTTCGCAATCAACGAAATTCGCGATTTTTCAGTGCCCGATCAACGAGATCTTCGATTCTAAAGTGACTGACGAAATTTTCAATTTTCCTATCGTAAAGGGACGAAATTTGCGAGTTTTTCCTGCGTACTATGCACAAAAATTGCAATTTTTCCAGTTATAAATTGACGATATTCGCCGGTCACTTTTGACCCGCAGGCCACAAGTTGTGCATCCCTAAATTACAAGCATGTATGTATTTATTTATTTTTAGTTTTATAAATTTCATTTAAAAGATAGTATAAGAAAATTACGGAGGCATGGGGATTGTCGTAACGGCTCTGAAAGCAAAACAAAGATTTGTGTCCGCCTTGTTGCATTTTTGCCAGAGAATGAAGGAAAAGGGTAATCGACTCAGAATAAATAATAACATAATGCAAATAGTAGAACGTTAATAATTAAGAAAATATTTAATAATTTTAAATATGTTTTGACACTGTTTTATGTTTAGTAATAAAATTTTAATAATTTTAAAAAATTCTTAGAAGAGAAAAAACACAGCACGAAATAATGCAATTTTTCAATGCAAAGATGTTCTCTAAAGATGTTTGCCCCACAAGTTGGGGGCAACTTGTGGGGTAACTCCAACAACCGACTCACAAAGTGGGGGCCCCCATTGTCTAAGTCGGGCCCTGCTACTGATGTTGGAATCGGCAAAATAAATTCTGCCAAAAGGTAAACTTCAGAAAATAATTAATTCACTAATTCCTCCGATGACATCATTTTAATTCCGATCACAATGCATTTCTCTCAGTTCCGTCTGGGATTACTATTAGAAAAAGTAGACATTTTTTAATTCAACAATATATTGTTAATAGATAGTGCGAGAATTTTTCCCGGGGGAGCTGAGCCCATCTGAAATATTCCAGGGGGAGCCGCAGCTCCCCCAGCTCCCCCGGTTCCTACGCCTATGCAGCTGATTGAAATTAGCTGCTTTTGTTTGCAAATATTTTGTGTCATAAACAATGGAGTTGTAAAGTTGATGAAATGTAAAATTTCAGAATACCCTGAAATAAATCATTTTATGACAAAATTCGATCAAATTTTGATAATCACCTTTAAAAAAAACTTGTTTGTAAATCTGAACCTGATTTAATTTGAGTAGGTAGCATTGATTTAAAAAAACACGATAAACATTACGTTCTGAAGTAAAATAAATTATATTAATTCAATTATACAGTGATTCAAATAAGCAGCGGATTTTCGAACTTTTTCTGATAGGGGCCCGTAATTTTTGCCTGCCCAGGAGCCCGTGAAACCTGTTACCGGTCCTGCGATTCGGATTCTTTTCTCAAATTGACAGTGCTTAGAAGCATAGAAGTATCAATAAATATTGATACTTCTATGCTCATAAAGGAGGAAAGCTAGCTTCTCTGCGAGAGGGCGTCGAGTTCCTACCGTCGAACAGTGGGGCGTTTTGAAGATCTAGGCAAGGGCAGATCCAGCCCGACCTCCAGCGGGGGGGTCACAACTTTTGATAAATAATTTAATGAAATAATTTTAAAATGCAGTAAATCCTGTGAAAACTTCCGTGAAACTATAACAAAACTCTGTTTTAAAAGTAAAATTTTAAAGTAAAAGCGAAAAGAAATCAATAATAAATTATGAATCTACTAAAATGCAAATCTGTTGAAAGTGGAATTTTCTCCCATTTTTTACAATTTCATTTTAGCAGGTTTCACTGCATTAAAGGAAAATATATGTTTAGAGTTTGATTAATCGGGCAACATCACAATAATAGTTAATCCAATTAAAGTGTGTTTATTAAATCACAAATTCCATTTTTCATTTTTTTGTGTGAAAAACGAGTGATGACATCATCAGGATTAGTTTTAATACCAGGATGAATATATTCGTCACAGCTAAACTAGTTGGGCGCTTATCCACAGAAGCTCGAATACAGGATTTCAAATAACGGAGTGAAGAAAAATCTTTCTACCGTTTTGAGTAGCGAAGATTGACAAAAATGATTGATATTTGGATAAAATTCTTATTACAGTTTTCCATAACTTCTGTCACATTTTCACAGGTATTCTATTTCCACTTTGAATCTCTTTTTTCTATTTTGCTATCCGCAGAGTGTATTTATTTATAATTACAGTTATGTTATTATCTATAAGTTTTAGATAAGTATATGCAATATTTTGCACAGCATCTAAGTCCTGCTCATTATAAGCAACTTTTAGCAAGAAAACTCCAAATTTGAATTAATCCAAAACTTCTAGAGAAAGTATTTTCTCTAAATCCGTTATAATGCAATCCAAAAGAAGTGTATATATTGCACGACGAAAGGATTACTTGACGGATTGACCAGGATGATTATCAGCCCGATATGTTTGCTTAGACACAATCCCTGGCGACCTTAGGAGTACATCTAATTTGCTCGGCTATTTCTTTAGCTTTTGAAAACAATTGCTTATAAACTGCATGCACTTTTTTTTTTGGTAATACATTCATTGTGTTTCATTACATCCATTGTTATCTTCAAGCCTATAAAAGAGTTTTCTTTTAAAATAGTGTTTTACTGCCACTAAAAATAGGGAGAAAGATTCTGTTTCTCTTTTATTCTGATCAAAAGATAACTAAGTGACTTGAAATGCAATACGCAATTTTTAGCGTGGAAAAAAAAGTTATTTTTTGTTTCTATACGAGAATAAATAAAATTGATAATTTCAGAAAGAATGTGCCTTAACCCGGAGGCTTTTATAAAAATTGAGCCCGGGTCAGGTCGAACCCGGTTTTGCACAGAGCCCGTCTCATTTCCACTTGTTAGCGGCGGAGCCACATACTGTCGTAGAACGTTGTGCCTAAATAACTAAAAGTCCGATTAGTCCGACGTCTATATTAATTTGCAAATGAAAATGAACAAGTTAAATTACTTTTCCTGACTTATTGAAGAGAGGAAATTTTGATTCATCTTATTTTTATTTGATAACATCATTCAAGTAATAATTGTTTAAAACTTAAGAGATATATATAATTTATATATCAAGCATACATATTTTATTTTTTACTAGCTGACCCGCCCGGCTTTGCCCGGGTCCGTAATAATAATGTTACACGAACTTTAAGTTTCTATGATTTTATCTTTAACTCGAAATATGTGTAAATACACTGTTAAAAATTTGACCCTTTTGCTGCATCGTCACTCCACAGCTTTTATAGAAAATGATTACTTCAGCCTATTATGGAGCATTCTCATATGTCAAAAGAGATATTCTATAAAAGCGGGGGAGTGATTATGCAGCAAAAGGGTCAAATTTTTTACAGTATAAATTATATTAAATACGTGCCCCCTGACTGTGTCAAAAATCGGTTAAAAAGACTAATATTTAGCTGCAAAAATACCCAAAATGACTGCAATGGGAAACGCAGGAGGGAATATGTGTACAACGATTGTGAGATTTTCGTGTTAAAGTGTTGATATTTATCCTTAAATGTACTGTTAAGTGACTTAACTAAATACTTTTTTCACATAGATATCCCAAGTGAAATATTTTGAATTTCAAACTAATTATATCACTCTTAAATCAGACTATACCGTGAATGAAATCGATAGTCGATGATTAGCTAAAAGGTTAGTATGTAGTATTATAATTTCAGAGCCATTTTACAAAAATAGGTGTATATTTTTTATCAAACATGCGTAATGTTCATTCTGTGAACAAAATCCTAACCTTAACCTAATTGTATTGTAATCACAACTTGTCTGTAACCTAGCTGTATCTTAACAGTAACCTAACTGTAACTTAAATATACCATAAATGTAACCTGGCCGTCACCTTATCATAACCTACCCATAATCTAACCATAGCCTAACCGTAACTTAACCTTAACCTAACTAACTTAACTATGACCTAACTGTAACCTAACCGGGAATTAAATATAACATAAGGCTCGCCGGAACGTAATTGCAACCTAACTGTTACCTAACCGTAACCAAGATCTAATTTAACACTAACTAAAAACGAAATATCCTAACCATCACGCGCACAAAGTACTTAGTTTCACTTTACACAGCTACAGAGCGCATTATGTTTTGTAGAACATCCGAATTTTTGGTTCGGATTGGATTCATGTCCATGGAAACTATTTTGTCTTCTTCGGATGCGGTTATGGTTGTTTGGAATATTTTTGTTCAGTTTAAATTCGGTTCAATTCGGATTTCGTGGGGATTTTTAGGTTCGGGTCGGGTTGTACTTCCATGGAAATTATTTTACCTTGTTCGAATCAGGTTATACTTCACTGAAATATTTTTGTCAGGTTCAGATTAGGTTTGGTTCACATTTCGGGATTTTTTTTTACAAATTTTTTGGTTCGGATTGGATTTATGTCCATGGAAATTATATTGTCTTGTTCGTATCTGGCTATAGTTATTTGGAATATTTTCGTCGGATTCAGATTTGGTTCGATTCAGATTTCAGATATTTTTTCAAATTGATTTTTAAGATTCTGATCGGATTCATGTCCAGGGAAATTATTTTGTCTTGCTCGGATCCGGTTTTGTGTCTTTGGAATATTCTTATAGGGTTCAGATGTCGTTCAATTCAGATTTCGTTTTTTAATGGAATTTTTAGGTTCAAGTTGGGTTGCGCATCAACGGAAATTATTCTGTATTGTTCGAATAAGGATATGCTTCTCTGGAATATTTCTGTCAGATTCGGATTTAGTTCAGTTTTTTAGGTTCGGATTGGGTTCATGTTCATGGAAATTTTTTGTCTTGTTCGGATCCGGGTATGGTTCTGTGGAATATTTTTGTCCGGTTCATATTAGGTTCGATTCAAATTTCAGATATTTTTTTCAAATGGAATTTTAGGTTGGATCGGGTTCATGTCCACGGAAATTATTTTCTCTTATTCGAATCCGGTTATGGTTCTTTCGAATATTTTGATCGGATTCATTTGATCAGATGTAGTTTGCATAAAATTTCAGGTTTTTCATCAAATGGAATTTTTTAGGTTCGAGTCAGGTTTATGTTCACGGAAAGTATTTTGTCTTGCTCTTATCGGGTTATAGTTTATTGGAATATTTTTATCGATTTCAGGTTTCGTTCTGGTCATTTTTCGGGTTTTTTCAAAGAAACTTTTTAAGTTCGGGTCGGGTTGCATATACATGAACATTATTTTTCCTTAATCGGATTGGGGCATGCTTCATTTGAAAAATTTTGTGGGATTCAGATTTGATTCGGGTCAGATATCAAATGCATACTTTTTTTCAAAAGGGATTTTTAGGTTCGGGTCGGGTTTGTGCTCATGGAATTTTTGTCTTGCTTGGATCGGAGTATGGTCTTTTTTTTTCTGGTTGGGCTCAGGTTATGTATTAATACGCCTAAACATTATGTTTTGCTACTATTCTTATAGTGACTATTTTTGATACATAATTTACTTTGCTATTTGATAATTTATTATTGTGTATGAATTGTCTGCCGATTCGAACAATTGTACGTTCGAAGCCAATTCATTTTTGTTTTAAAAACAAATTAAAGTCAAAATAAAATTTTAACTTAAAATGCATTCAACTTTAATCAGTGACTTAAAAAACTGCTAAAAAAGCTTCGTATATACATATATAATATATTTACTACAACACAGCTAAACACACATACATTCTAATATACGAAGTACAAACGATCTGACGTAACAGCTGTGTTCAAAAATCCTGAGTTAAACTGACATTTTGCCAGTCTATGAATTTTAAGGGTCTTTGGAAAAAAAACACTCACTTTTGAAATGTAAAAATCTCAATTGGTTTCTTTCATAGAGTAAAAAAAAAAATAATAATAGAGTGGAAGTATTATATCTGGAGGTGATGCTAAAAATGTAACTCTACATTAAGTCCAATTAAGTACCAACAAAAGCACGTGCTTTGACACGCCTATCAATTGAAACAGGTTTAAATCCGTATTTTTTTGGTCTTGTTTCTTAAAAAGAACTAATCTATCGCTTCACTCGTAAAAAATTAATTATTTTATCATATGTGCTTTAAATATCAATATAGAAAATTATTTAAACGTTTTGCTTAAAACTATAACATTCTTTTGTTAATATCTTAAAATCGTCTGCTGTCAGAAATCTATATTTTAGAATAATATTTATTACTCAAGTAATCATACATGATTTTAAAAGAATGTTTTCATTATTATACTTTAAATATTTATTTACATGCAATTATTAAGTCATAAACATTTTTCATCTACGTTATAAAGTATTTAAAATTACATTAATGAAGGAAACTTTTAGTTATACAATTTTTAGTTCGTATCAAATGTTTTCAATATTTTATTTAATTTTAATTTGATATTTAATTATTGCTAATTTTCCAATTTCCTTCATTTTAAAAGCGAACATTTATTTTAATAAATAATTATAGAACAAAGACCATTTTAAAAATTTGCTATTTCTTCTTAAATATGCTTCAATTGTAATTCGTTTTTTTTCAATTCGTCTTATAATACAAAATCCCTTCCACGTCCTTTTGTTTGGCACATTAAAATTTGAGCGATAAATGGTTTCATATTGCAAACCTTTTTTGAGGCTTAATTCACCTCCACTTATCTCATACCTCCATGGGTTGTTGTTGTTGTTGTTGTATAGGCCCGCGTGGACCCGGTGAGCCTCCATGGGTTTCTTTAATTCTGTCTCAGCTTTCCTATTACTTCTGCGAAAATTTTTACACAACCAACCAACCGTAAACAAACGAAAGAGAAAAAAATTGGCAAAAAATGATTTTTTATGAGAGTGACCTCTCGATTTATATTAATTACTCGGTTAATAATTGGAATTTCGAAATTCTGAAACTCAGGTGCATCAGGAGAGATTTGGGGCTACTCTCAAAAAAATTTTGAACTTTGTACATGCTGTAGATTTTGCTAGCCATCGCAGACACACACACACACAGACAGACAGAGCGTTTTGTTCTTTTATTAATATAGATATCACTAAAGAGATTGAAAATAATTATGAATTAGCCTCACAAAAAATTTCTACTAATTCCTTCACCGACTAGTTAAAGCTCTCAATACAAATTAAAAAACAAGTATACCATAGAAAAAATATATTACTTAATATTTTTAAAATAACTATTTAATGAACCAAGTCACAAGCTTTGCAAATAATGAAGTTATTCAATATATTAAACGATATTTATACTAACTTTAATACAGTAATCTTTATCTTATGCAAATTGATTTATTTAAAACAATCTATAACTTCGAGTAACATATTTATAACTTTATAAGTAAGAAACTCTTGTGTCTTAGTTTATTGAATGTATACAATATTCAAAAAATGAAACGGTTATTTAAATAGAATGCCCGTTTTCAATAAAACCTATTAAAATTGCGATAAACTTGGAACAAAATTCCATTTTTTCGTCATAAAAAGTACACTCCTTATTACGCAACACTCTTATTTCGTTCTTTTCCCCGGTCCATATAGAAAACCCTGCGAAAATGGAATCTGTATAACACAATCATGTTTTAAACCAGTGGCCGAGAGGTTCAGCCCTGTAAACTGGTAGACGGGAGGTGCTGGGTTCGAACTCAATCGCGCTCGTCAGCCTGATCGTTCGGAGGTTTCCGTGGTTTCTTCGAACTTTGGATTTTCATGCGCAAATACGGATTAAGTTCCCTTAGAAAGACTCCCCCCCCCACGGAGGGCACTCTCCCCTTTAGGACCTATATCCCTCGTGTTGATAAGTGACCGTCATAAACACAAACAAACCTGTCTTAAAAAGAAATAGAAATCTCCATGGTCCTGGAGAAACTAATGCTGTACATTTATATAATTAATAGTACACCTGCTAAAGAGCGTCAGCTTTGCTCCAGATTAGAAAATTTTGATTTCGAATTAAAAAAAAATTCTGTGTTTAAAGAGATTCAGAATTAGAAACACTATTTTTCAATTAATTTTAAAAATAGTGGTAAAATTGTACACATCCTGAGTTTTGTACTGCACAATAATATAGGACTTGGTATATTTTAAAATATACTTACCATTATTCTTTTTCACTCCTTTGTAAACTTCAGAAAAGTACAAACAAAATGAAAAACTTTAAAGCAGATTTTGAGACGTTTTCGACTGGCAAAATGCAATTGAAACAGTGAAGGTCTAACTAAAATTAAATAATGAAAAGAGATTCGAATTCGTTGCTTCTATACATAACCATTTTAGCAAATCTGCAGATACTAATGAGAAAAAGGGTCCAGGATATAATGCCCGAGACTCTGTTATGAATAAGAGTCTTAAAATAGCTGGTCGGGAAAATATTTCTTAGAAAATATGCTTAAAAAAATATTGGTCATTATTGTCTATCAGAGCAGGTGCGCGTCAGTCTTACTAGGGGATAATGTTGTAACTTGCAAATGAAATAATCGCCTGTCCGGGTCCTATTCTAACTCAGACAAGCAAGATAATTGTCATCCTTCATGCAAACATTCGATAGCTGAGATTTTTCCTTTTTAGTTTAGATAAATAATGTTATTCATGAGCTCAAATATTTCAAAATCAATACACCTTACATTATTGAATTTATGAATAAAAATACTCCTGAAAATGGAATCTGTATGTAACAGCATTTTTGCTTAATCTTATTTTTTTAGTCCGAAAAAGGTATTCAATGCAATTATAAGACCTGCCTAAAACTGAATGTCCTCCCGTTAATTAAAATTTTATATTACCAAGTTTTTGCTACAGTTTAAAATTATTTTTCCAATATAATTTCTTAAATAAGACGATAAAACCACTTTTGCACTTCCATTTGCGGCAAATGAAGTATAATGGTAATATAAATACTATAAAAGTAAGAGTCATCCAGGTTTGTGAGGGATGAATTTTGTTAGTGCTTTATAGTTAAATATATAAATGTAATATAGAAAACCTGATCAGACGGATTTGAAAGTACCATGAAGTACGTTTTAGACAATTTCAATCTTAGCAGGTATACCATTTATTAAAAGTGTGTCATATTTCCTAAGAAATATTTTCAGTTTGGAGTTTTGAAGGGACGTAGATGAATTATCATTGTTTATACTTAGCTCAATAATAATCAGTAAGACCCTCAAAAAACACTTTTTTGTCAGTGTGTTTAGTTATCTATAAAGTATATTAAATTTCCTTTTAAAGAAAGTAGAAATACATATGCAGTGAACATGTGAAAGCGAAACGTCTGTAACGGAATCCTTCCTCAAGCCGATTTTTTTTCTTGCAAGAAGAATATGACACACTTTTAATAAATGGTATACCTGCTAAGATTGAAATTGTCTAAAACGTACTTCATGGTACTTTCAAATCCGTCTGATCAGGTTTTCTATATTACATTTATATATTTAACTATAAAGCACTAACAAAATTCATCCCTCACAAACCTGGATGACTCTTACTTTTATAGTATTTATATTACCATTATACTTCATTTGCCGCAAATGGAAGTGCAAAAGTGGTTTTATCGTCTTATTTAAGAAATTATATTGGAAAAATAATTTTAAACTGTAGCAAAAACTTGGTAATATAAAATTTTAATTAACGGGAGGACATTCAGTTTTAGGCAGGTCTTATAATTGCATTGAATACCTTTTTCGGACTAAAAAAATAAGATTAAGCAAAAATGCTGTTACATACAGATTCCATTTTCAGGAGTATTTTTATTCATAAATTCAATAATGTAAGGTGTATTGATTTTGAAATATTTGAGCTCATGAATAACATTATTTATCTAAACTAAAAAGGAAAAATCTCAGCTATCGAATGTTTGCATGAAGGATGACAATTATCTTGCTTGTCTGAGTTAGAATAGGACCCGGACAGGCGATTATTTCATTTGCAAGTTACAACATTATCCCCTAGTAAGACTGACGCGCACCTGCTCTGATAGACAATAATGACCAATATTTTTTTAAGCATATTTTCTAAGAAATATTTTCCCGACCAGCTATTTTAAGACTCTTATTCATAACAGAGTCTCGGGCATTATATCCTGGACCCTTTTTCTCATTAGTATCTGCAGATTTGCTAAAATGGTTATGTATAGAAGCAACGAATTCGAATCTCTTTTCATTATTTAATTTTAGTTAGACCTTCACTGTTTCAATTGCATTTTGCCAGTCGAAAACGTCTCAAAATCTGCTTTAAAGTTTTTCATTTTGTTTGTACTTTTCTGAAGTTTACAAAGGAGTGAAAAAGAATAATGGTAAGTATATTTTAAAATATACCAAGTCCTATATTATTGTGCAGTACAAAACTCAGGATGTGTACAATTTTACCACTATTTTTAAAATTAATTGAAAAATAGTGTTTCTAATTCTGAATCTCTTTAAACACAGAATTTTTTTTTAATTCGAAATCAAAATTTTCTAATCTGGAGCAAAGCTGACGCTCTTTAGCAGGTGTACTATTAATTATATAAATGTACAGCATTAGTTTCTCCAGGACCATGGAGATTTCTATTTCTTTTTAAGACAGGTTTGTTTGTGTTTATGACGGTCACTTATCAACACGAGGGATATAGGTCCTAAAGGGGAGAGTGCCCTCCGTGGGGGGGGAGTCTTTCTAAGGGAACTTAATCCGTATTTGCGCATGAAAATCCAAAGTTCGAAGAAACCACGGAAACCTCCGAACGATCAGGCTGACGAGCGCGATTGAGTTCGAACCCAGCACCTCCCGTCTACCAGTTTACAGGGCTGAACCTCTCGGCCACTGGTTTAAAACATGATTGTGTTATACAGATTCCATTTTCGCAGGGTTTTCTATATGGACCGGGGAAAAGAACGAAATAAGAGTGTTGCGTAATAAGGAGTGTACTTTTTATGACGAAAAAATGGAATTTTGTTCCAAGTTTATTGCAATTTTAATAGGTTTTATTTAAACGGGCATTCTATTTAAATAACCGTTTCATTTTTTGAATATTGTATACATTCAATAAACTAAGACACAAGAGTTTCTTACTTATAAAGTTATAAATATGTTACTCGAAGTTATAGATTGTTTTAAATAAATCAATTTGCATAAGATAAAGATTACTGTATTAAAGTTAGTATAAATATCGTTTAATATATTGAATAACTTCATTATTTGCAAAGCTTGTGACTTGGTTCATTAAATAGTTATTTTAAAAATATTAAGTAATATATTTTTTCTATGGTATACTTGTTTTTTAATTTGTATTGAGAGCTTTAACTAGTCGGTGAAGGAATTAGTAGAAATTTTTTGTGAGGCTAATTCATAATTATTTTCAATCTCTTTAGTGATATCTATATTAATAAAAGAACAAAACGCTCTGTCTGTCTGTGTGTGTGTGTGTCTGCGATGGCTAGCAAAATCTACAGCATGTACAAAGTTCAAAATTTTTTTGAGAGTAGCCCCAAATCTCTCCTGATGCACCTGAGTTTCAGAATTTCGAAATTCCAATTATTAACTGAGTAATTAATATAAATCGAGAGGTCACTCTCATAAAAAATCATTTTTTGCCAATTTTTTTCTCTTTCGTTTGTTTACGGTTGGTTGGTTGTGTAAAAATTTTCGCAGAAGTAATAGGAAAGTTGAGACAGAATTAAAGAAACCCATGGAGGCTCACCGGGTCCACGCGGGCCTATACAACAACAACAACAACAACCCATGGAGGTATGAGATAAGTGGAGGTGAATTAAGCCTCAAAAAAGGTTTGCAATATGAAACCATTTATCGCTCAAATTTTAATGTGCCAAACAAAAGGACGTGGAAGGGATTTTGTATTATAAGACGAATTGAAAAAAAACGAATTACAATTGAAGCATATTTAAGAAGAAATAGCAAATTTTTAAAATGGTCTTTGTTCTATAATTATTTATTAAAATAAATGTTCGCTTTTAAAATGAAGGAAATTGGAAAATTAGCAATAATTAAATATCAAATTAAAATTAAATAAGATATTGAAAACATTTGATACGAACTAAAAATTGTATAACTAAAAGTTTCCTTCATTAATGTAATTTTAAATACTTTATAACGTAGATGAAAAATGTTTATGACTTAATAATTGCATGTAAATAAATATTTAAAGTATAATAATGAAAACATTCTTTTAAAATCATGTATGATTACTTGAGTAATAAATATTATTCTAAAATATAGATTTCTGACAGCAGACGATTTTAAGATATTAACAAAAGAATGTTATAGTTTTAAGCAAAACGTTTAAATAATTTTCTATATTGATATTTAAAGCACATATGATAAAATAATTAATTTTTTACGAGTGAAGCGATAGATTAGTTCTTTTTAAGAAACAAGACCAAAAAAATACGGATTTAAACCTGTTTCAATTGATAGGCGTGTCAAAGCACGTGCTTTTGTTGGTACTTAATTGGACTTAATGTAGAGTTACATTTTTAGCATCACCTCCAGATATAATACTTCCACTCTATTATTTTTTTTTTTTTTTTTACTCTATGAAAGAAACCAATTGAGATTTTTACATTTCAAAAGTGAGTGTTTTTTTTCCAAAGACCCTTAAAATTCATAGACTGGCAAAATGTCAGTTTAACTCAGGATTTTTGAACACAGCTGTTACGTCAGATCGTTTGTACTTCGTATATTAGAATGTATGTGTGTTTAGCTGTGTTGTAGTAAATATATTATATATGTATATACGAAGCTTTTTTAGCAGTTTTTTAAGTCACTGATTAAAGTTGAATGCATTTTAAGTTAAAATTTAATTTTGACTTTAATTTGTTTTTAAAACTAAAATGAATTGGCTTCGAACGTACAATTGTTCGAATCGGCAGACAATTCATACACAATAATAAATTATCAAATAGCAAAGTAAATTATGTATCAAAAATAGTCACTATAAGAATAGTAGCAAAACATAATGTTTAGGCGTATTAATGCATAACCTGAGCCCAACCAGAAAAAAAAAGACCATACTCCGATCCAAGCAAGACAAAAATTCCATGAGCACAAACCCGACCCGAACCTAAAAATCCCTTTTGAAAAAAAGTATGCATTTGATATCTGACCCGAATCAAATCTGAATCCCACAAAATTTTTCAAATGAAGCATGCCCCAATCCGATTAAGGAAAAATAATGTTCATGTATATGCAACCCGACCCGAACTTAAAAAGTTTCTTTGAAAAAACCCGAAAAATGACCAGAACGAAACCTGAAATCGATAAAAATATTCCAATAAACTATAACCCGATAAGAGCAAGACAAAATACTTTCCGTGAACATAAACCTGACTCGAACCTAAAAAATTCCATTTGATGAAAAACCTGAAATTTTATGCAAACTACATCTGATCAAATGAATCCGATCAAAATATTCGAAAGAACCATAACCGGATTCGAATAAGAGAAAATAATTTCCGTGGACATGAACCCGATCCAACCTAAAATTCCATTTGAAAAAAATATCTGAAATTTGAATCGAACCTAATATGAACCGGACAAAAATATTCCACAGAACCATACCCGGATCCGAACAAGACAAAAAATTTCCATGAACATGAACCCAATCCGAACCTAAAAAACTGAACTAAATCCGAATCTGACAGAAATATTCCAGAGAAGCATATCCTTATTCGAACAATACAGAATAATTTCCGTTGATGCGCAACCCAACTTGAACCTAAAAATTCCATTAAAAAACGAAATCTGAATTGAACGACATCTGAACCCTATAAGAATATTCCAAAGACACAAAACCGGATCCGAGCAAGACAAAATAATTTCCCTGGACATGAATCCGATCAGAATCTTAAAAATCAATTTGAAAAAATATCTGAAATCTGAATCGAACCAAATCTGAATCCGACGAAAATATTCCAAATAACTATAGCCAGATACGAACAAGACAATATAATTTCCATGGACATAAATCCAATCCGAACCAAAAAATTTGTAAAAAAAAAATCCCGAAATGTGAACCAAACCTAATCTGAACCTGACAAAAATATTTCAGTGAAGTATAACCTCATTCGAACAAGGTAAAATAATTTCCATGGAAGTACAACCCGACCCGAACCTAAAAATCCCCACGAAATCTGAATTGAACCGAATTTAAACTGAACAAAAATATTCCAAACAACCATAACCGCATCCGAAGAAGACAAAATAGTTTCCATGGACATGAATCCAATCCGAACCTAAAATTCGGATGTTCTACAAAACATAATGCGCTCTGTAGCTGTGTAAAGTGAAACTAAGTACTTTGTGCGCGTGATGGTTAGGATATTTCGTTTTTAGTTAGTGTTAAATTAGATCTTGGTTACGGTTAGGTAACAGTTAGGTTGCAATTACGTTCCGGCGAGCCTTATGTTATATTTAATTCCCGGTTAGGTTACAGTTAGGTCATGGTTAAGTTAGTTAGGTTAAGGTTAAGTTACGGTTAGGCTATGGTTAGATTACACAGGACAACAAAAAAAATATTTTTTTAAATGGTCTGACATGTTTTAATGAATTTAAGATATTTCAACCTCCAGGAACCCGAATATGGCATCCGTTTCCGTACATCAGGTAAGGTTTTGCTGTGAAGTTGAATTGAAAAAAACAAATATATACTACAGAAGTGTAATTAACTGAACCGAAAAAAATGCACGTATGTTAACAGAAAGCATGTTTAGTTAATTACATAGTTAATTAACAACTAATAGACAGGAAAACATTCGGTTAGTTCATTGTTTCGTCATTGTGCAACACTTATGGTAGGAATTTCCTCTTCGTTGAGGTCCGAGCATGGACGGCAGCAGGAATGTCTCTATGGAGATTCCAACAGTAATCCGCCATCATTACTGCATCCCAGCAAATTTGGTATCTGTTCTCCATCTCCTTGATCTCCTGATGAAAATGCTCTCCCTGTTCATCACTGATGGAGCCCAGGTTGTTAGAAAAGCTATCCAAATGCGAGAATAGGTAATGCATTTTGATGCTCGTGTTACATCCGAGGTTTCTGAATGCTGTTATCATATTGTTCACCAGTTCAACGTAGTTAGTGGCCTTCGTGTTGCCGAGAAAGTTTTTCACAACTAGAACAAAAGCCTTCCATGCTTCCAGTTCCACTTCACTCATATGTGTTTCGAATTGCGTATCTCTCATTAGCTGACGGATCTGTGGACCATCAAAAATGCCAGCTTTCAGCTTCTCAATGCTCAATCTGGGAAAAATCTGACACAAGTACATGAAGCAGTCACCATTTTTGTCGAGAGCTTTGGTGAATTGCTTCATCAACCCCAGCTTAATGTGCAATGGAGGAAATATGATCTTCTCTCTGTTCACAAGAGGAGTGTTGATGATGTTCGCTCTGCAGGGCACCAGGTCCTCCCTAAAAGGCCAGTCCTTGATTGTGTAATGATGAGCTCTGTCCCTACTGTCCCACATGCAGATGAAACAGGGGTACTTTGTAAACCCTGATTGTTGTCCCAACAAGAACAACCCTTTTCAAATCCACAAAAATGTACCACTGATGGTCATCATAATGAATTTTCCCCAGAGCATACTTCACTGATTCATACTTCTCCTTCAATGTAGTTGAGTGAGCTAGTGGTACAGAGGCAAACTGGTTGCCATTGTGTATCAAAACACATTTTAGTGAGCGCTTACTGCTGTCGATAAACAACTGCCAATGTTCGGTGTCGTATTTTGCCACTCTCAGCGTGTACAGCAGCCGTGCGATATCATTACAGTACACCAGGTCAAGCTCTTCACAGAAATATTGTAGGAAGTCTTGATGTCTGTTGCGGTAGAAGGTGATGCGAACACTCTCAGTGAGACAGTTTTTTTTCCTTTAATCTGGATGCCAATAGTTTGGCAGATGACTTTGAGAGGTTAAGATCGCGAACGAGATCATTTAGCTCCATTTGTGTGAACGGAACTGGAGTACTACATTCTGGAACCACATAGTCGTCGTCATCAGCAGCAACCCTGATGGGGGAGGATGATTCTTCGTCAATGTCCGGAAGTTCTTTAAACACGGGAACAGGAATGGCTTCAGAATGGGCCAGAGAACGACGTGCTGACAGCAGATCTGGATATACCAGGCTACTCCGGTTGTTTCTGTTTATACCAGTCAGATCTACAGCGCAAAAGTAACAATCTGTGACATGGTTGGTAGGCTCCCTCCATACCATAGGAATTCCAAATTTCAAAGCCGTCTTCTTCTTCTGGTCTTTGGTCCAGGCACGAAGATACTCGGTGCATTTCTTGCATATTATATGTGGTGCCCAACCTTTATCTTGGTCACCTAGTGCCATTTGTAAGTAAGCAAGGTAGGTGCGCTTTATAAAACTGGTGATTGGCTTCCTGTTTGGTACAAGGGTGTATTCGCCACAGATGTAGCAAAATACATCCGGCTTATTCCTACATGATCTTTTTGAAGATGCCATTTACTTCACATAGATCCTGTAATGAAAGAAAATCTATTATTAGTATTCCAGGGCAACGAAATACGACTTCTCGGAATGCAACACACACAAGTACTGCAATGAAGCATAGGCATTTATGCCGGAAATCACTTAGCCTAAAACGGACATTTGCACAAAAAATTGACCTGATAGAGCGAAACCGTTTTGGGTTTTGGATTCAGGATATGAAAATGAACATATATCAGCTGGAAAAAGTTAGACCATTTTTTGGCTGTTGACCAGTGTTATGGGTAGGTTATGATAAGGTGACGGCCAGGTTACATTTATGGTATATTTAAGTTACAGTTAGGTTACTGTTAAGATACAGCTAGGTTACAGACAAGTTGTGATTACAATACAATTAGGTTAAGGTTAGGATTTTGTTCACAGAATGAACATTACGCATGTTTGATAAAAAATATACACCTATTTTTGTAAAATGGCTCTGAAATTATAATACTACATACTAACCTTTTAGCTAATCATCGACTATCGATTTCATTCACGGTATAGTCTGATTTAAGAGTGATATAATTAGTTTGAAATTCAAAATATTTCACTTGGGATATCTATGTGAAAAAAGTATTTAGTTAAGTCACTTAACAGTACATTTAAGGATAAATATCAACACTTTAACACGAAAATCTCACAATCGTTGTACACATATTCCCTCCTGCGTTTCCCATTGCAGTCATTTTGGGTATTTTTGCAGCTAAATATTAGTTTTTTTAACCGATTTTTGACACAGTCAGGGGGCACGTATTTAATATAATTTATACTGTAAAAAATTTGACCCTTTTGCTGCATAATCACTCCCCCGCTTTTATAGAATATCTCTTTTGACATATGAGAATGCTCCATAATAGGCTGAAGTAATCATTTTCTATAAAAGCTGTGGAGTGACGATGCAGCAAAAGGGTCAAATTTTTAACAGTGTATTTACACATATTTCGAGTTAAAGATAAAATCATAGAAACTTAAAGTTCGTGTAACATTATTATTACGGACCCGGGCAAAGCCGGGCGGGTCAGCTAGTAAAAAATAAAATATGTATGCTTGATATATAAATTATATATATCTCTTAAGTTTTAAACAATTATTACTTGAATGATGTTATCAAATAAAAATAAGATGAATCAAAATTTCCTCTCTTCAATAAGTCAGGAAAAGTAATTTAACTTGTTCATTTTCATTTGCAAATTAATATAGACGTCGGACTAATCGGACTTTTAGTTATTTAGGCACAACGTTCTACGACAGTATGTGGCTCCGCCGCTAACAAGTGGAAATGAGACGGGCTCTGTGCAAAACCGGGTTCGACCTGACCCGGGCTCAATTTTTATAAAAGCCTCCGGGTTAAGGCACATTCTTTCTGAAATTATCAATTTTATTTATTCTCGTATAGAAACAAAAAATAACTTTTTTTTCCACGCTAAAAATTGCGTATTGCATTTCAAGTCACTTAGTTATCTTTTGATCAGAATAAAAGAGAAACAGAATCTTTCTCCCTATTTTTAGTGGCAGTAAAACACTATTTTAAAAGAAAACTCTTTTATAGGCTTGAAGATAACAATGGATGTAATGAAACACAATGAATGTATTACCAAAAAAAAAAAGTGCATGCAGTTTATAAGCAATTGTTTTCAAAAGCTAAAGAAATAGCCGAGCAAATTAGATGTACTCCTAAGGTCGCCAGGGATTGTGTCTAAGCAAACATATCGGGCTGATAATCATCCTGGTCAATCCGTCAAGTAATCCTTTCGTCGTGCAATATATACACTTCTTTTGGATTGCATTATAACGGATTTAGAGAAAATACTTTCTCTAGAAGTTTTGGATTAATTCAAATTTGGAGTTTTCTTGCTAAAAGTTGCTTATAATGAGCAGGACTTAGATGCTGTGCAAAATATTGCATATACTTATCTAAAACTTATAGATAATAACATAACTGTAATTATAAATAAATACACTCTGCGGATAGCAAAATAGAAAAAAAGAGATTCAAAGTGGAAATAGAATACCTGTGAAAATGTGACAGAAGTTATGGAAAACTGTAATAAGAATTTTATCCAAATATCAATCATTTTTGTCAATCTTCGCTACTCAAAACGGTAGAAAGATTTTTCTTCACTCCGTTATTTGAAATCCTGTATTCGAGCTTCTGTGGATAAGCGCCCAACTAGTTTAGCTGTGATGAATATATTCATCCTGGTATTAAAACTAATCCTGATGATGTCATCACTCGTTTTTCACACAAAAAAATGAAAAATGGAATTTGTGATTTAATAAACACACTTTAATTGGATTAACTATTATTGTGATGTTGCCCGATTAATCAAACTCTAAACATATATTTTCCTTTAATGCAGTGAAACCTGCTAAAATGAAATTGTAAAAAATGGGAGAAAATTCCACTTTCAACAGATTTGCATTTTAGTAGATTCATAATTTATTATTGATTTCTTTTCGCTTTTACTTTAAAATTTTACTTTTAAAACAGAGTTTTGTTATAGTTTCACGGAAGTTTTCACAGGATTTACTGCATTTTAAAATTGTTTCATTAAATTATTTATCAAAAGTTGTGACCCCCCCCCGCTGGAGGTCGGGCTGGATCTGCCCTTGCCTAGATCTTCAAAACGCCCCACTGTTCGACGGTAGGAACTCGACGCCCTCTCGCAGAGAAGCTAGCTTTCCTCCTTTATGAGCATAGAAGTATCAATATTTATTGATACTTCTATGCTTCTAAGCACTGTCAATTTGAGAAAAGAATCCGAATCGCAGGACCGGTAACAGGTTTCACGGGCTCCTGGGCAGGCAAAAATTACGGGCCCCTATCAGAAAAAGTTCGAAAATCCGCTGCTTATTTGAATCACTGTATAATTGAATTAATATAATTTATTTTACTTCAGAACGTAATGTTTATCGTGTTTTTTTTAAATCAATGCTACCTACTCAAATTAAATCAGGTTCAGATTTACAAACAAGTTTTTTTTAAAGGTGATTATCAAAATTTGATCGAATTTTGTCATAAAATGATTTATTTCAGGGTATTCTGAAATTTTACATTTCATCAACTTTACAACTCCATTGTTTATGACACAAAATATTTGCAAACAAAAGCAGCTAATTTCAATCAGCTGCATAGGCGTAGGAACCGGGGGAGCTGGGGGAGCTGCGGCTCCCCCTGGAATATTTCAGATGGGCTCAGCTCCCCCGGGAAAAATTCTCGCACTATCTATTAACAATATATTGTTGAATTAAAAAATGTCTACTTTTTCTAATAGTAATCCCAGACGGAACTGAGAGAAATGCATTGTGATCGGAATTAAAATGATGTCATCGGAGGAATTAGTGAATTAATTATTTTCTGAAGTTTACCTTTTGGCAGAATTTATTTTGCCGATTCCAACATCAGTAGCAGGGCCCGACTTAGACAATGGGGGTCCCCACTTTGTGAGTCGGTTGTTGGAGTTACCCCACAAGTTGCCCCCAACTTGTGGGGCAAACATCTTTAGAGAACCCCCCCCCCCTTCTATCTTAAATTTTTTTTGTAAATTATACTGAAGTGATTTAAACTGAAATTCATACTTATTGTATGTGTACATAAATTTCGTACCAAGTACTATTCACATCTACATATAAAATAGCAGAAGAAAGATAACTTTAAGAAACTGTATAATTCAATATTTTTCGGTTATAGGAAAGTAAGGATAAATGTGAGTCTGTAAGAGAGCATGGGGTACGGAGGAGAGAAGGTAAGAGAAGTGAGCTTTAAAACATTAAAAAAAAAGAATTTTCGTCCCTTTTGGTCCTTTTTTATCATTTGACACTGCTTTTAAAGAAAACTTATATCTGTCCTTGAGGGGGGAGGGCTCAACCGGGGGGGGGGCAATTGCCCCGTATGCCATTATTTTAGTCAGACCCTGATCAATAGCAACAACTGAGAAATCTTTCATTGCTCATCAGCGGCTTCAAACAAACCTCTGAAGTACAATGGGTCAACAGAAATTCCATTTGATGCTACTGCATATTTATAATGAGGAGGCCTTTAAAATTTATTTATAGAAGATAATTGTAAAGAATTTGCAAGCAAAATATACGAAACAACTTTAACTTTTGATAAATTTGAGTGGGTGAAGCCTTAAATTTGAACACTTTATTCGGAATCACACCTATAAGTTAAGTTTTTTTACATCAAGTGTATCTATCAAAATTATCTTAATTGGATTAAAGAGTTAGTGATATTTTGATATGCTTTATTTTATACTGCTGTTTGTGAAAAGTGCAGCAATATGAAATAATCTTCCGAAATGAACCCGAAATGATACCCGTTTCCACCTTGGACTGTATTCCTGAGAT
The DNA here is from genome assembly GCA_964019185.1 of Maratus speculifer. Lineage (NCBI taxonomy): Eukaryota > Metazoa > Arthropoda > Arachnida > Araneae > Salticidae > Maratus > Maratus speculifer. Next base: position 102,375,854 of record OZ025293.1, read on the forward strand.
ATCACAATTGGTAAAATTTCGATTTTTATAGCCTCGAACCGAAAGAGACAGTAGGGTCTATTTGTTTATGGATTATTAACTGGAAGCAAATGCGAAACTATTTATGTACGAAACATCTTCTGAGTATGAAATATGCTGCCTTGAACTATTATTATTTTTTATGTAAATCTTAATGTGTTATAAAGTTGTTATTTAGCTTATTGTAGCACCATTATGGTTACATTATTTCCATAGTATTACAAAATATTGACAAAAAGATAATTCTATGGCTGTATAGCGTTTTGATTAGAAATACACTTCCTTTATATTGAAAGTGAATTATAAATCTAATTACACAAATACAAAAAGCTTTAAGTCAACGACAATTTATCATAAAAAAGAATTTAGAAAATCCTATTAAATTTGTCAATCAGTTGATTGGTATGCCTCGGAAAAGTCATCATCGGGGATTCCAAATGTATCCCATTTATGAGAAAATAAACATCCCTGTCGGCTTGGCCCATAGGTGGAGGTAGATTTCCAGGTTAAGTGCTCCTTTCAACAACAAAAAATAAAATATCATTTCAGATAAACCCAGTTAAACAACTTTATTTGGCCGCTTTTGAAGAGTTGTTAATTTCATTTTTCTGCAAGTACTGATTTTATCAGAATCATCTTAAGCGAAATAAGGCTAAAATGCCCACTTTGGCAGCATTTTAAAAAATATATTCTGACTTTATAAAAAAATCGACCAATATGGCATATTATATAGTTCCTATACAGCCGAAATTGTCAATTGAATGCGTTTGAGAGCAAAAATGAATTTAGAAATGAGTCGAAAAATAAGCAGTTTGTTATTTCAATGCTCAATTTGTTACACTTCCTCAATTCTTCAATCACGATCGCTTCGGGAAATTCTGTCCAAAATGTCCAATTTGACAATATTTTTTAAAATATATTCTGCCTTTATTAAAAAACTGACCAATACGTCACACTATATAGTTCCTATAAGAGAACATGCTAGTCGGATGTGTTTGAGAGCAAAATGAATTTAAAAATGAGTCAGAATATAAGCAGTTTGGATTTGAGATTTTTCCTTCAACTTTTATTTTTGCTTAATTTATTTTTTTATATAGAAATTGGTCTTATCAAAAACTTGTCAGTACAAAAGTTGTAGATATTATTGAGAAGATGTATAGTAGATTTAATGAGATTTGATATCTTAAGAATTGACGAAGGTTATGGATTTTTTTCTTCTTCCACCCCTCTTTTTGTTTTCGTTCTTTTTTTTTTTTTTTTTTTTTTTTTTTTGTGCAATAAGAATTGCTTTTATCAGAAACTTGTAAATACAAAAGTTTTAGATAATATTAAGAAATTTTATAATAAATTTAAATGGATTTGATGTCTTGAAATTTGACGAAGTTACGGATTTTTCTCTCTCAATAGTCCTATTTTTTCGCCCTTTGAGCCCAATTTTAATTTTATCAAAAATCTGTCATGCATAAACTTTTGGCCCATTTTTTAGAAGTAATATAAACTTTAAACTGATTTGATATCTATTATAACTAAGAAGTTATGGGTTTTTTTCTGTTTTCACAAAACCCCTCCCTATTTCTGCCCCCTTGGTCCGATGTTGCCCATTGACGAACTTTACTGAGATTTTATGCCCCTTGAATGTATATATCAGTTTGGAAGATGTTTGAGCAGAATTGTAGAAGTTGTCGAGCCCATAAAAAAGTGATAAACTTTTTTACTGATGGTAGTTTTGGGATCTAGGGGTCGTGATCGGTATAGATCTGCAAAACATTTTCATAAATTCCAACATGGGAGCGACCGCAATAGGTAGTATTTCATACAAAATCTATGTAAAAACGCTATTCAGTACTCAGGTACTACAAAATGTCGTGAAGGTATACTCCAAAACGAGTCCTGGAATGTGTTGAAGGAGATGTGTGTGTGTAAACGGGAGGGGGAAGGCAGCGTAGAATGAGAACGTTCTTAAATTTTTTTATATTTGCTGTTTATTTTGGTTTTATTTACTATTTATTGAGATACACTTCAGTAATTTTCACTATCCAATTTTAAAAAATGTGGTATAACCATGAAATTATACTTGTTAACATGGAAATCTGCCTAAACCGAAAATTTCCCAGGTGCATTCTATTCCATCTTAGCAGGTTTGGTTGTATATTGCGTTACCTTTTATGATATGTGTTGCCTGCTTTAATAAGAAGTTGTTTAAAGAGGAATTTTTACCATTTCTTGTGATTCCCTCTTTGAAACTTTTACTAAATCTCAGTCCCCTCCGAAATGATAAGTCTAAATACGCCACAGGGTAAAATGGAGGTTTTTATGGCCCGAACCAAAAGGAAGAATAGCGTCCATATGCCCTAGCCAGGGGTGTAGTAGAGGGTATACGGGGTATACGCCGTATACCTTTTTGAATTTTTAAAGAACATCATATACCCTCTGTGTCACATGAAGGCTACAGTATATACATTCTAAGATATACCCTGTATCTTGAGAGTATATCTTCTGTTTAAAAAATAATTTCTGGGTTTTTTTTAAGACTACACCACTGGCCCCGGCTCCCCCTATTTCTACAAAGTTCCTACGCCACTGATCAGCTGTTAAATAATTAATAAACGTGCTCCTCTTCTGAACTGAAAATTCTTTTGTTTAGCAAAAAGTATCAACAAATCGCTGCAAAACGCGAAAGTATGCCAAAAAATGCATACTTTTTTTTCGAAGTTCACAGGAAACAAAATTTACTGTATTGGCCTAAAAGATTGAAACTGGATTTTCTTTTTACCTATTTTAAAAATTATCTGTAAAAAGCTTTTTAAAAAATTAAAAGTTCTCGAAAAATTTGAAAATTGTCAAAAATGTTTGTAACTGAATTTCTTTTACAAATGTTAAAAAACGCCGCAAAAACTCTAAATACAGCACAAAAATAAACTAAACAAGAAAGGAAAAATCGTGCATCAAACACTGATTATGAAGCACTTTCCGACACATTCAGTATAATCTAACAAGACTGCACCGTTTAAAAATTTAAATATTATGTCTCTTTTTTCCATATGAAAATTTATAACGCATTTCAAAACCGAATTTCAGCTGTTCCCATCTATAATCGGAAAATTACCCGAATTTTTTAGCAGCCTTGTATATGATTTAGAGATTTGTATCTATCAACAACATCTATTCCAAAATTTAGTTCATTTAAGAGATACTTCAGAAAATTCCCCTTCTGCAATTTCCTCTAATCAAGAGAATAGTATGCGAATATTTTTGTGCAGCGCAGTATATGAGATATAGAATTTATTGCCGAAAAGTCAGTGAAGGCTTACTTTGGAGACACGAAATTTTTTGGATTCTGTCTGTCAGTCTGTCTGTCTGTTCCGCGATAACTGACGTAAAAAGCATTCGATTGGCTTGAAATTAAATGGGTATGTTAGTGAGACACTGGGATTAAACTGTATAGTTTTTTATTAGATTTGATTCATTCATTCGGAAGATATAGAATATTTTAATTCGCGCAATAATGCTTTTCTATGGCAAATCCAATGATTTTCATTTTTTTCCCCCTGAGAAAAAATGACACATTTGATTAATGGAATTCAATGATAAATGAATACTAAAATTTACCAGTTAAATTATTCGTATTATTTTGAAATTTTGTCAACGCATTTGCCAGATTTTTAAAATTATTACTGTAAATTTTGGAGATTTTTTATAAATATGTTCCAATAATATAAACTAATTTGTTTTAGAGATTTACTTATTTGAAATGTATTTATTTCATTTTCTTTATTTTCTCTTAATGGTAGCTAAGCAACCATTCATCCTAATCCTTATTTTTATAATGTTATAAATTTGAAAGCGTGTACGAAAATTTAAATGAAGTCAACATCAAAACTTATGAATTAATTAATGTCTTTGTATCTTTGCGTATAAATATAGCATAGCCCAGATAAAAAAAACATAGGCTATGTTTTATTAATTTTATTCAAATATTTTCCTTAATTCAAAATCTCCTTCTTTTCCATACAGAATCAATAGGGATTTTTTAAATAAAATTTAACCAATTTCCTTTATCGTTGCCCCAAAAAATCAAAATTTGGAATAATAATTTTTCAACAGCAATAACTTTCAATTGAGCAATTTCCATTCGAAAAATTAAACTATGAAAAAAAAAAAATATGACGTCAGAATTAAAATAACTATGGATATAGTACTTTTTGTTAAATATTAAACACGGATATTCGTTTCGTTAATAAGAATTTTTCTGACAAAAATGGGGACATAATTAGAAGTAAAATAAATGAAAAAGAAATCTATTTTTAATAAATATTTCACTTAGTAAAATATGACGTCATAGTTAAACAAAAACGGGTATTTTATAGTAGTCGTTAAAAATACAAGAAACATGAATATCAATAACTCATGAATAATGACGTCATTGCCAAAACTTCAGTGAAGGCTTACTTTGGAGACACGAAATTTATTGTTTTTCATATGTCAGTCTCTTCTTCTGTATGTCTGTCTTTCCCGCTATAACTGCAGCAAAATGCAATCAAAACTTTTTTTTTTCTTCTTCGGAAACAAAATTGTAAAACTCTAGATTACTGAGTTTACACTTAGAAAAGTTCCTGATGCATCAGGTTTAGGTGTTTGTGGTTGGCAGGCATGTAAAAGTATGAGGATAATGAAAAATATTTGCCCAAACTGTTACTTATTCTTATAAATCAAAATGCATAAAGAAATGCAAGATATACAATAACCATTAGCACAATTATTAGAAAGTGACAAATTTAAATTAAGTGAGGCTCGGGGGGTTCTAGAGAAATCTACTATGTTATAGTAAAGAAAATAAAATAATAGATCATGAAAATTTCAGAATATCCTAACATAACTAAATTTTTAATTTACAGCTTTTGATGGCTGAAAACTTCTAATTCTTATTTTATCCTTATAAATAATTACGCAATTTGAAAATTTTAAATTACAGTTTCCAGGAAGTTGAATATTACCTAAAGTGTGTTTTTAAAAAAATATGAACAAAGCTGATGTTGAGGCTTCTGATCTGCAGATTTACTAGTATATAAAAAGTAGAGAGATATGTGGCGCATTTCAAAATTTTCCATTTCTTTAATTATAAATAGTGTTTCTTAAAATAACGTTTCTATATTGTTCAGGGACGTTAAAAAATGTTTCCTCTTGTATTCTATAAATCGATTTTTTTTTTTTTTTTCGCGTGTGTGAAAAAAAAAAAAAATGTTGATTTTTTCATTTTTTGTAAAAAGTGCCCCATTGCTCCTCACTCTCCCTTATATGTAGTACAGATTTACTAAATTTAAAAAAAAAAGAAAAAAAAGAAAGGAAAGAAAAGAAAGAAAAACTAGAAACTTTGGATGTAGTTTTCATATTTTTACGATTTTTTCCAGTATAAATTTGTCATTCAAGTTGACCGGATAAAAATTTGAAAAGAAAAAAATACCTTCGGATAGACTGTACCTTTCTGTGGGCAACGAAGACGGTTAGTTCTTGTAGATAACAATAAAGACAGCTGTATGACTGTAAAGAGTTTTTCTTTGTTTGAGAAGTAGAAGATGTTTTGCTGTCCAGGACAAAATTTGACAGGAAGGATACCTGTATGCTTGATGTTTTGTATCTCGAAAAAGATTTTGATTCAATTTTTTTAAATTTAATTTTTTAAGCTATTTATTACTGTTTTTTCAAGTTTCGAGCTTTTCCCCTACATTAAAAAAAACATCCATTTTCAATCCATATTTCCATTTTAGCCGAATATAGTAAAGTAGTTTTCTTTCAATTTTTGAATATTTCACAAACTTTTTTTTATGGTTTTTAACTTTTTTCGTGTTTTGGCGCGATTTTTTGACTATAGTAATCGGAATCAGGTCTCAGTCTTTTTACCCGAAGTACTAAATTTTGTCCTCAGCTATTTTTTAAATTTTTGCGAACTTTCAATGCGATTTTCAAATTTTTCGCAAATTTTTATGCGATTTTCAGCATTTCCTCCTCGTTGTGAAACAGTGGTGAATTCAGACACTTTTCTCTGTGGCTCCGATAGGGACATTAGAGTTTCGGGGGGAAATTGCACTTTTTGACCAATGAAAACTTAAAATTTCAAAATTTCCGGGGGAGGGGGATGTCCCCCAAGACCACCCCCTGGATTCAACGCTGTTTTGAAGACTCCAATTAGAAGCAATTTTTTTCTCATATCTGAAGAAATTTTCGACTTCTGACGGAAAATTTATAAAAATTTTGATCTGATTCGCGATTTATTCTAGTTATACAGGGAAAAAAAATCATGAGTAAAAGTTCAGTTTTTAACAGGAAAAAATACAATGCTGCACAATTGATGGAACACTCCTGTGATTTTATATGACAAAAATGAACCTTTATATTTAAAGATGTTAGGTAATTTTTACATTAGATTGTGTACTTTTCTATATTTTTGCGGAAAATTGGCAAATAAATGCATTTTTGTGTCTGCGCGTCTGAATGGGGGGGGGGGGGAAGAGAAAAAAAAAACCTTCAATTCACTTTTTTTTTAATTATTGTAAAAGGAACTTATTTTCAATCTTTTATCCCGATATAGTGTAAATTTTGAATTGCGGCGTTTTATTCGCAGTTTCTTGACACACCTAAAAAAATCAGGTTTCAGTCTTTAAACTCAATGTAGAAAATTTTATCATTTGCAATTTCTGAATTTGTCTCGAACATTTTATGTGATATTTAGCGATTTTCGTCTTTCGGGGTCATTTTTTAACATTCCGATTGCAATGTTTTCTCTAGATATAGTCAATTTTTGAATATTTGCCTAATGTTTTTATGCAAATTTAGCCCTTTTTTCGCGTTTTACGAAGTTTTTTTTTTTTTTTTTTTTTTTTTTTTTTTTTTTTTTTGACGATTTTTTTCTAAAAACGAATTATCTGGTAGATTTTGCTGATCTCATATTTAAGCTAAAGTGGAAAAATAACGAAATGGTCCCTGTAGCAACGTGAACGACGATGCTAGAAAATTTGAATTTTATCAAGAGATTATAACTTTTATCAGAAAGAAAAATTACAATAATTCAAAGATTGTTTGATTCAAGATCAGAGCGGGGGATGCCCTGAACGGATTTAAGCTGTGGAAGGCGTTGGGACGTTCAAAAAGAAATGGAAAACAAAAAAGCAGTTTTTTTTTGGGGGGGGGGGGTGCATAAAAAAATTACACCTGCGAAGCGAGCAATGCTCCGCTGATAGATTAAATAATTGCAGAACATAATTTATGTATAGTTATAATTAGTAATTTACGAAGACAAGAGAAGTTAAACATTAAAAAAGAAACAGGCCGAACATACGGGGATGGGTGACAAATGCATTGCACACAGATACTCGCTTATTGCAACTTCCAATAAGATTAAAAAGCATATATTTTTTTAAGCAATTGCATTCCAATTTTTCTTCACTTTTAATATAGGCCCTAAAAAAGACAATTTAAAAAGCATTCAGAGTCTTTCATCTATTCACCTTTAAAAAGAATTGCAGCTATAGCAAGAAAGGACATGTTTGTTTTGATTGAAAGAAGCAATAGTATTAAGGAAGTTTTGAACCTTATTGAAACCCCAATGAGGTGAAAAAGCACATTATTCTAAACATTTTAATTAAAAAAATGGTGCCTAAAAGTTTTTGAATGTTGGGTTCCAATTTTTTTTACTTTTAGTAAGGGACCTAAATAAGTCAATTTAAAAAATTTAGAACTTGCTGTTTTTTTTTTTTTTTTTTCATCTTAGCATCTTTAAAAAAATTGCTGGCTGTAGAAATGAAACACGTTTTCTGTTTTGGTTGAAGAAAGTAATAGTATTAAGGAAGTTTTGAGCCTTATTCGGGCCTCCCAATGAGATTAAAAAGCACATTTTTTAAACATTTGAATTAGAAAATATACGTAGCTTAACAATTTTGAATCATGGGTTCCATTTTGCTTCAAATTTATAAGGGCCCCAAAAAGACAGTTTAAAAAGTACTTAATCTGCAAAATGTTTTTCATCTGGACGTCTTTAAAGAGAATCGTGGCTATGGAGAGAAAGCGCATCTCTGTTTTGGTTCAAGGAAGTAATAAGATTAAGAAACTTTTGAACTTTATTGAAGCTTTTTGTTCTATTAATGGGATTAAAAAAGCCTATTTTTAAAACATTTGAACTATAAAAATAGGCTCTAAATGTTCTTAATTTTGAGTTTCAGCATTTTCTCACTTTTATATTAGGCCTTAAAAAAGACAATTTAAAACACATTTACAAACTTCTTTCATCTCGCAGCTTTAAAAAGAATGGGAACTATAGAAATAGCATATTTAGTTGAAGGATGTATTAGTATTAAAGAAGTTTTAAAACTTATTAGGGCCCCCCCAAAGAGATTAAAAAGCGTATTTTTTAAACATTTAATTAAAAAAAAGGACCTAAATAGTTTTGAATTTTGGGCTTCAATTTTTCCTTACTTTTATAAGTAGCCCTAAAAAAGGGAATTTAAAAAGAGTTTAGAGCCTGTAATATTATATATCCAATTTCGCTCACAGGCCCCTTTGAGCTTAGGACCTGATACAACTGCATCCGCTATCGCCCACTGTGCATATCCCTGTCACTCGCACAATAATATCGTAACTAAAGTAATTACAGAAACTTACTAGGCCAGTCAAATTGTCAGAAAAAAGGGCCGATAGATGCAAAAATTCTGCTAGCAGATTTTATGTTTTTAAAATGTTAATGGGGATGCTAGTAACAAGAATTAATGGTTTTCCAACAAAATATCTCGAGGCTAAATTTTGTGGAGCCAAAAACCACAAAATTTTCGGACTTTTTTCAGTTTTTTGCCTGTAACTCGAAAGTTATAAATTTTTTTCGTAACATACCTAATTACAAAAAGAAAGAGCATTAAATTCTCTATAAATTTTATTATAAAAACGTTTTTCTAAACCAATTACTAAGCGCGCTATGATTTTTTGAAAGTGTCACTTTTTTTTTTAACTTGGAGGGGCCGTTAGCTGACCTCTCCATTAATCTGATTTCAATCTCATTTAATCAGTGAGATAATTGAATGTACTCGATAATACAATAAACTGCTACGGATAACTTTTCATAATATTGTATTTGAACAAAATATTTACATAAAATTAAATTAAATTAACATGAAGGGTTGGTCATGATTTACAGCACATCGAGCTCGGTCGTACGATCAGTGCCAGAGTCGGCAGGTGAGTGAATGTCAGGTAAGTCTCTGGTACCACACAGGTAAGTGTCTTACATCAAGGTGTGGCGTGCTGCCATCTATCGGTTGATTGAGTAGCTAAAGTTTGCTATATAGAAAATCTGGCAGCTGCTGCAGTACCCCCCTCCTAGCAATTGCTAAGAGAAACGTACAGGTCGACGAATGGAACGTCCAGATCTGTAAACCGGAGTAGGGAGTGGAGGTTCTGCTACTGGAATGTCGATGACTTGATGAGTGTCTGTCTCTGTGCTCGGAATGTCGTTGGGCTCTGCTAGGGTAAATGCAGGCTTTAACCGGTCTACTGATACGATGACATCTTTCCCGTCTTTCTGAATTTTGAAGAATTTATCAGTTCGGTCAAAAACCAAAAATGGTCCATCATATGGTGGTCTTAGCGGTGCCCGCAAAGCATCATAGCGCATAAAAACATGCGTGCATGTTGTCAAGTCCTTTGGGAGGAAGAAGCTAGTCCGCTTTTGCACTCTGGTTGGAGTAGGACGTAGCTGAGCCATGGCTTGTTTAATTGATTTAAGGAAGTCTGATGTCTGGAGATCGTTGTCAGTTGATGCAAAAAATTCTCCCGGTAAACGGATTGTTTGACCATACACCAGTTCGGAGGGAGTGCATTTCAGATCTGGTCGAAATGTGGCTCTTAAGCCCAACAAAACTGTTGGGAGTATCTCCGTCCACCGCTCTGTCAGGTATGCTTTCAGGGCAGACTTTAACGTACGATGCCAATTTTCGATAAGGCCATTCGCCTGAGGATGAAAGGAACATGTGTGGATGTGCTTTGAACCCAACAAATTGGCCAAAGAGCGAAACAAGCGAGATTCGAATTGACGGCCCTGGTCAGTTGTTATAATTTTGGGTGTGCCAAAACGTGAAAACCAAACTTTGTAAAACGCACTTGCTACCGTCTCAGCTTCAATATTCTTAAGGGGCTCTGCCTCCACCCAACGCGTAAACCTGTCAATAATTGTAAGACAATAAGTAAAATTTTGAGAAGTGGGAAGAGGGCCGATTAAATCCAAATGGATGTGAGAGAAGCGCTGATTTTCAACTGGGATATTACTTATTGGAGCTTTGGTGTGCGTCAAAATTTTAACTCACTGACATGGAATGCACGTCTTGGCCCACTTATCGCAATCAGCTCTAATATTAGGCCAAACAAAACGGTCAGTGATAAGTTTAATGGTCGATTTGCGGCCAGGGTGGGAAATGTTATGTAAAGCGTCAAAAACATTTTTTCGCTGAGTTAGCGGGATAAAAGGCCTGATTTTTCCAGTAGATGTGTCACAATAAAGTTCCACAGAGCTATTGGGCATGATGAATTTACTGAGCTTAAGCGATGATGAATTATCTGCTAAACATGTGCTTAAATCACTGTCTCTACTCTGATCATCAGCGATCTGCTCGTAGTTAATTGGCGTGGGACAAATTATAGATTCAATTCGCGAAAGCGTGTCGGCTGGTATGTTGTCAACCCCCTTAACGTGTCTAATATCAGTGGTGAACTGGCTAATGAAATCTAGCTGTCGCAATTGTCGTGGGGAACATTTGTCACTTTTTTGGGAAAAGGCATAAGTAAGTGGTTTGTGGTCTGTATATAAAGTAAAATTACGACCTTCCAGCATGAAGCGAAAATGTTTAATAGCAGAATAAGCGGCTAGTAACTCTCTATCATATGCGGAATACTTCTTTTCAGTCTCAGTCAATTTGCGTGAAAAAAAACCTAATGGTTGAAGAGTCGACTCAACACACTGGTGCAACGCTGCGCCAATAGCGAAATCACTAGCATCTACAAATAAAGCAATTTGAGCATCGGGCGAAGGATGAAAAAGCAAAGCTGCGTTAGCGAGCTGACGTTTTGAATCCTCAAAAGCTTTACTGCTCTCATCATTCCACTCTATCTCGCTCTTATCAGCCCTTTTAGAACCTTTTAAGTAAGTACTTAAAAATGACTGAACATGAGCAGCCTGTGGGATATTACGCCGATAATAATTAAGTAACCCCAAATATCGCCTTAGATCCCCTACAGTTTTTGGCTTATCAAAATTCAAGATGGGTGTTACTCTCTCGGGCATTGGTCTTATACCCTGCTCATTAATAAGATAGCCCAAAAAAGACAGTTCCTGAACACCTAAAACGCATTTATCCACATTGATTCGAATGCCATACTCAGAGAGGCGACTAAAAACCATATCTAAGTGCTTAGCGTGCTCTTCCTCAGATGAGCTGCCAATTAATATGTCATCAATGTAGTCGAAAGCAAAATCAAAACCATAAAGTACTTCATTCATAAAACGTTGAAATGTTTGGGCTACGCATTTTAAACCGAATGGCATGAATAAAAATTCAAAGAGCCCGAAAGGTGTAGTTATTGCCGTTTTGGGCACGTCATCAGGATGCACTGGAATTTGATGATATGCTCTAGTAAGATCGATTTTTGAAAAATATTTTTTTCCGTGCAAATTTTGTGCAAAACCATGTAAATGTGGTAAAGGATATCTATCCATCTGAGTTATTCTATTTAAGGCGCGATAGTCGCCAGTGGGGCGAAATTCACCATTAGCTTTAGGAACCATATGTAAGGGGTTTGACCAATTCGATTTACTAGGCCTACAAATACCCTGTTCCATCATAGTCTGAAATTCCTGCTTTGCGACGGCTAACTGCTGAGGATTTAAACGCCTTGGGCGACTGAAGACTGGTTGCCCATTTGTTATTATCCTATGCACAGTATTATGCTTTGGGTTGGGTGAAGCAGGATATGGGCGAATTATATCCTTGTATTTGTTTAAGATGTTATAGAATTTATCTCTGCTAGAGACAAGAGTAATGCTTTTGCTGTGACTGTTAATTGTAGTGCCTTTGGAAGTGAACTTAGTGAGTGGATCATATAAACAAGAATTTTTCAAATCAATTAATAATCCATAATGTTTTAAAAAATCGGCGCCGATAATTGGTTTACTAACGTTAGCGATTATAAATGGCCATTTTAATCCGCGTCGTAAATTTAGACTAAATGTTACCATTTTAGTACCATATGTTTTGATTGGGGAATTGCTGGCTGAATACAGTGTTTAATTAGAAGGTGCAACAAAAGACATCTTAGCCGTATACGGCAAAACACAAACATCGCTGCCGCTATCAATTAAATAATGTCGGCGAGAAGTAGGATCGTGAATAAAAAGGCGACTTGACGTGTTAACATTGAAATCCCATTGCGCCACGTGTGATTTCCCCTCTAGTTTTCCGATTTATTAAAATTACATGGGGGTCGGCATTGCCGTGCCCTATCGGCGAACGTAGCGTGATACCAACGCAAACCTTCTTTCATGCGCTTAGGAGTCTGCGATCGATGCCTTCTATGCGTAGAACGGTCCCGCGATCTATGCTCCCGCCGCTGGCTAAAGCGCGATAAATGTTTCACTTGCTCGGTTAACTCCGCGATTTGCGCCTGTAATTCGGAAACCGACGCGTTTTCTTTGTTTTGATCGTAACGCCGCTGCGTCTCCGCGACTTGTGGAATTGCTACTTCGATGATTTATCAGCCATCTGCGCGAGTTTATCTAAATTACCTTCCGAAACAGATAAAATAGCTTGCGTTTCTTTCGGCAAACGTTGTATCCATAGTGTTTTAAGAAATTCCTCATTAACTTTTTCCTGCGCGAGCTGTCGCATTTTACGTAAGAGGTGCGATGGCTTTTCATCCCCCAAAACCGTATGCATTAGCAAATCTTTCACCCGCTTTTGCTCAGAATCCGCGAACTCAGCGATTAAGCGTTTTTTAAGGCTTAAGTACAAATCCGAATTCGGGGGATTTTTTACGATATCGCTCACATAGGAGAGCACTTCCGAATTAAGAGCCGATACTACTGCGTAATACTTCGTAGTATCTTGAGTAATGTTATTTAGAATGAATTGTGCTTCAATATTTATAAACCACAGGTCAGCCTCTTTATCCCAAAAAGGGGGAAATTTAACAGAGACTTTCTCAACCTGTTACAAAGGATCGTTTGGCGGCATCGTGAATATGTAAAAATAAACAAAGCACTCCTGACAGAAACAATAAACGGAAATGAAAAATAGCCATTTACCTTCAGAATCGGCACATCGCGAACACGTGGGCTCGCCTTTGGACCACAGCTGGCATAAAATTCAGAATAAAGTCCATAATCACAGCACTAGTAAAGTTGGATGAAAGCAGGACGATGATGAACGCAAGTCCTCTAGTTACGGCGCCGGCGATGTGGGTCACCACTTGGAGGGGCCGTTAGCTGACCTCTCCATTAATCTGATTTCAATCTCATTTAATCAGTTAGATAATTGAATGTACTCGATAATACAATAAACTGCTACGGATAACTTTTCATAATATTGTATTTGAACAAAATATTTACATAAAATTAAATTAACATGAAGGGTGGGTCATGATTTACAGCACATCGAGCTCGGTCGTACGATCAGTGCCAGAGTCGGCAGGTGAGTGAATGTCAGGTAAGTCTCTGGTACCACACAGGTAAGTGTCTTACATCAAGGTGTGGCGTGCTGCCATCTATCGGTTGATTGAGTAGCTAAAGTTTGCTATATAGAAAATCTGGCAGCTGCTGCAAACTTTACAGAAAGTGACCTATTTTTCGCCTCCTATCCCAAAATACTTTTTTTTCATCGCTAACAATTAAAATTAAATACGCCTATTGATGGATGAGAAATGAAAGTTTTAAGAAAGGCGGACAGAAGAAGCACAAATTCTAGACACCCTGTAAGAAAAACAAATACAAAAGGAGGTACGGCCGGGGATAAAAAAGGAAATGCAAATGGGAGATTGCGGCCATGTGACGTTCCAGAGCCGCTTTTGTTCAGATGCAAATACTCTTTTTGAAATATTTAAATACATACGCTTCTAATATGCTGCTGTTCAGTTTATTGCATCTCTTCTCGTGCAGTAATGAAAAATGAGTGAGCTCGACATAAAATTGTGTTTCATTTGCCAAACGGCATCAAATAATGATACTCGGGTTGTGAGCCAGAACTAACTTGCCAAGCTTTTTTAACATAGCTTTCAGCGTCAAAGTAATATTTATCAAAAGTAATATTTATCAGTTTTTTAAAATTAGCAAGGAAGTTAGAATACAGAATGATTGCGGAAAAACATACGCGAATCAGAGAATGATAGCAGCATATGTTTGTCGTGGTGAAGGTTCTACATAGACTTTAGTTTGTCCCTCAGATTGAGCATGTTCTTTCAAGTTTCAAGATAATTGCTTCTTGTATAAAGAAAGCAATCCTGGTGACTTGAACGAAAAACAATACAAAAAGCCCTACTCAAAGAAATATTTGTTTCACAAAGTAATGAAGTTAGAAGCAAAAATTACATTTTTGAAAGCTGCAGAAAAACATGGGAAATAATCGAAATTAATTGAACGTATTCAGCACGAACCTGACTTGCAGATGCATGGTATCATAGTTTTTGTCGCGTAAAACTAGATCAATCTGTGACAAGTGGAGAGGAAAGAGGGCGTCAACCCGCATCATCCGTTGACGAAGCCAATGTCCGAAACAAGAGCCGCTTCATTTCCTTGCTTAAAACAAATTAAAAATTTCAAAACAAGAATTTCAAAATAACAGAATTTAAGTTGAGCAGGTAAAAGAAGAAGCTGATGTCATGATAGTTATCAGCCATTTCAAAAGCAGAATCTTTTAAAAGCGTCATAATTGTCGGAGAAGACATTGACCTTTTTGTGATCATGATGAGAATAGGCTATCAGTCCAAAAATCTGTTTTTCCAAAAGCCAGGAAGAGATAACATTGAAACCAAGTGGTTTTTAACCATATCGTCCACATACAATTACAACAATGTTCTTTTCATTCATGTAATCAGCGGATGCGATACAACATCCGCTCTTTTTGGGCAAAGAAAGCCAAAGTTTTGTAATACTTTGAAAGAACATGATCAGCTTGGCGAAATAGCCTGCGTGTTCAATAAATTAGGTTCTACCCGTGAAGAAATCATCAAGGTTGGAGAAAAATTCCATATTGCACTATACAGTGGATGCATAGATACCACACAAAAATTGAATAGCTTAGTGTTGCAGTTATTTGGTAAATCTTCCACAAAAAGCAAAGTTCATTTTTCAAGACTACCACCAACACAAGAGGCTGCGCAGCATCTTTTGCTCTGATGTTATCATAAGGTACAAACTGGGCTAGGAAACAACATCCCTCCTGAAGAATGGGGGTGGACGATCTCTTTCAGCCAGTTCAAATGTGCCAAGCCCCGTCATCTGAATCCTTGCGACATGTTGTGTCATGTAGTTTTAAAAAGGCGTGCAGCAAAGCATGTTTTCTTCATAAATTAAGATTCAAATGCTCGGCAGTTTGTAAAAAATGGAATGGGATCAACTACGAAGATGTCGACGTCATTATTTATCCAGAAGGAGGGGATGTAAAAATGTCACCGTAAGTATTTTTTATTTACATTCAGTTAAATACCTAATATTAATGTTCTCCACTAAATCTCTAAATACATAAAAAGTTACAATGTTATTAATTTTTTTACAATGTTACCGTTGTAATTCATCATGATTGTTATCATGCAAATATCTATAATTTAAATAAGTTACATTAAACAAGATAAAATAATGGAAAATTGTGTCAATTTTTCCACTAAGTTAGAAAAAAAGGGTCAACTTCAGAAAGCTGTAGCGCCCTTAATAATGGATTTAGAAAAACAGTTTTAAAATGAAATTTGTAGAAACTTTAATGCTCTTTCGTTTTGTAATTGAGTATAGAACGCAAAAATTTTATGATTTTTAAGTTATGGACAAAAAACTGAAAAAAGTCCGAAAATTTTGTGGTTTTTTGGCTTCACAAAATTTAGCCTCGAGATATTTTGTTGGAAAACCATTAATTCTTGTTACTAGCATCCCCATAAACAGTTTAAAAACATAAAATGTTCTATCAGAATTTTTGCATCTATTTATGACAATTTGACTGGCCTATGCAGTCTATAATGCCCAACGAGACATCAGGTTTCAATTAGAGCCTCTAGAATTATGGGCCGGAGCATCACAGCCATATTTAGGTACACTGTGGGTACATCCCTGCTTCTTGGCGACCACAGAGGCGACTTTAGCGCCTTATTGGCAATCTCAAGAAGTTTGTTTATCATATATTACTTGAATTAATG
Source organism: Maratus speculifer (assembly GCA_964019185.1). NCBI lineage: Eukaryota > Metazoa > Arthropoda > Arachnida > Araneae > Salticidae > Maratus > Maratus speculifer. Next base: position 102,392,297 of record OZ025293.1, read on the forward strand.
CATCATCTATGTGATAAACGGAAAAAAGGTGACAGAAAAAAGAAATGCTGAAAAAATGTGACGCAGCAAAAAAGTGACAAGGAACTGATAGATATTAAACTTAATGAATATGTGCTAAAAATAAAGTAGTAATGAAGAATGTATTTTTTCTGCTCTAATAAATTATTATAAAATTAAAAAATATTATATATTTTATTAACTGATAGTAAATTAATAAAAATAATTGTAAAAATAAATAAAATTAAATATTAAAAATTAGTTTTAATTACAAGAATTGATTTTAAAAATGATAATGTTTTATTAACCAATAGCAAATTAATAAAAATAATTGTATAAATAAATTAAATTAAATTAAAATTAGTTTCACTAACAAGAATTCATTTAAAAATAACATTTGATAGTAAATTAATAAACATAATTGTATAAATAAATAAAATTAAAAAATCTACTCATTAACAAATGTATATTTAAAAATGATATTCTATCAACTCATAGTAAATCAAAAAGATAAATATATAATTAAATAATAAATAAGAAACAAATAAATAAATAATGTAATAATTAATACATTAATGTAATGCATAATAATTATACATAATAGTTTATATATTATTTAAATATATTGTTTACAAAATGCATTTATCATAATTATAGTTAATATATTTTATTATGTATTAAATTATAAATTAGTCATTTATTAAACTATTATTATTACTATTGTTATTGTTAAATTACAATTATTAAATTAAATATGAATAATTTATTATATTTATATAGTTTTATATTATTTTATTATATATATATATATATATATATATATATATATAATCTATAAATACTTTTATAAATACATCCAAAGTTATTCAGACAATACCAATAAAAGAACCAATGAAACCAGTATTTTTACATTCATATTATAAAAAACAGTTGAAGTTTGAAGAGAAATTGAAGGCAGATTACCAAATTACTAAGAAATATGTGGATAAATGGACATTATATAACCAGAGTAATTCATATATTACCATACAATAAACCAATGAAACCAGTATTTTTACAATCATCTTATTGAAAACAGTTGAAGTTTGAAGTGAAATAGAAGGCAGATTACCAAAATAATGAAAGATAAATGGATAAAAAGGCAGTAGAAGGCTTTTTCATTAAACTACTTCATCAGGGGTGTATAGTTCAACAAAAAAGCAAAAACATCCAACCAGTTTCTGTTATGAGTCGTGCTGAAAGCTAAGAATTCGACTCACAATACACCCGACTGGCTGGAAGCTATTCAGATGACAAATTAGTAGAAAGATACACATAGAAGAAAATAAAATCAATGTGACAAAATAACAATAATACATTTTTCCATTAAAAAAAGGATATATATATACTAAGATATTTACCATTACCCATATCCTAGCAAGATTTGTAGTGCAATCAGATACAAACTACATGTGACTTACTAACAGTCACGGTTATGGTCATAGTATAAATCACATAGATAATAAAATAAAGTTGTAACAATAATTATAAAAATTAGTAAAACATATATTATACTATATAATTCATAATATATGTAGAAAAAATAGATGCTACTATTAGAAATATTATATTTTTATTTTTAATCAATTATTAATATTACTATATAAATTAATTAACTAGAATATATTACTACAACTTCTAGCGGAAAATTATTTTAGTGCTAAAGGATTAATATATTAATTAAATTATATGCTTATGGTGCTGCCCTCTATTATAGGAAAAAAATAAATTATTTATTAGCTAAGAATTTCCAAGAATTCTATTCTAATATTTTACAAATAATTTCTTAAAGACAAATACAATAGACAACCATAGCTTATCTCAATAACTTGATCATTTTTAAGTTATGCATATTAGTTTTTAGGTAAACATAAACTTTAATACTATGTGTAAAGTTTTTTTATAATTATTATTATTATTATTATTATTAAATATATAATAATTAACTATTGCGTATTATCCAGACAACACCGCCCTTCTCCGTAATCTAACATCTAACCCACCCAACCATCCTATTATTCATATTTTTTATTTTTTGTATTTTTTATTTTTTTGTATTATTTTTATTTTTTATAATTTTTTTAAACATTTTTTACGCAATGTGTTAATTATTTTTAAGATCATGTAATAACTTATTATATATTAAAGACTATAGGAGTTTTTATCAATAACATCATATGGTAATATTGGTTGAAGAGAAAATAGACAGTTAATCTTAAATAAATGTTTATACAGATAATATTTTTTTTTAACCAAATGTAAAGGATAACCATATCTTATAGCAGTTTCTTGTACAATTTTTAAATTATGCATTTTAAAATTATGTGAACAAATATTTTTAATTCTATGGGCAAAATTAAGTAATATATTGACATAGACAGATTTATGTAGGCAAGAATTATAATGAGTAAAGAGGTTTACTTTAAAAGGAAAGTCATTACGTTTATCATAAATATCAAATAGAATTTTATTATCAGAAAGTGTAATATTAAGATCAAGAAAGTTAATTGTATTATTATGCATATCATTATAACTGTATTTTAAATTTTTGTGGTATTTGATTGGTAGCGAATAGTTAGATGACTTTTTAGAATATAAAATTATTATATCATCAAGATACCTGTACAGAAAACAATTAACAATAGAAGTATTACGTTCATAATAATGTAAGTAGAGATCAGCACAGATGGATGATACAATCCCACCTTGTGGAAGACCGACTATTTGTTTGAATATTGTATTATTAAATAATATATAATTATGATAAAGAATAAATTTGGTTAAAGATTTGAAGTAAGATAAAGATACATGTATGTTTAGAGAATTCCTATATATTATTTATTATATTGTATAATGTAATATAATTATACAAAATAACATAATATGTATATATGTTGGGATAATATGCATAATATAATATAATTATATTTACATATTACATATATATGTTTTTATTTTTTTAATTTATATTTTAAAATTATTTATAATTTTTAATTATATATAACAATTTATATATTATTATTATTTTTAATTATAAAGTTATGTATTAATATGTTATTACGCTATATATTATATTTATATCTACAAAAAAAATTAGATAATTATAATATAATATAATACATTATAAAATAAAGTACATTAATATAATAAAATAATTTATATAATAAAAATATCTAATACTATATAATAATAATAAATAAATTATAATAATAAAAATAATTGTGCAATTTTTCTTATTAGTAATTATCTTTTCTCAATCATATAATAAATCGATAAAAATTACATTATCATTTCTAACATTTTTGTGATTTAAACCATTACTTATTTAAGACATTCCCTCAGAAAACCCGTAACATATCCCCAAGAGCATGCGTACCCTTGATTGGGAACCGCTATCATACGAGAATTATATAAATACAGATATAAAATATTAAATCTAAAAGAATCGTAATCATCATTTATTTTTACAAGTTTTGACCGACTTTTAAATTTGGCGCTTTCAAAAACCGCGCCAATTATTTCGACGAAACAGTTGGTTATTTGCTTTGTTTGTCTTATGTTTTCTTCCAGAAATTGGAACGCCTTGTGTCCTTTTCTAAAATGGTTTGAACCATTCATAGCGGAGCAACATCTTACCATAAATTTCGTATTTAATTATAACGTGTATTTAATAGAAAATAACTGTCAAAATGCAGCACCGTTGCTCTCTGTTTATATAGAAGCTAATGGGCGGTGGGTACATATGGCAAACCCAAAGGCACATCTAGGGGCGTAGCTACTGGGGAGGCGTAGGGGGGCGTCTCGCCCCCCCAATGTCGGCAACTTCGATGGCAGTCGGTAAATTCTAGGTAGTCAATATCAGTCGATACAACTATAAAACACCCGATTTTTTTTTTCAATTTTACATGTTTTTACTTAAAGCAAAAACTAAAAAACACCAATCCTTTGCATTTTTCTAAAGAATTTCTTCCAAAAATCCGAATTTTGCCTTATTATTTTTCGAATTTACGTGACAGCTGAAAATAAATTGAGAAAAAAATCGGGAAAGACTAGTCTTTCTGAGAATGCGCAGTAGATTAGTAGAGTTCTAGCAGATCAACTAGTATTAAAGATGTTGACGACTTCGGTGAAGATATTCATATTTCTCGTGTGCATGGACTTAACCCACGAGTGGCAACAATCACACCTCGGCGAATATGTAACCGTCTGAAAAAGACTGTTTTTTGGATGAATGGAAAGTTGAGTAAAAATGTTCTTCATTCTTATTGGACAGGAAAGCCATTACACAGACAATCATCTCATTGAGTTTGTAGCTAAAATTCTAGGATTGGACAGAAATCGATTATCTTATTAAAATGCAACTGATCTGCCAAATTCATAACTTTGTGGAAACTACTTGCAAAAACGTTATTTTAGTACTTAATTGGTAGGTTTATTACTGCGTTTTCCTGCTCCCAGTCATCCATGTTTTTCATACCTTAGGGTACAAGATATACTTGCTCGGGCCCAGGCTTGATCCGAGGCCCGTACCCGGCCAGGCGAAATAAAGACTATTTTCAAACGAACCGAGTTGGCAGAATTAAGACATTTTTATCAATGGGCTGATAAACGAAATATACAAACCAGCCAAGCCGGTAAAAAAAAAAAAAAAAAAAAAAAAAAAAAAAAAAAAATTGGCGGGCCTACCGGCCCGATATAAAAAAGTAAACAAAACCTGTAAAATATTGGCTAGTTTCAATGAATATGATGTTCATGAGAATAAGTGTAAATGTTCGTCATGAACCGATGCTAATTTGACAAATCAATATAGAAATGTAGCATGTTCACCGTAGAGGTCAGCATCAGGAATAAAGACTAAACTGAGTTTTTTTTCTTTTTTTTTTTCTTATTTAGCAGACTCTTGCAGTGCTGAAATCAGGCTTGCTTTTTTCTCGAGACGGGATGAAACTGTACTTAATTGTTCTCAGGATGTATAGTGCAGGCAATATGTTGTGTAAAAATATTAAAAACTATAATCTTCTGTTAAAGTAATCTTTGGAAATATATCGTAAGGTAGTCAAATGTATTGCTAAACAACACATTTTTAAACTAATTTTTAACTGTAAAGGCTTAACGCTGACAAGCCTGACTATTGAAGCGATTTGGAATCCAATAGCGTTTCCCTTTATTGATTTTTTTCATATATAAATATAAATAAATTAATTGCTGGCATATAAGAGATTCTTGTTATGGCTTCACGTTTTTCTCCCTTTTCATGATGTCGCAACTGGAAATTCATTTCAAAACGCTTTCTTTAACACTGTTTTATCTAAGTTGCATTGTCTTTACCAAAAATTGAATAACGTCATTCGATTAAATAGTTTCTAAATGAGAACACTTGCCAATCTTATGCATTTCCGAAAAGATATGATGATATGAATTCCGAAGTGTGTTTTCAAAAATAGCTCTTTTGTTTTGGGAAACACCTTAATAAATGTCGGAGAAATATTTTCACAAATCTACTTTTTATTAGACAGCTTCAAAAGTATTCTAAACTACATTTTTTTGTGAATCCTTATTTGAATGTTGAAATGTCAAGGAAAAATAGTCATTAATGTTGCTTTTATGTACTTTCTGTCGTGCGAACGCATCGTAATTTTAATACTGTAAATTTATTATATAAATATGTATGCGATATTCTTAAAGGAATCTTAATTGTAGTTAAGTCAAAATTTTGAATTTTTTTTAAAACAGAAAATGAATTGGGCCAGATCGGGAAGCGCTGTGCCGTGTACTATAAATATAAACGGACCGAACTTTAAATTTTTACATTGGATAAGCCGGTCCAAGAGAACTATCATTCGAGCCGGGCCTGGGCCTGAAAATTCCAGGCCGTAGTGAAATTCTGACTCTAATACAGGAAAATACGATGATAAACCTATCTGTAATAATACGATGATAAAAATCTGGTCTGCAAGTGGCATTAAGTATGACTTTGGAGACCAGTTGCATTTTATCATGCGAATCTTGAAATTTCAGCCGTCAACTCGATAAGGTGGTGATCTATGCAGCTGATTCTCAGTCTGATGGTGTTTTCTTCTAGATATCCGCAGCTGACGTGACATAGGTAAAGTTCAATGAAATGGTTTGAAAAATTGAATCATTTAGTCGATTGTTTACGACTAAAGCCGATTATTGAAAAATTGACCAGTCTGATGAATAAAGTGTTTTGCTTATTCCTTTTAAAAACTAGAGATCTCCGCATGGCCCGAAATTTTCAGGCTCGACCCGTTCGAAAAAAATATTGGCCCGGCCCGCTATTAAAGTTGAAATTTCGACCAAGACCGGCCCGCAAAAAAGAAAAAATTCCACCCCGGCCCGATTGAACTTCTACAAAATACTGATTTTTACTTGTACGGAGAAGTTCTGAAAAAAAAAATTACCTTAGAATTTTTATAACGTTTATAACCTTCATTTATATAGAAGTGCCATAGTTTGTTTTTAATAAACCTCTGTTTGTTGTATGTAAATGTTTCAGTTATCCTTAATACTAGTAATCCGTATTCCATGTATTGGAAACATAAATATCTAAAAAATGGTATGCTGTAAAATCTTCTAAAACAGAATCGCATAGGAAAGAAAAAAATCGTTATAGACATGTTTCTTTCTTAGCAGGTATAAAATTGTATTATATTTTTTCCCTCACATATTATCGCATTCATTTTATATAGATGAAACGAAATTTTCAATTTAAAACAATATTCTGTATTAGGCAAGTGTTTTTTTTTATACATTTTACTGCATTTTAATTAGGGATGGGACGAATAGTGATTTGGCCGAATAGCCGAATACCGAATATTCGGCCAAATTTTAGGCCGAATACCGAATATTCGGCGGCCTAATACCAACTTTTTTTTCCGATAAAGAAAATAAATTTTGATTATAACTAATTTTAAAAATAGGAGCTCATTAATAATTATTACTCTTAAATGTGCTTTTAAATGTATTTTTATATTTGAAACACTTATTTTAACACAAAAAAATTATGAAATTGTATTATATTCTTTTATCTTATGTACATCAAATTGATTTTCTGTAAGTCAGGATGGTAAGATATTTTTATCAAAATATGAAGAATGTACTTCGCTTTTACTATCAAATGATACTTTTACCCTTTCTTGCATCCAAAATTAATAATATTCTTAATCTCCCTCTCTCAGAACTCACGAGGTAATATTTTCTGAAATGACCTTTAATAAAGTAAATTTGATTATTTAGAGTTTTTATCCCTAATGATAAGCAAATTCGTAAGAATGAAACTGCTCCGAAATCAGTTGTCAAGCTTTAAATTACAAATTACGTTAAAGCAAAAGATTATGCTTAAAGTACACTGCTCAAAACAATTAAAGGATATTTGAAGTTTTATATAAAATAAAGATATAAACGAAATTTTTTTGCCAAAAATAGAAGAAGAGAATCAGAAATGCAAATTTTTCTGGTTTTCAAACTGTGGAGTATGCAAATTTTGAGTTCGACGTCAAAAACGTCGCTTCAGCGGCAGCGAATGAAATTTGACTTTCAACTGGATAAAAGAGAATGAAGACAAGGATGATCGGCATTCAGTGATTGCTTTGTTTCGATGAGTACAATGTCTCAGCGAAGTCATTTGACAGATTCAGAAGCTTGGAGAATTGTTGGTAGGTTAGAAGGGGGCCAAACTCAAGCCGAAGTAGCGCAAGCCATTGGAGTGTCACAAAGTGTCATTTCCAGGATCTGGAACCGTTTTTTTGGAGCGTGGGTGTGCAGGCCGAAGACCAGGGCAAGGTCGTAGACGGGCAACAACGCCCAATGAAGATCGGTATTTAGCGTTAACAGCTCCGAGACACCGAAACATGAACGCTACTCTTCTCCAACAACACCTTCGCTCGGCTACAGGCACACGATTTCAACTCAGACTGTCCGAAACCGGCTCCATGCTGTAGGTCTGTATGCTCGCCGACCGATGGTATGTGTTAGATTAACATCAAGGCATCGTCGCGACCGCAGGGAGTGGGCAACCGAGCATGTCAACTGGAGGAGAAATGAATGGAGCAATATTCTGTTTTCTGACGAGTCCCGTTTTTCTGTGCATCCGGATAATAGGCGTATTTTCATCTGGAGAGACCGTGGCAGTAGGAATAATCCTGCGTTCGTTCACAAAAGTGTCAGATTTGGCGGTGGAGGAGTGTTGGTGTATGGTGGCATCTCCATTGACGGGCGCACTGACCTCTACATCATTCGATATGGAGCTCTGACTGGTCGCCGATATAGGGATGAGAGCCTCAGACCTATTGTAGTCTCTTACGCTGCAGCAATCGGAGATAACTTCATTTTAATGGACGATAACTTTAGGCCACATCGTGCAAACCGGGTGGAGGATTTCCTTTTCGAGGAAGGAATCGTTCGAATGGAATGGCCAGCGTGTTCTCCAGACATGAATCTAATCGAGCACGTTTGGGATGCTCTAGGAAGACGAGTTTTTGGTCGCCAACAACCCCCACAAACTCTCCAAGAACTGGAAAGAGCTCTTCTGGAAGAGTGGGGCAGAATACCCAACTCGTCATTAATAGCCTCATTGAGTCCATGTTTCAAAGGTGTTCAACGTTGCTGGCCGCCCGTGGAAACCATACCCCCTACTGAAAATGATTTTCTTTGAAGAAAACACCTTTTCTTATTCTTTTTTTTCTCATATGCACAAACTGTGTTTTTTTTCCTTTTGTACACAAATGCGCAATAAAATGCATTTTTTACTGCCAAACATGTGTAATTTATTCTCATATAACCTACTATGTCTGTCGACCATGTATCAATCAGCTAAAAAGTTTCCCAGATACAAAATCCACCTAAAACTGCAATATCCTTTAATTGTTTTGAGCAGTGTAGAATGCATATGGTAACAAAATCTTTGACATTTGAATTGGCGCATACAATATTCAACTTCAATATTCCACTTATTCAACAAGCATTAAAAGGATAAACAGAAATTTATAACAACATGAATGTAGGAATATGTAAATTAAAAATATATACATAATAATGTTACGTAAGTCAGTAATTATGCAAATAATAATTTAAAAGTGGAAACTATAGAATAAAAAGATTATTTTGTTCAGTATTTAGAATATATAATTTTGACTATGAATCTCCATTATTACACCTAGTGAATGAATTTTTTCATTTCTTCCTTTACAGCAATTAAGTTACAAATTTCAAAAGAGCCTTTTTTATATGTGCATAGAATTTGCAGATAGTAATAAACATTCAAGTGTTTTTTTTTCTTTTTTCTATAAGTGTTTTTATATCTTGAATTGTAATATATCATTCTCTAATGAAGACATTAAATCTCCAACTTGGGCAGCATTTTCTAAAAATATCATTAACTTTTATAAGAAATACAGAAAGGCTGTGTATTTTTTAGCATTCGAATAACTGTATATTTTGTAAGTAAGAATGAGAATGACTTCATGAATAAAGTAGCCAATTTGTATTAGAGAAAAAAAAAGTGCAAGAAATGAAATTCTTTAAATTCTAAATTTTTTCGTCAAGGTATCTTTCACTATTAGGCGAGATTTAAGCAATATTCAGCCAGATATTGTCATATCTCCACATTTCCTGCTGCAGGTGTGCCTTTTGTCCTCAAGGATCGGAATGTGGTCGCAATTATTGAACTTTATGTGGACAGTGAGGGGATGAGCAAGTTGTCTCCAGCTGAGTGGTGTACGAGGATTAAGTGCCATGCCTGAACAATACTGCCTCCCGCGCTTTATGTGGAGGTCACCTTACACAGGTGTTTTGCTTGCATTTCTATTGCTAAGTACAGATTTCCTTGGGCTGTGAAATCAGTCAAGGGGAGGCACTCTGTGATATCGAATGGGAGAAGGACGCCTTGACCCCTGGATCCAGATTGGAAGAAGTCTGAGAAAGAGGTCTTTCCCCCCCCCTTGTAAATGTTGACCAGGGAAGGACGTTTGTTTTTTGGCGGCTGGTCGGACAGTGGAGAGATAGATCTCTCGAGATTACGTTGGAGGGAGCTCTGCTCTCTCAGACCACTGCTATACCCAATATCGGGGTTTTTGAAGTCCGGGTGTCCGGCGAACCAACCGCTCTGAAAAGTCAGAGCATTTGTAACTGTCATTTCTCATTAAATTTTTATAGTTGTTGAGTTTATAAAATTTAGTCTTGAATATTTAATTAAATTTCTACAATTTATTGCAAGCCCATCTGCCACTACGCCACAGCTAAATTAAATAAATTATATTGGTGGCAGCGCGTTTGGATCTGAGAGTTAAGTTAAAAACTCTGGACCCGTTTCTTCAGTTGATTTTTGGGACTTTCATCGCTTGTGAAATTGGACTTTTGCCAGAGTCGTGTGCATGTTCGACAATTTTTTGGATTTTCATCGCTTGTGAAATTGGACTTTCGCCAGAATGGTATGCCTGTTCAACGTTTCCTAGTGTGAATTCGTCTGGTGGAGCACCCGTCGGAGTTTCATCTGACTGATTGCCTGGTATTGCCTGGTGGAGCACCCGTTCCGTCGCCTAAAAGAGGGGTGAGTTCCTTTTAAATGCTTTTTGTGTTGCAAGGTACTGGTCAATGAGAAAGTTAGAAAAATTAATTTTTTAAAATTTAATTTGAACTGGGAATGTTCGATTATGTGGGTGTGGTAGAGATAGGTTAGTGTATTGTGTGTAGAAATTTGTTTAAGAGTTTCATTTTGTTGTATATGCATTTCTCTAGTGTGTTATTTATATGTGTTATTATATTTATTTTTGTCTCATTTGGAAACATTTGATCATTCATATATATATATATATATATATATTTTAAGTTAAGGTAGGGAGTAATGATATTTGTTTTGTATGTTATGTTGGGGCAAAGTGAAAAGAGTAGCATATGTAAGAGTTATGGAATGTAATAATTTTGAAATTATAATTAATTTTGAAACTATATTTAAATTGAAATCTCATTGAAATTTTGGAAATCTTATTTAATGTTGAAATAACTCAAAGATTAGGTTCTTTGTTTTTGAAAGGTTAGAATTGTGTATAGGAGTGTTAGTTAATTGTTATCATGGTTTTTCTAAATAAGTTAAAAAGGCAGAAGAAACAAACTTTAATTTTGTTAGCCAGAGAATTTGAGGTTGATGTGTCGGATTCAGACCTGATTAAAGATATTATAAAAGGCATAACGGAATAGACGGAATATGATGAGGAAACTGGGGAAGCTTTCTTAGATCGTATTTCAGAGGAATTAAAGGAAGCGGAAAAGGAAAGATTAGCTAGGGAAGCTAAAGAGGAGAGGGAAAAAGAAAGGTTAGAAAATCAAAGGTTAGCTAAAGAAGAGTGCGAATATGAATTGGAAAGGTTAAGGCTTTCTAATGCTGTAGAAACAGCGAGTGTAGGATCGACGGTTTCCATAAATACTGAAGGGACCAGAAAAGTTAAGTTAAAGGACTTAGTCCCAAAATTTGATCCTAAAATCTTAGATATTACTTTATTTTTTATGATTTTTGAACGTCAGGCTACAAAAGAGAAAGTTAAGGAGGAAGAATGGGTGTCGCAATTAATTCCGTTGTTACCTGCAGAGATAGCTGAGTTAGTTGTCAAGGAATCTGCAGATAAGGGAGATGATTATTATTACATGAAGAGTATGTTATTGACTAGGTTTAGACTAAGCACGGTTGCTTTAAGGTTAAGATTTGAGGAGCATAAAAAAAAACCGGGTGCGTTTTGGTCTGATCTGGTTTATGAGTTGCGTGGCTATCTAGATAATTGGTTAGAGTCCGCAAAGGTGACTGATTTTCAATCTTTGAAGGAATTAATGCTTACGGAGCAATTGAAAAAACGGGTTCCCCCTGAAATTAAGGAAAGGTATCTAGAGAGTTGGGAGGAATTTCGCGAAGCTTCTGAATTAGCGACCAAACTAGATTATTATGAGAGCGTCAAGAAAACGTTAAAAAACGGATAGTAAACCTTGGGAAAGGAGGTCTTTTGGAAAGGGTAAAACAGGGAATAATTTTAAGGAAAGGACGGAAGATCGGAGGAAACCGGAGCCTCAGAATAATAGGGAACTACCTAAGGTAGAAAAAAATAAACGCTTTGAGAAAACTAGGGAAGTCGTTTGCTTCCAATGCAATGTTAAAGGGCATATACGCCCGGTCTGCCCCAGTTTAAGAAAAAGAGAGAAAAAAATAGTGTGCCGATTAGTCGGAAATGTAGAAGTAAATGAGAGTTTTGATCCATATATCAGTAAAGTGAGAATTAATGGCGTTGAAAGGGATTGTTTGAGACAGTGGTAGTGGAATCGATTTGCTAGCAAAAAGTTGGGTAAATCCGGAAGATTTATTAGGTGAAGTAACTTGGGTACGTCAACCTTTAGATAAAACCTGCTTTTGTTTACCTTTGGCTAAAGTCACAATTCAAGGTGAATTTGGAACTATTGTCACTAAGGCAGCTGTTAAACCGGATGATTTAGATCAGGGATTCTATTTAATAGGTAATGAAACCGCAGAATTAATTGAGAAGCATAAGGAATCTCCTATACCTGTTTGTGCTGTAATTACGCGTAGTCAAAGTCGAAAGAGTAAACAAATGGAAGTCGAAATTCCGGGTGAATCCGAAACCGAAACTGAACCTCTCACTTTAAATGAAGAGGATGGGGAATTTCTACCGAAGGCTGATGGGGAAAATATATTAGCTAAGATTTCGGGGGATGAATTCAAAAGGGAACAGCTGAAATGTCCTTCGTTAATTCCTTTGTGGGAAAGAGCAAAAACTGCCGAGTAAAAAGAATTTAAAATTGTAAAGGACCGTCTTGTGCGCATAGTTGTGAGTAAGTCAGGGGAAGAGAGGATGCAATTGTGCGTTCCGGAGAAGTTTAGGGAGGATTTAAAGGCCCTTTGTCATAATGAAGTGTCAGGACACCTGGGAACCACAAAGACTAAAGACAGAATTTTGAGGCATTATTTTTGGCCGAACTGTTATCAAGAGATTGAACAATATGTTAAAACCTGTCACGAATGTCAGATTGTTGGTCATAATAGGGATAAAGTGAAAGCACCTTTGAAAATTGTGCCTGTAATTTCGGAAGTGTTTTCAAAAATAAATATAGACGCCGTAGGTCCATTACCCAGGAGTCATAAGAATAATAGATATTTACTTACTGCTATTTGTGTAGCGTCGAGGTATCCGGATGCTATACCGGTGGAAGATATCACGTCGGTCAGTGTGATTGATGCCTTGTTGTTGGTATTTTCTAGGACGGGTTTCCCTAAAGAAATCCAGAGTGATTTGGGAAAATCCTTCACCAGTGAGTTAACTTCTGAGTTTTTTGAACGCTTTGGAATCAAAGTGACTCATAGTTCGGTTTGTCACCCGCAGAGTCATGTGGTGGAGAGATGGCATTCTTCATTAAAAAGAGTCCTTAAAGTGCTTTGTTTAGAATCAGGAGAAGATTGGGAGAAGAATCTATCAGCGGCACTGTTTGCGTTACGCACGGTGACCCACGAAAGTTTAGGGTTTAGCCCTTCTGAATTGGTTTTAGGGAAGAATCTGAGGACCCCTCAGACTATTGTTTTTGAGAATTGGATGGATTCTGGTGATACCGATCCAACGGTTGTTGAATACATCTTGGATTTAGTCAACAGACTTAAAAAATGTCAGGATTTGGCTTCCGAGAAACTGCGCGAATGCCAGGAGAAAAGGAAAGTCTGGTATGACAGAAATGCAGTGTCTAGAAATTTTAATGTGGGAGATAAAGTGTTGGTTTTAGCTACTTCTAAGCCCAATAGAATGGCTGTAAATTGGCTGGGGCCGGGAACTGTAACAGGGAAAATTTCGGATACAAATTATTTGATTGATTTACCTGAAAAGAGGGACAAAAGTACCATTTATCATGTAAATCTGATGAAACCATATTACCGCAGGCCGGAACGAGTTAATTTGATTATTCCGGAGGAACCACAGGAGTCTGAAAAGGACGCTGAGATACCTTATTCGACTCAGTTCGATTTGCGGGAAATTGTGCGGGAAAGTGGGTTAGCGGAGCGCGCTACGGAAAGTCAAATTGATAGTTTCTGTAGAATGTTAAGACAGAATGGGAAGGTATTTTCTGCAGATCTGGGTAATACTAAATTAGTGGAGATGGACATAGAGCTCACGAGCGATGCCCAGGTGAGAGCAAGGCCTTACAGGATGTCCCCTAGACAAATTACAATTTTGCAAGATGAAATTCAGAGATTATTAGATTTGGGGGTGATAGAAATCGGTCAGTCAGACTATACAAGTCCGATGATTCTAGTTGAGAGTCCTGGCAAGGATCCTAGGCCTTGTGTGGACTACAGAAAATTGAACGCGATTACGCGCCATATGTATTTCCCCTTGCCGAATATCGAGGAAGTTTTGCAAAAGGTGAGCGCCGCTCCCTTTATAACTGTTATGGATCTGACGAAGGGGTATTTTCAAATTCCTCTCTCGAAGCAAGCCCAAAGGTATGCGGCATTTGTGACCCCCTTTGGCACGTACATACCTAAGAAAATGATGTTTGGATTAGCCAATGCGCCGTTCTATTTTTGTAAGGTAATGGCAGAGGTCTTACAGGGGATGGAGATTTTTGCGTCGCCATACATCGACGACATTGCGGTGTATTCTCCTAGTTTTGAAAGTCTCGTGAAAGACGTGGGGAGAGTATTAGAGAAATTACGGGAAGAAAACCTTACCATCAAACCTTCTAAGTGTCAATTTGCCCAAGACCACGTTAAATTCTTAGGTCACGAGATTGGGTCGGGTAAAAGATCCCCGGGGGAGGCTAAAATACAAACAATTAAAGATTTTCCTACCCCTTGCACAAAGACTCAAATTAGACCATTTTTAGGAATTGTGGGGTACTATGGGAGGTACATCCCGAATTATTCTGTTATCGCGGCTCCTCTCACCGACGCGTTAAAGGGAAGGGTTAAAAAAGAGAAAATAGAATGGACGCAAAATTGTCAATCCGCGTTTGAAAATTTAAAAGGAAAGTTAGTAAGTAAACCTGTACTCTATGCTCCAGATTATTCAAAGGAATTTATTGTCCAATCAGATGCGAGCGAAATTGAGGCCGGTATTGTGTTATCCCAAATGAGTAACGGGGAAGAACATCCCATAGTTTATTTGTCCAAGAAATTTAGTCAGGCTGAGAAAAATTATTGTACGGTAGAGAAAGAGTTAGCGGCTATCATTTTTGGAGTAAAAAAGTTAACTTATTATCTGGATGGCCAGGAATTCCTGATTCAGACAGACCACGATCCTCTCACGTATCTAAAAAAAATGATGGGAACTAATGCGAGGCTATTGCGCTGGGTCTTATGCCTACAACAGTTCAAATTTAGAATAGAGCATAAGCCAGGAAAAGAAAATGGGAACGCCGATGGTCTGAGCCGACTCATCCCTTAGCCTTTTTAAATAAACTATGAAGTTGTAAATATTAATTATCTAGCATATTTTTAATTTCAGTGTTTAACATTTGTGTTTATGTATTGTTATTTATTATTGTGTTTCCAAGTGAGACAAGGTGGGTGTTATGTGAAAATTGTTCTCGGAAAAAGGTAGTTAAAATTAAGTGATAGGATATTTAAATGTGCCTTGCCTTGCCTTGCCTCACAAAGGGTGTTTGAAGGGAACGAGCTATCCTTGTGGAGCTTTCCTAGTCAAGCCCAGGAAAACTCTTTAGGGGGAAGGAGTTGTCATATCTCCACATTTCCTGCTGCAGGTGTGCCTTTTGTCCTCAAGGATCGGAATGTGGTCGCAATTATTGAACTTTATGTGGACAGTGAGGGGATGAGCAAGTTGTCTCCAGCTGAGTGGTGTACGAGGATTTAGTGCCATGCCTGAACAATACTGCCTCCCGCGCTTTATGTGGAGGTCACCTTACACAGGTGTTTTGCTTGCATTTCTATTGCTAAGTACAGATTTCCTTGGGCTGTGAAATCAGTCAAGGGGAGGCACTCTGTGATATCGAATGGGAGAAGGACGCCTTGACCCCTGGATCCAGATTGGAAGAAGTCTGAGAAAGAGGTCTTTCCTCCCCCCCCCCTTGTAAATGTTGACCAGGGAAGGACGTTTGTTTTTTGGCGGCTGGTCGGACAGTGGAGAGATAGATCTCTCGAGATTACGTTGGAGGGAGCTCTGCTCTCTCAGACCACTGCTATACCCAATATCGGGGTTTTTGAAGTTCCGGTGTCCGGCGAACCAACCGCTCTGAAAAGTCAGAGCATTTGTAACTGTCATTTCTCATTAAATTTTTATAGTTGTTGAGTTTATAAAATTTAGTCTTGAATATTTAATTAAATTTCTACAATTTATTGCAAGCCCATCTGCCACTACGCCACAATATATCTAAATATTCGGCTACAGGTATTCGGTCAATAAGCCTTCAATATTCGGCCAACCGAATATTCAGCAAAAGGGCCGAATACCGAATAGTGGCCGAATATTCGTCCCATCCCTAATTTTAATGAGCTTAGAAATCTACGATTCTTTAAAAAGAATAAATTTTTATGTTTAATTGATGAATAAAGGCGTTCTTAAACTATGTGCTCTTTTTTTTTTGCAAAAATTTTTGGGTAAGGCCAAATTTTATTGACCTTTCAAGAGACCTGTCCCCACCGAGGCAATGATTATCATATAGGCTGGCTCAAAATTGGGACTAAATTGCTTGGCCCGTGAAAACTTAGAAGAATGATATCAGTCCCGGTTCGGTACGGAAAAATTAAATTAGGCCCGGCCCATATCCGATCCTTGGAATAATAAGTCCCTATCTCAGCCCATTCCAGGAAGAGTAATAGAATAATTTTTGATTTAATCCTTTTTATTATAAATATATATATAAGTTGAGTTCCTTGAAATAAATTCAAAGTAATATCTTACTAAAAATTTCAACTTGTTTAATTAGTCTGAATTTGAATTTCCGGCTGTGCTGTCAGCAAAAAATAAACAAATTTTCATTAATATCAAAATATTTAACTGGAATATTTATAGCAATGTAATGTAAGGGGTAGTATAGTATGGCCATCTTTAAATCTATGTTACAGTCTCCTCAATAAGTGTAAAATATTTGATGTTCTAAAGTGAAAAATTTAATCTCGGTGGGTTAATAATGTTGAATTTTACATAGAACATTCAGGGTGGCTTAAAATGAATTAACTTATTTAAAAATTCAATAACTTACAAATGGTCGTAGCTGTTTAATAAATATTTTTAGAAAGGTTAGGTAAGATGTGAGGAGTGTCTTTTACAGCGGTTCTCGACTTTAGTTTAAAATAGAAGAAATACATGACATTGCTAGCAATGGGTGCTAAATTGGGAGCTGATATTTTGTTTCTCTTCACTCTGTCTTGTTGCGATAGGAGATTAAATATATGGATACTCTCAGTTGCCAATGTAATTTTGTTATTAGAAGTCCACTGCATATATTTAACCCATTAACGCCCAGCGTCCTCATTTGAGGACGGTTACAAAAACAGCAAGAAAGCGGTTTTCCCACCAGTAAAGAGGAAGAAAAATATATACCTTCTTTCACGAGACAGAATCCACGATAAATTTAGATAAAAATTAATTTGTTTTTGAAAGTGGTGGGAAATACAAAATTTAAATTTTAGCGAAGAAAATAATTCAGGCGTTAATGGGTTAATCTCCTTCTTTCACATCAGTATTGAGAAGAGAGACCGAAAGAGCTCAAATTTAATGCCTATTGCTAACAGTACCATCTATCCCTGCTATTTTAAATTAAAATCGAGAATCGCGGTAAAAAAAACTTCTGTTATCTTACATTACACTTTTGTAGGAATTTAATTTTACAACTACCGCAATTTGCAAGTTACTGTGTTTTAAAATCAGTCAGTCAATTTTAGAAAATCCGGTAGATGCATGTATACAAATACCAAAACATACTTTTAAAGATATATACATATACACTTTAAGTTAGTCGGCAAAATCATCATTTACGCCCCCGGATGCTTCAGCTCGTAAATCTAGTAGCCCTAGTTTCAATGAGACATGACGGATGCATATAACCCTGTTTTTGCCTGAAGGCACAGACACCCACGGTGGTCGGCGATCCAGGAAAACAGGAAGTTCCCGAATATTTCACACTTTTTATGATACTCTAAATGGGAAATTTCCGGTATCTTTGTTGGAAATATTCTAAATTACAATTCTGCGAAATGTTTTTCAGCTGGTAAAAGAAAAAAGTACGAAAAAGTTAAAATTTGGAATATCATAAAATGTAGGTACTTTTTTCATCCGAAACCGCGGGCCCCCTTTGGTTCCCGGGCCCCTGGGCAATTGCCCCCTGTGCCCCCCTTCTCACCGGCCCTGTTCAGAAAGCCTGGGCTAAAGAAGATCGATGTTATCTCTAGCCCTGTCAGAAAGCCCGGGGTTTTCCTGAGACGAGAGCTTTCATAATTTCTCCACTAGAGAGCGTTTTCAAGCACTTAAAACATCGAATTAAAATATGCGTTATCCATGCATTGTTATGCCCATTGACTTTCTAATATACGTAGACGCCACATCCCATTGTTATCTCGGCATGGTTTCGAATCCAACATCTTTGGCGAAAAGATGCTGTTTTTTGGCGGTGATCGCTTTATTGGCAACTTTCAGATTTCATTCTCGCAGTAAAATATATGTAAACATAGAAGCGAAACTACAAGCGACGGAAATGCGGTCGGGAGAAAAACCGGTTTGGCGCGCTAAATCTGCCCTCCGTCACGTGACGAAAGGCAAAGATGTCGGCCCAAGAAAAGGTTGCCATTGTGGTGTCTAAGTATCTTAGGTCCTTGGTTATGCCCCTTATGCTGGATGTGTAAATTGACTTTCCTACTTTGGCAACAGTAAAAGAGAAGTAATTTCATTTCCACAATCCACAGTTCTAAGATATCTGTCGAACCGGCAAGGTTTCTTCCGTTTTGAGTGTTTAGTTGGTGCTATTTTGTTGTAATATTTAAAATAATTTGCGACTTTGATAAATTTGGTATGTATACTACCCTTAATAATAATAATAAGTTATTTTATTCTGTATCATTCGTGGTTGAGTAAATTTAGTTTACTTTCGTTTCGAGACTGTGAGAACATGTTCTATGTTAGAAGAATTTTTATTAAATGCTAGGAGTAAATATTATACATTGAGAAATCATTGCTTAATAAACAATATGTATTTTTAATGAACTCAGTTTATTATTCTCAATGTTTTCCACTCTTCTTTTTGTATGGCCGATGAATAATGGATAAACTATGTTAATCTGTCATAATTTCTTTTAAATGATTATATCTTTTAAATCAATGTTTTAAATAGTAACATTTTATAAAATATAGTTTTTTCTTATGTTAAGTTTTATGTGTAAATGATCATTTTTTTCTATTGCCTTTTACTTAAATGTTCTAAACTTCCTGTTTCGGAATCTCATAACTATGTTCTTAAACCTCCATTCGAACTTGTTTACCGTTTTAAAAATATATATGTGCTTTTTTTTTTTTCCTTTATTAATATTGCAAAAAAATAAAATTTTTGCCTTTTTATTTAAGTGGTGCACGAACATTATTGGTCGACGTTATGTCTTTTGATTGAGCAATGTTTTTGCACCTGTATTTAATAACTAATTTAGAAGTTCTATGTTTATTTCAAGTACGTTGGGATCATCAGCTTACGTAAATTCGTTTTTTTTTTTCACGTAACTACGAATAACATGCAAAATTTGTACTTTGTTTTTAAGTATTTAAAAATACGTTCGCCGAAAAAAAAAAAAAAAAAAAAAAAAAAAACAGTGTAAAAGAGTACAACTAATGCTCTAACCTGTAATTGCTGTGTTACTGAATGGTGGCAGAGAATAATTCTTTAATAATATCTCAACGGCAACAAATTTTTACTCCCACCCCACCCAGCTTTATTCTGTGTATTATGATATTTATGTATGGAACATCAATTAAACTCATTTTTTAAAATTTTAAGTGATAGTAGGTACAAAAATATTTTTTTTTCACTAATTTATATTATAAACTAAAAAACAATCCATTTAAAAACTTAAACTGTTAATGAAAGATTTGGATCTTATTCTGTGTATGAAAAATTTGTATTTTGATAATATATGGGATGTCCATGTCCACAAATTCACTTCACAACTTCAAGCTTTTATTGTAGACACAAATAAAAAGATACATAATATGAAAAATAGTATAATATTAAGTGTATATATTTATTGTTTTTTCCTTCGATTAATAAAGCTCTATGTAGGGTAGATGTGCTACTAATGGACATCTATTAAGGAATTTCTCTTAATTTTTTTATTAATAGTTATAATTATTATATTCCAGTTTTTTCAATATTAATGTATCAACATCAACAATATTTAACAATTTTTATAGTCTCATTTCCTAATATTAATCAAAATTTAATTTTAAATAATAGAAATGTATTAAAACACCCAAAAGACAAGTAATAGCCCAGTAATGGACACTCCATAAAAAGTAATTAATACAATTGTTTTTGTGATATATTTAGAACAAGAATTAAACGAAAACATAAGTGAAACAATTTAGTTACTTTTAAAATAAATTTAACAATTAAGATACGAATAATTAATAAAATAGTGTGAGAATCATTCACTGTCTGTTCATCAATTCTTGTAATTATCAGTAGATGGATATTTGATATTTTAATTATTTTAGATGGCTAATCAGTTTCCCCCAGGTTTAAAAAGGGGCAAGGCACTACTGTTCTGAAAAAAAAACTTTCTTTTACATTCTTCAGAGCACTTATTTGATTTTTAGGGGCACTTTTATAGCATTGAATCTAGAATCTAGTGGTTCAAAAAATTATGGAAATGCACAAATTTCGTTAAAAAAATTGAAACAAAAAAGTAAATTTTGTTAAAAAAATCAAACGGCAACTATTGTTAAAAGATAGCAGAAAAAAAGTAGGTTTTGGTTAAAAGATCACGAAAAAACGGCGAATTTTGCTGCAAAAACGACAAATTTCATGAAAAGTTCATGAAAAAAAACAGCAAATTTATGACAGATTGTGAACCGAATCGTGTGTGTATGGGGGGGGGGTGGCCTTGGGCACGGAATGTGCCAAATTTATACTACATTATAGGATGTGCCAAATTTATACTACAAACGTCATTTTTGGGCTGACACAAGAAAAAGTTGGGAGGGATAATCAAATTCTAATTATGCCCCGGGTGCAATTTTCTCTTCGCGCAAAAGTAATTGTGAATTACAAAAATCCGCTTTTGGAGCAATAAAAACACAATTTTGAAACAGGAAAATTAGTTTTTAGAACAGAAAAATTCACTTCTGGCATTAACTTCTTTTTTTTTTTCTCTACTTTGACAAAATTTGCATTTTTGCGATCTTTTGATGAAATCTGCCATTTTTTTCAGGATATTTTGATGAAATTTGCCATTTTTTTTTACGAATTTTTTGACAGAATTTTAAGTTTTATTGCAATTTGTGGACAAAGTTTGTCATTTTTTTTTGCAAATCTATTGACAAAATCTGTCATTTTATCGCAATTTTTTGACGAAAGTTGCTGTTTTTCGTGATCTTTAGGCGAAATTTTCAGTTTTTTGTGAATAGTTTGAGAAATTTTTCTGATTTATTGATGAAATTTGTCATTTTTACATACCTTTTGAGGAAATCTACCGCTTTTCTGGGATTTTGTAACAAAATCAGCCATTTTTTTTGCGAATCTTGTTGGAAATGAGTCATTATTTTGTTTTTATTAAACAAAATTTGCCGGATTTTTTTTAAAAATGAAATTACGCGTCCTGTGGGACGTGTAAGAGCTATTTTTACACCGTCAGGCGAATATGCTGGTCACGCCATATGCGCAGTCCCTTCACTTTCCAGGTAGTCATCAATGATGCCAGCTCTTTGGGGAATTACGTTATCGTCCATTAAACAGAAATAGGGCCAACTGAAAAAGTGTACAATCTCACTTCATCTAGAGTTCAGGGTGCGTAGTGGTGCTTACAAGGTACTTATTTTGAAAGCAAATTTGTCAGGTCCTTACAAGGTGCTTCTTTTTTTCCCAGGGTGCTTCTTTTTTTCTCTCTCCCTTGAAATGCCTATTTTTGAACAAACTGCTTGTTTTAATCTTCGTGATCCTGAACCAAAACTATTTAGATAAAAGCGAAACAACAACTTTTCCTTATCTAGAACGGCCGATGATGCATCGTTCGTACCCCAAAAATGTTCCTATTGTCCACTTTTAGCTCCTCCCTCATCTTTCAGCCTTTGATTCTCAGAACTCTGAATGTAAATTCTCCGTTCTGCATGCTTTTCTGAAATTCTGGAATTTTTCTTTTGTGACTCTCGTGTGCACGTGTGATTATTGATTATTGCCATTTGAATTTTTTATTATACCAAAGTAAGTCGAATATAATTATTTATAATTATATTCGACATAATTATTATTTATAATTATATTCAGGGTTTGAAAAAACCCGGGTTTTTTTTGAAAAAGCCCAACCCACTGGGCCCAGTAGTCTAAAACCAGGGTTTTTTCGGGCTTTTTTGAAAAAAACCGGGTTTTTTCGGGTTTTATCAAAATTTTTTAGAGAACTCTCCACATTTCTAATTTTCACATGCATAGTACCTAAATTTTTCATTTATCAGCGAAACAAAGGTATAATTTTGCATTAAGTATGGATTAACAATAAAAATAAATATGTAAAAAGAAAATATAAATATATTTTAAAAGATTATTTTGTATCTCATAGAACTAGATTACTGGAAGAATATTTTAAATCAAGTGCAACTGAATTTCTTTATATAAATCTCAAGTTAGACTAATTTATGCAATTTCTTTCATTTACTTCAATAGAAATTAGTTTAAAGCAGTAACATTTATGTGAATATTTTTATTTTTGTGAAGAAAAAAAATAGAATTCACACATATATGCATATATATATATACTACAATTTAAGCAACATTTATATTGCAATAGTATTAAATTGGATTATCTAAAAGTCAATGTCAGTCATATCTATAAAGTTAGATCGTAAATGGCAATACACTTTTACTAGTTTAGTTTTGTATGCCGTCTGTAAGCAATCTTTTAAAGTATCTGGATACATTTTAGATTAGATTTTATTAGGGTTTTTTGGATATTATCAGGTATTTATGTTAAAGAAATATGGTTCAGAATGTTTGTAAACAAGGTACTTATAAGTACTAAATACAATTTAAAATAATTGATTACAAAAAGTTTATGAGGTTAAAGGTTAAAAGGTTATGACAATAATAAACATTATAATTTGCTTTTACAAAAATGATTAGTAATAATTTTAACAATGAAATTATTAAAGTACTGTACTAAAACTTTTTCACTCTTTTTTTGTTGTTGTTGGTTGTTATAACAGGATTCCCAGCAAAACATGACTGGCATATTCCTTGACTTTCTATGACCAAATCTAAAAATATTCCCTGACTTTCCCAAACCAAATCTAGAAAAATTCTCTGATCAAACGAGCATACAGCAAAGTTTGATACTTATTTTCACAATCTTTTGCCAAAATTAGCAATTTTTTTCTGCAATCATACTTCAATCTTTTTTTATTTTTCCCCAACTGTTTAATGAATTTTGTGTCATTTTTCATTTTTTCACTCAAATGTTTTCCATGACTTTTTTAGAAATTATTTGTAAATTCCCTGACTTTTCCTGTATATTTTGAGATTTTCCTGACTTTCCATGATGCTGGGAACCTTGTATAATCTGTCACCATTTTTGTGTTGAAAATTACTGTATAAACTTTCATTGAACATTGTAGCAGGATAATAAATGTGCTTAAAAGCTATAACAATACAAGCAATCAGAATGGGGATCACATTTCAAGCGCCATCATTAGGTATACATTAAGATTTAAAGCACTTGGATGCATTTTAAAATATATAGCCATGAAAATCTTCCTTATTTACAAATTAATTTATTTTATGGTCATTTTATCAATACTTAGAAATTCATTTAAATATGGTTAGTTTGAAATATATTTAAATTGGCATTTATCTTTCCATTCTCATATCTTAGATTAAATAATGATACAGTTGTGAAAACACAAGAAAATTTGAAAAAACCCACAAATGGGTTTTTGACGGGTTTTTTCAAGTGGGCCCGCCCGAAAAAACCCGGGCGGGTTTTTTCGGGCTGGGCCCACTTCGGCGAACCCTGATTATATTCGACATAATTATTATTTATAATAATTATTATTTATAATAATTATTTAATCATACATTATTTATTAACTTGACCTTTGCTTTTAATATTTTATTCATATTAAAAACTGTCTAAATTTTTATTATTTTACAGGGATGAGATTCTTCCGCGAATCCGCGGTTTTCAGCTTTTTTGTTATTTTTAAATTCCAAATTTTCTGATTTACCAAAAAAATACAGGACGCGTAATTTCGTCAAAAAATCGCGAAAAAACGGCAAATTTCCTTAAAAGATCGCCAAAAAACGACTAATTTCCGGCCAATTTTGTCAAAAGATTCGCGAAATAATGGTTAATTTCGTCACAGAAATCCGAAAAAACGGCAGATTTTGTCAAAAATCGCGATAAAACGACAATTTTCGTCCAAAAATCGCGATAAAACGGCGAATTTCACCAAATGTTTGCGAAAAATCACAACTTTTGTCAAAAAATCTGGATAAATCGGTAGATATCGTCAAACGATCGCAATAAACTGGTTTATTTCGTCAAACGATCGCGAAAAAACGTAGATTTCGTCAAACGATCGCGAAAAAATGACAGATTTCGTCAAAATATTCGCAAAAAATGGCAAATTTTTGAAAAAAAAAAACTTTAAATTTTGTCAAAAGATTCCAACAAATGACAGATTTCATGCAAAGAGAGTTAAAACTAAAAATTTCATCAAAGGAACTCTGAAAAAAACTAACCCAAAAATTTTCAAAATAACCGGTTTTTGCATTTTAGTCTTTTCCAAATGAACAAGTTCAAGTTTTGCATCTAAAAATGACTTATCAGTGAGGACCCACTTTTGTAAAAAAGAGACCCAGAATTTAGTTCTGGGTCCTGGAGATCCAGGATTTTTAAAGTCCAGCGACATCACTAGATATCTTTAATGTGTAATATCCAAGAAAAAAGCAGGAGAAAGAAATTTACCTTGTGCAAGAGCAAAGCTAAACAACAAAGAAAATTTCTATTTTCTTTTCCCTAATACTTAACCAAAAGTGTCTTACTGTTAGAAAATTTCAATAAAAAAAATATTCATGCAAATAACAGGGTTTTATTAATGTACTGTATCTTTATAAACTAAATTTTCATTAGAGTAAGTATAAATAATTTCTGCAATTCACGTTAATAATTTTCTTTTAATTTAATTTACCAAAAGCTAAATTGTACGTTATATATTAATACAATTATATTTGTTGCGATTGACATTCCTGTCATTGCTCAAAAGTCGTTCGCGCAGTTTTCAGCTTTTTTGCTTTTTGGTCAATCTCATCCCTGATTTTAGTTTATTACTTATTTTAATATTTTATTATATTGTAAGCCTTTTGATTTTCATTTTTAATTACATTCAAATTACTGTTTAAAAAATGTAAACAAAATGACCAGAAATCTGCAAAATTCTAAAATCTGCAAAACCTCTGGTCCATAGGAGCCAACTTTTGTCCCAAAGCTGGGTCTGCCACAGGTTGTTTGAGGGGTGTGTAGATGAATACACAATGTGCTGAGCTTGAAAGCGAGTCTAATGAACTAGAGGGCCTGGGGCGGAGCGCTGGGATCCGATGCAAATTCAGAACACTTTAGACATTTTACCACTTTAAAATAACTCATACAAAACATTACTAGGTATCTGTATATCACTGCATTAAAAAACATTACTATATCAAATTGCAGGTTGATAGAGCAAAGAAAATTAAATGATAATTTTTGCCACCTCAAAGATTTTTGCAAGCTACAGATGCAGTTTTAGCATTCTAATGTAAATTCAGAACATTTTAGACCACTTTTAGATAACACTACATACAAAATACTACGAGATATGGCTTCATGAAATAATCACTATATCACAATCATTGGAACAAGTTTGAAATTTGGCTGAGACTGAAAATATTTTGAATCCTCCGCTAAAACCACTGAGCTCATAAGCACGTGCCTATGCACTACTTTGATAAAACCCAACACATTAAATACTATGCAATTCAATCATGTAACTGTTGCGGATTTAGACAGCTATAAAGAAATATAAAGCTGCTCACCGGGCCCATGAGGGGTCTATACAACAACAACATGTTGTAACTGAATTAAAAAGAATAATAAATGCATTTCATATGCATGTAAAACATTCATAATCATGTAAACAGTAGTAATTGAAAAGATTAATTTATGCAGACTACAGCTAAGAACAATGAAATTGACATGCTATGACACCTAAAACTGCAAAATATTCAAGTATATGCGTGGACATTACTTATACACAATGTTTTTGTAATTTAAAAAATATATTCTCATGAATGACATTAAAGAAGAAAAAAAAAATATAACAAATATCAGCAGATTAGTCTTGTTATTTTCTAAGGCAGTTAATTGTCTTTTTCTTTCTTTTTTTAAAAAAACCTTTAATTACAAAACACAATTTGAAAAATATCCAGTTCATATCTAATTTTAGATTACAATAAAACTAAGTCCACTACCTTAACAACTATAATTAACAATAGTTTAGTACATAAAGTACAGAAAAATTGGGATGGGACAAAAATTTTAGTTTATTACACATGAAAGCAACAGTTTGCTCAATTATCTCAGGAATAAATATCAAACCAAATAAAAGTATCTTAAAAGAAAGTCAAAGAATACTGCAATACAATGATGATAGAACAAATTACAGCAAATGAAATCATTCAAGTTTTATCATATTTTCATTTTATTTCTACTAGCATCAACAATTTTTTTGCATGCAAAATTACCACCAATTTAACAAAATTCACCATAGTTATGAAAAAAAAAAGTTAATTGGATAATCTTCTTTTTATAAAAATAAGAAACATTCATTTGCAGTTCTCCCAGACCATTTGACGAAAATCGCATTTTCCTTCGATCTTTTTAGTGAAATTTGCCTTTTTGTCACGATCCTTTGACGAAATTCTCTTTTTTTTTTTTCTATGAATATTTAGCCAAAATTGCCTTTATTTTCAGTGATTTTTCAACGAAATCTGCGTATTTTACAAAATCTTTTGACAAAATTTGCATTTTGCTTGCCACTTTTTGACAAAATGTGCATTTTTTTTCGCAATCATCTGACGAAAATGTTTTATTTTTTCTGCAATCTTTGAATGAGATCGCATCCATTTCACGATTCTTTGACAGTGATCACGTTATTTTCGCGAACTTTTGATGAAATAATGTCTTTTTCGCGATACTTCGACGAAAATTGTGTTTTTCTCGCGATCCTTTGACGGAAATCACATCTTTTTTTAATCTTTTGACGGAAATCAAAAATCATCAATCGGATCGAAATAGTATTTTTTCGCGATACTTTGACAAAAATTTCATTTTTTTTTTTCGCGACGGAAATCACGTCTGTTTTTGCATTCCTTTCACAGAATAACGCTTTCTCGCCTCCCGATCATTTGACAAAAATCATGTTCTTCCGCAATATTTTGACCTTTTCTTTTCGATTTTTTGGCAAAAAATGCGTTTTTTCAGCAATCTTTTGATGGAGATCACGTCTTTTTCGCTATCCTTTGACAGAAATTGCGTTTTCCTGCGATCCTTATTCTAATTTCTTTTGTGATCCTTTGACGAAATTTGTTTTTTCTACAATCCTTTGAAAGAATTCGCTTAATTTTGCGCTATTTTTGTTGTATGTTGTTTGCTACAACTTGCAACTTCCTCCTCCCTCCATAAAAATGTCAAAAAATTTTAATGTATATTTGCATTTGCATCGATAGGGGGACAGTAAAAATCAGTGCCGAAACAGCGGAATTCCGCGTATCGATAGAAAAGTAAACATAGCTGGGGAAAAAAAAACTGCGAATTTCAGATTTGAATCAAAATTTTAAACAGGATGGTCCAAAAGTGAGGATAAAAAAAAGAGGAAAAGCGTGTGAAACGGGAAAAGGAGAAATTACTTAAAATAGCTTGTGTTTAAACATGTGATATCAAATAAGATTTTTTTTTTAATAAAACAAAGAAGAAATTATACTTTTCAAATGCTTCTTTATTTCAAGGAGGAGCGTGAGTCAATAATTTATGCAAATACTATAAGTAATTTTAAACTGAAAGTTTCTATTTTAAGTCCATAATTCTGATTCAATGTTTTTTACACAGTAATCTTTGCTAGTTGTCCAATTCATATGTTCATATACTTTACTCAAAATATCAGTTAATAAATATTGCAAGATAATCGCGTATTTTTCTCGCGATCTTTCGCTGAAATTTGCATTTTTTTCGCGATCTTTCGTCGAAATTTGCATGTTCTCGCGATCTTTCGCCATATTTTACATTTTTCTCACAATTTTTGGCCGAAATTTGCGTTTTCTCGCGATTTTTTGCAAAATTTAAATTTTTCTCGCAATTTTTTGCCGAAATTTACATTTTCTCGCAATCTTTTGCCGAAATTTGCGTTTTTCGAAGCGATGTTTTGCCGAAATGAACGTTTTTTCCGCGATCTTTTGCCAAAATTAGCGTTTTTCCCGCGATTTTTACCGAAAATTGACGTTTTTTTTTCACGATTCCTCAGTTGAATTTGTTCTTTCCGTGATATCTTTGGACGAAATTAAAGTTTTCCCCGCGATTCTTTGCGTTTTTCTGCTATTTTTCCATGATCTTTTGCGAAAATTCGAATTTTTCCACGGTCTTTCGCTGAAATTTGTGTTTTTATAGCGGATTTTTTTTTCCAAAATTTGGGTTTTCCGGCGATTTTTTGCCTAAATTCCTATTTTCTCTATGATTTTTTAACAGAAAAATTGTTTTTTCTCTGCTATTTTTGAACAAAATTCAAGTTTTTTCCACTATTCTTTGCATTTTCCCCGCGATTTTTTGATAAATTTTGTCTTTTGCCGAAAATTCGCGATTTTTTTTAGAATTTTTGCCAACGTTCAAGATTTTTTAAAGATTTTTTGCCAAAGTTCGCGATTTTTTCGTGATCTTTTTCCATCAAAATTTGCATTTCCCATCGCAATCTTTTACCGGCGTTTTCCCAGTCACCTTTTGCCGAAATTCACGTTTTCCCACGGTTCTTTGACAGAAATTGCTTTTTCCCTGCTATCTTTGAACGAAATTAAAAGAGTTTTTCTGCGATTATTTGAGTTTTCTTTGCGATTTTTTGATGAAATACGTGTAGTTTGTCAAAATTCGCGATTTTAAACAGAATTTGCATTTTTTCAGCGATTTTTTGAAAGAATTCATGTTTTTCTCGCTATTAATTGCGAAATTTGTATTTTCTCCGATCTTTAGCGAAAATTCATGTCTCTCGATTCTTTGACAGAATTTGTATTGTCCTCCACTATCTTAGAACGAAATTTGCATTTTTTTCCCCTGTGATTCTTTGACAGAATGCGCGCTTTTCGCTTTTCATGCTATTTTTGACGAAATTTTCCACGATCTGTTAACGATTTTCGTGTTTTTTCCACTATTCTTTCACAAAATTGACGTTTATTCCTGATTCTTTGATGAAACTGGTATTTTTATACGATCTTCCGACGAAACTGACATCCCCCACCCGCGATCGCTATTCTTTGATTCACGCTTATTACGCGATCTTTTGAAGAAATGTGAAGTTTTTTTCGCGATCTCATCTCAAAAGTTTCGGATTGATGACCGAATTTTTAAAATTTCGGAACCAATCACCCCCGCGCGAATCGGCAAAAAATCGGAAAGTGACAAAAAACGGAAAATCGCGAACCTCATGTCTGCTTTTTGCAGGGTCTGCCAAGATATTGCAAGGTCTGCAGATATTTTTCAGGGTCTGCGTGGCAGACCTGCAGACCCGGAAGTCGGCGCCACTGCTCTGGTCCCAAGCTGTGCGGATTTGAGGGAGTCTACTGTATATATTAGGGATGGGACGAATAGTGATTTGTCCGAATAGCCAAATACCGAATATTCGGCCAAATTTTAGGCCGAATACCGAATATTCGGCGGCCGAATACCAACTTTTTTTTCCAATGAAGAAAATAAATTTTTATTATACATAATTTAAAAAATAGGAGCTCATTAATAATTATTACTCTTAAATGTGCTTTTAAATGTATTTTTAAATTTGAAAAACTTATTTTAACACACACAAAAAAAAATTATGAAATTGCATTATATTCTTTTATCCTAATGTACGCCAAATTGATTTTCAGTAAGTCAGGATGGGAAGATATTTCCATTAAAATATGAAGAATGTACTTCACTTTTACTATGAAATGATACTTTTACCCTTTCTTGTACACGAAATCAATAACATTCTTAATCTCTCTCTTTCAGAACTCACGAGAAGATATTTTCTGAAATAACCTTTAATAATGTAAATTTGATCATTTAGAGTTTGTGTCCTTAATGATAAGCAAATTCGCAAGAACGAGACTGTTCTGAAATCAGTTGCCAAGCTTTAAATTACAAATTATGTTAAAGCAAAAGGTTATGCTTAAAGTAGAATGCATATGTTAACAAAATCTTTGACATTTGAATTGGCGTATAAAATATTCAACTTTAATATTCTGCTTATTCAACAAGCATTAAAAGGATAAATAGCAATTGATAACAACATGAATGAAGGAAGATGTAAATTAAAAATATATACATAATAAATAATGTTACATATTTTAGTCAGTAATTATGCAAATAATTGTTTAAAAGTGAAAACTATAGAATAAAAAAAAATATTTTGTTCAGTATTTAGAATTTATGTTCAAATATTTGTAAAACTATCTTAAAGCAAGTTCTGTCATCTAATGCATATCTAGTTTGACACCAGTTAAGTTTTCAGATGTACCGTTGTATTTGGATTAGTAATATTTGATATTTAATTTTGAAAATGAATCTTCGTTAATACACCTAATGAATGATTTTTTTTCATTTCATACTTTATAGAAAATAAGTTATGAATTTCATAAGAGCCTTTTTTTATATGTGCATGGAATTTGCAGACATTAATAAATATTCGAATGTTTTCCAATAAGGCAGTGTTTTTCTTTTTCTTTCCTTTTTTTTTAATAAGTGTTTTTATATTTTGAATTAGTAATATATCATTCTTTACTGAAGACATTTCCCATACAATTAAATCTTCAACTTGGGCAGCAATTTCTAAAATATCACTAACTTTTGTAGGAAATACAGAAAGGCTGTATTTCCTACAAAAGTACCTAAAAATATTTTAGTATTTGAATAACTGCATATTTTGTAAGAAAGAATGAGACGGACTTCATGAATGAAGTAGCAAATTTGGATTAGAGAAAAAAAAATTGTAAGAAATGAAATTCTTTAAATCCGAAACTTATTTGGCAAGATATCTTTCACTATTCGGCAAGATTTTAGCAATATTCGGCCGAAGTATTCGGTCAACAAGCCTTCAATATTCGGCCAACCGAATATTCGGCTAAAGGGCCGAATAGGCCGAATACCGAATAGTGGCCGAATATTCGTCCCATCCCTAGATATATATATTGCAACAGCATTAAATGTTAAATTAGATTGTCATAGATCACAAATGGAAATACACTTTTACTAGCTTTGCTGCTTAATAAACTCCTGAATGATTGTGTAATTTACTACAAACCAGATCAAATATAGAAACGTATTGTTCTATTGAAGTAGAAATAGTTAGTGCTAAATGTAAAGAAAAGAAAAACTGACAAAATCCATGAGGAAACTTATCTTTTTCACTCATTTTTTCTGTTAAAATATGTCATTATGTTGAAAATTACTGTATAACATGCTACATTGAAACAAGATAATAAATGGAATGATTAATCTTAAGATATAACAATGCAAGCAATCAGGTTAGGGTTCAAGTTTCAAATGCAACTTTTAGGTATACTTTAAGATTTAAAACACTTGCATGCATTTTAAAATGCAGGCATGCAAATCATCCTTCTTCACAAGCTATTTTTTTTTTTTTTGGGGGGGGGAATCATTTTATCAATGCTTAGAAATTCCTTTAAATCTGCTTTTTTAAAATATATTTAAATCAGCATATATCTTTACATTCTCATACCTTAGATTAAATAATGATACAGTTGTGAAAAAATTTGAAAAAACCCACAAATGGGTTTTTCATGGGTTTATTCAAGTGGGCCCACCCGAAAAAACCCGGGCAGGTTTTTTCAGGCTGGGCCCACTTGGGCGAACCCTGTAGAAAAATTTGAAAAAATTCGTTGATAAACCAAAAACATTCATCAAAAGATTATTTAAAAAAAAAAAAAAATTATATCAAAAGAATGCGATCAAATCACACACAAATTTTACCGAAAAATCTCTGAATAAAACCACAAATTTCCTCAGAAAATGGCGATGAAACCGCAAATTTTGATAAAAAAACAGCAATAAAACCCCAAATTTCATCAATAAAACCCCAAATTTCATCAATAAACTGCGATAAAACCACAAATTTCACCAGAAAACCAAAAAAACTGCTGAATAATCGCGAAAAAATTAAAAAATTAAGTCTCAAATTTTTATTAAAGAACGCGAAAAAATGCAAATTTCGACGAAGAAACTTGCATTGCTAAAAAACACCAAGTTTGTTGAAAAATTTGCAATAAAATTACAATTTTCATGAAAAGATCGTGATAAACTTATTTTTGACGAAAACTATGAAAAAACCACACATTTTGTCAAAAGATCGCGATAAAATCACAAATTTCGCAAAAAGATCTTGAATAGCTACAAATTACGTCAAAAAAAAACCAAAATATCGTGAAATCACGATTAAAATGCAAAAGATTGCGAAAACCAAAAATTTTCTGCAAGAAAAAAAAAAAAAAAAAAAAAAAATTCTTCAAAGGATTTTTAAAAAGACTTGAATTTCATGAACCCCAGAAAAGAAGAAAAAAAAAACCCTGAAAATTAATACAAAGTAAAAAACCCTGAAAATTATCAAATGCAAAATGTATTAATGTCAAAGGTCATATTCATTCAAAAACAATATTTGAAACAAACAATTTTGGAACAGAAAAAACAGCTTTAGAAAAAGCAAGAAATTAACAAGAAAAAGCCGCAATAAAATCAGTTTTTAAAGCAGCAAAAACAGTTTTTGTACAGAAAGTTCCACTCCAGCAATGACTTTTTTTCGCAATCTTTTGATAAAATTTGCGGCTTTATCGCGATCTTTTGAAGAAATC
Organism: Maratus speculifer; assembly: GCA_964019185.1. Taxonomy (NCBI): domain Eukaryota; kingdom Metazoa; phylum Arthropoda; class Arachnida; order Araneae; family Salticidae; genus Maratus; species Maratus speculifer. The sequence goes on from OZ025293.1 coordinate 102,425,681, forward strand.
TCGTTTTATCACGATCTTTTGAGGAAATCTTGTTTTTTCACGAAATTTGCCGTTTTTGCGCGTCTATATGACAAAATTGATTGTTTTTACACGCTTTTTTTTTTTTTTTTTTTTAAAGTTGCCGTTTTTTTGTGATTGCTTCAAGAAATTTGATGTTTTTTTCGCGCTTAAATGACAAAAATGATTGTTTTTTCGTGAATTTTTTGTAAAATTTGCTGTTTTTTCTTCTAGAAATTTGTCGTTTTTTCAGGCTTATGTGACGAAATATGTCGTTTTTTTGCGCTTATATGACAAAGTTGACATCGTTTTTTGCGATTTTTAGATGAAACTGATCTTTTTTTTTGCGATTTTTTGATGAAATTGATTCTTTTTTTGCAATTTTTTGACAAAATTGATAGTTTTTTCACATTTTTTTGACATAATTTGCTTTTTTGAAAACGAATTTGCGTTTTTACCCCTGGATTCCAGAAGGAAATTCGTTCTCTGAACGATTCCTTAAAGAAATTCTTGTTTTTTTTCTTTTAATTTTTGACAAAATTCACGATATTTTTTAATGTTTGAATTTTTTACTAAGTGTAACGATATCATAAAACCGAAAGGATCGATCGAAAAACTCGGAAATCCAGGGTACACGAGGAACACAATCACCTCTGTAATGCATATATGTACATAAATGGGTGCTTCTTTTTCTCTAAAAGTGCTTACAGGTGCTTATTTTTTAAACTAAAATGTTGCTACTCACCCTAGTTCTAGGACTTCATCTAGATACAGGGCAGCTGTCACAGAACCCAGTTTAAAGATATACAGGTCAGTGTGCTATCCTAATGAAATCCCTGCCCACACCATAATGCTCCCACCTCGGAATGCGTGATGTTTTGGGGCTGATTGCATGTTCATTGTTCATGTCATATCCTTATACGCTTGTTTCTGGCTGCAGAGCAAATCTTTACTCATCAGTAAACATGACATTGCCCCAGTCAGACACAGTCCAATTGACATGGTCTCGGCACCAGTTTAATCGTGCCCCTCTTGATTGGATGGATAGTAGAACACAAACTTGAGGTACCCGTGCGTACAGTCCACTCATATGCCCCCCCCCCCCCCCCCGGGGATACCTTCTTGAGGTATTCACAGGCTTCACAACCCCGGGGCATCCGAGTGATCTTTCTCCTTTCTATTTCTTCTTACTCCTCTTGTCTTCCTTTCATCTTTGTTTCACTCTCGTTGTGGTTTCCTTTTCGGAGGTGAAGGCAATTCTGTATGAGCCGATATCATCCTGTATATCGACTCATGGAGAATTGTAAACCACCCACGTGTTAGCCGTGCGTGGCGACCCGTGTCCCTGGAAAAAGAGATCCTGGCAGTTGAGGGAAACCAACACACTGCTTTGGCCTCTGCTTCCGGTAGATGGGTGGTGCATATTGGTCCCGTATGTACCAATCGGCTGGTCAGCTGATTTTTGTCACTGGCTTTAGGGATCAAGCGAGCGAGCGAGCAATTACTAGTCATCTCGTTAAGGGTGGAGAATGGCATAGGATTGTCTTGTGACCGTATAGAGCCTGGTTAGCACTGGTGCACGAATGTGCATCCCCTTGATGGGCTCGGGAGTGGGTGGTGGTGCGGCCAGGGTCCGAATTGTATTTTTTCAATTATGGATGGAAAATCTCTATTTCCTTCTAACTCTCTCCCAAGCGGAGAGCAACAAACTGTACAAGCTTCTTCCTTCGCTTGTTTTTTTATCATTAAACATACTGATAGCTACTCCGATTGCTCCTTCAAAAAAACTTCACCTTTTCTCATAGCTAAAACATTTCAGTCTGTCTTGGGAGATGGTCATTCTCTCAAAAAACTACAATCTGGGGATTTGCTAGTTGAGGTTTCTGCAGCCAAACAATCACAACTTCTAATTGCTCCACAATAGGCCCCTTTTCTGTTTCTGTACAAACTCATAAAACATTAAATATGAGCCGTGGTGTAATATCCAAACCTGACCTTTTATACTCCACCAAAGATGAACTTCTTGAAAATTTAAAAGACCAAAATATCATTGATGTACGCCGTATCACCATCCATAGAAATCAGCAGATAATTCCTACTAAACACATCATTCTAACGTTCAATAGTCCAACATTGCCAACAAGAATTAAAGCTGGCTATCTGAACTGCCCAGTCCGCCCATATATACCAAACCCTCTCCGATGTTTTAAATGCCAGCGTTATGGCCATACTAATACCAATGGCCAATGTCGTGGAAATAGTACCTGTGCACATTGTGCAGAAGTTGGCCACGACAGTAAAACTTGTGAAAAATCTCAACGCTGTGCAAATTGCAGGGGTGATCATACATCATACTCTCGCTCCTGTCCTATATGGACCCATGAAAAAGAAATTCTTACTCTAAAAATTACTCAGAATTTATCCTACCCCGAAGCCCGTAAAGTTGTTGAATCCAGAACCCCATCTGTTGGTGTTTCTTACTCCAGCCTACTTAAGCAGCAATCTAAACCTGTAAGACATATTAGTACTCAGACTGACTCCTCTTTTCCACCAAGCTGTTCACCTGAAAAATCATCTAACATTATAAAGAAGACCCGTGATGCCCATGCTACTGCTGTTACCAGAGTTTTGCCAAAATTAGTGCTTTGGAAACCTTCATCAGAGCCTGTTAAAATCGAATATTGGCAGAGTTGTTAAATACCTGGGTTTTTTCAGAAAAAACCCAACCCACTGGGTTTTTTCAGGGTTTTGGGGGTTTTATCAGGGTTTTTGGGGTTTTATCAGGGTTTTTCGGGTTTTTTCAGGGTTTTTTCAGGTTTTGGGGGGGTTATGGGAGGTGGTTCAGAATGCTTGAAAAAAAAAATGTACTTATTACTAAATTTAAAGTAGCTAATTGATTACAAATATATATAAATCAATGACAGTAATAAAAATTATGCTTTGTTTTTAGATAAATTGATTATTAGTAATAATTTATAAAGTATTTTTTATTATTACTAAATAATAGAATAAGCCAAGTAATTCTACATGTCTACATAATTAAATTAGGATTCTAAGCATATATGGTATTTTGTCATGAGTTTCTATTGTATAACATAGAACAGATTACACACCAAAGTATTTTTTTTAATGGGAAAAAATTTGTTAGTGTTACTTACACATGCTACAGAGATTAACTAACAATTATTTCTTTTAAAAATTGTAATGGTGTAATTAGGACATTTCTTTTCTTTGGGGTGGGGGGTGATGGTTATAAACTTTATGAGTGGTGTACTGATATTAAGAAATATATTACAATATATTATATGTGTAATATAAATACATTATATATGTAATTTAAAGTTGAAATTTTGAAAAAACCCACTTGGGTTTTTTCCTGGGTTTTTTCAAGTGGGTTTTTTCAGAAAAAACCCACCCGGGTTTTTTGGGCTGGGCAAAATCATAACAACCCTAAATATTGGACTAGTCAATTGCAGAAATCAAGTCAAGTTCAAGAAAAAAAGTTAATCAAACTTGGAAATGAAAAAACACCTGCTTCGTCTGCCCGAAACCTGATACTAGTAAAGCAATAAAACAAATTCAAAAAACGAAGAACAATAAGACTCTTCGGGGTTCTTCACGGTGGCAAACCGTGAAGAGTAAAGACAAGAAATCATCTAATAGCCCATCAACTAGCAACTTTAAAGATATAAAACAACTGAATCAGTATGTAGAAGAGGCTATGGAGTCAGCATCTTACGACTCGAGTGAAGATGATGAGAATACTATTTTTGAAGAATATCAACCTAATTAATTCTACCTTTTTAAAGTTTCTGTATTTTTAACTTGTTTTTTATACAATTTTTGTGCATCACCTTATGCATTATTTATTTTTTAACAATTTGTCTGCACTGTATAAACTATCAAGTTTTAATTTACTGTATTAATCGTACAGATTTTAACTTGCCATATGTTGAGTTTCATATTTTACCTTCGCTGATTTTATCCATTTTTTAAGTAAGTGTATCATTTAACTGCATTCCTTTTTTAAATCCTGCTTTTATGTTATATTTGTATCTCATCTCATACACTATTTATTATTTTAGCTATTTTTACCACTTTTTACTGTTTTGCCATTTCATTATTTCCTCACTGCGGTTTTGACCTATTCTGTCTTTTTATCATATACATTGTTTTATTTTATATTTAAATTAACTACCTTATGCTCTAACTTTGTCTGTGTCTTGGCATCATGTCCCAAAAGGGACCTTGCGCCATAAAACCCTATATAACCAACCAACCACTCATATGCAATCTTCGGCATACAGTAGCTGCAGATATCGCCTTACCAATGGACGCTGTAACCATAAATGCAGGGCTCGAAAAATAGCGTTCCCGGGATCCCGAGGAACCCAGAAATCCTTTCTGAGAACGCATATTTTTTCACTCAGGTTCCCGGCCGGGAACCTAACCTTTTGCTGTCTCTGCCAGCGATGCCGCGGACACATTATGATGCATAAATTAAACAAAAAATTGGTGACGGGACGCAAAAGAAAGCTTTTAAATGGGGCGTGGGATGCGTAATTTCGTCAAAATATAATGGGAAAAGCCTGAATTTCATCAAAGGATCGCAGGAAAAAACGCAAATTTCATTAAAAGATTGTAAAAAAAATGGCAAATTTTGACAAAAAAATGTTGAAAAATAACAAGTTTCGTTTAAACATCGCGCTAAAACAGCAGGTTTCATTAAAACATCACGATAAAACGTCAGATTTTAGCAAAAAATCACGAAAAGAAAATGGAAAATTTCATTCAGAAATCCCGAAAAAAAGGCAAATTTCGTTAAAAAAACAAATCATGGAAATTAACAAATTTTGTCCAAAAATACCTAAAAGTGAGCAGATTTCATCAAGATTGCACGAAACAACGCAAATTTCATTAAAAAATCGCAAAAAGGGGCAAATTTCGTTTTTTTTTTCTTTATTAAATGACAGGTTTTGTTAAAACATCCCAATAAAACGCTAAATTTCATAATAAAGCGCAAAAAAAAGGCAAATTTCTTTAAAAAATTGCTTAAAATGACAAATTCTGTCGAAAAATTGCGAAAAACGGCAAATGTCGTTAAGAAATCGCAAAAAAGGCGGCAAATTTTGTTTAAAAAATCGTGGAAAATAACAAATTTCGTCAAAAAATATTTAAAAAACGGCAAATTTTGCCCTAAAATACCTAAAAGACAGCAGATTTCATCAAAAAATCGCGCAAAACAACACAAATTTCATTAAAAAATCGCAAAACAACGCAAATTTCGTTTTTTTTTCTTTTCTTTTTTCTTTCTTTTTTTCTTTTTTCTTTGTAAAATGACAAGTTTTTTTAAAATCTCGATAAATTATCAGGTTTCGTTAAAACATCACGAAGAAATAGCAAATTTCGTTAAAATACTCGCACATAAATTTTTCTGAGAACTTACTTTTCAGCTTGGAACCTATATTTTTCATCTAGGTTCCCAGCTGGGAACCTTAAAATTTTTAGAATTTTCGAGCCCTGATAAATGTCACATGTGGGGAGGTCGCTCTGCGATTCTGCTTTGCTACAATAGCAATATATCGTTCTTCCGCAGGAGTTATAACCCTTGGGCGACCAACTATGGGCCTTCGGATAACTGTCTGTGTGGTTTGGAATTGTTTCCATAAATGTGAAATTGCAGAATGATGAATGCCGAAGAAAAGAGCAACATCTATGATCGACTCTCCTGCTTCAATGCACCCCACAGCACTCCAGTACTTAGAATCTTCCATTCGTCTTCTGGAAGTCGCAGAAGCATGTATGTTTTCAAACCAAATTGTACGAAAGTTTTAAACACATTCTATCAGCCCTTACAATAAACTTCTGTAACCCTTCATTAAGCTGTCTTCTTATAAGTCTGCCCTTTTTGCATATTTCTTGACATGAAAGCGCGATTGGCTGTTACCTAACATATTTGCATACTTTCATCTACCTCTGCAGCGATTTGCATCCTCTTCAATTCTGATTGACTTCAGGAAATTAGCTTTTTCCTCTCTGTGCTTAACTTTTGGAAGTGAGTGTAATTACAAATGTGAAAGAAATGATGCTGTGGTTTGAATATTTTAAGTACTAAAATTAATAACTAAATAAAACTGCAGAACTGTTTGTTTGAGGCAGCTGACCTGCAGATTTACTAGTTTTATTACAACTTTCATTTAATATTACATTCCCCCCCCCTTTTTTTTAAGGTGTGGAGTAGGGTGGGGAAGTCAGTGGTGAGTAAGGAAACATTTAAGAGAGAAAATAGATTTTTAATAGTTTCTCTAACTTAATTGTTTTTATTTAAATGAGAGAGGGGATTAAGCCTTTTGAGCCCCTCTTTGACTGTACCCTTAAATAATATTTTCGGCTTCCTGGCTGGTTTGATTGCCAGATTATGAAATATGCAAGGCCGTGTTATATTATGCTTTAAAACTAATGATAATAAATAAAATATTGAAATTTTATTAACTACTTAAAAGAATTTAAAAATAGCTATTTATGAAAGTTTTGGTGTTATGTCTTGGTAAGTGAAATTTAAAAATAAAAATTTGATTATTTATGTTTTCAATTTACTCAAAATAGTTTATGCACTGTAAGCATTACAGTCAGTCAGGATAACTGAGCTATTAGGGTAACTTTAGTTCAAGAAAGAAAAAAAAGATTAAATCTGCTACATCACTTGACTAAACGACAGAGTTTTAGTCTAAAAATATAGATAGCAGCACTAGTGCGAGTTTGGCAGCTCATTGGAAATAATTCAATGTTTCTTAAAAGTAGAGCAAAGTTGCCCTAATTTGGCCCAAAGTTGCTCTGATTAACTGTACTGAAATTGCGTTATTAGGAATGTTTACATCGAGTGTCCATTGCTGGAAAATGATTAATTAACCATCCCAATAATGGATTAAAAATATATAAAATTTTGTAATTGGCTATTCATGGATGTAAGTTTTGCATCCACAGACAGTGTTCTGTCTTTTAAAAATTCCCGAAGGCAGAAATAGGACAGAAAAATCTCCAGCGACAAAAAGTGATCATGACAAAGACGCATTTTTCATGAAAGGATTGAGAAAAAAGATATTGTTTTACTCAAAAGGTTGCAAATAAAATGTGATTTTTGGCAAATGATGGTGTAAAAAAGTACTATTTCTGTCGAAAGATCACAAAAAAGATGCTTTTTTTGTCAAATGATTAAAAAAGAAATGCAATTCCTGTAAAAGGATCACGGTAAAGATGTTCTTTTCATTGAAGGATCACAAAAATTATGCAGTCTCAGTCGAAGAATGCAAAATAATTGGTCTCTGTCAAAGAAATGCGAAAAAGATGCAATTTTCATCAAATTATTGGGGGAAAAAACTATTTCTGTCAGAATTGCAGAAAAAATGTGATTTTTGTCAAAAGATAATAGAAAAGATGCAAATTTTGTCCAAAGATTGTAGAAAAGATGCAAGCTTTGTAAAAAGAGCATGGAAAAAACTCAAGTTTTGTGAAAAGATTGCGAAAAAGACAAAAGACGCGAGTTTTTGTGAAAAGATCGTGGAAAAGACGTGATTTTTTGTGAAAAGATCGTGGAAAAGACGTGATTTTTTGTGAAGAGATCGTGGAAAAGACGCGAGTTTTGTGAAGAGATCGTGGAAAAGACGCGAGTTTTGTGAAGAGATCGTGGAAAAGACGCAAGTTTTGTGAAGAGATCGTGGAAAAGACGCGAGTTTTGTGAAGAGATCGTGGAAAAGACGCGAGTTTTGTGAAGAGATCGTGGAAAAGACGCGAGTTTTGTGAAGAGATCGTGGAAAAGACGCGAGTTTTGTGAAGAGATCGTGGAAAAGACGCGAGTTTTGTGAAGAGATCGTGGAAAAGACGCGAGTTTTGTGAAGAGATCGTGGAAAAGACGCGAGTTTTGTGAAGAGATCGTGGAAAAGACGCGAGTTTTGTGAAGAGATTGTGGAAAAGACGTGAGTTTTGTGAAGAGATCGTGGAAAAGACGCAAGACGCGAGTTTTGTCTAAAGATCGTGGAAAAGACGCGAGTTTTGTCTAAAGATCGTGGAAAAGACGCGAGTTTTGTCTAAAGATCGTGGAAAAGACGCGAGTTTTGTCTAAAGATCGTGGAAAAGACGCGAGTTTTGTCTAAAGGTCGTGGAAAAGACGCGAGTTTTGTCTAAAGGTCGTGGAAAAGACGCGAGTTTTGTCTAAAGGTCGTGGAAAAGACGCGAGTTTTGTCTAAAGATCGTGGAAAAGACGCGAGTTTTGTCTAAAGATCGTGGAAAAGACGCGAGTTTTGTCTAAAGATCGTGGAAAAGACGCGAGTTTTGTCTAAAGATCGTGGAAAAGACGCGAGTTTTGTCTAAAGATCGTGGAAAAGACGCGAGTTTTGTCTAAAGATCGTGGAAAAGACGCGAGTTTTGTCTAAAGATCGTGGAAAAGACGCGAGTTTTGTCTAAAGATCGTGGAAAAGACGCGAGTTTTGTCTAAAGATCGTGGAAAAGACGCGAGTTTTGTCTAAAGATCGTGGAAAAGACGCGAGTTTTGTCTAAAGATCGTGGAAAAGACGCGAGTTTTGTCTAAAGATCGTGGAAAAGACGCGAGTTTTGTCTAAAGATCGTGGAAAAGACGCGAGTTTTGTCTAAAGATCGTGGAAAAGACGCGAGTTTTGTCTAAAGATCGTGGAAAAGACGCGAGTTTTGTCTAAAGATCGTGGAAAAGACGCGAGTTTTGTCTAAAGATCGTGGAAAAGACGCGAGTTTTGTCTAAAGATCGTGGAAAAGACGCGAGTTTTGTCTAAAGATCGTGGAAAAGACAGTTTTTCTCAAAGAATCGTGAATTTTTGTCAAAGATCTTGAAAAAAGTCTTTTGTCAGTATGCAGCATACCAAAATTTATCTGCAACTTAACAGTGTTAGAATAAGCCTACTAAAACAACAATATCCCATAAAATAAGAAAAATTGGCCTTTATATAATATATATATATATATATATATACAGTACGGAACCATTTATCCGGAAACCAGTTATCCAGAATGATATTTCTAAAAGACTGATATTAGAATCTTTGTAGAAACAAAATCTCATACACTGTCAATTTGACATATACATTGCTTGAAACAATTGTATAGTTTGATAACAGCTCCTAGTATTTGAAATAAAAGCATATATAGTTGTATTTTAGATGTTTTTTATATAGATTGTATGGATGATAAAGGAAATAGTTTTTGTTCCCAAGAGATTTTCATAAATGACCTTCTTTCAAAACTCTTAACATTTGACCTCACTTGCATCTGATTCTTTGTTCAAGTAATCTAATTTAAAATCAGAAGTAATACCACAACCACCTATATCCCATAAAACTTATTAAATGGATGGTGATTTAATGCCCATCCAGTTAACCGGAAAAAAGTTATCCGGAATACATCTGACCCTAACCATTACGGATAAATGGTCCTGTACTGTATATACAGTCAAAGATCTATAATCCGCACACCCATAATTCACTGTTTCCTCGTTGTTTTCTCATTTTTTTAAAACTTTTCTAACAAAAACGTTTTTGGATCACTAATTTGTAAATTTTTTAACTGTTTATTTCATTGTTTACATTCGTAAAATAACGTGAATTATAGAAAATAGTGCATTATGGGTGTGCGGATTATAGATCTTTGACTGTATAATAAAATTATGAAACGAATACCATAAATTTAGAGACTTAAGGCCTCAACTGCTCTGCTCAACAAGCACAAAACATTGACACATTTATAAGTTCTTTTTTTTTCTTAAATTTCAGCTTTTTTTTTTGTTTTTCTAAGCTGGTGGATTAATCTGCAAAGTTTAAAATAATCTGCAGAAATTGCTGCCATTTTGGACAGTTTCTGCTTCTGGGTATATTATTATCATTTTAGTAATTAAAACATAAAAATGTATTTTCCTAATTAGGTTGTTAATTGTTTAATAGTTATTGAGCAGCGTTAACAAATTGATAATTTTAATAAATGTAAGTATCAGTAGTATTTAATATGGTTTTACTTACAAGGCTTGAAATTCAATTTTTCAAAGGAGGGGAATCTCCGTACCAGCATTTATAAATGGAGGGGAGTTTAGCTGTTTGGGAGGGGGGAAATTATTTAAAGTTATTTTATGTGTTATTTAAAGAATTATAAGAATACAGGCATGAAAATATACCACTGAAGCAATTTTTATCCACAACTCAGAGTAATTATGTAAAATGTATTTTTTTTTAAAGTAATTTTTATATAGTCTAGTCTTTACAACATCTAAATTCCTTTCTGGTGCTAACTATTTTTATTACAGGTCTAGTAAACTCTGTTTTTGGTTCGGCTCGATGTTGGATTGAGTGTAGATTCCTGCAATATAAGTTCGGGTTAAACCGAATTTTACAAAAATTAGTTTAATATTATTTTCGATTAAAAACCATACATATAATAATAAACACATATGTTTGTGTATGTTCTGTTTTCTTAGGAGATGGCTGCATTTTCCGCGACCCTCTGACGAAATTAATGCTTTTTTGCGATTCTTTGGCTAAACTTGCGATTTATAGCAAACCTTTGACTAAATTCACATATATTCCTGCACCCCTTAACAAAATGCACATCTTTTTCGTGATTCTTTGGTGAAATTTGCATTTTTTAGCGACTCTTTGATTAAATTAGTGTTTATTCTATGACCTTTGACGAAATTTGCACTTTTTACGACTTTTTGATGAAATTTACATATTTATACGATACTCTGTCAGTTTCCCCCCCTGCGATCCTGCGATGAAATTTACATTCATTACGCGACTCAGGAGTGATTCTATTCTAAATTTTCCAAAAATTAGAGGCATTCGGTTCTGAAAATTAAAAACTGTCATAAATCTGAAATTTTGGACCAAGAAAATAAAAATTTCGAATTTCACTGAAATGGTCGCTGAAAAAAATAAATTTTGTAAATCATTCACAGAAAAACTGCGATTTTCGTAAGAGGTTCGCTAGAAAAACACAAATTTTGTCAGAAGATTGTGGGAAAAAAAAGGCAATTTCATCAGAAAATCGAGAAAAATGAGCAAATTTCGTTTAAAGAAAATGAAAAAAAAAGCACAAATTTTTTCAAAGAATAGTGAAAAAAAGCCACAAATTTCTTCAAAGGATCGAGTAAAAACACAAATTTCGTTCAAGGATCACAGAAAAAATGTAAACAATCGTGAAAAAACAGCTTTTTTTGCAAGAGATCGCGAAAAACTGCAAATTTCATCAAAAAATCGTGATAAAATTACAAAATTCGTCAAAAAAGCATGAAAAATCTACAATTTCCTAAAAAAAAAAAAAAGTCAAAACGTCAAATTGTGGAATTTCATCAAAAAATTGTGAAAATCCACAAATTTCTTTAAAAGATCTCCTAAAATCTGTAAATTTTGTCAAAGGGCCACGAAAAAAAATACAATGTCTTTGAGGAATTTGGCATTTTCATCGCATTCCTTTAAAGAAATTTGCGGGTTTTTTTTTCCTGCAATCTTTTAATGAAACTGGCCATTTTCTGTGAACGATTGGTGAAATTAATTCTTTCAGCAATCATTTGTCAAAATTTGCGATATCTGTATGTCCGAATTTCCCGTCTGATAACCGATTTTTCATAATTTTTAGAATTGAATTCGTTATTATTATTATTATTTTGAAAATTCGGAGCAGAATAGCCTTTTTTTTTCGCCCCGGAAAATAAACAAAACTTGTCTATTAATCGCAGGAAAAAAATGCGTTATTTGTCAATCGGTCGTGGAAAAAATAGTGAATTTCAATGATCTTTTGCGGTAAAAAACTCTCAAAAATTGTCAATCATTCGCGCGAAAATGTCACAAAATCTGCAAAACGGTCGTGGAAGTTAATTGTACTTTCAAAATGCAATTTTTTTAAAAAAAATGGTGAATTTTTTTTGGGCGGGAGCTTCCTGCCTAGCCCACGTTATTCTTTTGGGCGGGATTTCAAAATTTTGGGCGCGAATCTCACCATCCCACCCTGAAATTCAAGCCCTGACTTAATAACAAATTATAATTAATTTATGTAGCATTGTTTTCTACCAACTAATGAAAATGAATACAATTTTTAATAATTACTATAATTAACTAATAATAACTGTAATAAGTTAATATAACTAATTACAAGTTATTAAAGCTTAAAAACATAGATTATGTTAGCTGTTTGCTTTGAAAACTTAAAATTATTGGTAACTATTCCGTACTTTAATGTGGATTAACAAATCATAAAAATCTTTTCTTATTCAAAAAGAAAAAATCATTTTTAACACCCTTTCCCTTATTTTTTTATGGAAACAGGTTGCTTGATGTGTACATTCCAATTAACTTTTGTGCAAATTGCATGTAGTTGTAGCTTTTCAATATAATAGCACAGGTACCAAACTACTAACAAACTATTCCAAAATGCTTGAAGATACATTTGTTTTTACCTTTCCATCCAAAATTTTTTACAAAACAATGAAAAAGGTTTTAAATAATTTGAAATAATTCTTGGTTATAAAACATTTATATCTAGAATATTTTTTAAAACTACAATTGAAATTGTATTTAGATATTTGATGTCCTATTTGGCTATTGTTTTTCTGTAAGTTTAATTTTATTTGTTCTTTTCTAGGTTTTATGTCATCATGACGGCAGTAAGTTAATTTTCTTATTGTTAATAGTTTAGTACATAAACTAAGTATGTTGCTCATTTATTTCTTTGTTGTTGCCAGGATGCATATTTTCTATGGATGTCTCCTTTTTAAGAGTTCCATGCTTAAAAAGTAAAAACAGAACCATTGTAATATCACTAGTGTCTTATGATTGTCACAGCCTTTTTTCTCATAAATGATGGCATGTGAAAAGTTCAAACTTGTTAGCATTATATAAAGGCTATGGAGCCACATATTTTATTATTAGCCATTCATAACATTTTTAGAAATTTTTTTAAGGAGGTTAAGTTATTTTAAGATTTTTTTTTTTTTAAAAATAGGTATCGTGTGGGATATCATTTGAGATGCTGCAAAATTATGTTCCCTCTTTCCCCAATTTCCAAGTCTATTAAAACTAAAATTCTCAAAAATTTATGAGTAGTAGGAGCTTATTTAAACCTTACAGGAAGACTGTATCTGTATCCTAGATCATATATTTTTTAAGAATCTTAATTTTCTGTTACACACAAACTTTACTTTGCAATTACTCTGCATTTATGTTGAGGGGCATTTGAGAGATCTGTTGACATGAAATCATCCAAGGACTCCTGATAATGATTTTCAAAACACACCTGTTGATAATTACCCAAGATATTCATATTACTTAGAAATTTATCTAGAAAACAGTATGGATAAGGGCATAGTTGCTAATTTGGTGACTTCCTATCAAAGTTCACTTGCACAATAAGTTTAAAAAGCAAAAAAAGAGCAATGAAATAACAAGTTTAAAAAGTCTTTAAAAATAAAAAATCATGCATTAAGCATAGATTATGAAACACTATCAAACGCAGTCAGAAGAATGTAACAAAACTGCACCATTTAAAAAATTAAAATATGTTCATTTCACCACATGAAAATACATATAATGCATTTCAAAGCCGAATTTCAGCTGTTCCCATCTACAATCAGAAAATTATCTGAATTTTTTAGCAACCTTGTATATGATATAGAGATTTGTATATGTTAATGACATATATTCCAAAATTTAGTTCATTTAAGTGATGCATATTTAGCGATGGTGATATTATGGCTAAATAATATTGACTCATTCATCAGAAGGATTTTATAGAAAAATAGACTTTAATGACTTCACACAAACATAAATAATATTCGTGAAAACGTCACTGCGAGAATGAGAAAAACGCTTCGTTAAAAAGTAATTCCATTAATTGAGTTGCCATTCGCAGAAAGCAAAAAGTTTTCATACGCGAGAGAAAATTACAGCAGAGCTCGAGATGAGCCGCTACAGAGTATGCCCCCAGTGACGTAGTCACGATTACAAAGAAAAGTAGTACTTGATACAGATACATAAGACAGGTCTTGATACATATGATGCAGTATGAGTAAATATACATATGATGCAATAATATATTTTATATATGCAGTACATTAAGAAAAACATAAATTGGCAAGTAAATATTGTACACACATTACAAAATATATATGAAATATTTATATAATACAAAATACAATGTATATACAAAATATTTATACAATATAGTCAGTTACGAGATGTTGAGGAAAACGAACTTTGCGACCAGATTTCGTGGTAGGCTGTTTGACAGGAGGAGCATTTACGGGATCATGTTGTTTTTGAGGTTGGGAAGATGGAAAAGAATCTGATAATTGGTAAGCTGGTTTGATGCGATCAATTGATACAGTACAGCGTTTCCCGTTTAATTCCAAGTCAAACGTTTTATTAGATCTGGCAATTACTTTATGGGGTCCTGTATAAGAGGGTGATAAAGGAGGATTCACTTTGTCTGATCTTAAAAATACATGAGAACATGTTTGCAATGAAGGATTTACATAGATTTTGGGGTTGCAGTGCCTTGTAGTGGCAACAGGATTTAATGCTCTCATTGTTTCAATCAACTCAGTCACATAGGTAAGAGTAAGTGGTTGATTTACAGTCTCGCTGTTAATGAGATCACATGGTAGTCTGATATTTGTCCCATAAACAAGCTGAGCACAGGTAGCTTGGATGTCGTTTTTAAAAGCTGTGCGCAAACCAAGTAAAACAATGGGGAGAGTTTCAGTCCATTGAGTTTGATTGTGCGCTGTAAGTGAATTCTTAAGGTGACGATGAAATCTCTCAATAAGACCGTTAGACTGTGGATGATATGACGTTGTTCTTATGCGTCTACAGCCTAATCTATTAGTAAGTTCTTTAAAAAGAGAAGACTCAAAATTCCTACCTTGATCAGTTGTAATAGTAACCGGGGTACCGAATCTGGATATCCAACCGTGTATTAGTGCACGAGCGGTTGTTTCTGCAGTCATATCTGGTGTGGGTATAACTTCGGGCCATCTCGTAAACCTATCAATGATGGTCATGCAATACTGATTGCCATCGGAGGATGGTAAAGGTCCGATAAAATCAACATGAATATGCGCAAAACGAGCATCGGGTTCAGAGAATGTCCCAATTGGCGATTTGGTATGTTGGAAGACTTTAGCTTTTTGACATTTCGTACAGCTGCGAACCATAGATTTTATATCCTTACGCATGCCAGGCCATACAAATCGTTTGGAAATTAAATCTAATGAAGCTGAGAAACCTGGATGTGAGAAATAATGTAAGGTAGAAAAAACAGATTGTCGCATGCTTTTAGGAACGAATGGTCTGGGATGTTTTTGTGACATATCGCAATATAAATGGACATCTTCGAGTGGAAAATAGTGTTTTTCTAATTTTAAAGAAGTGGTACCGAGTTCGAGAATTTGTTTTAGCTCTTCATCATTTGTCTGAGCAGTGGCAAACTCTTTAAAATCTAGCACATTAGGAGAAATGGAATCAATTTCAATTCGTGATAATGCGTCGGCCACGGTGTTATCAGAGCCTTTAGTGTATCGAATATCAGTAGAAAACTGTGAAATATAGTCTAAATGTCTCAATTGTCGCGGACTACATTTATTAGGATTCTGTTGAAATGCGTATATAAGGGGTTTTTGGTCAGTATAAATAATAAAATTACGACCTTCGAGCATATGTCTGAATTTTTTTATTGAACTATAAATAGCAAATAATTCACGATCATAAGTAGACCAATTTCTCTGAGATTTACTTAATTTACAGGAATAAAATGCGATTGGTTCCCACTGTTTTTCGGAGAGTTGCATTAAAGAACCACCAATTGCGACATTGCTAGCATCGACCCATAAACTTAACTGGGCGCCAGGAATTGGATGTCTCAATAAAGTAGCTCGAGCTATAGCTTCTTTTGAAGCAGTGAAGGAAAGATTGGCTTCTTCGTTCCATTCTAATTGCTCAGTTTTGTTAGCCTTGGAACGGGGATGGGTTTTTTTATTTTTGTGTCCTTCTAAAAATTTAACAAGTGGAGCTAAAATATCGGCAGCTTTGGGAATGCAACGTCTATAGAAATTGAAAAGGCCTAAATAACGTCTTAGTTGAGTTAAAGTAGAGGGCTGCGGGAAATCTAAGATGCATTGAACACGATCAGGTAATGGTTCAATTCCTGCAGGTGAAAGTTTGAATCCTAAAAATTCTAGAGTGGATTGACCAAATTTACATTTATCAACATTGATACACAGGCCATATTCTTTAAGTCTAGAAAACAACAATTCAAGATGTTCTAAATGCTCAGTTTCATTTTCAGAAGCAATAAGCAAATCATCAAGAAATGCGTAAACAAATCCTAAGTCACGAACTATCTCATCAATAAATCTTTGAAATGTTGAGGAAGCATTGCAAAGCCCAAATTGCATTCGCGTGCTTTCAAAAAGTCCGAAGGGAGTGCAAATTGCAGTTTTATGAACATCGTCAGGATGGATGGGAATCTGGTGGTAGGCTTTTATTAGATCGATGTGACTGAAGATTTGTTTACCATGTAATTCCGCAGTGAAATCTGCGATACAGGGTATAGGATATTTCTCTTTAACAGTTTGTGCATTTAGAGCACGATAATCACCAACAGGTCTCCAATCGACAGATCCTTTCTTCGGCACCAGGTGCAAAGGTGAAGAGTAATGACTTTTAGAAGGTCTAATATGACCGAGCTGCAGCATGTGCTGAAATTCAGCTTTGGCAATTTTTAGTCGATCTGGAGCTAGCCGTCTAGGCTTAGCAGTCACTGGAGGCCCCTTAGTGTTTATATAATGCACAGTATTATGCTTAACCGGTTGGTTAGGATCAGGTAATTTTGTGATTTCAGGAAATTTAAGTAATAATTTACCATATATATTATTCAAAGAATTTGATTTCACAGAAAATATGTTACAAATATTAAATATAGCAGGAGCTTTTAATTTGGTAGTGGAATCAATAAGACGACGATTCCTTAAATCAAGCTTTAAATTAAAATTATGCAAAAAATCAGCTCCTAAAATAGCACACGAAACATCACAAACATAAAATGAATAAGTAAAATTTCTACGCAAACCCAAGTTAACATTAATAGTCTTTCGACCATATACATTAATTTTGGTGCCATTAGCAGCACGAAAAGTTTGGAGAACAGGTTTACATTTATCATGTTTATTCGCGGCCACAATGGACGCATCTGAACCACTATCAACAAGAAAACACGTACCTGTATTTTTGTCTCTAACAAATAGGCGACGTGAAGGTGCTGGGGAGAATTCCGTCGCAGCTATTCTTCCCGCTCCCTGTTTTCCGAGTAAGAACAAGGTGGATGGCACTTTTCAGCTTTTTCAGTATATTTTCTATGATACCAACAGATTTTAGAATCTCTGTGTCGGGAATGAGACCGATGACGTTGCTTATGATCACCTCTTGACACACTTCTTGAACGTCGAAGTTGAGCTACTTCTTGGCGTAAAACTTGGATTTCTTTCAGAAGCATCTCTATCGTTGGCGGTGTTGGCGTATCAGGCGAAGTTGGTCGGCTCGAAACTAAGCTGATGTTTGCAGGTGTTAAGTCCAAAATTCTATCTGAAATCTCAGCTGCTTTATCAGGAGTAATATTGTCAATGGAAGCTAGAATAGTTTGAACACTTGTTGGCATTTGCTGAGTGAAAAGCCCTAACAGAAGCTCATCACTGATATTATGGCTTTCAGCTCGCCGTTTCATTAATCGAAGTAATTCAGTCGGCTTTCTATCGTCTAGGCTTTCTCCAGCTAGAAGTTTTCGGATTTCTAAAGTACGGCTTTCACCACAACGTTCAATAACTTTAGATTTTAAAGTTTCATATGGATTAGATGGATCCGGAGTCATAATAATATCACGAACCATAGTAGCTGTAGCAGGTGGTAAATGCGCTACAACGTAATTGTACTTAGTTTTCGATTCAGTTATTGGTTTAGGAGTAGCTAATTCAAAGGTAGATTCCAGCATGTGAAACCATAAGCTAGGATCGACAGAAATATACGGCGGAATGACCACTGCAGATGCTTCAATAGCCATTTTTCTAGCGAGAAGAAATTTTAGTATTAGCCATTCGACGAAAGTTCGATGAAAAAAAATAACAGTTCAAGTGTCCGTGGTCACCAATTTCGTGATGGTGATATTATGGCTAAATAATATTGACTCATTCATCAGAAGGATTTTATAGAAAAATAGACTTTAATGACTTCACACAAACATAAATAATATTCGTGAAAACGTCACTGCGAGAATGAGAAAAACGCTTCGTTAAAAAGTAATTCCATTAATTGAGTTGCCATTCGCAGAAAGCAAAAAGTTTTCATACGCGAGAGAAAATTACAGCAGAGCTCGAGATGAGCCGCTACACATATATTTCAGAAAATTCCCCTTCAGCAGTTTCCTCTAATTAGGAGAATGGTATGCAAATACTTTTGTACAACCATGTATATGAGGTATAGAATTTATATATAAAGAGTAATACCATAAAATACCATTAATCTGCCCTTCCAGATCAAATGCCTTCCCCTAATTTTATAAAAAAAAAGTTTAACTTTTCAAAAAATCCTGAGAAAGCCCACTCCCCTTAAAGATCACTGAAAAAAAGTAAATTACATCCAAAGATTGCAAAAAATGGAAAATAGGTGAAAGAACCATGAAAGAAAAAGGAAAATTTATCTAAGGATAGCTGAAATAGCGCAAATTTCGTCAAAGAATCGTGAAAAAAATGCAAATTTCTTCAAATGATCGCAAAAATTTGTTAATTTCATTGAAGGATCTCCAAAAAACGAACATTTCATCAAAAGATTGCTGGATAAAAATGCAAATTACGTCAGATCTAAAAGTATGCTATCAAAAGATCGCTAAAAAACATTAATTATGTAAAAAAAAAACTCTAGAAAAAAAAAAAGCAAATTATGTCAAAAGATCACAAAAAAACCCCGTGAATTTCTTGAAGAATCACCAAAAAATGCTCCTTTTGTCAAGATTGCAGGAAAAACATGAATATGTCAGATTTACAAAGAGAACACAATCAAAGTATTGCAAAAAAAAGTGCAAATTTCATCAAAGGATCATCATAAAAAATGTGAATGTCATCAAAAGATTGTAGTGAAAATGCAAATTAAGTCAGACTATTGCAGAAAAATGCAAATTTCATCAAAAGATCATGGAAAAAGGCAAATTCAGTTAAAAAATATCGAAAGAAAATCCTGTGAATTTCGTCAAAAAAGCACTAATTTTGTTTGTATTTTTAAAAAAGCTGCAAAAACATGAATTCCGTTAAAGAATTGCAAAAAAAAAAAGGTCCCTTTCATCAAAGGATAATGAAAAAAAAAACACGGAAAAACATAAATTTCTTCAAAAGATATGGGAGAAAATGCAATTTTCATTGATGAATAGCAAAAAAAAAAAAACATTAATTTCGTCAAATATCACTAAAAAGCGACAAATTTTGTTAAACATCACAAAAAAAAAACCCCTGTAAATTTCGTCAAATATCATAAAAACACCCTGCAATTATCCACCAAAAAACGCAAATTTTTTGAAAATATCACAGGAAAATCCCATGTAAGAACCTCCTCTGAATATTTTTTGATTTTTCATCCCATTTCGGACAGCAAATTAACAGCATTTCACGGTATGCGAAAAACTAATTAAATTTTAAAAAGTGCATACCAAATTTTAAAATGAACTCTCCAGCAATTATTACACAAAGACAGTACTGTAACTGATTACTTTTGGGTCTCGGTAAGTTAATAAAAGATGCTGTGAATTCTCTGTTTTAATGTCATCATAGTGAAATTATGTGGTTTATATCCGTTTCAATACATTTGAAATGGCATGTCATTAAATATTAAGCACTCAAATTAGTTTTAAAAGTATGATTTCTTTTGCCTTTGCATCTTTCCAGCTTTCTTGGCGCTGAGGGAGGGAGACGGGAATTTTTCAATGTGGAAATATTTCTATATTTATATTGTAAGAACATCATATTTGTACATTTTATAATTCTACAAAATACTAAGAAAATACAGGGTGACCCAAAATAACGGGGACAAAGTTTAACACGTCCTGACAGGGAAGTTTTGTATCCTATCCAATTCATTGTTGTTTTATTGGATTCTCCATGTTTTTATGTACTAGTGTATGCATTTTCGATTTTATGCTCCTTAATTTTGTTATGTTTTTAGAATGTCAAGTAAACGCAGTGCGATTTTGGAGCTGTTTCGTCGAGGAAAACGTCAGTGGGAAATTGTTCGTTTGCTCAATGTATCTCGGCAGACTGTGTCCAAGGCCATCAAGCGTTTCAAGGAGCTCGGCCATGAAGTCGACCGTGCCGGAAGAGGAAGAAAGCGCACGGCCAATACATCCAGGAACCACAAAATCATCAAAAAGCCAGTCAAGCAAAATTCGAGGGTCTCCATGAGAAAAATCGCCCGTGAAACTGGAATCAGCCGAGAATCTGTCCATCGAATTGCCAAAGAAGAGCTAAACCTCAAGCCGTACAAGCTCCAAAAAGTCCAACTGCTCACTGATGAAAACAAGCGTGTGCGGCTCCAAAGATGTCGTCAACTCAAGCGTCGGGCCGCAGGTCGGCAATGGGAGTGCATCCTCTTCACCGACGAGAAGCTGTTCACCGTGGAGCAGGTGCACAATCCACAAAACGACAGAAGCTGCTCCGCAGAGGCTCCCAGCACCTCCGCCATCGTCGAGCACCACCAAAATCCGCAGTCCGTTATGGTCTGGGGGGGGGAATTTGCGTCAGCGGCAAAACACCTCTGGTTTTTGTAGATCAAGGGGTTAAAATCAATCAAGACGTGTACCGCCGCGACATTCTCGAGGTCGTGGTATTTCCGTGGGCCCAGCAGCACTTCGGCGATGCGGAATGGACTTTTCAACAGGACTCCACTCCGGCTCATAAAGCGAAAACGACTCAAGAGTGGTGCAAGACCCATTTTCCGGGTTTCATCACATCGGCGGAATGGCTGTCCTACTCAGAAACGGATTAACTACCACCCGGGCCCCTAGGCTTGACTTTCTGAGGGCCCCCTTTCACTCCTTTAAAGTGGTATATCCTGGAAAAATTAAAACACATGCTTGCTTCATTAACTCATAAATCATTGATGATTAAAATATAAAAGATTACGACAAAGAATTTTGCACATCTTTTGTCTTTTGTATTAATGTCCGACCAGTGTAAAAGAATATTTTCTTATTCTTTATATAAAATTTTTTTTAGCACCGGGCCCGCTTTTTTTCTGGGCCCCTAGGCTTCAGCCTACTCAGCCTAATGGGTAATCCGCCTCTGGTCCTACTCGCCGTATCTCAATCCGATGGACTACAGCGTGTGGTCGATTTTGGAGGCCAGGGCCTGTTCTAAACGTCACAAAAGTTTGGAGTCGCTGAAGCAGTCGCTGCATCGGGAGTGGGACCGATTGTCGCCGGAGAACCTGCGGCCCATTGCCAAAAATTTCAAGACGCGTTTGGGACTGTGTCTCGCAGCCAAGGGAGGCCATTTCGAAACCAATTGAATATGTTATTGCCAAAGGTATTTGTTATTGTTGTCCATTATTAAATTTGTTTAAATTTCTTTGGTTAATAAAATTTCGATAAAAACGTTTGTCCCCGTTATTTTGGGTCACCCTGTAATTAAAAATAAATGATTTGAGTGGGGTTATAAAAATTGCACAAAATCCCTGTAAATTCAAATTTAATCAATCCTTCTAAAATCCTTCAAATATTTATTAAATAATTATGTACAGGGCTGGGGAATTACATCATTGTACTCGCCACTGGCGAGTAAATTTTCCTTCAGGGCGAGTTAAGTTTTAAGTTATTTTTTCAAACTTCAAACTGTAAAGATGCCAGAATCTGTATTTATTTATTTTTATTAGTTCCCTATATTTTGAATCTTTTGTAATATAAATATTATACTAAATTCTATGCTATAATACTAATATTTTTTCTCTTGTATATATTTCTTATTTTTATCGAACAAAAATATGAAAATGCATTGTAGTAATAATAATTAATTGTTTCTTCAGTTGTTTAAATTTTGTCTTAACTATTTTCAACTGTATATTGCATTTTGCTGGCTGGTAAAATAAATCCCTGGCTGGTGAAAATTTTTGAAAATTTCGCACCCCTGATTATGTAAATCTCTTAATTTAATTTAAACAATTTGTGTAAAATGCTTTAGAATAGGGGTGCACAACCTTTTGAAGAGAAGAGCTACTTTCAAATATATTTGTGTGGGCGAGGGCCACATCAATAACATGGAGAGAATTCGAGTTAGAGGAGATGATCTGTAGCCTACAATCTGATAAAAAAATATGTGGTTTCAGAGGAGAGTGTATGTGTGTGATTGGGGGGGGGGGGGTGTACCCATTTAAGTTCACTTATCCAGTCAAAATACCCAATTCAGTTGTTAAGCATATATCAGCAGTTTTTACATTTTTATATGTAACAGATATAGCAAAGATTATTTTCTAGATTTAAAGATATTCCTTGACATAATTCAGGAGATTATGTTTTGTTTTATTAAAAGTGCTAAAAAAAGAGCATAAATGGCTGGTGCCAAAAATGTGAATTTTATGAACGAAACAGAGACAAGGAGCCGATTAACAAGATTTTTTTATCTACGTTATTTTTAATTTTTCTGCGCCTGATCGACAAAATTTGCGATTTTTACCTTGCCGATCGACGAAATTCGAGATTTTTACAAAGTGATTGATAAAATTCGTGATTTTTACAAAGTTGGTTGATGAAATTTGCTATTTTCTTTCATATGATCAGCGAAATTCGTGATTTTTCTGCTCATGATAGACGAGATTTATAATTTTTCCGCACCTGATTGACAAAATTTCCAATTTCAATGCGCCTGGTCAAAGAAATTCACATTTTTCTGAAGCCAATCTATGAAATTCTCGTTTTTACGAAGCCAATCAATAAAATTCGCGATTTTTACGAAACCGATCAATAAAATTTGCGATTTTTACAAAGTCTATTGATAAAATTTGCTATTTTCTTTCCCACAATCGACAAAATTCACGATACTTCAGCGCTTGATAGATGAAATACACGATTTTTACAAAGCCGATCAGGGTTGCCGGCTTTTAGCTGGGCCAAAAAAAGCCGGCCGGCTTTTTTTGGTTTTATCCACTTAAGAAAAGCCGGCTAAAATTGAAAAAAGCCGGCTTTTATTTTTAAAGTGTTAATTTGTATCGAATCCATATTAAACATAGACTGATTTATTTTTAATTATTTACTACGAAAAAAGTGATAAATTTCTATTTATTTTTTCAAATAAATATGTCTTTATAACCGCCAGGAGTGAACTGTGAAGGCATTATGTCTGAAAAATATAAATCTTGGAAAAAAGAAAATATACTCAAAAAATGTTTTTTAAACTTCTATATTCCATTAGTTCTTATATTACACATTCTTAAGAATTATATTTAATTCAATTATGACAAACTTAAACACATCAAAGCATTCATGGAAACATTCTTACAGGTCAATATGTAAAGATTAAGTCATAAAATGAACAATGTTGAAAGAGAAATTAGGAAGGATT
Organism: Maratus speculifer; assembly: GCA_964019185.1. Taxonomy (NCBI): domain Eukaryota; kingdom Metazoa; phylum Arthropoda; class Arachnida; order Araneae; family Salticidae; genus Maratus; species Maratus speculifer. The sequence continues at coordinate 102,449,328 of OZ025293.1, forward strand.
CAGTATTTGAGGAGAGTTTAATACATAACATAAAATTAAAACAACAACAAAAAATGTTCTAATAAAATTTGTTGAATTAAAATTTTGAATAGCTCTTTGTTATTTAATAGTGCATATATGCCCACTTGCATGAATTAATATATTCATGCATATGCTAATTGAGAATAAATTGTGACTATAAGATGAAATAATGCATAACTCGAAATACTATTTTCAATAGTGAGAAATGGTGTTTTTTTATATGTATGATTTTAAATGTTTATAGGGAATAAAACATGACATTTTAATAACTCTTAAAATTAGTTAAGTAATAAAACAAGTAACCATACTCCTTTAATTTTATAAAGCAGTAAAAATAAAAACACAAGGGAAGGATTAATAGCCTATGTAAATCAGAAAAAGCACTTGGTATGGCCATTTTATAATTTAGCTGACATATTTGCAATTCTGACTATAAACCACTGGCAACTCCATCAATGTGTTATTCTAGTATTAATATCTTTATTATTGAAAAATTGGGTTATAACATAACCCAATTTCTCATAATGAATCATAATTAAAATCCCAATTTTTCATTTTAATAAATAAATTTATTAAAGTCAAAGTGAATTAAACATCATTAAAATTATTTAAAAGACACTTAAAAATGTATAGATTTTAATTAAAAGGCTTCACTGTATAAAAGCCAATTATGGCCAAAAAAAGCCGACTAAAATCAATAAAAGCCAACCGGCCTGGCTTTTTTAATTTTAGCCGGCTTTTTTGCAACCCTGAAGCCGATCAACGAAATTCACGATTTTTCCACGTCTGATCTATGAAATTTGCGATTTTTTCAAAAGCGATAGCCAAAATTCACGATGTTCATAAAGCCGATCGACAAAATTCATGATTTTTACAAAGTCAATAGATGCAGTTCGCGATTTTCGCAAAGCTGATAGACGAAATTCACAATTTTCCTTCGCATGATCGATGAAATTGGCGATTCATCCGAACCTGTTTGACGAAATACGCGATTTTAATGCGACTGAATAACAAAATTCGCAATTTTTCTGCGCCTGATCGACGAAATTCGTGATTTTTCCAGACCTAATCGACGAAATTTGCGATTTTCCGATTCAGATTCGCAAAATTCACGAGTTTTTCGAAGCTAATCGACAAAATTCGGGATTTTTACGAAGCCAATCAATCAAATTTGCGATTTTTACAAAGCCTATCTGCGAAATTCATGATCTTTGCAAAGCCAATCGACGAAAATCGCGAAATTACTCCGCATGATCGATGAAATTCTCGATTTTATTAGAGTCCGATCGATGTAGTTAGGAATTTTTCTGCGTGTGACCAACAAAATTTGCAATATTCCCATCTCTGACCAAAGAAATTTGCTATTTATCGAAATGCGATCAATAAAACTCGCAATTGTTCGGTCTTCGATCAACGAAATGTGTGCTTTTTTCGCTGTAAATTGACAATATACACATTTTTCTTCGACCGAGTATCAATATTCGTTATTTTGTATTAACATTGACGAAATCTGCATTTTTTAATGCGGCAAGATAAAAGTCACGATTTTTTTCTCAGCTTGATAAATGACAAAAACACTATTTTTCCACAGCTGATGAATGAAATTTTCAATATTTTCACGCGTCATCACTTAATTTGCGATTTTCCAGTGTCTTCAGCAAAATTTGCGTTTTTTTTTCCCTCTGATTGACAAAGTTTGCGATTTTTTGTGCCTTATTGACGAAATTCGCTTTTTTTTTTCTTCATGCAATAAACCGAGAAAATATGTTATTTTTCCATCCAATGATAATTTGCAATTTTTTCGAGGAACAACAACATTTATGATTTTTTTTCTTGCTTGATCAACAAAATGTGTGAGTTTTCGTGGCCATCTGACAAAATCTGCGATTTTTCCATTCCTGGTCGAAAAAACTCGCAATTTTTTCGTGCCCAATCGGGAAAATTTGCTACTTTTTTTCTCGAGTTTTCATGAGCAAAATTCACGATTTGTCCGATCCTCATCGATAAAATTTGACTTTTTTCCGCATTTGATCAATGGAACTCGTGATTTTTCCATGCTGATAAATAAAATTTGTGTTTCTTAAATGACGAAATTTTATATTTTCCCGCAGTAAATTGACAAAATTTAGGGTTTTTTTTGTGTGACATATGTGCAAAAATTGCAATTTTTTCCAGTTGTAAATTGACGAAATTTGCGGGCCACATATTAACCCATCATGGGCCACTTTTGGCCCGCGGGCCACAGGTTGTGCATCCCTACTTTAAAATGTAAAATTTTCATGAATTCATAATGCAGTAGATAAAAGGTTAATTTTTAGTGTCTGTTTACGTTTCTATTGGTTTCTCCTATTTCTTCCTGTTTTTCCATTTAACTTTAAACATTTTCCATTAAACTTTAATATTTCTTGAGTATTTTTCCTGCCAAATGAAAACCAATCAATAATTTCATTTCATTTTCAAAGAAATTATTTTCAACATCAGAAATTTTAATACCACCTTTATTAAATTCTGGTAACCAAAGCCCATTTGGCACTTTTCGTATTTTAGGACAAATAACTGGAACATCTAAAACATGCATATCACATTTATAACTATTGTCAATACTATTCAAGTGAATTTTATGTTTTGTTTCACTTGTTTCAATATTACCAAATAATTTTTTAATAAAATTAATTTCACCAATACTTTTATAATTCAAATATTTAATTAAATCTTCTGATAAATATCAGTTTTCTGATCTAGGGTCAATAACTCCACAAACAATTTTCTCTTTACCATTGTACTTCACACTTCCATTCAAAGTTTGGAGTAACACAGTTGGATCCGAACCTTGAGTAGTTAAAACAGTGTCACTCCCTAACTCGTGTTTGCGACTTTCTAATGCCGTATTACCATCTTCATTAAAGACATTTTGGCATAATATGTAAAAAGATGTCTTTTAGTACAATTGGTACATTTAATTTTAGATTTACAGTTGTCTGAAATGGAGTTCTTCTTCAGGCAAAGAAAAAACAAGCCCTTTTTTTTCAAAATTAATCTGTTTTTCATCAAAATAAAGTAAATTAGTTTTAAAATAATTTTCTAATAAGTGACACCTGTCAAAATATGCGTATGTCCTTATACTATTTAACTAAATTCTTATCTTTGGCTTATCATTTATGAATAAATCTGTGGTAGTCAGCATACAATTATATTCCTTATTAAGTTTCTTAGGGTTCTCAAAACCAACCCACCAAGCAAACACGTTCTTCTGAAATGACTTCATTAAAAAAAAAAATCGAGAATAGAATTCAATGCACTCTTGCCCTGAACAGTCTTCCCACGTTGTCTCTCCCATATCCGCAGCACATTGTGCAGCAAGTAGGATTCTACTGGGGGAAGAATGCTTGTACACTTGTCTTCCATGACACCTAAAGATTCTAAGGACCTGAGTTTTGTCTCTAGGTTGTCGTAAAAGGGTGATAAATTAAATTCCTTTCTTGACAATCTGTTGTTAATCAGAACTAACTGAAGAAGGTCTTGAACATATGTTTGTGTAAGGATGTCTTTTCTTCCAAATTGTTCAAGATGTTGAATTACTTTTGATAGTTTTCTGCAGAAATCGGATAACTGTTTACAGTTCGTGCTGTTTTCAATTTCGGCATTATTGCCTGCAGAGCAGGGTTGGCAAGTTTCTTCCGCAGTGGGAAAAAACTGCGAAGAAAAACATGGAAAAAACCAGCTGGAAGAAATGCAAGAAACTGTTTTTCTTTAAAAAATTGCCATATATTTTCATTTTTGTAAGATATAATAAATATATACTTCCTATAACTTTATATAAATTCATTTCACCAGACCAAAACAAATTTAAGTATATATGCTGAATTAATAATTACATCAGTTTTTTAGCCAAGAGCACACGCAACACTAATCTAGAGATTTTCAACCATTGGCTAAATGAAAAGAAATTTGATTCAAAATACACAAAATCAATTAAATGTTATCCATTTCAATTAACCAACATATTTTTTTATTATTTAAATTTCTGAAACTAGTAGTAAATAGTAGATAGTCTTTACTAATTTGGTAGAATGAAACCCATTTACATAAAAGCTTTTCATTTACATAAATTTTATTAATGTAAATAATGTATAATAATTACTGTATTAGAGAGAGATCAACCAAAAATGCAGTTTTGTTTTCGGCCCAAAATCAGAGTTTTGTCAAAAGCGTGGGTGAAAATTCGGCCAGATCAAAACACTCAGTATTCCAAAAGTCTTGTTTCTTTCTTCGGAAATTTTCAACATTATTTTGAACTGTATCAGCTCAAATGAATGCATTGCAATGAACTTCATTGTTTATAATTATCAGTCATCTCATAGAAAAGTTTTAGTTTGAACTGCATTAGATTTCAAATATTCTTTGAGAAAGTTCTAGACTAACAAATGATCATTTACAAAAATCATTATAAAAGAAAGCTCAAGGTGTATATACTTAAAACTAAAATATTTTTTAATTAAATGAAATTCGTATAATTAAAAAATCCTTGTGTCCTGGATGAAAAATTGTATTATTGTTTATGAAAATAAAGTTTTTGGATTATTAACAATTTTACGTTTTACATAATAATAAATACTATACATATATTTAATTTCCATTATGCATATTTATGTATGTATTAATTACTTTAAAACATATGATTTAATTACTTAAATTTTTTTTGGATGTTATCATTTTCGGCCAAAAAATAGGGAGGTCACCTAAATTCGGTTTTGGCCTTATAAACCTGTTTCGGTCTATCCTCTGTATTAAAAAAAGTCATTAAAATCTTTATTTTTCTCAGTACAATGTAACATAGTATAGCAAAAAAGTTTTTTAGCAGTAGGATGCTGCAATCAGTTTCTCAACTTAAATTGGATGAAAGCAAAAAATCTTTTTTTTTTTTCCCCAAGTCCTGCATTTCAGGATAGTTTAAAAGCATTTTGACATACCATAGATATTTTTTGAACACTAATCTTTTAAAATAAGCAGCGAGATATTCATGTTAGATGAAAAAAAAAAAAAATTACAAATTTATTTATTTATTGTGTTGTACAGTATAAAATAATGCAATTTTACCTGGAAGAAAAAATATTTTTATATGAAATAAACAACTTGTAGGTAGTTTCTTTTTCTTTTTTTTTATAAATGGAACAATTAATTAAAAAAAAACCAGGGTTAGCATTTTTGCCGTTTGTGACAGTGGCAAAAACTGGAAAAAATCAGGGGAAAAATGGAAAATGGCAAATTCATTTTTGTCTCTAATGTGTAGTAAAATTTATAAGCTAATAAGGAATATAATTGTATAAAAAATTAAATTTAATAACATATCATTTAATATTTTTATTTAATTTGATAATTAATAAATATAATTATATAATTTTACATATTTTAAATCTTATGGAATAGGTAGAATTCAGTCCAGTACTTAGGAATTTAAGAACCAAATTAAAAATCTGATATCTATTTAAGTAAATTATTTTGTCAGACATTAATATAATTTTTTAATTATCAAAAGGTCTTATATAATGTTGCTACTTTTTATGTAATGAGTCTTAAAAAGATATATAAATATTTAAATCTTTGATACTAATTTATAATTATTTATCTGATGAAACTAGTCTGTTACAGATTAAAAATATATTTAAGTTAAATGGAAAATTACATATTGAAAAAATTATCTGTTAGTCTGAAAGTCTTAGGTACTAATTTATTATTATTTATCTGATGAAACTAGTCTATTACAGATTAAAAATATAATGAAATGGAAAATACTGAAAAAATTCTGTGCTATGTCTTGTTCAGAAATTAGATTTTTCTCCCTCCTTTTTACATACTAAGAACAGATTCATTATATTTTATAAAATGCATGATTTTACTCAGGAGTGGGAAATTTTTAGAAAATCTTACCAGCCAAAGATTTACTTAGCCAGCCAGCACGGTACCGTCAAAAATAGTTGACAAAATCATATGCAATTGCACAAATAATTAATTACTATTACTGCAATGCATTTTCATAATCCTACTGCTCACAAAATGATAAAAAATGTAGAACAAAGGAAAGCTTAATATAGGATAGAACTTAATTTAATGTGCAAAATTTTGGAAAGTTACAATATTAAAGTTAAAAAAAAAAGTTTTTGGTATATCTCTACAGGCTACAATTTTTCAAAAACTACCTAAAGATTATCTCACCCTGTCAGAAAATCCACTCACCACTAGCGAGTAAAATGATGTATTTCCTCACTCCTGATTATACTTATTTTACATAAGGGTTCAAAAATAAATTTAGATTATTGATTTTTTAACTAACAAGGAAGGTCTCCATTGGGGGCATACTCAGAATTTTTTGAAAAAAATACGAATTAAACTACTCATGTAGGTAATAAAGGATCAGTGAAAATTAGCGGCGGAATTACATTATTAGATATGTAAAAAAATAAAATAGTTTGGAATAATTGGCGTGAAAAGCTGAAAGCGACGCGGGATTTGGCAAGCAGTGCATTTCCTCGCCAAAAGCAGACGATTTTAACGAATCTGAAAATTGATTTTAATTGAGTTCACTGTTAAAAATCTGCAGCATTTACTCCAACGTCAATCCACTACTTTTATAGAATATCTCTCTTCTGACCAATGAGAATGCTGAATGAGAATTACTGCAATGTCACTCCACCGCTTGTATATAATATCTCTATCCCAACCAATGAGAAAGCTCCATTTCACGGCCAAGTAACCATTTTCTATACAAGCAAGGGAGTGCGTTGCGGCAAAATGCAACAGATTTTTATCTGTGTATTTTTCAATTTGGAACAACTTTAATCAATTTAAATTGTGTTTTAAATGATAAAATATATTAATTTCATTTTGTTATAAGTACATATAAACGTATATGACAAAATTACACTTAAAGTAAAGTAAAAATGCAAAACTAAAATTATTTAAACTAAACTTATTTAAATAAATTGAACATAGAAAGTTTTTTCTTTAAAAGGTATTCACTGATAAAAATCTGTTGCATTTTGCTGGAACGCATTCCCTTGCTTGTATAGAAAACGGTTACTTGGCCGTGAAATGAAGCTTTCTCATTGGTTGGGATAGAGATATTATATACAAGCGGTGGAGTGCGTTGCAACAAAATGTAGCAGATTTTTAACAGTGTTCGAAGCGTAAAAGCGTATTTTTCAAAATTTCGTTTTTTCGACAACCGGAGATAAATCGCCAAATAAACGAAATTTTCATTAATTTTTTACGGACACTGCAATGAAGTTCCGCCGAAATTTTTTTTATAAACATATATAACTATATGAGAAGAACATTCTGTAATTTTTTCAGATTTTTCTGAGTATGCCCGTATGGAGACCTTCCTTGTAAGTATCAAGTTTTTTTTTCTTTCATGGATTTTTTTTTTCTTTTTTTGGGGGGGGGGGGGAAATTTAAATGGACAGGTTATTTTTGCCACCACTTTGGCAAAAACTTATTTTTGCCGGGATAGTTTTAACCAGATTTTTTCCACCTATGACAAAAACTTACCTACCCTGATTTTTTTTTAGTGATAAATTAACTTGAGCAGCAAACAATATATTATTTAATACAATATATGAATTGAAATCTGTCATTGTTTAAGTTTAAAATCACTAAATACCTTTTACACACATTAATAAAATTCATTAACAAACAATGTCAGTTACATTAAAAGTCATTTGCTTTTGGCAGAAAAAGTACTGCTCGTTTCGGTTTTTTTGCCAAATATTCAAAAATGTTTAATTTTTTCTCAGACTTTCTACTGTAATTCTGCTGCTAAATTTGACTGATCCTTTATTAAGTATATGAGTAGTTTAATTATTAATTTTTTCCTTTCAAAATATTTCAAGTACGTCCAGTATGGAGACTTACTTGTAAGTATGTGGAGCATAGTGATCACAAAAGATATTTTGCATTTCAGTGACATGTTTTGTAATTGTTCGCAGAGATATATCTTCATTTAGAATATTTAACTAGTCATCAGGGTATCCATATGTTATAAGTTTATCAGTATCACTTAGTTCTTGCCTCATGTAATTAAAATAAAATCTTTAAAACCCTGTTTTAAAATACTAATTTTTGCCAGTGGCAAAAATTATGACAAAAAGTATTTTTGCTGGGACGGTTTTTTCCATGGTTTTTACCATGGTTTTTTCCACTTCGGCAAAAATTTGCCAACCCTGAAAAAAACCCATCCCTCTACCTTTTAGAGTAGTAAAAAATCATTACCTGAAAATGTCTGCTGAACCTGAAGTTTGTTATTAAAAGAATAACTTATCTTTGCAAAAATAATATTTTTAATAATGATTAAATTTGCTAATTTAGATTTCATGTAATTATACTTTCTTTTACATAGTTAATATACTTTAGCTTTGAGCATTTATTTTAATTTTTGGTGGTTTCTTCCAGTTTTTTCCATTTCTTCCAGTTTTTTCTGGTTTTTTCCAGTTTCTTCTACTGTCCTGGAAGAAATAGGTTTCTTCCGGAAGAAACCCAACCCTGCTGCAGAGGGTAAACAAATTTAACTTGGTCGTCTTAAACTTTGTCTTCATGAATTTTGCTGAATTAATTCCTAAAGGTTAGCCATAATCTTCCATCACCATCAAACAGCTGTAATTTAATTTCATGTAAGCTAAGTGGTCAGGACAATGTTCTTTCAACATCTAAAATACTGCTGTGTTCTTCAATAGGCATTTTTTTGGACGCATATCCAGGTCGGTTTAAAGCAATCTTGAATTGCAACAGAGTCATAAGAAATTATGACTAATTTCAGGCAAGATCTGTGACAAAATGTGTTCATTGTAGATTAGCATTAAAAAATTTAAGTTTTTAAAAAACCTAAGATATATTGCTGAAAAATAAAGTAAGTATATATTGTCATCTATATATTAAAACGAAAGGCAGAAAAAGTAATCGTGGTTTAATTGCGTCTCTACGCATCGATACTTGCGCCGGTCTCTGAGAGTCTCCTCCTATTGGTTAATCGGAGGAGAGTAGTTACTGTCTGTAAGAGCATTTGCAAAGCGCATTTGTAAATATGGGATAAGAACGCTGACACTGTTTAATGCAATGCTATAATAATTAATTTTTAACTTTACTCATCTTATAATGATTGGAATACATTGTTTTTTTCACTTTACGTAAGTTAATTAATTTATTTCCATCTGTATTCTTTTTTTGCAATGTTATTGCCGGCAATCTTAGGCTTAATTGTAGAGATGTTTCATATGAAATTGAAACATTCAATAAGTTAATGATTAAAGTGTTTATTTACGTTCTTGGCCGATAAATCATTTTCTATATTGTAATTTTCAAATTTATTTATTAGTATGTGTAAAAAAAAAAGGCTGGAAATCACATTGTTTTTTGTTTCGTGTTTTGATGGTGCGATTTTCGACGGATAGTTTGACTTCATGGATGTAAACAGATTCGCAAATCACTATTTTTTGCTTCAGTTTCTTATTATACTCATGTCAAAAAACGGTGATTTTTTTCCCACTTATAATTTCATTTTTGAGCAAATTCATAATTTTTAGGAAGTATTTACATTACATCTCATAGTCTCGCCGAATAATAGAAAATTGCATATGAAATGAAAATAATCCCAGTTATAAACAGCTTTGTAAATCATTAATATTTCTTTAATGTTTCACTTTTTTTTGAGTACTTTTTTAAAAAAGTGTTCCCGTGACAAAATTTGCTGAGTTTTTTTCGGGAGAAGGAGGAGGGAATATTTTGATGAAATTTGCTATATTTTTTTTTTTTTTTTTTAATCGCTTGATCTTGATCTCTCAACAATGTTTTTTCAGAAATATGAAGATCATTATAATCAACAAAGAAAAATAAAATTATCAGAAGAGATCCCTCTTTTTGCATAGCTTTCAATCATGATAAAGCAGTCTTTATATACCATATTCATTGCTTGCTGGGTTTTTTTTTTTATGATTATTTGGCAAAATTTGCATTTTTTGTGGTACTTAGATGATTTGAAAATTACAATATAGAAAATGCTTTATCGGCCAAGAACGTAAATAAACACTTGGAAATAAAAATAACTTATGTAAAGTGAAAAAACCAATGTATTTCAATCATTATAAGATAAGTAAAGAAAAAAAATATAATTATCATAGCATTGCATTAAACAGTGATAGCAAAAATGCAGTCTCTCTGTGTTGTTTTCTCACAATCTGTTTACCAATATTTGCGTTTTTTGAAGTACCTAGACAAATTTAAAGTATTTTTTCAAGATCTTTTGACGAAATTCACATCTTTTCTGGTACCAGGAAAAAATTATTTGTTTTCTTAGGAATTTTCGGTAAAATTTGTCATTTTTTTCTCGCTATCTTTCGATGTAATTTGCCGTTTTATCAAATTTATGCTTTTTTCATGATTTTTTTTAAAAATTTGTCGTTTTTTTCGTTATTTTCAGAAATTTGTCATATTTTCGCTTTTTTTTCTTTGCAAAAATTACCTGTTTTGCGATCTTTTGATGAAATGTGCCTCTTTTTTTTCATCTTTTGACAAAATGTGTTGTTTTCTCACAATCTGTTTACCAATATTTGCGTTTTTTGAAGTACCTAGACAAATTTAAAGTATTTTCAAGATCTTTTGATGAAATTCACATCTTTTATGGTACCAGGACAAATTTGTTTTCTCAGGGATTTTCGGTGAAATTTGTCGTTTTTTTTCACGCTATCTTTCAATGTAATTTGCCGTTTTATCGAATTTATGCTTTTTTTGTTAAATTTGTCTTTTTTTTTTTTGTTATTTTCAGAAATTTATCATATTTTCGCTTTCTTTTCTTTGAAAAAAATTACCTGTTTTGCAATTTTTTCTTGAAATGTGCCTCTTTTTCATTTTTTGACAAAATGTGTTGTTTTCTCACAATCTGTTTACCAATATTTGCGTTTTTTGAAGTACCTAGACAAATTCAAAGTATTTTCAAGATCTTTTGACGAAATTCACATCTTTTATGGTACCAGGATAAAATTATTTGTTTTCTCGGGGATTTTCGGTGAAATTTGTCATTTTTTCTCACTATCTTTCGATGTAATTTGCTGTTTTATCGAATTTATCCTTTTTTTCATGATTTTTGTTTGTGAAATTGTTCTTTGTTATTTTTTTTTAGAAATTTGTCATTTTTTTCCACTATTTTTAGCTAAATTTACCATTTTTTGCGATTACCTGGATAAATTTTATGTGCTTTTTGAGATCTTTGGGCGAAATTCACATCTTTTATGATAACTGGATGAAATTCGTCATCTTGAGTTCTTTCGGCAAAGTTTATCGTTTTTCTCGATTTCTTTCGATGACAGTTGTCGTGTTGTCATGATTTTTCGATGTAATTTGCCGTTTATTGAAGATCTTTTTGCAAAGTTTATCTTTTTTGTGATTATTTGATAAAATTTGCTTTTTTTTCAATCCTTTGACGAGAATTGTTGTTTACTCACAATCATTTGTCGAAATTTGTTGATTTCTCACAATATTTTGAATTTTTTTTCATATGTTTACAAATTTGTCATTTTTTAAGGATTTTTTTGTCAAAATTTACCTTTTTTTTTCAAAATTTTTTCATGAAAATTGCCATTTTTTTAGACGAAAGAAAGATTTACAATATAGAAAATGCTTTATCAGCCAAGAACGTAAATAAACACTTGGAAATAAAATAACTTACGTAAAGTGAAAAAACCAACGTATTTCGATCATTATAAGATAAGTAAAGAAAAAAAATATAATTATCACAGCATTGCATTAAACAGTGATAGCAAAAATGCAGTCTCTCTGTGTTGTTTTCTCACAATCTGTTTACCAATATTTGCGTTTTTTGAAGTACCTAGACAAATTTAAAGTATTTTCAAGATCTTTTGACGAAATTCCCATCTTTTATTGTACCAGAACAAAATTATTTGTTTTCTCGGGGATTTTCGGTGAAATTTGTCATTTTTTTCTCACAATCTTTCGATGTAATTTGCTGTTTTATCGAATTTATCCTTTTTTCGTGATTTTTGTTTGCGAAATTGTTGTTCTTTGTTATTTTTTTTAGAAATTTGTCATTTTTTTCCATTATTTTTAGCTAAATTTACCTATTTTTGCGATTACCTGGATAAATTGTATGTGCTTTTTGAGATCTTTGGGCGAAATTCACGTCTTTTATGATAACTGGACGAAATTAGTCATCTTGAGGTCTTTCGGTAAAGTTTATCGTTTTTCTCGTTCTTTCGATGAAAGTTGTCGTGTTGTCATGATTTTTCAATGTAAATTGCCGTTTATTGAAGATCTTTTTGCAAAATTTATCTTTTTTGTGATTATTTGATAAAATTTGCTTTTTTTTCAATCCTTTGACGAAAATTGTTGTTTACTCACAATCATTTGTCAAAATTTGTTGTTTTCTCACAATATTTTGAATTTTTTTTCATAATTTGTTTACAAATTTGCCATTTTTAGGGATTTTTTTTGTCAAAATTTGCCTTTTTTTTTTTTAATTTTTCATGAGAATTGCCATTTTTTTTTAGACGTTTTGGCAAAATTATTTTTGTGCAATACTTTTGCGAAATTTGTTTTATTTGGGATATCTAGACAATTTTTTTTTGCAGTTTTTTGACAAATTTTTTAGAGATCTTTTGAAGAAATTTGTTGTTTTTTGCAATCTGTTGACGATATTTGCTGTTTTATTTTCCCACATCTATTTATAAAATTTCCGGGCAATGTTTTTTTTTTTGGTGGGGGGGGGGGGAGTATTTTGATGAAATTTTCTAATTTTTGTGATTATTTGCCAGAATTTGTGTTTTTTATGGTACCTAGACAAACTTTGGTACATAGCAAATGATTTCTAGCATTTTTTTTTTAAACTTAAACAGTTAAAAAATAATCTTCAAACATTTTCAAGAGTCTGTGACGTGTGTCGCAGCGTTGCACCAATTCTGCGCCCGGGATCATGTCATGTTGGTGTTACGTTGGTAAATGGAAAAGCATATTGAAATTTTTAATAAATATTAATCTTTTTTAAAAAAAAATTTTCTTTGAAAATTTTTTTATAGTGGCAAAATACTTTTTTTTCTTTGATTCTTTCATATTGTTGCTGTCAAGTTTTGACGGGTTTCACCTAGCCAGAATAAATATTATCATTAATTTTTTTAATATGTGAAATTTACATGTATTTTTGATTTATGAAAAGGTAATAGAAAAGTAGTTGAAAATGCAAATGTTTATTTGTTGAATGGGGTGGGTAATGTAACAACAAATTAACCACGGAGAGGATCATTGTTATAGTTGTTGCTAAATGGCAAACTATAAATTCAGTCTTATTTTGCTGCGAAGTAAGTGAAGTATGTATATTTTGTATGAAATGAGTGATGACAGTAATTTATGATTTATTCATGTTATGTACAATTTATTGGTGTTGTATTTGTAAATGAAAAATTATCAAATGAGAGAGATTCTAATTCTATGACAGCATGTTTGAATGTAACTCGGCCAATTGCGGGTCATTTGCCTGGATGTAAAATGCAGGTTGTTCTTTTATTTATTGAAATTTTTGCTGAAGATTAGTCGTTAAAAAATCCTTTAATAGCTGGAAAATACCTTTTTCTTTCTTCGGTGCCGTCAAGTTTTGACGGGTTCCATCTAGTGTAATATTAAATCAAACATAATATAATTTGTGATAAAATAAAGCATAATTGTAATTAAAATATAGTGGAAAACAAGTAGCTGTAACAGTAGTCAGCATTTAAGATATTTCTTGCATGTCAGTTTAAGAGTCAAAAGGATATTTTTTCCAAAAAAAAAAAAAGTAATACTAATATTGTTATTTGAAGAATTAAACATCACATCAATAGAGATAATAGATCATGACTATGGATGACATCTTGGAATTTAAAAGTAACAAAATAAAACCAACTTTCTCAATCACAGTTATAGTAAAGATGAAAATAAGCACTCACTAGTCACCACTCAGCAACTAAATGTTAAAAAAACTGGCGACTAAAAATTTGGAATGTACCGGCCAAATGCAGGATTTTCAAAAAAATATTTTGTCAAAAAATCTCAGAATAAAAACCTACGAATTTCATCAAAAAAATCACAAAAACGCTAATTTTGTGAAAAGGTTGCAGAAAAATGCAAATATCTTCAATAAAATCGCAGAAAAACATGAATTTTGGCATTGGATCGCAAAAAAGGCATGAATATTGTGTAAGGATTGTGAAAAAACTTGAATATCGTCAAAAGATTGCAAATATCGTCAATCGATCACAAAAAGATCGCAAATATCGTCAATTGATCGCAAAAAGAACTCAAACATCGTCAAAGAATCACAAAAAAACACAAACATCAAAGAATCACAAAAAAATGTAAACATTGTCAAAGGATCACAAAAAAAGCACAACTACAGTCGTACCCGCATAAACGAATATTGACGGTTCCAAAAATAATATTCAATTAAATGGGTTATTTGATTAAACTGGGAATTATATAATTGTAATATTTAATGCTTAACCTCCTCAGTAATGAGACCAACTTTGAGTCTTAAATTTTTTTTTATTTCTTGGTAAATAGGTTTTTTGTACATTTGAAATATAATGGAAAAATGTTAATTTTTTTTTTTTTAATGAAAAAATGAGTGTCTCTTACAGAAGACATCCGGTCAATGACATATGATATGTATATACAGTCGACTCTCGTTAATTTGAACTTGTCGGGACCACAAGAAATGTTCAAATTATGGAAAATATGAAATGAAAACATGCTTAACCAAATGCTTTAACCCCTTCGCGATGGGAGCCTTTTATGAAATTTTTAATATTTAGTCACCAGTTTTTAAATATGTTTGTGCCTTCTTGAATCGAGAAAATGCTCAGCAGGCAAATTTTACTGGTGAGAATTACCAAGAATTCTTAAGCCCTTTTTGCGGCAGGTATACTTGTCGTTTGTCCCCCAAGGAGTTACTATGGTGCTATTACAAAGGGATTAATGTTATAGTATTTTTTTAATTTATTTCATCTGTTATCATTAGAATATGATTTAATATTAAATTAGAATGTATAAATATATAAACTAATTAAAAGATTAAAAACAAGCACAATGGAAGAAAAATTTAAAGCGTCGCTGATGGACAGACGGGACACTAAGAAAGTGGATATCAAATGCATTGGATTATATGTATACTCTTTCGGAACAATTTTTACAAAAATCAGGGAAAGAAAGTTATTCAAATGATCTGAAATCTGTGAGAAAGAAAAGAAAATTGAAAAATCTGAATTCTAATTAGTTCGAATTAAACTAAGTCAAGCGAAAATGAGTTCGAATTAAGCAAAAATTTGAATTATCCGATTTCGAATTAACGAGAGTCAACTTAATTTTAAATATTTTATGACCAAATATCATTTTAATGTTATAGTACACATTTATAATAATACAAAATATATTTTTAAGACTAAAAAGTTATTTAATGGTATGGGAACAACATACATAACAGTTTGAAAATTAAATTGATAATTATCTAGTCTTTTAAAAATGACTGAAACTTAATTTGAAAAAATATACAATTATTGCTGATACTTTCATAAATATCAGTAAGTATTTTTAAATCAAATTTTAAAACATTATTTTTTATAAACTAATTTGAAACATTGCCTGTCTTCTTCCAAATAATCATGAAAACTTCACATGGAGTGCGTCGAATCCTTGAAGAATTGGGTTTATAACCAAACATCCTACATCGATTTTTTTTGTAGATGGTTTGAGAATCTCAGACGGATGTGAATTTTTTCTTTGTCGCAAAGGAGCAGTTGGCAAGAAAATTTTTTGATTGTATCTTTTTTTCTGTGGAGTTGACGGCTCACTAGGAGTATGCTCTGAGCCACTGCATTCTTCTGTGCCATAGAAAAGATATTTTTGTAGATGAACTCTGAAAGCAAGACAGTAGTCTAATATTTCTTTCTTTGCTCTGTTGAGCACTGTTTGGGGACCCCTATACTCTATACAACTGGTAGCTATAGCCAAGAAAAAAAAAAAAAAAAATTCTTATGGTGCATTTTTTTGTTTTTGTATGTATTTCTATAATAGCTTAGAATACAATTAAAGAAATCAACACCTCCTATAAATTCATTACACTTAATAAAGGATGGATGATTCTCTGAAATCTGACGATTCTCTTTATCTTTTTTCGACCATTGCTTGCATACATCTTCAGGGTGCTTACAGTCTGCTGAAGAAGCAAGAATGACTGTTTTGTAAACAAACATTTCAGGATGCAAATTTGTCCATCATTTCGAATTTTTTGATCGATTGAACCCCGACCAAGCTTTTTCATATCAGCGTATAGTTTAAAATTTACATTTGATCATATGTAGTACCCTTTCACAGAGTACCTGTTCCCTGGCATTCAGCTATACACTATATGGCCATTGATGACCATCCACTTACGATTTTAGACATTTTGTAAATATCTAGAAAAATACATGAGGAATTATCCCAAAACTCTCAGTGTATAAATATAGTACAAGTCATACATTTCTGTGAAGATTTTTTCCCTAAACTCCATAGGGGACCGTCAACAAATTACAAAAGAATGAACATCTTTTGGATTACCTGGCTAATGTAGCAAAAGCGCTCAAACTGTAGATTATGATTAAGTGGCTTATTGTAATAAACTGTGTTCATTTTTATGCGAATAGCATGTATACTCGTAGAGAAATTAAGGTTTTTATAAAAATGGTCCCAAATTTTGCCAAATTTTTTGCTTATAATTTGCAGAGTTCTTAATATAAAGTAACATTCTTTTCTGGAAATATGACAAATAATATTGCACACAGTATTCTGTAATCATAATTAAAAAATAATAAAAGTTGTATGATAAATGAGTAGGTTTACTAAATAATTTTTCACTGTGCATGCATCAACGATATCAAAATTTCATTTGCATATTGTGTTAGCTAGATGTATAGAGCAACTTTTGTGAAAGTCTCAAAATCATAGCTTGAAAATTCTGAAAGTAATCTTCTATAGAATAAGCATAAAATCTGTTGCTCCTAAAATGAAGCAAAAAAAATGTGGGTTTTTATCCAAATGTAATAGTACGTCCCTTATTGTATGTTCTATATTGACACTAATCAATGAATATATGGATACAACCCATCTTGTTTTTGCTTCGTTTTGGGAATAACAGATTTTACCCTTATTCTATTGACGATTATTTTCAGAATTTTCAAGCTATGATTTTGCGACTTTCACAAAAGTTGCTCTATACATTTAGCTAACATAATGTGCAAATGAAATTTTGATATTGTTGACGCATGTGCAGTGAAAAATTTACTAAACCTACTTATTTTCCATATGATTTTTATTATTTTTTAATTCTGATTACAGGGTATTATGTGGAATGCTGTTTGTCACAGTTTCAGAAAAGGTTATTACTTTATATTAAGAACCCTGCAAATTATAAGCAAAAATCCTGGAAAAATTTGGGACTGTACTTATAAAAAAAAAAACCTTAATTTTTCTACGAGTATAAATGCTACTGACTTAAAAATAAACACAGTTTATTACAATAATCCACTTAATCATAATCTACACTGAGAGTTTCAGGATAATTCCTCATGTATTTTTCTAGATATTTAACAAAATGTCCAAAGTCGCAAGTGGATGGTCATCAATGGCCAGGTAGTGTATAATGAAAGATGCCCAATAAATGTATTGAAGCAAAATATCTGCCCATATATAAGGTAGAGCCAGGGGGTCAATTCTCTGTAAGTTTAAGCATTATTTTTCCACCAGTATCTAAATATTTTCCATCATTCTCATTTATGTCTGTATTTATTTTGTCTCCTGTACCTTGATATATAAAAAAGTCTAATTTGAGACCATCTGAATCTGCCGCTAAAAGACCTTCAATCCACAGGGATTTGTTTTTCCTTTGATAATCGTCTTACGACTGAGAATTTTTTTATTCAATAGACATCCTGAAACAAAAGTTTGGAGAATAGATCTGTCTTTCCCAAATTTATCTTCAGACTTTCCTTCATCTGTTATAGACCGGGCGGCGGCGACGCGAATGACTACGTCATCGAGTTACGGGATGGAATCATGATGTAGGACAAGATTATTAGGTGTAGATTAAGGAATGACTGGTCTGCCTCGGCATTTCTTGGTACGATATGAGTAACAGCGGGCGCCAACTGGCCATTTTGGCGTCATTTTCATGTCATCGAGTTACGGGATAAAATTGGTGCCAAATTAAAGCTAAAATAAAGTATTTTAAGAATATTTCGGTCTGCCTGCGCATATCCTCGTATAAACCCTCGGCAGACTGAAATTTAAACAAAAAATAACGTTATAATGTAAAATTCATCATGACTACGTCATCGAGTTACGGGATGAAATCATGATGTAGGACAAGATTATTGGGTGTAGATTAAGGAATGACTGGTCTGCCTCGTCATTTCTTGGTACGATATGAGTAACAGCGGGCGCCAACTGGCCATTTTGGCATCACTTTCACGTCATCGAGTTACGGGATGAAATTGGTGCCAAATTAAAGCTAAAATAAAGTAATTTTAAAATATTTCGGTCTGCCTGCGCATATCCTGGTACAAACCCCAATAATCTTGTCCTACATCATGATTTCATCCCGTAACTCGATGACGTAGTCATATTGAATTTTACATTATAACGTCATTTTTTGTTATAAATTTCAGTCTGCCGAGGGTTTGTACCAGGATATGCGCAGGCAGACCAAAATATTCTTAAATTACTTTATTTTAGCTTTAATTTGGCACCAATTTCATCCCGTAACTCGATGACATGAAAGTGACACCAAAATGGCGAGGTGGCGCCCACTGTTACTCATATCGTACCAAGAAATGATGAGGCAGACCAGTCATTCCTTAATCTACACCCAATAATCTTGTCCTACATCATGATTTCATCCCGTAACTCCATGACGTAGTCATTTGTGTTGCCGCCGCCCGCTCTATTACTGTGAGATAATGATAAGTGAGATAATGAGATAATCCCTTTGTTTTAAATTGTCTCTAATTAAAAAGTAACTATCACACGACATGTTATCTTTGTTAGAAATAGTAGGACCTTTTTCTTATCACCCTTGCACTAATTTATAATACTTCTCAAATTAAATATCTTTATTAATTCATTTCTTAAATACCTGCATTATCTCCATACGTTAATTATTTCTATTTAATTTACTATAGTTGTCATAAAACCTTTTTAAAAATAAAAGTCATTTCAATAGTTTATTTAAAATAACCTTATTAAAGTAATTGAATAAATTTAACTTACCTTTTCAAACAATAGTTATTTTCCATAAAGTGTAAGTTTTATAATTAATAAGTTTAAAGAAACTTTGTTTCTAAAACCACCTGTCTGTTCTTTATAAATACCGGCAACATATTGAACTCCCATATGTACTTCCCGGTTTAATTTCATTTGTTTAATTGAGTAATTCATAGAAGTAATAACAGATGGCGTCGCGATCGTAGATCGTATCGCAATCCACGTCATCTTTAGTTTTGCATATGACGTTCTGGAAACCGGTAGAAGGATGAGCTGCCTTGCGTAGAGATTCGTTTTAGACTGCCGGTAAGATATAAATAGAATAGCGGGCAGGTTCTTATCAGTTCATTCACGCTTTCTTTCTGCCGCTGTTCGTTCGACTATTTCAATGTTTTGAGTAAAGTTTTATCAGATGTTTGGTCAGTATGGAAAACTTTTAGGATAATTTTAGTTCAGCTGAATTTCTGCTTTTATGTTCGTCTTCCTTATAAAAGGACTTTTTCAATGTGAGTCATCTTAGTGATATAAAGAAATTTGGCTGCTGTCTCCTGGAGTGAAATGACGAGCCTTGTTTTTGATTTTTGAATGCCTTGAAGGCGATTTAAAGTATTTATTGGGAAGAGTGAGATCAGTGTTTGTGTAAACCTCTTTCCCTGTTTGAACTGGTAATCGTCAGATGCTCAAGTACAGACTTATTGCTGTGCAATTTCCATAGAAGCTTTAGTGACGGTGTTTTAGTTAATATGCCGTTGAAAGAGGCAAGTGTATTTTCTTGTGCCAGATCGTTCTTGAGGTAAAGCACTTCTTTTAATGAAGTAGTAGGGTCTTCCTAAGAATAGATCAAGCCTTTGCATCAGTGTCCTAGAGTAGGGATGCACAACCTTTTCAAGAGAAGGGCCACTTACAAATATGTCTGGGTGGTCGAGGGCCACATAACTAACACAGAGAGGATTCGATTTGGAAGAGTTGATCTGTGACCCATAATCAGATAAAAATATATAGTTTCATAGGAAAGTGTGTGTGTGGGGCGGGGGAGGGTTACCTCTTAAAATTCGCTTATCCAGTCAAAATATCCAATTCAGTAGGTAAGGACATTTCAGTGTTTTTTACGTTTTTATATATAACAGATATAGCAAGGATTATTTTTGAGATGTAAAAATATTCTTTGACTTTATTCAGGAGAGTAAGTTTTGTTTTACTAAAAGTGCTAAAAAAAAGCATAAATGGCTGGTGATAAAAAATGTGAACTTCAGAGACCAATAAGTTACATTTATAATTCTTCCACGCCTGATTGACCAGATTTGCGCTTTTTACGAAACTAGTAGGCAAAATTCGCATTTTTTAAGAAACCGACCGAGAGTATTCACAATCTGTCCTCGCCCGATCAACAAAATTTTATATTCTTATAAAATTGATCGAAAAAATTCACAATTTTTACGAAGTAGATCGACGAAATTCATGATTTTTAAAAAGTCGATCGACAAATTTTGCGATTTTTCCTCACATGATTGACGAAATTCTTGATTTTTTATTCCTGATCGGTGATATTTCCAATTTTTCTTCGCATGATCGACAAAATTTACAATTTTTCTTCGCATGACCGAAGAATTTATGATTTTTATGAATCTGATCGATGAAAATTGTGATTTTTCTTTACAAGATCAACGAAATATGTGATTTTTTCACGCCTGATCAAGAAAATTAGTGATTTTTCAGAGCCTAATCGACATAATTTGCAATTTTTATTAAATCGATCGAGAAAATTCACGATCTTTCTGTGACTGAACAACAAAATTCATGATTTTTAGGAAGTCGATCTTCAAAATTAGTACTTTTTAAGAAGCCGATCGATGAATGCGATTTTTAAAAAGCTTATCAACGAAATTCGTGATTTTTACAAAGCCGATTAACGAAACTTGCAATTTTTCCACGCCTAATTGACCTGATTGAATAATTTTTGATTTTTTTGCACCTGATCAACAAAATTTGCAATTTTTAGGAAGTCGATCGGCAAAATTCATGATTTTCCTTCACATGATTGACGAAATTCGTGATTTTTACAAAGCCTATCAAGGAAATTCACGATTTTTCCATTTCAGATAGACAAAATTTCAGATTCTTCCACGCTTTATTGACGAAATTCGTAATTTTTATGAAACCAATCGAGGAAATTTGAAATTTTTCTTCGTATGATCTACAAATTTCGCGATTCTTCCGCATCCGATCGATGAAACTTGCAATTTTATTAGATCCTGATCGACATAATTAACAATTTTTCCATGTGTGATCAACAAAATTAGAAATATTCCCGTCTCCGACCAACGAAATTTGCGATTTTTCGGTGTCCGATCGAAAAAATGATCTTTTTCCACCCTTAATTGACGAAATACCCATTTTCTGCACCCAGTCAACGAAATTTGCTATTTTTTTTAATTAAATCTTACGAAATATGCATTTTTTACGCGGCAAGATGAAACTCGCAATTTTTCTCTATTAACTCATTCACTATTTTTTCGCAGCCGATCAACGAAATTTTTTCATTTTTTCCACACTTGATCGTTAAATTCGTAATTTTTCTGTGACTTGTCAACAAAATTTGCAATTTTATTAAAGCCTAATTGATGTAATTAGCAACAAATTTAGCAATATTCCCGTCTCTGGCCAACCAAATTTGTGATTTTTTGGAATCCGATCAATAAAACTCACGATTTTTCGGTGTCCGATCGAAGAAATGTGTTCTTTTTCCACCCTTAATTGGAGAATACGCATTTTTTCGTGCCTTATCAACGAAATCTGCACTTTTTTTACGCGGCAAGTTGAGACTCGCTATTTTTTATCTCTTGCAAACTGACTCATTCACGATTGTTTCGGAGCCGATCAACGAAATTTTCAGTTTTTCCGCGCATCATCGATAAATTTGTGATTTTTTTTTCGTGCCTTATCAACAAAATTTGAGATTTTTTTTTCGGTGTCCAATCAACGTAAACCACGTTTTTTTTTTTTTTTTTTTTTTTTTTTTTCACACGATAAACCGCGAAAATATGCTATTTTTGTTTGCAAACGATGAATTTAATTTTAAATTTTTTCGAGCATAATCACCAAAATTGACGATTTTTTCTTGTCCGATCAACGAAATTTTTTTCGCCTAAGACAGACAAAAATTGCAATTTTTCTGTGCCTGATTGACAAGACTCGCGATTTTCCGTGCCCTATTGGGAAAATTTGCTATTTTTTTCCGAGTCTCATGGGCAAAATTCGCGATTTTTCCATATGTGATGAGCGAAATTTGCAATTTTCCCGGTCCTCATTGACAAAATTCGCTTTTTTCTGCACTTGAGCAATGAAATTCGCAATTTTTCCATGCCGATCAACGAAATCTGCGATTCTTAAGTGACGTTATTTCAATTTTCCCGCAGTAAATTGATGGAATTTATGATTTTTTTTCCTGTGACATATACACAAAAAATCCAATTTTTCTAGTTGTAGATTGAGGAAACCCGCGGGCCACACGTTAACCCTTCGAGGGCCACTTTTGGCCCGCGGGCCACAGGTTGTGCATCCCTATCCTAGAGTATAACTGGTAATATGCATAAAAGCAATCATGTCGTGAGTCTAGTCTTTTCCGTTCTGATATTCTCCTCTATAAACAAATAAATTCTATGGGTAAATGTTATATTATTTAAAGATTTTAATGGATTTAATATTTAATTGCTGTTTTATTATGAAATAGATTAAGTATGTTTTTGTTGAATATATATATATATATATTGAACTTTAATAAATGGATTTGTATTTTTAATGTTATCTTTATTTTTGTTTATAGTACTTACATTTAATTTAAACATTAATTTAAATTAACAATGTCTTTATTTACAATAGTTAACATAATTTTGGGGGGTTTAATAAAATCATCAAGAATAACGCTTTCCACTGTACTCTAGCACTCTGCTATTCTAAGCCCCAATTCATTACGTCTTTCGTAATGTAAAATAACAATCTTGAACGCGGGTGTCTTTTGAATCATCCATATTCTAGGATATTTTAGATAGGTCTTTATAATTGTAATAGCCCAAAAAAAAAAAAAAACCTCAGATTCTGTAAGTAAAAGGCTTTTTCCAGTCTCTACTGTTTTTAAGTTAATTTTTTTTTATTGTTTTACACAAAAGCTATAAATTTTTTTTTTTTTTAACTGAACATTCTCTGAGTTTTTTAAATAATGGATCCCAAAACATATTCAATTTACCTCAAAATAATTTTTAAAAATCCACATTTAATTTAAAACTGTTCTCACACTGAAAAATTAAGAAAATAATTAGTGGTATGATTGAAATTACAATATACTGTTTGAAATCATAATATATCTATTTTGTGAAAAATGGGATTACTTTGTGGCACCTGGTCTACTTTGGGTATTTCATGTTAAAGTTTTGGAAGAAAATAGTTAGGCTATGTGGCATTCTGTGCTGGGAGTTATTACTGTTGTTTGCTTTCCTACCACACAGGACACAGCAGGAGATTCAAAATACCAAAACGAGACCATGTATCACAATGTTACCTCATCTGTCACAAAGTGCCATCTTCCGGTAAAAAAAAATCTTTATAAAAATACTAAATTTAAATTCAGAAAAAATAATTCTACCAACAACTTCAGAAATTGCAGTTTTATTGGAGCATGACTGGATGTCTCCTACGGGAGACACTAAAACAACCTTGATTTTTTTAACACTTAGAGCACTTAAAGCTTAACACAAATGCGATTTTTGCTGTCCAAAATTTCAGACTGATGAATTTTTAGTTTTCTGCATCAAATGCCCTTAATTTTGAAAAAATTCAAAAATTGGACCTGCTTTTAATTGTACGCTAACAATAAATAAATTGTACATAAAATTAGGGTAATAATTT
The DNA here is from genome assembly GCA_964019185.1 of Maratus speculifer. Lineage (NCBI taxonomy): Eukaryota > Metazoa > Arthropoda > Arachnida > Araneae > Salticidae > Maratus > Maratus speculifer. The sequence continues at coordinate 102,473,577 of OZ025293.1, forward strand.
TAATTTTTTTGTACTGAAAAAGAAAAACTACAAAAACAAAAATTGTTTCTTTAGTAAAATTTTCTGCAAAATTCATAAAATTTTCTGTGCACGTGTGTGTCTAGGCCACATGTTCCTAAAACTCTCACACACCTTCTTTGAAAAGCCTGGTTTAAAACTCCCATGCACCTGTTGTTAATCAAATCTAAGCTAACTTCACTTGAACTAATGACAGATAAAACTGAACTTAAAGCCAATTTCTAAAATTATATGGAATCCTATTGAAAGATTTTAAATGTTGAAAAGGCCTTTGATTTATGGTATTCTGGTGTAATGCATAACCAAGTTGATACCTGATTTTAAAAACTAAATATCATGATTTTAATTTTTGTGTTTTTGTTTGTTTTTTCATATTTTGTATTCATATTAGCTCCATAAAAAGAATTAGTAAAACATTTTTCTAGAATCCATATATTGTAGTTTAATCGGGTTTTAAAGTTTTATAGAAAGCCAGTTTTTATTTTTATTTAGTAATTAAGACAAGGATATAATATTTAATATAAACACCCTCCCCCTGCCTTAGCATGTAAAAATAAAAGCAATATTTTTGTTAACATGGTTGCAAAAAGAAAGAAAATATGATGCAATGTAAAATTGCAACCATAAAATGCTGTTTGGCATCTAGAAAAAAAATTGTAGGCGTCATTTGATGCTGTTCTTAAAATTTCCAATTTCTAATCCTGTTCATGTACATTGCGGGAAATGCCCATAAAAATGTAAAAATGGCCATATGGAGTTGAGTAAACATGATGGTGCTCTTTGGCAGAAATAAATTCCGATGCAAAAGGGAAACAAGGTACGGAAAGCAATCAAAGTATGATACAATTAAATGACGAATGAATTGGAAATTGAAACTAGAAATTAAATTATCGATCATATTAATCAATTTAGGATAATTGTTCAAGGAATTGAATTAGTGCTAACAGGCTTAAATAATAACTGCTTCACTTTTTGCTTTATTGTAATTATAATCCACTTTTCTGTATATTCTTTGCAAGCTTCAAATTCTTTAGAGTAATCTTTTTCAACAACTTTGTCAACATAAAATTTAATATTTTTTTCGTCCACAACACAGTCTTATTCTTTTGTCATCTAATTGATTTAAAAGATTTTCTATTGAATTAGAATTGGGGCTTGGGCCATTTAAAGCTTCATCTAGAACATTATATGCCTTTGTAAAGATGCTTTTAAGAAGCATTTTGATTTTTAATACATCCCTAGTTCGTCAATAAAAAGTTCTGTTTTGAAACAAAACCAGTTACTTACTATTCCGTTCCCTATTAGTTCGGGTGCCAAAATACCTCAGACAACCAGTGACTTGATGAAATAAATTCTATCTGAAAATAAATCATCACCATAAAAATAAACGTATGAATATTATTTCTTGATTCAAAATACAGCTGTAGTCCTTTTATGATAAAACTTGGCATTTTATTTCAGCTTTTTTGTGCTGAGAAGTATTTTGACACACTTTCAATGTAGGCTTATAATTTACAGACTATCGGAGACAAAGAGGGGTGGGGAGGCATATCTTCTTTTCATTTGAACAAGTACAGTAACTGCATTGTGCCTCTCTCTATCAAAACAATAACAAAATATAAATCAAATTCATAACACTTTACTCTTATGGTTTAAAAAAAAAGTTGTAAGACAATAGTTTTTAGAACATGCACATATAATCAGGGCTGCCAAAAAGCCAGCCTTTCCTCCAAAAGGCCAAACCGGCTGGCTTTTATTAGAAAAAGTCTTTTGAAAAAAGCCGGCTTTTTTTGCCTTTTTTTCAGTGCATATCTAACGATTTATTTTTAAAAACGTTTTTTCTTAATTTACTTTGCTAATAGCCATTTCATATAAATTGGAACTAACGTTTTAAAAATCTTGTTTCATATGTTAGTTTTTATAGCCAGTTAATAATTAATGTATCAGAAAAGCCTCACAAATAACCGATATGATTTAAAGAAATTTATTCTATAAATCAGAGTTACTTTTTATGCTTAGCAACAGTCATTTTCATATTGTTTTGGGTAAGAATTATATTCAAATAAATAATATACAAGATGAAACTGTAAAGTCTTGCCCTTTTGACAATGACTCCTAGCATATTTGAAATTGTTAGTATATTATGAATAAAAAAAGTCAATATATTAAATAAAAAGAATTTTACACAAGGCAGCATTCCACTTTAAAAATAAGTAAGATATAAATTATTAATTAATTTTGTCATAGCTTTTATATTTATTTATCTTTCTAAATAGAATAAACTGTCTGTAAGGCAGGGTTGGCAAGTTTCTTCCGCAGTGGAAAAAACCATGGAAAAAACCGCCCGGAAGAAATAGGTTTCTTCCAAGTGGAAGAAATGGAAGAAACTGTTTTTCTTTAAGACTTTACCATATATTTTCAATTTTGTAAGATATAATAAATATCTTCTTCCTATAATCTTAAATGAATTAATTCCACTGGACCAAAACAAATTTAATTAAATATGTATGCTAAATGAATAATTACACCAATTTTTTAGCCAAGATCCCACACAACGCCTGTCTAAAGATCGTCAACCATTGGCGAAATGAAATGAAATGAAATTTTATCCAAAATTTGAAAACACAAACTTAAATGTTATTCATTTCAATTTAACCAACATATTTTTTAATTATTTAAATTTTTGAAACTAGTAGTAAATAGTAGGAATTCTTTACTAATAGTAGAATGAAACCCATTTAAATAAAAGCTTTTAATTTACATCAATTTTATTAATATAAGTAATATACAATAATTACTGTAATATTAAAAGATTAATATTAAATTTTTAATATTACTGTATGAAACAGAGATTGATCAAAAATATGGTTTCATTTTCAACCCAAAATCAGAGTTTTGCCAAAAACGTGGCTGAAAATTCAGCTTGACTGAAACTCTCGGTACTCCAAAATTATTGTTTCTTCCTTCGGAAATTTTCAACATTAGTCATTGATTTGAACTGTATCAGCTCTAATGAGTGTATGGCAATGAACTTTGTTGTTTATAATTATCAGACATGAATTAGCAATCATCTTACAGAAAATTTTTAGTTTAAACTGCATTAGTGTTTCAAATATTCTTTGAGAAAGTTCTAGAATAATAAATGATCATTTACAAAAATCATTATTGAAGAAAAATCAAGATGTGTATAATTAAAACTAAAATATTTTTTAATTAAATGAAATTTGTATTGGAAAATGTTCCTGTGTCATTGATGAATTAATTATGTTTTATTATACATGAAAATAAAGTTTTTGGATAATTAAGAATTGTGCATAATCAATAAATACTATACATATAATTAATTTACATTTATGCATGCATTAATTACTTTAAAACATACAATTTAATTACTTATTTTATTTATTTTTTTTGGGGGGGGGGATGATTTCATGTTTGGCTGAAACTTTGAATTTTCTGAAGATTGGTTTTGGATTTAGAAACCTGTATCAATCAAATCTCATAAAAAAAAAAAAAAAAAAAAAAAAAAAAAAAAAAAAAATCATTAAAACTCTAATTTTTTTTAATACAATGCAGCATAGTATAGAAAAAGTTTTTTAGCAAGTAGCATGCTGCAGTCAGTTTCTCAACTTAAATTTGATGAATGCAAAAAATGTAGATTTTCTTTTTTCCAAGTCCTGCACTTCAAGATTATTTAAAAGCATTTTGACATACCCATAGATATTTTTAGAACACTACAGCATTAAGATATTCATGCTAGATGTTAGTATAAATAATTACAAAGTTATTTATTTACTGTCTAGCACAGTTTAAAATAAGGCATTTTTATATAAAAATAATATATTTTTATATGAAAAATAAACAATTTTTTGGTGGGTTTTTTTCTCTTTTCATATAAATAGTGTAATTAATAATAATAATAAAAAAAAAATCCTACCTCTAGAATAGTAAAAATCCATCACCTGAAAATGTCTGCTGAACCTGAAGTTTGTTATTAAAAAAATAACTTGCCTTTACAAAAAATAAATAAATAAATAAATAAAAATAAAATAAAATAATAGTAATTAAATTTTCCAATTTAGCTTTCATGTAATTATACTTTAATGCTTTTACCCAGTTAATATACTTTAACTTTGAGCGTTTGTTTTGGTTTCTGGTAGTTTCTTCCAGTTCTTCCAGTTTCTTCTGTTTTTTCCAGTTTCTTCCACTGTTCTGGCAGAAATAGGTTTCTTCCGGAAGAAACCCAACCCTGCTGTAAGGTAGACTCTATGTATGACAAATTTGTCTCAGAAAAATTTTCATGTCTCTGAAAATCTATAAGACCCTAATACAATCCATAAAAACAAAATTTTCTTTGTCTCAATCAATTCCACCTTATACATTTTATCGTACATATTTTTTCCTACTGTACTCATGAGTTTATCCAGTTTGGTCTCTGTTTAACAGATCTATATGATTCGCCTACATCGCTAAATAGAGTTCCTGCAATGATCATTATGACAAAAATGCAGTGATATGGTAGGTTGGTTAATGGATGTGTTTGTAAACATTTCCTTTCATCAGTGTTCTCGCTGACATTTGACCAACGTTAGCAATTTGGCTAATTAAAAATAAAAAACATTCACCAAATGAAAAAGTGTTAGCCAAATAGATTCGCAGTGTAGCACTAAAAAAATTATCTTTAATCCTTTAATGTACCCACTTTTTTTTCAATATGTTCTATAAAAAAAGCCTGCTTTTATAACTCCGACAATGATTGTTATTAATCTAAATTCAACTATTCGCTACAAATACGTTAAAAATATGTATATATTAAAAATATTTATAAATGCATTGTATGAAAAACTAAAAGAAAGAAAACAAAAAAGGAAGAAAGAAAAAGCAAAAATTGAGCACTGGCAATTTGGCGAATCTAATCGCTTGTTTACTCGCCAAATGGAGAATTTAATCGCAGTTTGGCACAATGGTGAGCAACAGCGAGAACACTGCCCTTCATCTGTCAGGAATTAGAACCCTAGTTCTTATCACCTTGCTAAGTAACATTTGAATCATGTTTAATATACATGCCTGTTTTTCTACTTCCACATATTCCTCTGGTGAACATATGCTTTATTTATTTAAATTTATTTAACAGGATTTTTATTCTTAAAGAAAAATAAAAACTTACCTTTTCACAATAGATATCTTCTTTTCTGTTTTTACCTTATTAATATATAAAATAGTTCTTTTTACTTTTACTTTCGTTTCGCAATAATTGAAATCAATAACCTGCCGTATCATTGACCACATGTTTAGCTCAGCTCATGCTTTTCTGAATGGTTCCAGCCAATACTACTAAATGGCGTTTGGATGTGACGTAATCATGATGTACTTCCACGATCCACACCCCCTTATTTCGTATTGACATATTGAGCTCTAAGAGTTGGTGGAAGAGAGTACGGACATGCGTACTGCCAAATATTCTAACATCGGCGGGAGATAAATAGTTCGACTTTCTGTTCTCTTTTACTCTTGTGGTGTTCTTCGTCCCGGCTGATTTGTGATAATGTGAGATGCGGAAAATGTTCTTTTAGTGTTTAGTTAAGTTTAAGTTGCAATAAGTAGTAGCCTGTGGTCCTTTTTAATTATTTGAGAAATGTAATCTGTTTTAAGTTGAATTCGCTTTTCATTGTTACAAGTTCATTGACAGCATGTTGTGGTGATATATGAGAACTTCGATGAACATTTTTTCATGGACTATTAAGTGAAAGAAGGCTATTAGGGTACGACTATTAGATATTGTGCAAGGGATGACTGATGAACAAGAAATGACGTAATAGCCTTTACTGTTTATAGTTTTGCTGTTTCTTCAAAATACCAAACCCAGCTAATTTATTAGTCATGTTGATGAGCTCTGGAATGTTACTATATGATCGACTTCATATTTATTTTTTTATTGGAAAGCAATATTTGTGTCATGTGAATTTCTGATATTAGATAAGTAATTGTTATTTATATCCTTTTTATTTCTTAATATGAAATACAAATTAATGAAATTTATAATCTTCTTTTAATGTATGTTAATGTCTTTTAAATATTTAAATAAACATTGATATTGTTTTTAATCTATGTCATCTTTATTTAAGAAACCACATTTATCTTTTCTTCATTTAATTAATTTTTAAACTTTTTGGGGTTTTAAAATCAGTAACGCTTCCTTACTGCATTATATGCCTCTGCTACATATACTAAGCTTTCTTTAAACCCCGTCATCACTACGTTTGTAGTGATGACATCATCATATACATTGATTTAATATTTTATTTTTGTTCCTCTACATATTTATCCACATACTAAAAGGAGCGGAATTGATTTGGGACAATTAGCACACTTTCCCATCTCCAAATTTCTCATAATAGGAGGGGTTTAGTCTAATAGGTTACTGTATTGTCAAGATTCCAAGAACTAACACATTTATTCTTAAAAGAATGATGGTTATGGAAGGGGGAGTTGAGAAATTTTTTCAACATATGTTTTTGTTTGGAACAAGATCAGAGACAGCTTTGGTGCTAAAAAAATAGTTTGAGTGTACTAATATTTAAAAACTGAGCTAAATCTATATTAATAAAATAACAAATCGCTCTGTGTGTGTGTGTGTGTGTGTGTCTGCGATAGTTAGCGAAAACTACGGTACGTACGAAGCTCAAAATTTTTCTGAGAGTAGCCCAATATTTCTCCTGATGCACCTGACGCTCAGAATTTCGAAATTCCAATTATTAACTGAGTAATTAATTAAAATCGAGAGGTCACTCTCATAAAAAATCATCTTTTTTCCATTTTTTTCACTTTCATTCTTTTACGGTTGGTTGGTTGTGTAAAAATTTTCGCAGAAGTAATCAGATAAGCCGGTGTAACAATCACATTGGAGTATTTGATGTTTCAAGACGATGACTATAGAGGAATAAGGTAGGTGGAGGTGAAGTAAGTCTGAAAAAAGGTTTGAATGTGAAACCATTTATTGCTCAAATTTTAATATTCCAAACAAAAGGACATGGAAGAGATTTTCTCATGGAGGAATGAGATAGGTGGGGGGGGGGGAGTATTATCTTGGGGGGTGATGCTAAAAATGTAACCCTACATTAAGTCCAAATAAAACCACGCGCTTTGACACGCCTATCAATTGAAACAGGTTTAAACCCGTATATTTTTGCCATTATTTTTTAAAAAGAACTAATCTATCGCTTCACTGATAAGAATTTATTAATTATTTTATATGTGTTTTAAATATCAATATAGAATATTATTTTAAAGTTTTGCTTGAAAATATAACATTCTTCTGTTAATATCTTAAAATCGTCTGCAGTAAGAAATCTATACATTAGATTAATATTTATTACTTAAGTTTTCATACATGATTTTAAAAGAATGTTTTCATCATTATATTTTAAATATTTATTTACATGCAATTATTAAGTCATAAACATTTTTAATCTACGTTATAAAGTATTTAAAATTACATTAAATTAGGAAACTTTTAGTTATACAATTTTTAGTTCGCATCAAATGTTTTCAATACTTATTTAATTTCAATTTGACATTTAATTATTGCTAATTTTCCAATTTCTTTTATTTTAAAAGCGAACATTTATTTTAATAAATAATAATAGAGCAAAGACCATTCAAAAAAATTGCTATTTCTTCTTAAAATATGCTTCAGTTGTAGTTCATTTCTTTGAATTCGTATTATAATACAAAATTCCTTCCACGTCCTTTTGTTTGGAACATTAAAATTTGAACGATAAATGGATTAATATTGCAAACCTTTTTTGATCCTTACTTCACCTCCACCTATCTCAATCCTCCATGGAGTTTTGTATTATAAGACGAATTGAAAGAAATGATTTACAACTAAAGCATATTTTAAGAAGAAATAGCAAATTTTTAAAATTGTCTTTGTTCTATTATTATTTATTAAAATAAATGTTCGCTTTTAAAATAAAGAAATTGGAAAATTAGAAATAATTAAATTTCATATTGAAAACATTTTAAATATAATTTAAATTCTCATTTTCGATAGATAATATTAATGATATATATATATATATATGTATATATATATATATATATTTAATCTCAGAAGTGTTTTTATCACAAAGTTGAAAAGTACTTATGCATTCGGTTTGTCTGTCCATACTGTAAATCCCGTAAATATACTCAATTGATAAAGCTTATTTAGGATCACTAAAGCATATTTGGTATTGCATATGAAATATGTACGAATATTGATTCATTTACAGGGACATTCAAAAGAGTTCGATTACATTATGATATATGGGTAAAAATTGTTTGGAGGGGACTTTAATGACATTCCGCTATTTCTAATGTATTCAAACTAATATAAATCAATTAATTTAACTACGGTTACGTTAAAACAGAGCATTTACAGGGACACACAAAAGAAATGGTTACAATACTGTCTTTGCTTAATAATTGCTGGAGAGTACGTTTTAAAATTTGGTGTACGCTTTTAAATGTAAATACTTTTTTTCCACATTACACTTTACATATAAATTCTATACATCATATACAGGGCAGCACAAAAGTATTTGCCTACCATTCTCCTCATTAGAGGATATTGCTGAAGGGGAATTTTCAATTGAAATATGTGTATCTCTTAAATGAATTAAATTTTGGAATGCATGTTGTTAATATGTACCTATCGATGTATCATATACAGGGCTTCTAAAATTTTTGGATCATTTTCCGAATGCAGATGGAAACAGCTGAAATTTGGTTTTGAAATGCTTAATATATTTTCACATGGTAAAATGAGACGCAATATCTTAAATTTTTAAACGGTGCAGTTTTTTACATTATTCTGAATGTGTTGGATAGTGTTTCATAATCTGTACTTGATGCATGACTTTTTATTTTTAAACACGTTTTTTCATTGTTCTTTTTTTTTTTCGCTTTTAAATACTAAAAATTGTTTCGAGTTTAACGCACACCTGTCATAGAGTGCTGCAGGTAGTGGGAATGTAGGATATTTGCACAGACCATATTTCATCCTTAATTTATAAGTAGTGGTTATTTCCGAACAATAATTTCATTAAATTTCTTAAATTCTTATTGGATTTTACCGCCCTCTCGACTGATATATGTACGAATTCGCTTAATACTGGAGTTTCCTTCGGATATAGGTTTATGAAGGAATTAGTGAGCTCCTGGAGGTGAAAAGTAGAACTAACATATTTTACAGAGCATGCAGCAGCAGTGTAGGAGATTCTAATTTTTAATATTGGACTCTTAATTGCGTGGTGGTTATCATTATTTCTGAATAGAAATTTCAACAAATTTCATAAATTGCTATTTGTATCCCCATCCCGTTGGGTAATATATCTACGGAAAGAATGAAAATCTGATTATCGATCGGATTTAGGTTTGTTTACGAAAAAATGCCTATTCTGGTGATGGCAAGTGAAACTAAAGCACACTGCAAATCGTGCATTGCAAGCTTATTATATCCGACCGCAGGTGGCGGTGATCCATATCAGATTTTTGTACAAAATATACTGTGCCCCGTAGTGATGAAAAGTGGAACTAAAGAACTTTGTAACACGTACGCGGTTAGAATTGTTAGTTAATAGTTAGTGTTAATTTTAAATAATTTAGAATTTGGCTACGGTTAGGTAACAGTTAGGTTACATTTGGGTTATAGATAGGTTGCAATTATATTTCGGTTAGTCTTACGTTATATTTAAATTCCGGTTACGTTATAGTTAGGTTATGATTAAGTTAGTTTAAGGTAAATTGTAGTTAGGTTACGGTCAGAAAATTGATAAGTTATGATAAGGTGACGACTAGGTTACATTTATGATACATTTAAGTTTGGCTCAGGTTAAGTTGCAGTTAGGTTACAGATAGGTTGCGATTAGATTACAATTAAGTTAGGGTTAGGATTTTATCCACTTATTGAATATTACACACATTTTAATTGAAATATACTTAATTTTGTTCTATGGTTCTGAAACTACATTACTATATATTAACCTTTTACCTAATCATTGATTATCGATTTTAATTAAGGTATAGTCGGATCTAGGAGAGATATAATTTGTTTGAAAATCAAAATGTTACACTTAGGATTTCGAGGTGAAAAAAAAAAAAGTTACGTGACTGAACAGTGATATCTACTTATAATAAAATGCGTTCTGGAGAGCTGTGTGGAACAGTTCCAGGATTTGCCACTCCTATCTGTGAATGGACCCTAGCAATACGCCACGTTAGGCTTAATGGAAAACAAATGCAGACATATGACAGCTAAAAGATAATTTCTTTTACCTAAAATTACGTTTAAACAGCATATTTTTCTATAAAACATGTATATCATATCCAATTATAATGTATTAGGCTCCAAATTAAAAATAAGTAATTGTAAACATCAGATTACGATATAAACAAACGAACTCTGTTGCCATTCAGATTTTCCAAATCTTGAAACAAATGAATGACTCTTTGAACGCATTATTAAAAAAAAAAAAAAAATGCACGTCAATTATCTAATTCTGTTCTTAAAATATTTATAAAATCGTATTAAGCTCTTTAAATAATTTGATTTTGTTTAAAACTGTCAAAAACTCTTTTTGCAATCATCTATTGGCAAATAATATAAAGAATCGAACTTTGTAATAAACACGAGTTAATGTTCGGCATATCAAAAAGTTAATGTGATATTTTCGGAAATTACATTTCACTTTGCTAATAATTAATAGAGATCTAAATCAGAAGCATGCATTTTTAAGAACTTTTCACTGTTTCTTAAAATGCAGAATTCTGATTGGTTAGTCACGTTTCGCTATCAGCGAAAGTAGGCTGGATCATGGTATTCTTCTCGCAAAAAATGTAGTGAATCAATCACGTTTGAGAATCGTTCAATCAAAATTATTTGTACTTGAGAACGCACGTGTGTTTGTTGATCTTTCTGAACACGCGGTAGGTTTTTACATATATTTTCAAGTAAATCGTTGTTTCTGTAATTTAACGATAATTTTAGCAATGCCTGATGAAAATAACAAAACGCCGGTTGAACGTAGACGGCGATTAGCTCGCGAAAGAAAATCGAGATGGCAATACTCGAAAAATACTCGAATTTTATCGAAAAATCGTGTAATATATTCAAATTTTGCAGAAAAATCGTCCGAAAATACGCGAATTTTGAAGAAAGATCCGGGAAAATATCAAAATTTTGTAGAAAAATCGGGGAAAATACGCACATTTTGTCAAAAAATAGCGGAAAATAGGCGAATCTTAACGAAAGATCGTGAGAAATACGAGAATTTTGACGAAAGATCAAGGAAAATACGCGAATTCTGTCAAAAAATCGCGGAAAATACGAGAATTTTGTTGAAAAATCAGGGAAAATACGCGAAATTTGTCAAAAAATCGCGGAAAATACGCAAATTTTGTCAAAAAATCGCGGAAAATATGTGAATTTTCTCAAAAAATCAAGGGAAATAAACAAATTTTCTCGAAAAATCAAGGGAAATAAACGAATTTTCTCGAAAGATAGTCGAAAATATGCAAATTTTCTTGAAAAACTTGCTATTTTCAAAATAAAACTGCTTTTTTTTTTTTTTTAAAGTTGTTTTGTTTATATTAACTGCGTATAGATAACGCCAAATCCAAATTTAAAAACGAAACACAAAGCTTCTTAACCACTTCACCGTCTACCCCGAGATAAGTTGGGGGTAAAAGCACTGTTTCCCCATACCCTTCGCCGGTTAAGTGGTTAATTCATGCCTAAAAGCATCGAACTAAAAGTATCATATGCCCATGATTAAAGCCACTGCCAAATAAAGGTTAAAATTCAATATTTGTATTAGTAGCCAGTGGCCAGTAGAGGCTGAATGTTTAGTAGCCACTATTGTCAAGTTAGTGGCCACTAATTACTATCAGGGATGCTACTGAGAAGTAATTATCATGTAAAGGAAAAATTTACGACATTTTTCACAACACTTATGCTCGGATTTTGTGAATTACATTGTATTGGATATTGCATTGACATATTTCTTATGTTAAGGGATCACAGTGCCTAGAAATTGGTCAAAATATAGATTTTCTTTTCAAAAAAATATTAACTGAAAGCTTCTCTAATTGTGAATGTTTCGACACCTCATTTTTATCAACACGACAATTATATTATCCATTGTAAGTTATGTTAATAGATCCAGCACAATGACCCATATAAATAAAAGCCTTAAACTGATTTTTATATTTTGCTTATTTGAAAAATACTAAGGCTTTTTTTCTTCCTAATTAAGATAGAGGTTTGATTTATTTATTTTTATTTTTACTTGTTTTCTGTGGTGTATTTAATATTTTTGTATATGGATTTAACATTCAAGTTTATAGTTATTAAAAAAAAAAAAAAAAAAAAAAAAAAAAAAAAAAAAAAAAAATTGAGAGTTTGTTGAATTGTCTCAAAGGAATGGTGTCCCTTTAAAATGTTTCATAGCATTTTCTATAATAAATACTTTTTTTTTTTTTTTTTTTTTTTTTTTTTTTTTATGGAATTTGCAGTTTTTTTGCCATTTTTTGAAGAGATCTGCAGTTTTTTCGCGATCTTTTCACGAGATCTGCCGGGTTTTTTTTTTTTGTGATCTTTTGAAGAAGTTTTGCCGTTTTTTCGCGATCTTTTGAAGAAGTTTTGCCGTTTTTTCGCAATCTTTCGGGGAAGTTTTGTCGTTTTTTTTGCGATCTTTCGGAAAAGTTTACCTTTTTCCGCGATCTCGGAGAGTTTGCCTTTTTTTGCGATCCTGATCCGAAATTCTTTTGGGGAAGTTTGTCATTTTTTCGCGATTTTTGAACAAAATTTGCTGTTTATTAGCGATTTTTTGACGAAATTGCCATTTTTCGCATTTTCTGACAGAATTTGCCCTTTTTTTTTTTGAAGAAAACTGCCTTTTTTCGAGATCTTTCGACGAAATCTGCCGTTTTTTCGTGATCTTTTGGAGAAGTTTTGCCGTTTTTTCGCCATTTTTTGGAGAAGTTTTGCCGTTCTTTCGCGATCTATCGGAGAAGTTTGCTTTTTTTCCGTGATCTTTTGGAGAGTTTGCCGTTTTTTAGCGATCTTTTGGAGAAATTTGTCTTTTTTTCGCGATTTTGAACGAAATTTGCTATTTATTAGCGATTTTTTGACAAAATTGCCATTTTTCCGCATTTTTTGACAGAATTTGCCGTTTTTCGCAATTTTTTTTTGAAGAGAACTGCCTTTTTTCACGTTCTTTCGACGAAATCTGCCGTTTTTTTTCGCGATCTTTTGGAGAAGTTTTGCCGTTTTTTCACGATCTTTTGCCGGTTTTTCGGGATATTTTGATGAAATTTGTCATTTTTGCATTATTTTGATGAAATTTGCTGCATTTTCATCATTTCTTGACGAAATTTACTTTTTTTCGCGATTTTTTACCAAAATTTGTCGAAATCCTTTGATTAAATTTGCGTTTTCCCGCGATCCTTTGACGAAATTAGCGATTGTTCTTCGAACGATTGGCGAAATTGGTTATTTTCGGCGACCATTTGTCGAAATTCGCGATGTATTTTATGTCTTAATTTTCAGATTTATGACCGATTTTTTTTTTCGGAAATGATTGATCGCCATTTCGGCGATCAGATGCATAACAAAAAGTCGCCAATTTTTTACATTTAGTCGCCCTGTGGCCGGTGGCGACCGTGAATTTTAACCTTTACTGCCAAATCATACTTTTAATAAAAATAATGTATTTTAAAATTTAAAATACTTCAATATTTAATTTTAACGCTTTGTGAAATCTTCAGAAATTGAGTTTCATTTTGCTAATTATTATTATCGTTATTGTAATAAATAATGCTCTTTGATTTGAAATTAAAATTTGTTCAAAAACTAAATATCAAGTTAAAAAAAAATAAAAAATAAAAACTTTATCATTTGTATTTGTAGAAATCTATTGTTATTTTTAAAATGTGCTTTTCTACAATACAAACTCTTCAATACTAAAATCTTCATTCTGTTTGTATTATTATGAAAATAAAATGCAAATGAAAATTCCGTCATTTTTGACGGGGTTGTTATACTAGTTTACGAATAAAATCAGCATTTTAACGCGAAAATTGCGCAATTGTTGAACAAATATTTCCTCCTCCGTTTCCCATTGAAGTCGTTTTAAATATTTGTTACTCTAAATTCAGCTGTTTATTTTTTTAAACCGATTTTTCTCACAGTCAGTGGCCACGTATTTCAAATTAGAGATAAAATCACAAATTTCAGGTTCGTTTGATATTATTATCACGCACCCGGGCAACGCCGGGCGGGTCAGCTAGTAATTGATATCCCATAGACCAGTATTAGCATATTTCTTGTCAAATAAATATGTTATTTTAGAAAAATCATTTGAACTGTTTTATAAAGTTTTTATTGCACAAATTTTCTGATATAATTCTTACAATCTATTGATCACTAAAACATTCCTACTATCAATCCACTTATATTTTAATTTTAATTTTAATTGACAATTTATTTATTAGACATTTTTTTGATGTACACTTTTATGGCAACAGTAATTAAAAAGTCACTAATTAATGACATGTTTTGTTTTAAGAACAGATTTTGTAAAACAAAAAAAAACATGGCTTTTTCTAATAAAAGCCAGCCTTATTTAAATTGGTTTAATCAAGAAAAAGCCAGCCAGTTTAAACCGGCCTGGCTAAAATCCAGCAGTCCTGATTATAATAGATAAAATATTAAGTATAAGTATTGCAAAATTACATAATTATGCACTGATCAGAAATTCTCACAAATATGAGCTTAGTTTGACTTACTCAATATAGAGATATTTAATATAATAGAGGAAAGTTTTATCCTTTTTTTTTTTTTTTTTTAATGACGGATATGTCATAGTTGAGATAAAATTAAAACTTTAACATAAATCTTTGTAAAATGTATAAAAATCAAGGTTAGTGTTGTTTTGCAAATATCAAAGTAGCCAATTTGAATGTGTTTTCAGTACCGTAATTTCACATGTAAACGCTGTACTTTGGATAACTCAATTCCCTATTATAATTAATTTATTTTTAAATATTACTTGCGTATGTTTAGCAGAAATTTGACTTCTTTTTTTCAATAATTTTTCTGGTTTGAAAAAGACTACTAAGCTGTGAGGTATATGCAGTAAATTAAGTTATTCAATTTCAACTAAATGAATAATTAAAACATACGCTTCAAAGCAAAGAGTTCAAAGTATTTTTCGGATTTTTTAGTTTGATAAATTGTTATTTTGCTAACAAAAGTGAAAAATGACATGTGTAAAAATTACCTCAAAAACCCAGTAATCGGGAATTATCCCAGATGGCTTTACTTTATTAAAAACTACAACTAAAATGTGGTGAACAGTGTGGTTACAGTCAACTTTGCCGTTAATGGTCAAAGGGTTTGCCCACAATTAAAATCACTGAATACAGTAAACATCCTCTAATCCAGCGCATTCGGGACCTGACTCATGCCAGATTATGAAATTTCCTGGATTACAGGATGAATGTCAGGAAAACGTTTAGAAGTTAGAATGAAACAAAAAAAATGACAGTAAAGCATGTTTTCTATTCTTCAAACAGTTTGTAATTAAAAAAAAAATTACTCAAAAATTTAAAGTACAACATATGAGGACGTGAGTTTCAAAACTCACCTTGGAAAATTGCTAAAAGCTTCTTAGTCCATAGATTTTAAATGTAAACCAAAATTTTACAATGGCAGAAATAGGGTTTTAAACTACTTTTGTAATGGCTGTTATGTAATTTTTCATTCTCAAGTTCCATCATATTATTATAGATATTAAGAGTGATTAAACATTCCCCCCCCCCCCCCTGAAAGTTGCGCTAGATTATCTAGCATTCTAGACTATAGGAATGCCGGATTGGAAGTTTAATGTATGACAATTAAAAGGTATTAAATGATGAGAAAACTTTGACCAAAAATTATCCCGGTGACCAACCTACATTACCCCAGATACATGGAGCAGTATTTGATCAATTTCTGTAAGTTATTTAAAATGGTTTAAGGAATTTCAAGACCATTTTTTAATTATCAAGGTAGATAATAATTGAATTAAAGAGAAAGAAAAGAAAAATATTTGAAATTTAAGTTGTGACAAAGATTTTTGTAAAAAAGCAATATAAATAAGACAGGTGTTATTTTGTGTAAACTTAGCAATTTCAAAACAATTTTTTCTCCCAAACTAAATAAGTAGTAATTCTACAATTAAATGATAAATTCTAAAGATAGTTTATAGTGTCTCTGTTTTTTTAAATCTTGACATTGAAAAGTACTGTGACCAAGAATTACCACTAAAAATTCTTGACCAGGAATTATCCCAGGTGACACTATTATTTATAAACCAATGTAAATGATCATTTACAACTGAATTTTTATATGTATATCTTTTTTATTTTTTAATAGATTGAGAAGGATTTTCGTAAGCTCACTGATGGCGACGCTGAAGCGTTTGTTGAAGCAACAAAAGCTTTTGGTTCAAAAATTATGGATACCCTGGTAAATACATTTTACTTAATTTTTTTAAATGTAAATCACATAATTAAATAGTTGATATTTGACCTGATTACCAAATATTTAGTCCTGTGTAGGTGAGGTTGTGTCAAACTTTAATCCCAAATTTCAATTTGAAGCCTCCTACTGCCTCCAACCCACCTCCCACACCTTTCTTTTCCAAACTCAACTTTAAAAAAAAACCTTGCTTATATAAATATTGTTTAAGAAATACTTTTTTTTAAATAGTTAATATATCATTACTTGAATGGATCAGCTCCATTTAATCTGCCATTTAAAATTGTAAAATATTCTTAAAAGAAATAAAAATGTAATTACTAACATAAACTTGGATAAATTTAAAATATGTTAATTACAGCAAAATTTACATTCATTGATACGAAACTCAGTGCAAAGCAGGGCGTATTTCATTACAGTGAAACCCCATCTATTGTTTCCATAGTTTTATTATAGTATATAGTTGCATTAATAGTTTTATTTCTATGGTCCCTGCATAAATTATATTTAAATGATGTTGATGAAACATGAAACCCACATTCATCATTTAAAAATTTTTCTTCTCACCAAAATGAAATTGAAAGTCAAGCAGATTTATATGGCATGCAAACTTGAATAACTTTTTTTATCCTAAAATAAGGCATTTGTGCTGTTTTAGAGGGAGGGTGGACTGAAATTAGCACTGATATTGTGACATGTATGTGTAAATAACTGAATGTGGAACAAATGTTCTTGTTTGGAGAATGAATTATTATGTTCTGTGTTAACCTCTTAATGCGCAGTGTTGCCGAGTCGTCAACACCTAAAGTTCTCCCTGTTTAGAGACACAAAAATTCCCTGAATATTTCAAAAACTACTCTAATGGCTACTTTAAATCTTTCTTATGAGTTCTAGATGGCAGCATCACAGAGATCAAACTCTACTGTTTTTAAATAATAGGTAAAATGTTTTACTGTAATACGCACTTCACAGCAATGCTCTTCTCACTGCACTTATCAATGCTTCACTTATGGGAGGTTACCACTTCGGCAACAGCTGTATAATTAGAATGGTTAGTGCAATCTTTACAAAACAATACCTGTGTACTCTTCTAGGCCCAAATACATTGCCTAATTTTTGTTTTCTTTAAATTCCAACTTTAAAGAGTAGTGTGCCGGAAAGGGTTAAAGGAAGGATGAATGCATTCACTTTAGCCAGCTGTCACATTTTTTCACATTCCTGGCAAGTCTGTTGTGTACAGTGGACATGTTTAATTTCAAGAGTCTGAGCTTTCAATTTGATGGCAAAGCAAATCTGAACCTTAAATGCTTCCCATCATAATTAAGGTGAAAAAAAATCCTTTTGAGAAAAAAAAAAAAATCCATTATTAAAACATTAGTTTCTTAGGCCATCAACTCTGGATTCAGTAATTGCAGGAAAGAAAAAAATTAAGAGCAAGCTGATAAGTATGACACTTCTGCAAAAAAAAGAGAAAAACTAGCAAAATGTCTACTTACAGCGAGTTGGAAAGACTTCTCTTCACTTAGTATGAGCAAACTCATGTCAAGTATTCCTGTTAATGAGAATATTAACCTTTCACTGACAAACCTGTGTTAATACATTCATTGAGCTCCAGGTTTCACTACAATATAATCAACAAATAAAGTAATATAATTCTATTGATTTAATAGATTTTTAATACATTGAACTATGATTAATGCTTTCAAGGATTATATTCATATTTGTAATAAAGTTTTTCAATATAATACTGACAGAATCATCCATTTTTAGCATTTAAAACAAAATGCAAATAAAAGAATGTTACAATTTTGCCCTTTTAGAAGACTGTCAGAGGGTTAAAGAGTAGATAAGGTGCTTAAAATAGCTGCCTCGTGCCATGGATACTTTTTCTGTATCAGATGGGTGGATTTCATGTTTTAAAATACTTCATCGATTGGTATCCAGGAAATTATGCAACTGCAGTAATGTAATAGTAAAACTGATGCCATAGAAAAGTGGTTTAGAAAACTTCTGGAGTTATTAGAGCGATAAAAGGTTTGCAATCTCTATAATGCATTCAAAACCGACCTGTTTTATAAATACTTAGCAGAGATAGGGTTCAAAGAAGAGTTTTGTCGTGGTGGTAAACATTTCAAAGAAAAACTTTAACTGTTACTATTCACAAATAGGGATGATTCTGATAAACGATTACCCCTCATTATTGGTAAATCTGCATGACCTCAATGTTTCAAAAACATAAAGAACTGCCAGCCCAGTGGCGGAACTATCTTCAAATGTCTGCAATGCCAAGGCAAAAAAGACAAAATTTATAAGAAAAGCTATGTCTATGATCACATTTTTTCCCCTAAGAGAAAATGAAACATCCTATTTCTCTTTTGGAAGGGGCAACAAAAAAGAGATATTTCATTTTCTCATAAGGAAAAAAATATAGAAAGACGAAAGAGAAAAATGATTTTTCATTTTCTGATAGGGAAGAAATATGATGATCAACTTTGTTTATTTGACAATTTTGTCATTTTTTAAAATAAAAATATCAAAAGGCCTCACTTCTTGTTCTTTTCAATGTTTTTGTACATATGTTAAACTATTGCGTGATATATTTTATTTCATTGAACTGTGGCTCTTATTTGAAATAACTCTATTTTAAGGGGGTAGTAAGGTTAATTCGAGGGAAAAAAAGCATATTTTCTATCATTTTTTGTAAGGATACAATTAATATTTATTTATTTGTATAGTTATAGTATAATTATATGTCATTTAAAGAGTATTCTGTGAAATTTTCATTAAAAAATATTAAAAAATGAGCCGATGACAGCGAATCTTCGAAGACGTCCCAAAAAAAAGTTGATTTGCGGTGAACCGCATAATTCATGACTGGATCAACCGAAATTAAAAAACCAAATTGATTTAATTAGTTGATAAGTTTCCTCGGGGAACGCTGTCGAGTTTTTTTTTTATTATTGATTTTTCAATTTTTTACAAGGCTCGGAAGTCAAAATACTGATTTTTCATCAAAAAAATCTGATATTTTGTTTTTTAAAAGTAAGTTAAAATTAAAAAAAAAAAAAAAAACTCGACAGAGTTACCTCGTAATTTATATAAAGAAAGAGTGTGTAAAATTTTAAAAAGATCGGTTCAGTAGATTTTGAGCTACGGAGTTCATCGGCTTCGAAAAAGCAAAGTGTTAGAAAAACACGTTTAAAGTTTCACAGACGTTTTTGTCGAAATAGATATTTGTAAATTACTGCTTTTTCATATACTTACACAGAATCATCAATGCACCGTGTACATACGTGTACGTGTACCTTCGGAAAGGTCCATTATTTTGGCAGTATGCCAGGACAGGCCTTTGAAACCTGGTCAAGCAGTAGCAGCTGCTTGGTAGCTGATTGTTGCGGCCACATTCCTCAGTTTGAAATCGGAGGGCGGAGACTTACAAGTGTATATCTCCGTCAGTTTTACTTCAATTGCTTTCAAATTTTCACAGAATAATCTTAAAATGTTGTGCATTAATATAAAATAAAAATTAAAAAATGCAAAAAAAGAAAAAAAAAATACCTTACTACCCCCTTAAATGTTGCAGATTTTGAAAATTTTGAATATTTAAAAGGTTATATCTATATCTACTAACAGCAACAATATCTCCGTGCAATGCTATAGTCTTTAGTTTGTCCTAGTAGTGAACTTTCATATTCTGTAAGAAAAAGTTTGCGGTACTATTGCTTAAATAAATATTAAATGCAGAAAATGGACAAAAACATCATTTTGACTATACTTTGTGGCAACATAACAAAGTAAATTAACAATGCACCATGGAAGCAAATAAAGTTTAACAAGCAGGTAGTGTTATACTAACAGTTTATGCCAAAAGAATTTTGGGATGTTGTTGCTTGCGGGAGATATAGTGCTCCAAACATACCAGCATTTTAGTTTTGATGAAAAATGGCATTCACAACCTTGAACTTTAACATTTTCTATAGGAAAGAGGAAATTTTTTCAGGGCTTCAAAATTGCACATTATTCATTAAATATGATCTGCTTCAACCTATAAAAAAATCAACCAAATCAAAAAATATAACTATCACACTTTGTCTGATTTTCAAAATAATGGCTCTTAAATGAGCAATGATGCTGATGAAATCTAAAGATGGCAGTGACATCTGCAGGACATTTTCTATAATTGCAAGTGTTATCGATAGTCTAGATAATGTAATACAAAAATCCCGCAGATGTCACTGTGTTCGGCACTTCGAAATTCAGTAGCATCCTTGCACATTTAAAGGATATGAATTTTCAGCACTGTTTGGAGAGCAGATTTCCACACCATGTATTCTAGACACTCACTTTTAAAAATTTGAAACTTTTGCTACATTGTCACTCCACCGCTTTTATAGAAAAGGATTACTTCACTGTATTGTGGAGCTTTCTCATTGGTCGAAATAGAGAAATTCTATAAAAGCGATGGAGTGATGATGCAGCAAAAGTTTCAAATTTTTAATAGTGCTGTACTTCAAACAGTGAAAAGTTTTATGATTGAAGGTTTATGATTGGTCAATTTTGTTTTGCTAAACAGCGAATAAACCTTCTGTTTCCTAACCACTGTTGCAGATATGAGAGTTTTTTCTAAAGTACGAAATCTTAGCTGGAACAATTCTCGTATCCACCAAAATGAAAGTTCCACGTCTATCTACCGACATAGAAATAGGTATCAAAAAGCTGATAATTCATCTTTAATGAATCTTATATGTCAAAGCACACATTCTGTGTATCATGATGGAATCCCATCAACAGATGGTTTTCTCATCACCTCCAATATCCATTTATTACATTTTCATTCACTCATCATTTATTTTAATATTTATTTATTTATTATTTCATAATAAATATATTCAATAAACATTAACTTACCTTTCAATTCCTTTCCAGACGTTATCAACTTCATAACATTCAATAATCCATTAACTTCAATAGCCTTTTGTAACTTTCCTTCATGGACTCCATCTTTATTTTCAACCAACATTGGCCAAAGCTTATCTCCAACTAATCATATTTTTCCGTAACGATATTTTCCCCACCAGATGGTGACTTGGAATATCGCAACATTAATCGAATCTTTCATCCATTTCATCGAATCGAACTTTCGATTCGTTCGCATGTCGTTTCCTCATTGGCTCGTTTCGTGGACGTTGCTCCGAAATGTTGTTTTCAATCCGGCCAGTTTGATATAAATATACGATGTAGATTTCTATCCTTCGCCGCTTTTATCTTCCTACTAATGGAAGTATTTCAAGATACTGAATTGAGGCAGGTCCTCATTCTGGATGTATTACATAATACTTGTTTTTAATAAGTTTATTTTTAAGTGTTTTTAACCAATGTACTTGTGTCAACTGCAAGCGTAATTATCCATGTTGTATTCACCTGTGTTCACTTACAATATGCTCATGTGATGTTCAATGGCGTCCACTGTGTAATGTCATCTGTAAAGTCAAGCCTGTTTCTCAAGTAATCAATAAATACTTTAGTTCTATTTTATTTTTGACTTTTGTTTTCTGTTAAAGAGATCGACATCAAATTCTGCGCACATTTAGTTTCAACTTCCACTATAGAGTTAGGAGCCAGCAAAAGCTCTCACATGCGTTATCTGCTTCTTTAAAGATATTTTTCAACGTATATAAACCTCCAAAGGTTATATTTTGTACATTATATCAGGGTGTTTGTTATGCTGGATTCACAAAGTGATTAAAGTGCATTGCTACACTGTTAAGAATCTGCTGCATTTTGTTGTAGGTGCATTCTGCCGCTTATATAGAAAACGATTACTTGACTGTATTATGGAGTATTCTTATTGGTCGGAATAGAGATTTTGTATACAAGTGGCAGAGTGCATAGACAGCAAAATGCAGCAGACTTTATCAGTGCATGTGTGTTTACATTGTCTTTAGATTAAATTTAGTTATAGGGTTAGATATATGAATTATTTCAGATTTTCTTCTGATAGTACTCCTCAATATGAAAGTGGCAGTATATGGAGATATTTGATTCAAATGAGTCTAGACTAGGGATGCACAACCTGTGGCCCACGGGCCAAAAGTGGCCCGCGATGGGTAAACGTGTGGCCCGCGAACTTTGTCAATTTACAGCTAGAAAACATTGCAATTTTTGTAGAAAAGTCGCAGATAAAAATCGTAAATTTCGTCAATTTACCGCAAAAAAATTTAAAATTTCGTCAGTCATTTAAGAATCGCAAATTTCTTAGATCGGGCGCGGAAAAATCGCGAATTTCATTGATCAAGTGCGGAAAAATCGCACTTTTCGTTCATCAGGTATGAAAAAATCACGAATTTTGCCCATGATGCTCGGGAAAAAATAGCAAATTTAACTGATCATACACGGAAAATACGTGAGTTTTGTCAATCAGGCACTGAAAAATCGCACATTTTATTGATCAGCCAAGAAAAAAATCGTCAGATTTGTTGAAGATGCACGAAAAAATTACAAATTAAACTGATTGGCTGCGGGAAAGTTCGCATGTTTTCTAGGTTTGCCGCGTGAAAAAAAATGCGTATTTCGTTGATCGGTCACGAAGAAATCGCAAATTTTGTCGATCAGGGGCGAAACAACTGCAAAGTTCGTTGGTAAGGCACGGGAAAATCACGAGTTTTGCGATAATGCGCGGAAAAATTGAAAATATCGTTGATCGGCTGCGAAACAATCGTGAATTTTTTGAGATTCTCAAGAGAAAAAAATCGTGAATTTCATCTTGCCGCGTAAAAAAATGCAGTTTTCGTCAGTTAAAAGCGCGAATTTCGTCTATCAGATACGGAAAAATCGCGAGTTTTATTGATCGGGTTCCGGAAATGGCAAATTTTGTCGGTCGGATACAGGAATTTTGCGAATTTTGTCGATCTCACGCGGAAAAATTGCAAATTTCGTCGATCAGGCTCAAATAAAATTATGAATTTCGTCGATCGGCGTTGCAAAAATCGCAAATTTCATCGATCAGATTTGTAAAAATTGCGAATTACGTCATTCGGTTTTATAAAAATCGCGAATTTTGTCGATAAGGTTTGTAAAAATTTCGAAATTTGTTGACCTGGTATGGAAGAATCGCGAATTTTATCAATCATGCGATAAAAAATAACAAATTTCGTCGATCAGCTTCGTAAAAATCGCGAATTTCGGCAATCGGTTTCGTAAAAAATGATAATTTCGTCGATCAGCCGCAGTAAAGTCGCGAATTTTGCCGATCACCTTCGTAAAATTTGTCAATTAGCTTCGTAGAAATCGCGAATTTTTCCGATCGGCTTCGTAAAAATCGCAAATTTCGTCGATCGGCTTCGTAAAAATCGCAAATATCGTCGATCGGCTTCGTAAAAATCGCAAATATCGCCAATCAGCTTTCTAAAAACTGCAAATTTCGTCGATCGGCTTCGTAAAAGTCGCGAATTTCGCCAATCGGCTTTGTGAAAATTGATAATTTTGTCGATCATGCGAAGAAAAATCGCGAATTTTGACAATCGGCTGTCTAAAAATCGATAATTTCGTCGATCAGCCGCCAATTTTGCCGATCAGCTTCGTAAAAATCGCAAATTTCGTCGATCGGCTTCGTAAAAATCGTGAATTTCACCGATCATGTTTGTAAAAATCGCAAATTTCGCCGATCAGCTTCTTAAAAATCGCGAATTTCGTCGTTGAGCTTTGTAAAAAATCATGTTTTTGTCGATCCGCCTTGTAAAATTTGCAAATTTTGTCGATCGGTTTCAGAAAAATTGTGATTTTTCTTGATCGGTTTCGATCACAAATTTTGTTGATCGGGCACAGAAAGATCGAATTTTCTCTATCAGTTTCGTAAAAATTGCGAATTTTGTTGATCACTTTCATAAAAATCCATAATTTTGTCAACATGCATGGAAAGCTGCAAATTTCGTTGATCGGGCATAAAAAATATCAGAAATTTCAGTGATGAGACACGGAAAAATCTTATTGATCGGATCCTTCCCTCTACTTCATTCATAAAGATCATATTTTTTTTCGGCACCAGCCACTTATCTTTGTTTTTTACTTAGCACTTTTAATAAAACAAAATTTACTCTCCGGAATAAAGTCAAGAAATAATATTACATCTTGAGAATAATCCTTGCTATATCTATTATACACAAACGTAAAAACAGCTGATAGATACTTACCAACTGAAGTGGATATTTTGACTGATTAAGTGAAACCTGAAGAGATATTTGCCACTTTTCTCTGAAAACATATATTTTATCCGATTATACGCCAGAGATCACCTTCGAAATCGAATTATCTCCATGTTATTGATGTGGCCCTCGACTGCCCAGTCTTTTTTGTAAGTGGCCCTTCTCTTGAAAAGGTTGTGCACCCCTAGTCTAGACAAATGTAAATGATGAAAAATTTTGATAAGCTTACCATTAAAGTGAAGATAGTTAACTTCTTACACTCATATAATCAAACTCGTTCAGGCGACTATCGGCAAGTTCTGTAATAGAAATTCTTAAATTTTCCGTACTTAGGAAAACAGTGTCTGTCAAAGAAACAGTCTTAACATCAAATGTTGCCACCTTCATATGGAGACATTTGAATCATGGTGTGATTTTTATAACATCTTCCTTTCTAGTTTTTATGATTGAAAGGGGTGTTTTAATACGTACGAACATATAGAATTACTTTGCTATGCATTGAATCATAGAAGCAACTTGATGCGCTCTGATTGTGTAAAGTACTTAACCCTGTTAAAAATATCGTGAAAAATTACCTGTGATTTTAAAAGCTATCTGTTTTCTGACAAATAAAACTGCTTCATAAGCGTTTTCAGATTGTTCTAATTAGTCAGAAAAATATAGCTTTAAAAACAAACATAATTTTCAACGCTTATTTCTGATGTCTGTAGATTTCAATGGACCTTAAAGTTTGTTGGATGCGGTAAATTTCTGAAGTGTTAAATCTAAACTGGACAAGTTCTCATATCCACTAAAGCGGAAATTCACCTCGATACCAATCGACATTGGAAATAGTTGTTGGAAAGATTAAAATCCTCTAGTATAGGAGTGTACAACCTTTTGAAGAGAAGGGCCACTTACAAGTATGTCTGGGTGGTCAAGGGCCACATCAATAACATGGAGAGAATTTGATTTCAGGAGGTGATTGCTGGTATATAATCAGAAAAAAATATGGTTTCAGAGGGGAGTAGGAGGGGGGCACCCTTTGAAGCTTTCTTATCCAGTCAAAATATCTAATTCATTTGGTAAGGATATACCAACATTTTTTATGTTTGTATTTACAACAATTATAGCAAGGATAATTTTCATTATTTAATAATATTCCTGGACTTTATTCAATGGACTTTATGAAGTTATGTACTTTATCCTGGACTTTATGAAGCCAATCGGGGAAGTTCACGATTTTTCTGCGTTTGATCAGGAAAATCCGCGAATATTATGAAAATGATTAAAAAATTCACAATTTTTTCAAAGCTGATCGACGAAACTCGCGACTTTTCCTCGCATGATTGATAAAATTCATGATTATTCCATGCCTGATTGACTAAATTCGCGATTTTTTCACCTTTAATTGACAAAATTATGCATTTTTACGCACCCAATCAATGAAATTCGCGATTTTAAAGTAACTCTGACAAAATCTTCATCTTTTGATGAAATTTGCAATTTTTTTTTCTGCGCATCCTTGCAAAATTCGTGATTTTTCGTACCTCATAAATGAAATTTGTGAATTTTATTGTCTCTGATCGGCGAAATTTGCTATTTTTTTTTTTTGAGTTTCATGGGCAAAATTTGCAATTTTTCCATACCTGATGAACGAAATTTGCGATTTTCCTAGCCACATCAACAAAATTCGCTATTTTCCCACACCTGATCAATGAAATTTGCTATTTTTCCGTGCCCTATTTACGAAATTTGCGATTCTTAAGTGACTGCGAAGTTTTATTTTTTCCCGCGGTAAATTGACAAAATCTACAATTTTGTGATTTAAACACAAAAATTGCTTGTAAATTATCGAAGTTCGCGGGCCACAGGTTGTGCATCCCTACTCTAGTATACACTGGTGTCCAAAATTTAAGCATAATTGGTAATTAAGTAATTATTTTTAAGTAATGAAAGAAATATGAATCGGAATGTGCTGAAACTCCAGGTGTGTAAACAAAATAGTACGCGTCACATATTTTCGCGAAGAGTTTTCCCCGAAATCGAACAGGGGACCGTCAACAAATTGAAAAAGAACGAAGATCTTTTGGATAACCCTGTCAAAACTAATGTAGCAAAAGCGTTCAAACTGCACATTATGATTAATTGGCTTATTGTAATGTACTGTGTTAATTTTTACAAGGATAGCATGTATACTCGTAGAGAAATTAAGGTTTTTATAAAAACAGTCCTAAGTTTTTTGCTTATAATTTGCAGAGTTCTTAATATAAAATAGTGTTCTTTTTTGAAAAAATGACAAACATCATTATACACAATATCCTGTCATCAGAATTAAAAAATAATAAAAATTGTATGACAAATGAGCAGGTTTACTAAATAATTTTTTACTGCGCATGCGTGAACGCTATTAAAATTTCATTTGCATATTATGTTAGTTAAATGTATAGAGCAACTTTTGTGAAAGTCTCAAAAACATAGTTTAAAAATTCTGAAAATTATCGTTGATAGAATGAGATCAAAATTCTTTATTCCCTAAACGAAGCAAAAAGATGAGGGGCTGTATCCATATTCCATTGTTTAGTGCCTACACAATATTGCACGTACAACTATATTTAGGTAAAACCCCTGATTTTTTTGCTTCCTTTAGGAATAACGGATTTTGAGTTGATTCTATAGGCTCCCATTTTCAGAATTTTCAAGCTATGTTTTTGAAACTTTTACAGAAGTTGCTCTATACATTTAGCTAACACAATATGTAAATGACATTTTGATATCGTTGACGCATGCGCAATGAAAAATTATTTACTAAACATACTCATTTTTCATACATTTTTTATTATTTTTAAATTCTGATGACAGGGTATTGTGTACAATGATGTGTGTCATGTTTTCAGAAAAGAACATTATTTTATAATAAGAACTCTGCAAATTATAAGCAAAAAACTTGGAAAAATTTAGGGCTGTTTTTATAAAAACCTTAATTTCTTTACGAGTATACGTGCTATCCTTGTAAAAATTAACACAGTACATTACAATAAGCCAATTAATCATAATGTGCAGTTTGAACGCTTATGCTACATTAGTTTTGACAGGGTTATCCAAAAGATCTTCGTTCTTTTTCAATTTGTTGACGGTCCCCTGTTCGATTTCGGGGAAAACTCTTCGCGAAAATATGTGACGCGTACTATTTTGTTTACACACCTGGAGTTTCAGCACATTCCGATTCATATTTCTTTCATTACTTAAAAATAATTACTTAATTACCAATTATGCTTAAATTTTGGACACCAGTGTATATTTTGTTCCAGAGGAAAAAATTATCTCCATGTCAATGCACAATAAAGCTCATAGCTATGCATAACAAAATTATCTAGATTTGGTTAGCGGATTAGACACCAGAATGATTTCAGATTTTGTTCAGGTAGGATTCCTTGATATGAATATGATGACACATGGAGCACAATATATGATTGGTTGAAACAATTCTGAATAAAAGCGAGTCACCAAGCATCCTCTTGAGTGGGCTATTATCGTCAATCTTGTTAACTTCCCATGCAGTACAATCAAATTCTTTCAGGAAATCATCAAATTCTAAAATATAAAATGTTTATAGCATTGCAATACATTGTTAAAAATTTGAAACTTTTGCTGCATCGTCACTCCATTGCTTTTATAAAAAATCTCTATTTTGACTAATGTAAGTCATCCATAATACATTGAAGTAATCGTTTTCTATATAAGCGGTGGCGTGATGATGCAGGAAAAGTTTCAAATTTTTAACAGTGTAGTTGGGATAAAAGCGTCTGACAAAGAAATATTTGGGCATCGAATGTTGTCACTTTCTGTAGAGGCAGCCAGTATAGGCAGGGCTGGGGAATTACATCATTGTACTCGCCACTGGCGAGTAAATTTTCCTCCAGGGCGAGTGAAGTTTTAAATTATTTTTTCAAATTGTAAAGATGCCAGAATCTTTATTTCTTTAGTTATTTTTATTAGTTCCCTATATTTTGCAACTTTTGAAATTTTTATAATATAAATATTATACTAAATTCTATGCTATAATACTAATACTTTTCTCTTGTATATATTTCTTATTTTTATCGAACAAAAATATGAAAATGCATTGTAGCAATAGTAATTAACTGTTTTTTCAATTGTTTAAATTTTGTCTTAACTATTTTCAACTGTATATTGTATTTTGCTGGCTGGTAAAATAAATCCCTGGCTGGTGAAATTTCTCTAATTCCCCACCCCTGAGTATAGGTTATAAGTTTGATTCCTCGTTGAATCATCACCACATATTTCCGATACCTTATTAACAGACTTCAAGGAGGAGGTTATGATTTCGACCTGTATGTATTTCTTGTTTACTCATAACTTCCCTAAATATGAACCAATTTTGATAATTCTTTTTTTGTTTGAAAGTGTAAGATGCTCATGTGGTCCCATTTCAATTTCATCAAATTCGGATCATTAAAACTTTAAAAAAAAACAAAAACATTAAAAGTTCAAATTCTTTTTGAAGCAACAGTCTAATCCGTCTAATTAAAAGCGTTCATTCTTTTTAATAAAATATATTCAAACATTAAAAAATACAATTTCGTTTCACATTGCATCATATACAAAACGTGTCACGAGAATTAAAGATGAGAAGATTAAAATAAAATAAAGATAATAGACTTAACAGTAACCGAAAAATACGAAAAACGTGATAATACCTGCATAAACTATTACTCTTACACAAATACAAGATCTTTTTTCTTCAAAGTCCAAAATCTGGACTAAACAAAGGTCTGGATCTAGATATATTGCGAAGTTAGCAAAAGAGATGGACGCTAGTTCGTTCTAGCAGTTTGGTGCTGACGCATATGAATGCATAATTTTAATCAACATGCTTATGATTTGATAAAAAAAATGATTTTTCGCAAATTATCTTTCATTGTTGCAACCATTTTCAAATCATAAGCATATTAAAACTACGCATTCATATGCGATAGCGCCAAGTTGTCACCAAGCTTGATTCTTTTTTTGAAGTCGGTTAGTATTTTTTTTTAAAAAAAAAGCATATTTTATCGCCTTTATAGGACATAGATTGTTGCTGTTTATCTATTGAAGTATAGTGCGATTTTCACTAAAATCATTCTTTTTGCTTTTTCTGACTGAAGGGGGACTACTTTTGATTACACTAGAAAAGCATTTTGCTATACAGTGGCAGTCAAAAGTTTCCCGCCAGTTAGTTTCTTTGATTTATTTACCAGAAGGTTTCAGCTAAGAAGCACAATTGCTTCGAAAGTTAGGAATATGTAAATGACATCTGACCACGGGATCATTTTGATTGGATACTGAAGACGCTTCATTCAAAGGGGTAGAATTCGAAGTTTGCATGTGCAAGTTTCTGGCAATTCATCATTCCTTAGTTTTTTTTCTATCTGTAAAGTGTTTTTTGGTCCTGTTTGTGAATGAATCAACGTGAATAGCATAGTTTAAATTCAAAATTTAAAAGTTCATCAATTATTTTTCGTAAATGAATGATTAGTTTGTTGCTAAAGGGCCGGTCTTCTTGAGATATTGCGGCAAAATTATTGATCAGAAAGCGACTGTAAATGATATTTGAAAATCATATAAAGATGTCCATGGCCTTCAGGACTTAAGGAGATCCTGCAGACCCCAGAAAATGACTATTCTCGTGGACAGAATTATCAGGAGAAAAACAATGATCTGCATAAAAATACTATTGCAATATACTGTGATTTACAGAATGAAAATATTGCTGAAATAAGACTGCCTACCGTGTGAAGATCCTAACATGATACAGAACTTTATGGAAGAGTCAGTGTCCAAAAAGTTTCATAGGTTAAAAAAAAAATCAATGTACTCGACTGGCGTTTTCTGAAAAAAAGTCTGGTCAATTGAAAACTGGACAAAAGGACTATTTTTCCACAAATCGAATTTGAAGCCTTTTTGGGTGTGATGGCAGATACTACATCCGATGACCTAACAACAAAAGATATGATTAGACTTACGTTATTCCTACAATGAAGTATGAAGGACAGGGTTGGCAAGTTTCTTCCGCAGTGGAAAAAACCATGGAAAAAACCGGCCGGAAGAAATAGGTTTCTTCCAAGTGGAAGAAACTATTTTTCTTTGAGAATTTACCATATATTTTCAATTTTGTAAGATATAATAAATATCTTCTTCCCATAATCTAAGATAATTTCACTAGACCAAAACAAATTTAAGTATATGTGCTAAATTAATTACATCAGTTTTTTTAGCCAATATCACATACAACACTTATCTAGAGATCTTCAACCATTTGACTAAATGAAAAGAAATTTTATCCAAAATATACAAAATCAGTTAAATATTATCCATTTCAATTTAACCAACATATTTTTTTTATTATTTAAATTTCTGAAACAAGTAGTAAATTGTAGTGATTCTTTACTAATGGTAGAATGAAACCCATGTAAATAAAAGCTTTTAATTTGCATCAATTTTATTAATGTAAATAATGTATAATAATTACTATATTAAATAGAGATCAATCAAAAATAAGATTTCATTTTCGGCCGAAAATCTCAGTTTTGCCAAAAACGTGGGCGAAAATTCAGCCAGATCAAAACACTTGATCAAAAATCTTATATCTTCCATCGGAAATTTTCAATATTAGTTACTGGTTTGAACTGTATCGGCTCAAATGGATGTATTGCAATGAACTTCATTGTTTATAATTATCAGTCATGATTTATCAATCATCTCATAGAAAATTTTTTGTTTAAACCGCATTAGATTTCAAATGTTCTTTGAGAAAATTCTAGAATAACAAATGATCATTTACAAAAATCATTATAGAAGAAAAATCAAGATGTATATATCTAAAACTAAAATATTTTTTAATGAAATGAAATTCGTACATTAGAAAATCTTTCTGTGTCATGGATGAATTATGTATTATTCTATATGAAAATAAAGTTTTTGGATTATTAACAGTTTTACATAATTAATAAATACTATATAATTAATTTCAATTATGTATATTTATGTATGTATTAATTACTTTAAAGCATAAATTTATTTACTTAAAAATTTTTTTAATGTTATCATTTTCGGTGAAAAAGTAGGAAGGTCACCTAAATTCGGTTTTGGCCTTAAAAACCTATGTTGATCTATCAATCGGTCAGTGTTAAAAAAGTCATTAAAATCTTTATTTTTCTTAGTATAATGTATAATGCAACATAGTATAGCAAAAAAGTCTTTTAGAAGTAGGATGCTGCAATTAATTTCTCAAATTGTATAAAAGCAAAAAATGAAGATTTTTTTTTTTTTCAAGTACTACACTTGAGGATAGTTTTAAAGCATTTTGACATACCCATAAATGTTTTTAGAACACTAATCTTTTAAAATCAGCATTGAAATATTCATGCTATATGAAAAATAGGAAAAATTACAAATTTATTTACTGTGTTGCACAGTTTAAAATAATACACATTTATATGAAAGTAATACATTTTTATATGAAAAATAAACAAATTGTAGGTAGTTTCTTTTTCTTTTTTTATAAATGGAACAATTAATAAAAAAAAAACCATTCCATAATATAAAATCCCAACCTCTACAGTAGTAAAAATCCATCACCTGAAAATGTCTGCTGAACCTGAAGTTTGTAATTAAAAAAACCATTCCATAATATAAAATCCCAATCTCTACAGTAGTAAAAATTCATCATCTGAAAATGTCTGCTGAACCTGAAGTTTGTAATTAAAAAAATAACTGATCTTTGCAAAAATAATATTTTTAATAATAATTAAATTTTCCAATTTAGATTTGATCTAATTATACTTTAATTCTATTACATAGTTAATATACTTTTAACTTTCAGCATTTGTTTTGTTTTCGGTGGTTTCTTCCATGCCTTCCAGTTTCTTCCACTGTCCTGGAAGAAATAGGTTTCTTCTGGAAGAAACCCAACCCTGATGGGGGAGGACATGTTATGCTGTGGGGAGTGTCGATCAGTTATTTGAAATCCTCGGCAAGATGAATGATGTAGTGTATGAGTATATTTTGCAAAATTATTTGCTGCTTTATTAGAAGAAAAATTTTGGTCGCAAATATTTGTTTTAACATGATAATGACATAAAGAATGTATGCAAGCCTCGACAAGCAATGGTTTTCATGCAAAAAAAAAATTCGTTTTTGAAATGACGTGACCAAACGCTCAACATGAATCCTATTGAAAATCTTTGAAAAAAGTTGGCAAATGTCTTCAGAACTATAAATATTCCAAATCAGCCAAATTTTCCAAAAAAATTGCAAGAAATGCGGAAAAAAAGTACCATAGATGATCTTTAACCGTTGGTTGTATGAATGTCATGTTGCTGAGCCGCAGTATTTATTACTAAAGGTAATAAAATACTAATACAATAAAATACTAATTGTAAATATTGTTGATCACTATAATTTTCTATTATAATAAAAAAATTTTTCCAAACTTGCGAAGGTGGCCGGAAACTTTTGAGAAAATGAGTTTTCCTTTGTACTTAATTTTGTCAATTAAATTTATTGATATTTACATGATATTCCATAAGTTCCTAACTATTATGTCAATAAAATGTATAGGTATCATTTTGAGATTCCTTTTTATATGGGTATATTTAATATTAACTGAAAAAATTTTGCTGGCCGGAAACTTTCTATTTCCACTGTACATTGATATATGGAAGCACTTTGCTGCGCTCTATGTGTAAGGGCACTTGATGGATTGTCAGCTTTTCGATACCCATTTCCGATGACTGTAGGAATTGATGTGGACTTTAAGATTTCATGAATGCCGGAGCTTTTCAAAGTGCCAGATCTTGTCTGAACAAGTACCACATCCAGAAAATCTAAAGATTCACAACGATACTAACCAATATTGTAAGTGTCTTTTGAAAAGTTGACAATCGAACAGCGACAAGTAGGCCGAATAAATCTGAACTCAGCAAAGTGTGTCCATTAGTAATGCATTGCAAAGAGCCCCCCCCCATATGTCAATACACATAATTATGTATTGCAATATAAATAACTAAAAGGTAGGAAATGAAATTAACTTTTTCAAAAAAAAAAAAATATATATAATAAAATCTATTGGTGAATTTTGTCTACTTTTAATGGTATTATATATATATATATATATATATATATGACTTCAAAAAATGCTCAAAAAAGAATTGTTTAAAATTCTCTAATGATGTGTTGTTATCCAATAACCACACATCGGATGTCATGTACCGAAATAAAACAGGTTAAATTTAATATATACAGAGTTCATTCTAGGATCAGGGGCAGGCAGGGCGCACTTTGCCATAAAAGGGCACATTGAAAAAAAAGGGGAATATTAATGTAATTATAAATAATCAACTAATCAAACTTCCCCCAGTCCTAAAGTATTTTCATCTCCCCCTTTACCCCCAGGGGTGATTCAGGGTGAAAAAAATTTCGGAAATTCACATCGCATTTTCGGAAATCTTGGGAGGGGGAATTCCGCGAGTTACCCCCTTCTCCCCCCTCCCTAACAGCGATCTTCGAAATCACCGTGTCCCGCAATCTTCAGACGAAATCAGCGATTTATCTGCGATATTTTAACAAAATTGGCGATTTATTGAGATCTTTTGTCGCAATCGGCAATTTTCCCGCGATCTTTTGGCGAAATCGGCATTTTCTCGTGGGTTTTTTTTATGAAATCGGCGTTTTTTTACGATTTTTAGACAAAATTTGCCTTTTTTACCCTGTTTTTTCTCGAAAACGGCGTTTTATCCCCACGATCTTTTGACGAAATCGGCGTTTTTTCCGTCATCTTTTGATGAAATCGGCTTTATTTTTTTCAATCATCTTTTGATAAAATATTTTTAAGCGATCTTTTATCGAAAACGACGTTTTTTAGCTCGATCTTTTAACGAAATTGTCCATAAGTCAGCAACCTTTAAACGAAACCGACGTTTCTCTGTGGTCTTCAGACGAAATTAGCGTTTCATCTGCGATATTTGGTGAAATTGCCGTTTTTTTTTTTTTTCCCGCCATCCGCACAGGAAATTCGCGTTTTTCAGCGATCTTTTGATACAGTTCGTTAACAAAAACATGGACGAAATCGTCGTTTTGCCATGAAATATTGACGAAATGTGTGCTTTTTCAGTGATCCTTTCACGAAATTTGCATTTCTCCGCGATTGTTTTTTCCGCGCGCAAAACCATACAAGTTGGCAACTATGCGGAACTGATAACCCAATTTCAAACTTTTGGAAGAGAATGCCTTAAATTTTCGGAATTTTCAAACGAGAATCACCCCCCCCCCCCCTCTCACACTTTGCAGTGCCAAAATAAAATAATCGTATATTTCCCTTTCTAGAATTTTATATTTCCCCCAGTCCCACCTTCCTTTCCCTTTCCTTCTACAAGCTAAGCTTACATTTTTTCTACAGTATTGTTATTTATTTATTGGAGAAAAAAAAAAAAAAAAAAAATAGCTGTTTATTTTGTAAATAACATTATTTTTTACACGTTAGCAGAAACTGAGAGGAAAAATAGTATATCTTCTTGAGAAGGGTTGGGTTGGGGGGGGAGTTTATTAGATGACTGATAAATTACTATACTAAAGATTTACAAATAAGACAATAATAATAATAAGAGTTTTAAACTTTTCAAATTTTGTATGTTAGGTAGAGGAGGAAAGGAATATTCAATCTTGGGTGGGGGGGGGGGGGGAGAATTACATGATCGATTTCTCATTGTTATAGCAAAATGAAGCAACAGTTAAAGAAGAAAAAAAAGACTTTGAAAGATTTTTGATTTAATGAGGTAGGAATCAAAAGAAAGTTTTTTCCCCCTTTAAGGAACTATTGAATCACTTGTTATTTATTTATCTTATTAAAGATTTTAAATAAAAGAAAATAAGGAGTTTTAAATGGTTTATATTTTGTGTACTGGAGGTGGGAAAGGGGAAACGTTATTTTCGGGTTAGTGTGGCAGAAATTTTTTTGATTTTTTATTGATATAGTAGAGTAACAAATTGAATACAACAGAATTTAAAAAAAAAAATTACTTTTAAAAGTTTTAAACTTTATGAGCTGACAAACGGAAAGCAGATGATTTTTCCTTCCTTTTCTATGAGGGGGGGGAAGGGATGTGATTTTTGGAATTTTGCGTCATTTTTTTTAATGCGAAATTTAACGCTTTTATTATGTTTTGTGGCGATTTTTTAGCATTAAGTAACAACAGAAGGCCATTTCAGTGTTCTAGCCTAGCTCAGTATAATTTTTTTCTTTTATACAATGTATAAAAAATTTTATGAAACTTTTGACGATTTTTTTAGATTTAAAATGGGTACATATATAATATTATTACATTGATTTCGATAATGCTGCAAATTAAAAAAATAAATAAATACTTACCTATATTTTCCTGGGTGATGGGAATACATTAGAACTCTGACTTTATTTTTTCTTTTCAAACTATATAATATTAATGTCCACCATTTTTCTCTGAAGACATTAATGCTGAATAAGAACTTTAAAAAATCTTATACAATTTAACACACTCAACTAACTTGGCACGAACTGTACGATTCTGATACTGGAATTGTGGTCTTTACTGAAACTGGTGGAAATTTTCACCAATCGCATTTGCTCCAATGAAAAGTGAACGTCTCCTCCCCTAAAAACAAGGGGAAGCAATTCCTTCACCCTTTAAATACAGTAAAACCTCTAAATAACGGACACCTCAAGAACGTAGAAATTGTCTGCTATTCAGAGGTGTCCGCTATTGGGAACACCTCAAAGATTCAAAAATCACTAAGAAATTCTTAATGTTTCATTAATTGGCTTTTATATGGCCTAAAACCTCTATTATATGATTAATAACAAATTTTAAAAAAATTTAAGCAGTAAAATTGAAATAAAATTGTGCACACCTTTATCCACTGTTTATTACATTCTTATGAAAAAAATCTGTTACAAAAGTTTACTTTTGCTCGTGATTTACATGTAATTTGTTTTTAAATGTGACGTTATTTGTACATTTGCAGAGGGGGAGGGGGATAGCACATTTGGACTTCAAATCCCTTCGTGACGGGAGCCTTTTACGAAATTATAAATGTTTTGTCATCGGTTTTTAAATACAGAAATTTGTGCCTTATTAAATTGAGAAAATGTTCCGATTAAATAAGGAAAGTTTTATTGGCGGGGATAAACAAGAATTCTTAAGTCTTTTTGTGGTACGTATACGTGTCACTCGTCCCCAAGGGGTTAAAAGAATAAAATCTCAAACTTTTTTGGAGGGACATTTCAATGCTCTGGGAGATGTCTCTCCCGGGCAACTTCCTGAATTCAACGCTGAACATGGAGTGGGAGGGGATTTCCCCCAGCTCACGATCTACATTAATCTATGGTCACAAAATTTATGATACAATGTCCTGATAAATTTTGAGGTCTTTTTACTTTTTCTTTTTCATTTTTTTTCTCGTTAAAAAACATTTTTTCATTCTTTATCACCGAAAATAGTGTCCGCTATTCGGAGTGACCATTATTCAGAGGTTAAACATACAAAAATTCAGGTTTTGGGAGTGGGGATTGGAAAACTGTCCGTTAAATAGAGGTGTCCGCTATTCGGGAGTGTCCGTTATAGAGGTTTTACTGTATTCCAAAAAAAGACCGAAAACAAGCACATTTCCACCTTTTCTGTTGCCTCAAATTGGTCGTAAATCTCGCAGATAAACAGACGATAATGCGTCATTGCAGAAAGTTTTTAACATCTTTCTCTATTCTTTTTCTTCAGTTTAGTAGTCTTTTCTCTGTTATTCAGAAAAACCCTCTCAGTGGGGAAGAACAAGGGAGTGTCCGGCTATTTTGCAGTAATTTCCTATGATTTCTCTTCGAATAGCAATAAAATCAGGATAGCATAGTTTACACTTATTTTACATCCGTAAAATCTTTCAGACACTTAATTTTGGTCCTTGTTTTCAAAAAATTACACAAAAACAGCTGATACACAGAAAAATCTCACTTTTATTATTTTCAAACGAAGTTATTAAATAAAATTACTAATGTGGATTTTTTTTTTCTTTACCATCTGGCCCCAGATCCTTTTTTTTTAACGGTTCCGTTTGAAAATCTGTTTTCACTTTGCCGTACTGGCATTTTTCTTAAAACTGTTCTCAAATTCAAACTAACTACTTTCAAATAATTAATTGTTTTTTACTTATAAGTGCAGTGATGTTCTAACTATAAAACTGTAAAATCAAATAATGTTTTCCATTTTTCGATAAAGACCATAAAAAAAAAGTTTAAGTAGAATTTTAGGTTTTAACAGAACTCGACTGACTTGCAAATAAGTACAAAGTCCAAAATCTGGAACCCTCCGGACCTCGGTGATTCCGAATTTCAGATCCTTTTCTGTTTATTAAAAAAAAAAAAATCTACTGCCCCCTTTTTGAAAGGAGAAAAAAAAAAAAAGAGAGGGCATGATTTATGTCAAGAATGCATTTTCAATACAAAAAAAAAAAAAAAAAAAAGTTAAAACAAATATTTTAATAGAAAATTTAAAAAAAAAGTAAAAAAGGAAGCTATTTGAAATAAAAGGAAGTAAATTTGAGATGATTTTTTCTATAAAAGCTAAATATAAGTTTTTATAAAAGTATCTTTGGTTAAGGAGGGATTCTGTTCCAATTTTTTGAAAAAATAAGGCGATAATTATCCGAAAATTAATAAGGCGATAATAATCCAATAATTA
Organism: Maratus speculifer; assembly: GCA_964019185.1. Classification (NCBI taxonomy): domain Eukaryota; kingdom Metazoa; phylum Arthropoda; class Arachnida; order Araneae; family Salticidae; genus Maratus; species Maratus speculifer. The sequence goes on from OZ025293.1 coordinate 102,512,105, forward strand.
TCCGAAAATCCGTTTTTAATTCTGAAAATTTGAATATAAAATCCATCGCGATATTCGATAAATAGTCAATCCTTCATAAGAAAAAAAAAAAATGCTTATATCGTCAAAGAATCACGGAAAAAATGGGATCAAACTATGGTGAAAAATCGCAAATTTCATCCATAGTTCACGAAACAAATACTAATTTCTTCAGATTACGTCGAAAAAACGGCAAATTTTATCAAAAATCGCTTTAAAAACTCTAAATTTTGTCAAAGGATCGATAAAAAAATAATAAAATAAAAATTTAATAATAATAATAATAATAATAATAATAATAATAATAATAATAATAATAATAAACAAGAAAATAACCATTGTGACAAGAGTGGATGCCTCCCCCCCCTCCACCCCCAGACTCTCTTGCAACCTTTCAGAAAAATTGATATAAATTTCAGAAAATATTTTTTTTACTCAAAATTGTCCCTTAAAATCATCTCCTAATGAAAAAGAGAAAAAATAAATAAATAATCTAGTCATGGTTCTTTTCTGTACAGCAAAACATGATCCATCCAAAGTTTTGATGATCTGATTGAGTAAACAGTAGATTTCTGATTTCATTTAGCGAGGTTAATAAACAACTCTTTCTTCGCAGTTTCTCTATAGTGGAAATTTTTGGCAGGCATTGTAATTTTCTAAAAACTGGTTATATTTTAACAAACATTTATTACACTGCCTAACTTACTATCATTTCAACTTGCTGAAAATTTGAAAGAAATTGGTCAACTTATGGATTTTTTTTTTTCTTTCTAACAGTGATGGAAAAAAAATTTTGGTTTTTCTTTTTTTTTTTTTTTTCTTTTTTGACAACTCGGTAGTTTTTTCTGCACTTAGCAACGCAAATTGGTTGATACATTCGTAGGATCATTTTTATATTTAAAAGAAGAGACTTCCAATAGCAAAATTGCTCTTGCAAAAAAAAAAAAGGAAAAAAGAGGAAAAAAATTAATAATATAGTATAGAATCATTACAGCAAGCCGCAAGAGCAGATCGTACGATCATTTTGCTGCTTGACTTATGGAATAAAAAGAATATGAATTTTAAATTGAAACAAAATTAATAAGCTGAAAACGAAACTTATTTTGAATAAAATATTTAGTCCAGCTAATTTGATTCGGGACACACTTTTACTAAGCAAGAAGATAAAGGATGAAAATAGAAAACATTTATCTTTCAATGTACTTGATATTTTGAGTTTTTTTCGCGATGTGTTTACATTATACAGTAAAACCTCTAAATAACGGACACCTTGGGAGCGCAGAAATTGTCCGCTATTCGGAGGTGTCTGCTATTGGGAAAACCTCAGAGATAGAAAACTTACTAATGAATGCTTAATGTTTCATTAGTCGATTTTAATATCCTAAAACCTCTATTATATGATTAACCAGAAATTAAAATAATCTTTAAAGCAATAAAACTAAAATAAAATTGTGCTTATTTTTATCTTTTGTTTATTGCATTCTTGAAAAAAAAAAAAAAAAAAAAAAAAAGTTACAAAAGTTTGTTTTTACTTTCGATTACATGTAATTTGTTTTTCAATGTGAAGTTTTAACTCTGTCCGCAGTTTTAATCCTTCCGAACCATCTTTTTCTAAAAAAAATAAAAAATGTATCCTTTTACTGAATTTTTCTGCTTCTTTAAAGCATACAATCTCAAATCATTCGAAGGAGGGGGGGGAGGGGATGTGATCACAGATAAATGAAGAGGGAGAGGAGATTTTCCCCAGCTTATCCCCATATTTATCTGTGATCACAAAATTTGTGGCACATTGGCTTGATACATTTAGAGGATTTTTTTTTTTTTTTTTTTCTCGTTAAAAAACAATTTTCATTCTTTTTTGCCAAAATTACTGTCCGCTATTCGGAATGTCCGTTATTTAGAGGTTAAACATACAAAATTTTAAGTTTTGGGAGTGGGGATTTGAAAACTGTCCGTTAAATAGAGGTGTCCGTTATGGAGGTTTTACTGTATAACCATCAACTAAGACTCTTAAAGAATATCTGGTATTGTGAGTCATTATCTGAAATGAAATGAGGGGCAATTATTTCTTATAATAAAAATAAACCTTTTATAGTGAAGCAAGAAAAATGAATGAATTTTCGATGAATTAAAGTTGGAAATGTGAAAATAGAGTAGATTCATAAAGTTAGTGTAGCATACGATCGGTAGGGGCAATAAAGCAGAAGTGTGACGCGGCAAATGCAATGCTAAAACCAGTGGCGTAGCTAAGGGGGGGCAAGGGGGGGGGCGTCTGCCCCGGGCGCCGAGGCCTAGGGGTGCCAAATTGAGAGAAATTGTTATGTATCTATTGGGGTGGGGGCGCAAAATTTCTTGCTGGCCCCGAGCGCCAAAAAACATAGCTACGCTACTGGCTAAAACCAAATTGATTAAAGAATATCTTCAAACGAAACTAAAAGCTTTTTCCCAATAAAGGAAAGAAAAAAAATATTAGTATGAAAAGAAAGGTTAGCACCTAGTTTTCGCAGTATAGAAAGACTCCAATGTAGCAGAATAAATTATTTTTATTTAACCCCTCCGGCCCCGGTCCCTCCCCCTCAAAAAAAAGTGAGATACTAAATTATTTCTTTCATTCAGATCAATTCAAGAAGGCCGGGTTTGCGTACTGCCCTTGTTTATTCATAATGCATGGTTGACTGTTTGAGGCATCAGAGATTGAGAAATAACTTTTAAAATTAATAGAAAATCATTTACGTTTATGACAAAACGGCCAGTTTTTACTTCTTTCATTGATATGACAGATAATATTTTAATATTTCTCTTTGCCTTTTTCTTTGAAGTTTTCTTTTGCTTCAGTGCAAAAAAATATATAGATGACTAATCTTTTGGGAGTTTTGGGCTTTGATTCTAACAGTCGATACCAGGCTGTAATATTAAAAACTGAGGAGAGAAATTATTCATGCCTATGAATTTCTCACGGTACTGTGTGTGCATCTCTTTCACTCTATAAATCAAAGTGCATGCGTTTACGGTAATTTTCTGAAGTCTCAACTCACGACCCCCGGATCATCCACTTCTGGGGATCTTTCCTTTTTCTTTTTTTCTTATTTCGGCGAATTTTCACGGTAGTCGAGACACTGTACAGGACAGACAAAGAAAAATTTATGACAGTATGGGTGCTAGATTTTTACTGAAAGTAATTGGTGTTTGTATATAAAGAGGTTGGGGTTTGGTTAGTGGGGGAGGGGGCAGGTGTGAAAAGGGACAGATTAGGAATCGAGCTATCGTGTTACATAATGTTTACAAATAGTTTAGAGTTGGTTTGAAATAAGCAATGAAATTAACTTAAAAGGGCGCTTTTTTTTCTCATGGTCGATTTTCCGAGTGAAAGGGCTGACGGGGCGGGGTTTTCGGACGATGGGGCCACCAGGGCGGTAAATTTTATAAAGGGCGGGCGGGGCGGCACGTTCTGTGAAAAACGCCTAGAATGAACTCTGATATATAGATTTTAATAAGCAGAGAATGAGGAATTTGCACACATCGGGAAATTAATCAACTACATGTTCTGATAATTTCAGACTCATACTTTCCAAAAATGTCATCAAAAATGTAAAAAAATCTGTCAATAATTTTTAAATTAAGCTTAAAGTTAAGAAAAAAGCACACGACTCGAAAATGCTGCGTGATTGGCTGTGACGTCATAGTTCACGATGTGCCCAATGTTTACATTTTGTTAGCAGGCATTTTCTAAGCAAGGAAGCGGTTTTATATTCTATGAGCCTGTGTTAAGGAAGCATTTAAAATTTTTCTTACATCCAAATTTATTTATTCTTTCTGATCTTTATTAGATTTAATCATTCTACCGTATTAATGGAAATAAAATGAAATTATTTCCAGTATTAAAGAAAAGTTTCGATAAAAAAAAAAAAAAAACAGCTACATTGTTTGTTTCTTTTTAATAAATTAAAAACATAAATTCTCCTTGTCAAATATAAGTTAAAACTTTTTTAACCCATTAGTGCCTAGCGTCCCTTTTTAGGGACGCTTCAAAAGATGCATTCAGCACTGTTTTTGACACTGGTAAAAAAGAAAAGCAATAATTATTTTATTTAAATGATGCATTTTCGTGATTAATGAACTAAACTTAAATCTTCTAAAAATAGTGGTGCCAACCAAATAAAATTTACGCAAAAGATGCTGGGCACGAATGGGTTAATGTTGCATTTAGGGAAAATTACATATATATACATAACAATAATAAGCAAAACTTAGAGTCTTAAATCTGCATCAACGCAATGTCCATATTTGAGAAGGACTATCATATTTTTAAAAGTATAAAAGATTTTTTTTACCGAGTATAAATTACTTTAAAATATTCAATTCTCATGATTGCTACAAATGACATTTTTTGTTTCTTTTGGTTACATTTCCTACCTGCTTTAAAACAACCTTCGTGGTAAATTCCTACTAGAAAAGTTATTGTTTGAAAATTGTAGTTGTCACTAAACATTTAATTTCTAGCAACTGTGATATCCTCATCCCACCTTAAAGTATGGCTTTGTAATGCATTTCCCCCTTTTTTTAACTGTATATTTACTATATACTGAATATTAAACTCAAGAATATACATTAAATTTTTTTTTTCCTGGTCCAATTTCTATATTCCCTAGCGACTGAAAGTTTAAAACAAACTCAATTTTAAACGTAGATTTGTATACAAAATAACTTGGCTTTCAGGCTCAGATAAGCTTGAATATAAAATCAAAGAATATTAGAAAATTGTCAGAAGTAAACCAAATCAGAGCACCGACACTGGGTACAACAATGATTTTGGTTCCATTCTGTCAGACCAACACAGGTTTGTGCAGGTTTCTCCCTGCCTCCTTCCCTACATGCTTGTACATTGCAGCATGTTGAAAAAATTTTATGCAATCAAGAGCAAAAGTAGTCGTAAAATTTTTTTGCATTCCATTGTGTTATTTTATTTTTTCTGGTTGCAATATGTTTATATTCGCATATTTATTTGAGTTATTCAACATTAGATTATTACTAATAGAAATTTGACAAAAGTTTACTGTTTAGTATTTTTAAATAGAAAAATGATTGATAGTTTAAAGAAAATGCACAATTGTAAAATTGGTATTACTGACAACTGGCCAGTAATGAAATTTTCAATTTTTGCCCTTTATTAAAGCTGTTTTCAACTGCTCTGCTCAACAAGCGCAAACTGTTTTGACACATTTATGAATTTATTTTTTAACGGAAAGTTATAAAATTCTAAGCCTGACTGTGGAAGCGATTTGGAATCAAAATATATTTTTCACTTTGTGATAAAAAAAATTGCCTGTTGAGTTATAAGTGATTTTGATCACGTCACAAACACTCATTTCACTCATGTTTGAGTGATTATGATTCTTTCTAGCAGAAATTCAGTTCAAAACACCTACTTTGACCAGGGTTCGAAACTAGAGGGGGGCACCACCAGAACAGAAGCTGAAGGGGCGCCAAATTAAGATTTTGTTTGGTGTGTTTTATATAAAGTATGCATGTATGTGGGAGGTGGGGGGTGCCAAAATCCATGTTTGCCCTGGGCAAAAAAAAAAGGCTAGTTTCGGTGCTGACTTTGATAATATTATCCGAAAAATCTACTGTGTTTGACAAAAAAAAAAAAAAAGAGAGAAAATGAGTGTGATTATATAGTTTATGAACAACACCACCTGCTAGTTGTTAGGAATTAACAACCATAGTTCTTGTCACTTACACATGTTTAAACATTCCTCTTGAATATTTCCTTTCCTAGTAATGTTTAAAGGCATGATGGAATAATGTGGACATGTGCTTCGGACTTTTTAGTTTCATCGAAGCAGACATTCTTTTTCATCACTAGTGGAGTGACGTTTGCATTAAACGATACATTCATTATTCCTAGTCCTTGATGGTGAGCTCCAGTATTTGCCATTATTTTTTTGTTTCAATGAGAAAGCTTAAGCCATATGATATTTTACGCCCTCTTTTATAATGTCATGGGATTTATTAGTGTTAAAAATAAGATGAGTTAATTTATTGTATTGGTTAATATATTTTTAAGTTTATGTATTGTTATTTTATTTAATGTTTGTTAATAAATGTGTTTAGTTGTTTTAAACTGTCATCATCATTTTTAGTCCACCATAATTTATTTCTTATTTCAATTTGATTTTATTTCAGTAAAGTATCATTTAAATTTATTGGGGTTTAAATCCAGCAATAACGTTTCCTAATCTGCATTAAGCAACTCTGCTAATTTCTTTTAACCCCTAGGAGTTACGTTTGTATCTCCTAACATAGATCGCACATGGTAACATCGCAAATTTAATTAATCAATTTCAGAAAAATAGCAAATTTTGCCAATGAGATTAGTAAAAATTGCAAATTTCGTTGATCAGGCATGGAAAAATCACAAATTTTTCCCACGGGGCTCGGAAAAGATAGCAAATTTTGTCAATTAGACATGGAAAAATCTCAAGTTTTATAGATGAGGCACAGAAAAATCACGAGTTTTGTTGATTGGATGTGAAAAATCGCAATATTTCGTTGATCGGCAAAAAAAAAGGTCAGTTTTACTAATGATGCACGAAAAAATTGCAAATTAAATCCCTCAGCTGTGGAAAAATCTCATATTTTCGCAGTTTATCGCATAGAAAATGCGAATTACATTGATCGGGTATGAAAAAACTGCAAATTTTGTCGATTAGAGGCAAAAAAAAATCATAAATTTTGTGGATAAGCTACTGGAAAAATCACAATTTTTTTTCATGGGGCTTGGAAAAAAAATATCAAATTTCACCAATCAGAGATGGAAAAATCGCGAGTTTCATCGATCAGGCACGGAAGAAAATGCGAATTTTGTTGGTCTGATGCGAAAAATCTCCCACTTCGTTGATTTGGAAAATATAAAATTTCATCAGTCATTTAAGAATTTCAAGTTTCATAGCTTCAGCACGATAAAGTCGCGAATTTATATAATCAAGCGAAGAAAAATAGCGAATTTTGCCGATAAGGCTTGAAAAAATCGTGAATTTCGTTAATCAGGTACAGAAAAATCACAAATTTTTCAAATAGCAAATTTAGCCAATCAGACACGAAAAAATTGCGAGTTTTATCGATCAGGCACAGAAAAAAATGCGAATTTTGTTGGTCTGGTGCGAAAAATACCGCATTTCATTCATCGTGCTAAGAAACCCCATCAGTTTCATGGATGATGCTCATAAAAATTGCAAATTAAACCCTTCGGCTGCGGAAAAATCGCTTATTTTCGCGGTTTATCGCACAGAAAACGTGAATTTCATTGATCGGGTATGAAAAAACTGCGAATTTTGTCGATTAGAGACAAAAAAAAAGCACAAATTTCGTGGATAAGGTACTAGATGATAGAAATAAATAGTTAAAAAGGTTCTCATTGCTCAAATCCTAATTTATTTTATTTTAGTTAATTAATATTTATTTAAATCTTTATTAAACAATAATATAAACTTACTAATTACTTTATTTTTTTCAATTGAACGTTATTATAAGAACAATAGACATGATATATATTAAAGGGTAATTTATAAAAAGGAATCTTTATTTATAAAAATAAATATTAAACTCTTACCTTTTTATTTTCATCTGTAAACTGAAAAGGAAAAACGTAAAGTTTTATTTTATTTCTTATTTTTAACTTTTGAAAATCCGTTCTTCCCGGCATGTAAACACGTAAACGCCATTTTAAATTCGATTAAAATTCAAATCGATAAACGATTTGCGACATCGGTGATAGGTGGCAGCATAAGTCGTAATCGACTAAGCCGGTCAATCTGATGTTAATTATTCAAGAATTGTGCAATTGCATCACTACCGGGAAAGTTTGAGAAAGCGAGAACAGTTGACACGTGTGCTACTTCAAATCATATTTATATGGCGGCCGGTCGTGAGTTGGAATGTCGAATGTTGTTGTTTGCTGATATGTGTTCTTCCTCTCGTTCGTTCTGATTTCTATAGCTTTAAGTCAAAGTCTGTTATGTTTGCTGGTGAATGTAATGTGAGTACAGCAAGTTAATGTTTTTATTGAAAGTTCTCTCAATCCTGGTAGCGTAGTGTTAAGTCAACTTGTTATTCATGAAGATTTTGCCGATGTCCTGTTCTACTTCATTTTTCACAGCTTGACATAATAAGAGTTCAGTATGTTGTTTTTCCAATTGAAATTTTCTTTAATCAATATGCTTTAAAATAGACTGTGTTTTTATCCATACTTGAACTGGCTTTTAAAGAAGATTTAAATTATGTTTTTAATTATTCAAGTATACTATTTTAAATGAAAGTACTTTTTAATTATGTTAAGAATATAAATAAAAGAAATTGGATCTCAACTTCCTGAATGTTTATTTGGCCAACTCATCTTGCATATTTTTTTCACTCATAAGTCTCATACTAATTTTATCAACCAGCTTGTTTTACATATTTTTACTATTCATAAGAATTTAAATGAGCAACACAATCCAGCTATATTCCACTTGCCTGACGTGTGAAAATTAAGTCTCTGCAGTGTTAGTTAAATTTAAATAAGCACCATTTGCTTACACTAGAAAATTGCGCATTTTGCGATAATGCGCGAAAAAAATTGAAAATTTCCTTAATCGGCCGTGGAACAGTCGTAAGTTTTTTCAGTTTATCAACAGAAAAAAAAAGAATTTCATCTTACCTCGTAAAAAAATCGATTTCATCCAAGTTAGTTAAAAAACGTGAAGATTGTGCACAGGAAAATGCGTATTTCATCTGTTAAAGGCAGAAAAAGGTGCAAATTTCTTCCATCGTCCACGAAAAAATCCTGATTTCTATTCATCGGGTTCCAAAAATTCGCAAATTTCATTAGTTGGGCATAGTAATGTCGCGAATTTTGTCGATCACACGCGGAAGAATTACAAATTTCGCTGATTAGGCTCAAATAAATTTGCAAATTTCATCTATCAGATGCAAAAATATCGCAAATTTCAATGGTCAGCTTTATAAAAATCGTGAAATTTGCCGAGCAAGTTAGTAAAATTTACGAATTTTGTCGATCAGGTGCAGAAAAATAGTAACATTCGTCGATCTAGCAAAAGAAGAATTGCGAATTTTATCGATCATGCGAGGGATAATCTCAAATTTCGTTCATTGGCTTAGTAAAGTTTGCAAATTTTGTTGATCAGACGCGGAAAGTTTGTGAATTTTCTCGATCGGCTTCAAAAAAATCGTAAATTTCGTCGATCATTCGAAGAGAAATCGCAAATTTCGTCGATTATTTTCGTCGTAAAATCAGTTATTCTCAAAATGAAGCAAAAAGATGAGGGGCTGTATCCATTTATCCATTGATAATTGTCAATATAGAATACACAATTTGGCACGTACTACTATATTTGGATACAATCCCTCTTTTTTTGCTTCATTTTTGAAACAATTCATTTTGAGCTTATATTATTTACTTTGTAACTTTCAGAATTTTCAAGTTATGTTTGAGACTTTCATAAAAGTTGCTCTATACATTTAGCTAACACAATATCCAAATGAAATTTTTATAGCGTTCCTGCATGTGCAATGAAGAATTATTTAGTAAACCTACTCATTTTTCATACAATTTTTGTTATTTTTAAATTCTGATTACAGTAGGGGTGCACAACCTTTTCAAGAGAAGGGCCACTTACAAATATGTCTGGGTGGTCGAGGGCCACATCAATAACATGGAGAAAATTCAATTTCGAAGGTGATCTGTGGCCTATAATCGAATAAAAAAGTTTTCAGAGGGAAGTGGGGAAGATACCCCTTTAGGTTTGCTTAACCAGTGAAAATATCCAATTCAGTTGGTAAGGATATATCTGCAGTTTTTACTTTTGCATATATAACAGATATAGCAAGGATTATTCTTAAGATGTAATAGTAATCCTTGATTTTATGCAAAAGAGTAAATTTTGTTTTATTAAAAGTGCTAAAAAACAAAGATAAGTGGCTGGTGCTAAAAAAAAAATGTGAACTTTATGAACGAAGAAGAGGGAAAAAGCTGATCAACAAGATTTTTCTGTGCCTCATCTGAAATTCCCAATTTTTCAATGCCCAGTCAACAAAATTTGCAGCTTTCCATGCCTGATCAACCAAATTTGGGCTTTATACGAAAGTGATCTATGAAATTCGCAATTTTTGAGACTGATCGAGAAAATTCAATCTTTCCATGCGTGATCAACAAAATTTGTGATCCTTACGAAACCGATCGAGGAAATTCGCGATTTTTACGAAGCCAATTGCTGAAATTTCCGATTTTCACTAAACTGATCGGCGAAATTCGCATTTTTTTCTGTGCATGATTGATGAAATTATTGATTTGTACGAAGCCGATCAACGAAATTCGCGATTTTTACAAACCAATCTGCGACAATTCATGATTTTTACGAAGCAGATTGCTGAAATTCGGGATTTTGGTGAAACCCTTCGAGAAAATTAGCAATTTTTTCACACCTGAGCAACAAAATTCACAATTTTTTCGCGCCTAATCAACAAAATTAGCTATTCTTATATCGACGAAATTATTGATTTTTAGGAATACGATCGACAAAATTCACAATTTTTACAAAGCTGATTTGCGAATTTGGAATTTGTTGATTGGCAAATTCACGATTTTTCAAAGCCGATTTGGACAAAATTTGCGATTTTTTTCGAGCCTGACTGGCAAAATTGGAGAATTTTACGAAGCCGATTGCCGAAATTCGCGATATCTACATAGCTGATTGACGAAATTTGCAATTTTTTCTCGTATGATGGCTAAAAACTGTGATTCTTCCATACCATATAGACGAATTTCGGGATTTTTACAAATCTTATTGACAAATACAATTTTTATAAAGCCGATTGATGATATTCACAATTTATACAAACCTGATCGACGAAATTTGCGATTTTTGGAAATCCGATTGGCAAAATTTGCGATTTTTCTGCGTGAGGTCAACAAAATTCGTGATATTCCCATGTCTGACCAACGAAATTCGCAATTTATCAGAACCCGATCAATAAAACTAGCAATTTTTCCGTGTCCGATTGATGAAATTTGCGAATTTCCGTCTATAACTGACGAAATCTGCATCTTTTAGGCACCCAATCAACGAAATTCACAATTTTAACTAATTTTGATGATGTATTTTTTATGCGGCAATTCGGGTTTGTTTTCTCTTGCTAAACTTACAAAACTCACGACTGTTTCGCAGCTGATCAACGAATTTTCAATTTTTCTGCACCTCATCGCAAAATTCGCGATTTTCCCCGTGCCTTATCAATGAACTTTGCGATTTTTTTCTTCCTGATTGACAAAATTCGCGATTTTTTTCGTTTCTGATCAAGGAAATTCGCATTTTTTTCACGCGATAAACTGAGAAAACATTCGATTTTTCCGCAGCCGATGAGTTTAAATTGCAATTTTTTCGTGAATTATCAACAAATCTGACAATTTTTTCTTGCCCAATCAACGAAATGTGCGATTTTTTGCATCCAATCGACAAAATTCGCGATTTTTCTGAGCCTGATCGACAAAAACTCGCAACTTTTCCGTATCCGATTGGCTAAATTTGCTACTTTTTTGGACCCTCATGGACAAATTTTGTGATTTTTTTCACATCTGATGAACGAAATGTGCGATTTTTCTGCACTTGATCAAAGAAATTCGCGATTTTTCCGTGCCCAATCAAAGAAATTTGCGATTTTTAAGTGACTTTATATTTTCCTGCAGAAAATTACGATTTTTTCTACGACTTTTGCACAAAAATTGCAATTTTTTCTAGTTGTAAATTGACGTAGTTTGCGGGCCACACGTTAACCCATCGCGGGCCATAGGTTGTGCATCCCTAGATTACAGGATATTGTGGACAATGTTGTTTGTCATGTTTTTGGAAAAGAACATTAATTTATATTAAGAACTCTTTGAATTATAAGCAAAAAACTACGCAAAAGAAAAATTTGGGACTGTTTTTATAAAAAACTTAATTTTTCTACAAGTATACATGCTATCCGCATAAAAACGAACACACTTTATTACAATTAGCCACTTAATCATAATCTATAGTTTAAACGCTTTTATTACATTAGTTTTGACAGGATTATCCAAAAGATATTCATTCTTTTTCAATTTTTTGACTGTCTCCTATGGAATTTTGGGAATAAATCTTCACGGAAATATATGACCTATACTATTATGTTTACACACTTACTTAGTTTCAGAATAATTTCTCATATATTTTTCTAGATATTTAATAAAATTTCTAAAATCGCAATTGGCCGGTCACTTTTGGCCATATAGTGTTTAATTAGTTCAATATTAAACATGTGTCCTTCATATGTGCAAATAGAACGAGTGTTGAAACACTTATTTTAGTTATAACTTAGTATTTCTGCAAAAGTGTGAAAGGGCCTTGAAACTAAAATAGATTTTTGAACAGAATTTTTCTTTTCCGAAATTTATTTAGTGACCTTGGAATATTTTTCAAGGGAGGCTCTGTTTACAGGAAATCTGATTATTCCCCCCCCCCCCCTCTTATCAGCCCTCTAGCTACGACTTTGACGATAACACTTTTAAGAAATTTTAAAACTTTTCAGTTTTGGCTACCTACCTTTCAATTATTATTTTTACTTAAAAAATTTAAATTATGATACAAAATATTTATGGCAAAGAAAAAAAAAGGCAATTTAGAATATTTACTTTAGTCCAATGCTTGTAGTTTTTCATGCCTAAAAAAAATATTTTTTGAAAATAATCAGGAAATAATTGGCAATGTGAATGAGAAAAGGGACGTTAATGATTTTGGTTTATTCTTTCACTAAAAAATATCAGGAGTTATTCGTCTGCGTTGATGCTCTTTTACTGATAATGCTCATTGCTGAGGACCCCTACTAACTAACGGTATGTAACAGCTATGATAATTACCCTGAATGTCTTTAAAGACCATATTTACTGACTAATCGAAACAATATGGTGTTCATTTGCCGGGTGAGAAAAAAATGACCAGGCTTTCATAATTGAAACACCTACTACGTAGTTTTTTAAACTAGATTGCAGTGTATCAAGATCTTTTTCGGTGAGCATGTGTAGTCTTTCTATCAAAACGGGAGGCGGATAAAAGATTAAGGAACAGACGATTAGGGAATTCCAGGTAAAACTAATGGATGCCTCAGAAAGAGCTAATGTTAGCGTATCGCAGTATTTCACTAGTGGTAATTATAATGAAACAGCAAGTGAACATCCCTTCCTTCCCTATTTCTTTTAGTTTGTTTATTGAGTGCTCTTGTTAAAGAAAACTATAATGGTTTAAAATATCACTTCTTTTTTTTATGAAATTGTTTTTTTCTGTGTTTTTTTTTAATTTTAACCATTTAATAAATTAGGAAGATCTGCGTCCGCTCTCGTCCTTAGCATTCCCCTTGAGAAAAAAACAGTAAGGGGACGTTTAAAATAAAATAAAAAAGTGGGAGGACACCGTCCCCCAGCGTGCCCCCTCGACTACACCACTGTTTGTAACTGAACAATTTTTCATTTTTCTTTAAATTATTTATTTAAATCTTGATCTATAAGTGATTGTTGTTTCATTAGAGCAGTCTTTTCTTCTCCTGCCTTTTAGCATCTGGAAATTCGTTTCTAAACATTGACTTAACTGCATTTACTGCTTTTATCCGCCCCCGCCCCCCCCCCCCCCCAAAAAAAAAGGTAAACGTGACATACGCCATTAGTATGTAACTTCATTTTTTAAAGGAATGCCATAGACCCTCTGTTTATCAAAAAAGCTTTAATATATATTCTGTAGGGTATATTTTCTGCTTAAAAAATACTCTTTTTTTTTTTCTTTTACTTCTATACCATTGTATATAAAATTTGTTGACTATATATTCATATTTTCAACTCCTTTATTCTTATCTTATAACCTGTTTAAATAGTTCTCTTATCTTTATTTCCTTAAGTCTCACTTCTTTTGTAAATCTCCATAGTTTAAAGATAGATTAAAATAATAGATTAATTTATCTGAATATCTGGTTTAAATTTTAAGTCTAAAAGTAAAATCTAACATTTAAATAGTCTTTAGTTTCTACCTACGATTTAATTACTTAAAATATATTTTTCCTTTCTGTTTCTTGCCTCAAACATCTATTTACTTTCAGATCTCGGTAGCATGTTTATCTCGTACAAAACAATAGCGAATCGCTGTTTTTCCGATCGTCCTACGGCCGTGCGTTTCATCTTTGAACAGAGGAAAGTTGACAGCTGACGATGGAGGGCACTGCCTGTCCGTCAGCATTTGCATTTCTCCCTTGTGATAGACACGGTGCATTGGAGATTGTTCTGTAGCCGATGACGTCGTAAGCTGAGCGTGCGTAGTAGATTAGCCTGACAGTCGGCACGATGTATTTAAAGTAATGACAGCTGTTTGCTTTTCAGTTTCGTTTGTTGTTTTTGTACATGATGGCCAGTCACGAGCAAGTCTCGTTTATTGACAGCTGATAGTTTTCAAGTGTTTTTGAAAGAAGAATGTCATTGTCCTTCTTATGAAATAGTGTTAAAGTGTTTTAGAAATAGATGAAGATGGAAGTTTTCTTTTGGTGGTCTTCAGCTTAAAAATATTTGGAAACACGGTCACTTTATGGGTACACGCTCTTGTTTCTCTTTTAATGGTTTTAATATAAGTTTTTCTATTGAGATTGTCTTTCCTCCTCCCTTTTATTTTGAAACAAAGATGATTTAATTTTCTACTTATCTTCATCTTTTATTTATAAGGTCATTCATGTCTAAAGGTAAAGTGTTACGGAACTTTAGCTTTTTAATGGTTTGGGCAAAGTTTCTGTTGGTTACCGGATGTGTTTTGATACTTGCTTGGTTTTTACCATGGTGCAAGGTATGAGGTGGAGTTATGTCATACTTGTTTTATTCGGGTTCCGACGATGTTTCAATGACGGTTTCGCGTGAGGTATCGGCGGTTACCTGTAAAGCAATGTATAATAAATATTGGATTTAGCATCTGTTTAAAGTTTAATTATTGAGGGGGGAAGTCAATCTTAAGTATTAAAGCTGTTTCTAATAGAGTTGTTAAGTTTTAAGTTATTTGAATTAAAAATGAATTAATTAATCTAAGGAAGTATAATAGTTTTTCTTTTTTTAAGTTGATACAAATTAGATATATAAATTAATTGAATTCTTTGGTGCTCCAATCCTTATTTAAATATATGAGGACATAGATGTCATACATTTCTGGTTTTATTTTTAAAGTTTTTTTATTTTTTCTTTTAATCTTGTTTTTGTTAAATAAAAATATAGTTTGGTTTTAAATCTAGTTTGTTCTCATTTTTACATGTATTACATTTTCCCTTTTCAGCCATTTAAATTGATTTAAACATTGAATATAATTCATTTTTTTACATGATTTACTGGGCTCAATTTCTCAGCGTGATGGTTCCACTTGTGCACTTATTATTGCTCTGCTAATTCAGTTTATCCTCCTGAGACCTAACATCCATTAAAATGGATGTTTTACTTTTCCTTCCTCTTGCGAAAATTTTTATTTTTGAAATCAAGAATTGGCACGGTATTATAATGGATGAATCAGAAATCACTTTTTAACTTTAAGAATCTGGCAACAGCAGTTTATTTGTTTATAAAATGGCGGAAAACATGAGCCACGTTGAAAATCAACACTCTCGCGGTAAGTTTCACTTTTCATATTATTCTTATTATTTTTTAGTAATATTTTAATGTTTTTCTGGTACTTAGATCTTTCGTTTTAAGATAAAATAAATTAATAATGTTAAATATGTTCATCTTTTTTTTAATTAGCTTGTTTTTAAAACATCCATTAAAATGGATGTCAGTTCTCAATTCATCTATTGCATAATTAGGCTTAGTACTTTTATTTCCAATGTAAACAAACCTTCTTCCCTTTAAAAAATAAATATCTTCTTAGTTTTAGAGTGTATTGTTTTACAAATTAGAATTTTTTATATCTTTTAAGAATAAATAAACATGTCATTTATGTATGTTTTAATATTTTGTAGGATTGACAGCGCTAGAAGCGTTAGAATTAATGGCAAATGATGATTTATCTGATATTGAAATTGATGATTGGAGTGATGATAATGAGATTAATGATCCTATTACTGATAAAGGTTTAAATCCAGTTTCGGATTTAAGTGATTCTTCGGATAAAACAGATATTTTATCCGATCAAACTTGAAGGTTGTTTTTGATAATAATATTTCACAAGCAGAGAAAAAAAATAAGCTGTGGAAAGTTCAACTAATGATAGATTCTGTTCAAAATGGATGTTTGAAAATACCTAGATCTTCTTTTGTTAGCATTGACGAACAAATGATACCTTTTATTGGAGCAACACAATTAAAGCAATATGTACCACGCAAACCAACCTTAGTTGGGTTGAAAAATTTTGTAATAGCTGATCCATCAGGAATCGTATTAGATTTTGTAATCTATCAAGGTAAAGGGTCGTTTCCAATGCAGAATGCTGCAAAATCTCTTACTATTGGTGAAGCTGCAGTTTTGAAACTTTGTGAAACATTTGGTGCAGGAACTCGAGTATATTTTGATAGGTATTTCACAACTATTAATTTGCTTGAAGTTTTACACGAAAAGCGAATTGGTGCAACAAGTACAATAATGAAAAATAGGATACCAAAGGCCAACAATTTATTACCAGAAAAAATACGAAAATGGGAGATTTGTTAACAGATAGTGTAGTTTGAAGTGATGAAAAAATTAATATTCTGAAATGGCAAGACAACAAACCTATTTATATATGGTATCATCAGATCATTCTATTCGACACTTGCAAAAGATGGGTCCAAAATAGAGAAAAAGTATATTGATGTCCGTCGGCCAGAAATAATTAGAGAGTGTAATTTGAAGATGGGTGGGGTCGATATGGTTGACAGAACAATTAGTTATTACAGAATAAAAAAAGAACAAAGAAGTGGACGGTGAAAGTACTAATTCATATGATAGATTTGGCAGCAGCTAATTCATGGTTGCAATACAAAAGAGATTATGAAATTAATGGATATCCAAAGAAAGACTTTTTAAAGTTTATGGAGTTTCGAATAGGCATTTCAGAGAAATTAATAGCAGATGGTACAAAAAATACGCCCGTTGCTTCATGTGATGATCTGGATAGTGATGGTGAAGTTCAACCTAAAGCAAAAAAAAATCGATTAGCCCGGCCATCAATTCCTTTTCGACAGAAAGAAGCAAAACATATGCCAGAACTTGCCAACATCAAAAACTCTGCGTATTGCAGAATTACAGGCTGTAACACAAAAACTAAATTTCGTTGCACAAATTGCCATATGTTTCTATGCATAACTGCTGAACGAAATTATTTTAAAACATTTCATGAAGCTTAATTTAATTTTTTTAGCATTAACTGTTGATAATTTACATTTACAATTTATTTTAATTAACAATAATTATTTTTGAGTAATAAATTTATGTTACCTTAATAAAAAATAAAATTTTGCCTTACATCTTTTCTGCATAAATTTCTTATAGTTTTATAGTGCTTATGACCTCAACATCCATTTAAATGGATGTGCCCCCCAGCAAAATTTAAAAATTAAAATTTATTGATTTCGTAAAAAATATTAGTTTTTAGGCCTAATTGGTCAGAAAAACTAATCTTTGAAAGAATATATTTATTTTATTTTGCTCAGGTCTCAGGAGGATATAATCGTAATTACACATTGTAATTACTACAAAATTGCTTTATTTTCATTGTGATAACAGATAAAGGAATAATTCCGGATTTAGAATAATTAAATGCCATGTTCCGCAAATTAAATGATTGCAACTGTTTCAAATAAGAAATTTAGACAATGTCTTATTTTGCATACCTGTATTAATAATTGGTCAAAATATAAAACTGTTAACAAAAATATATGGTTGTAATGAGGGTGTAATGACAGTCATAATAGATAATGCCGAACACATTGATTTTATAACGAGAGAAAAAGAAAGGCGATAAATCAAGTGTGGTATTCAACACACAGTACCTCAGAATGCATATCAACAGTCGAATGTTGTCATGAATGATAACATCACAACTCGCGGCGTAGGAAAAGTATCGTTTTCATGACACAGTAAATAGTGCTATGTAAAAGCCTTTATAAATCAATAATTACAGCTCAAAAAAAAAAAAAAATTCACTGCCTGTCATATCTTTTAGTTTTCAATTGTTTTCAGACAAAATTAAAAAACTTGAAAATTCCTCATTTTCCAGGAAATATTTTTTACAAGAGATTAATTTACATATTTTTGATTTAATTTATGAATATATACATATAAAAAGTAATCAATTACTTTTTGAAGTTGGTGCCAAATTATCTTAAGTATAGTAAGAATTGTAGATGTATTATGCCTAGTACCATAAATAAAATGGATTTAATCACTCCGACTCCTTAGAACTACTTAGATAAACAAAATACTCCTTAAATTGTATTGCGGTTTTCCACTCGAACAATATTGCTCCCGGGGGAAAAAACACACACAAAAAAAAAAAAAAATCATGATTGTAAAACACACGGTAAACCCTTTATGCATGTCATTCATCAGAAGAACAGCAGTGATTGGTTTGGATCATACTAATAGCCACCAAAGTGTTTTACTTTTCACAACCATAAGGGAAAGAAAAATGAAAAGAATAATCCAGACACAACTCTAAGCTTCTAATTTCAAAAAGTGATTACATTGTTTAATTCCTTCACAGCTAGATATACAACTTCAATTTCTTCTTCATAATACTATTCATCATCCTCAATTTTTGTCCGAAAATTTTAAGGCATCCTCTTCCAAAAATTTGAAATTCGTTTATCAGCTCCGCATAGTTGCTAACTTGTATGGTTTTGCGCGCGAAAAAATAATTGCGGTGAAATGCAAATTTCATTAAAGGATTGCCGAAAAAGAACACATTTCGTCAATATTTCGTGGGAAAATGACAATTTCGTCAATTTTTTTGTCATCGAACTTCGGTAAAATTTCACTGAAAAATGGGAATTTCCTCTGCGGATTGCGGTTAAAACAGTAACTTCACAGAATATCGCAGATAAAACGCTAATTTTGTCTGAAGACTACAGGAAAATGTCGATTTCGTCTAAAGGTTGCGGATGTAATGCCAATTTCATTAAAAGATCTCGGGAAGAAATGCCATTTTCAATAAAGATTCGCTTACAAATATTTTATCAAAAGATCATTGGGGAAAAAAAAAAAAAAATGCCGATTTCATCAAAAGATCACGGAAAAAATGGCGATTTCGTCAAAAGATCGTGGGGATGAATGACGTATTTAAATTTTGAATATTAAAGATTAGCAGAGATTAAAATTAACACAATGAAAGCTTTTCCTTTTAGTCACTAAACCTGTAAAAAGTTAAAGTCTAGAAATTTAAATAATTAAATACTGTATGTTGATGAAAGAAATACAAATAAGTTATAAACAAACTAACGTTTATTTAAAAAGAAATAAAGATAAAAACAATATAATTAACAAAGGTATTTAGATCTATTAAACAATTAAAACAGTAAACAAAATAAACTGACTTCATGGCAAGCAAACAACTGTAAAAATTATACTTCTGTAAATAAGGAATATTACATCTCAAGACTCGACGATCTGCAGCAATAACTTTGATTCAAAAAGAGCACTAGTACGCCTGAGAAAAACTACTGACTAAACACATGTTATCATCATGAAACTTTCCCCACTTCGCCAGCTGTCAGACTTTATACATAAACAATAAGAAACTTTCAAACTCTGCTCGAATACCACGGCATTTCTTCACGGGCTTCAGCCTTTAACATTGCTCAAGGTAAAATGGAGAAAAACATCCAAGAGATAACGTTATACATCTGCTTCTTGGTCTCAAGTAATACTAAACACTTAATAAAAACTGATAAACGACACATGACAAATACGTAATGTGAAACTAAACTGATAATCAAATTATAACCGGTAAAAGGAAAAGGACGAACGTAATCATTTCTTAGCGAAACATTAAGACAAGGAACTATGTTATTGTCAAAGTATTTATACCAAAAGGAGAACTAAAAGGGAACTCATTACACATGCAAAGGGACATATAGTTCGGAAGCGATGGTTCTCGATGAGAATCCATCGTGACAAAACATCATACCAGAAATGAGCAGTAGACAAATGACGTCACCTTGTGACATCAAGAAAAACGTCATTACAGCTTCCGATTGCAAATGAGTATGCTGGGAAAAACAGAGAAGTGAAACCGGGAGTTTTAAAGATAAAGCATTGGAAATAAAGGTAAAGTAATTAAATAACTATTGTTTATATAAATGAGAACTTTAATAAAGAATTATAAATAAACTAGTTTTAATAAAAGGAAACCTATTGAATGAAAAAGTAAAAAGGGTATTTTGATAAAAGGTAAATAATAAACTGTAAAAGTTATAATAAGTAAATAAACTATTTAATAAAGGATAAATATAATTAGGTTAGCGTAAATAAAGATAGATTGACTATAGAAATGGAGATACAGCCGGAAAGTGGCAAAAACAGACATGTGACAAATTTCCTGTCAATAAAACGCCATTTTTTAATGAAAGATCGTGTAAAAATGCAAATTTTGTCTAAAAAGTGTCGACTTCATAAAAAAAAACATGAAAAAATGCCGATTTTGTCAAAAGATTGCAGAAAAACTGCCGATTTTGACAAAAGATTGCAATAAATCACCAATTTTGACAAAAGATTGCAATAAATCGCCAATTTTGACAAAATATCGCAGATAAATTCGCTGATTTCGTCTGAAGATCACAGGAAATCAACAATTTTGTCTGAAGATCGCAGATACCCCCCCCCCCTTCTCACTGAGGTAACTCGCTGAATCCCTGCGGAATTGGGGCTGTGCAAGTGCATGCTACATAAATAACAACAAAAGTGGCAAGTCCTTAAAATTTTTTGGACTCCTTGGATTTTTTCTTCTCAACTCTGTATGAACCCTGAATCATTATCAATCATGATTGCTTGGCTCCAACTTCAAAAAGTAATTCATTATTTTTTTATATGTATATGTTCATAAATTAAATCAAAAATATGTAAATTAATCTCTTGTAAAAAGTATTCTCTAGAAAATCTATGTTCAGTGAATATTAAATTCTGTATATTAAATTTAACCGTTTTTATTTCGGTACATGATATCCGATGGGTGGTTATTGGATAACGATACGTCATTAAAGAATTTTAAACAATTAATTCTTTTTAGAGCGTTTTTTTTAAGTTTTTTTTTTTTTTTTTTTGAAAAAGTTAATTTTATGAAATATTTCCTGTCTGATATTGCATACCATGTATTAACACAATTAAACTATTCTCCTGGTATATTTTCATTGGGAGCGTCAGAAGTATCATTCAACTTTTCACAAGCCTTTATAATAAATAATAGCATTACATTTCTTATTTGCTTGAAAAAAAAGCAAAAAGGTATAAAACTCTCAGTAATACTTCCTGCCTATCATTGAACTTTTTGTAGTTCTGAAAACAGTAATATTTATAACCCTATTTTTTTTTAACCATTCAGCATTAATGCTTTTGGAGAAGCTATACATCCTGTTCATTAACAATCTTTATCAAACCATTAGTTGAAAAAAATGTGTTTATATTAATGCCTCAGTTGGGTAAAATTTTTGTTCATTATCATGTTGAGTGCCATAGTGTTTGATAATGACTTTGTATTTAGGCTGTGTCAGTCACCAGTGACTGGCAGTCTGAAATATGATATAAAATTTTAAAAAATTATGTTGTTTTAAGTAATTATTAAGAAATCCTGCAATCAACAACATTTAAGTAAATTTTAAATAAATTTTTAATAATTACTTAAAAAAATATGTTTTTAAAGTTTTATATCATATTTTAGATTGTCAGTCACCGGTGACTGACGCAGCCTAAATGGAAAGTTCAATGTCAGTCACTGGTGACTAATGTGGCACTCTATGTGTTAAGATTGCTGAGAACTTTTAGAAGAGTTTTTATCTGAAATGTTGGAACATGTAGGAATTTCATTTTTGCAGTGATTAGTCTGTCATTGTTTTCTGTATATTCAGGCCCGACCGGGATTGTATTTTATTCATTCAAGGCCGTATTGGATGAAATTTTTTTTTACACAAGTAGCATCTTGATAACGTTTCTCCTTTATTAATAAGAGATATTACATGATTTTAAGGAGAAAATGATATATCAATTTTTCTTTCTTGTTTCATTCTTTTTTGTTAGTTGTTTGTGCCTTTTAGGTATATTTCATATGAAATACTATCTATTGCGGTTGCTTCTATATTGGAATTTCAAAAAAAAATTTTGCAGATCTACATCGATCATGACCCCTAGACTCCAAAAGTACCATCAGAAAAAAAATTTATATCACTTTTTTATCGACACGATAGCTTCTATAATTTTGCTTCAATCTTCTCCAAACTGATACATAAAATCAAGGGGTATAAAATCTGTCAAGTTAATTAATGAGCAATATCGGACCAAGGGAGTGGAAAAAGAGAGGGTTTTTTTGAAAACTGAAAAAAAACATCAAACTTCTTAATTAAAATAAATATAGAATCTGTTTAAAGTTTATATTACTTCTAAAAAATGGGCCAGAAGTTTATGCATAAGTTTTTTGATAAAGTTAAAAATGAGCTCAAAGGGCAAAAAATAGGGTTTTTGGGAGAAAAAAATTCATAACTTTTGTCAATTCTCAAAATATCAAATTCAACTAAATTTTTTTATAAATGTATGCAAAATTGTCTAAAACTTTTGTATTCACAAGTTTTTGATAGGACTAACTCTTACCAATAAAAAAAAAATTACACTAAAATAAAAAGGGGTTGGAAAAAGAAAAAATTCCGTATGTTCCTCAATTCTTAAACTATCACATCCAATTAAATTTATTTTGCATCTTTTCAATAATATCTACAACTTTTTATATGCTGACAAGATTTTCATAGGACCAATTCTTGTTGCAAAAATAAATTGAACAAAAATAGGAGTTGAAGAAAAAACCTCAAATCTGAACTCCTTATATTCTGACGCATTTTTAAATTCATTTTTTAATTTAAACGCATCCAAATGGAAGGTCTTTTTATTTAGGAACAACATAATGTGATGTTTTGGCCAGCTTTTGATAAATATTTAAAGGAAGGTTGCCAAGATAGATATTTTGAACAGTATTTCCCGAAGTGGTCATGATTGAAAAATTGAGGAAGTATTCAAATAACAAATTGTTTTTGACTCATTTTTTTAATTCATTTTTGCTGTCAAATGCATCCAATTGACAGGTTCTCTTATTTAGAATCTGTATAATGATTGGTCAGTTTTTTGATAAAGGTAGAATACTCTTCAAAAAAAGCTGTCAAAGTGAGCATTTCGTACAAAATTTCTAGATGTGGTCATGATTGTAGAAACGAGGATGTATTCAAAAATAATTGCTTTTTTGAGACTCATTTTTAAATTCAATTTTGCTCTCAAACGCATCCAATTCACAGGTTCTCTTTTTTAGGAATTGTATAATTTGCTGTATTGGTCAGTTTTTTTGATAAAATCTCAATATATTTCAAAAAATGCTGTCAAAATGGGCATTTGAGCCAAATTTTGCTTAAGATGATTCTGATAAAACCTTCTTTAGTTCTTACAGAAAAATGAAATTAAAAATTTTTTCAAAAGAAGCCAAATAAAGTTGTTAAACCAAGTTTATATCTAATCATATTTTATTTTTTGTTGTTGAAATGGGCTCCCTCTGCCTATAGGCCAAGCCGACAGGAATTTTTAAATAAAAGGCTGTGTGGCCAAAACTTTAAAGAAAGCAGACATAGCAGTCTAGCTAGTGCTATGTTTGCTTTTATAATGAAAAATGCACTGCTGTTTAACTTGTGTAATCTGTTGGGCAATGTGGTGTCTGATTTTTATATCTTACAGACATAAACAAATTCATTAACTGATTGCTGAACTTTTAGCTGTTTTAGCATTATAACTACAAAGACCATCATTTTAAGTTTTCAAATTTCATGCTTAAAATTTGATATAATTTAAGTATTATTCTTGAATTTTATGACACGACTTTTAATGAAATATAAGAATTCTTAAATATCCCTATTCAATTTCCACTTCTCCGTTTAATTTCTGTAATCAGTATGAACTATACTTATTTATACCAAGACCCATTGAAGTGGTACGGACTTCCCTATTTTCTGGTAGCAATTACCAAAGTTTAATTGCAACTAAATGAAGAAAAAATAGTTTGCAGAGTGTACACGCAAATAGAGCATATAAGCTGAAATTGTTTGTCCAGTAAAATATGTTAAAATCCCAGTAAAATATGTAAAGATCTGTGTAATGGTATATTGAGAAACAATAATCAAACAAATTAAAAAACAAATAACAATTTTAATGAATAGAATTAAAAACAATCAAAAGTAAAAATTAAAATCATTTAAATATGAATAAACATGACACAAGTTCTGATTAATACATGCTTAAAGCAATATCTGGCTTTGTATCAAATATTTAGACTGTAAATGAACTAGATCTCCAAAAAGTAAAGTCAACTTCAAAATAAAAATATATTTTAACTTTATCAACTTTAAAATCTGTTTAACTTTACATTATAATAACTTTAAATAAGAGAACATTAGTTTAAGTTATCAAAAGGAAAATTAATATCAAATTATTTCATCTTTTAAAAAAAATAAAAATGTAACTGCTTAAATGTATTTATTCCAATTCATCCTGATAAATCACATTGACCAAATGTATCTAAAAAGTACAGACGTTTTTGCAAAATTAAATAAAAAATGTTTTATTTACTTTATATTAAACCTCTCCCCATATTTTTGGCATGGACTATCTCCTTTCGCCTATGTGCAGTTTGCTCCAGGATTCTATCAAACATGGTAGAACAGTAATATGTAAATGTAATTTGGACGTAATCATTATCAGTTGTACTTCTAATGTAATAATGTTCTTGGTGAAAAAATGCAGTCTATGAAAAGTCCAATCTCGGAAAATAATGTGAACATATTTTTATAAAAAAAAATATTTTTTGTACATTCTGGGCAACAATGAAAGGATTTCCAGGGAGAAAAAATTATTTGAAGAATTACAAAAACTCACTAGTATAAATGAAGACAGTTCAGACACTAATTCAAGTAATGATAATTTGGACATACCTTATATGGAAAATAAAGCTGATTTTTCAGACTCTGAAGAAGATGAAATTAAAGTACAAGATATTGAGCAAGTGAAGATTCAGGAGAGTAAATATGAAATTCCACAAAATAACCACAAGCACAGAAAGTTATTGCGAATATGTTTAGATACCAGGGTTGGCAAGTTTCTGCCGGGGTGGTTAAAACCAGCGGTAAAAACCGGCATGGCAGAAACTGGTTTCTGCCAGTAAGTGGCAAAAACTGGCAGAAAATAAGAAACAGTACTAAATAAGAACTTTACTCAGCAATGATTCATAATTCACACTTACATTTGATATGTAAACCATTGAGCTAAAAAATAAAACATAAGATTATGAATGTTATTCAAAGTATCAAAACGTTTAAAAATGATCATATAAATACATACCTTGCTTATTTAAAACACTAATTTTCATTCACTTGAAAAACAGAAACTTTCACAACAATAACCTGATACTGTACAAGTTTAATTATTAATATTATTGTTTACAGTTGATTTTCTGTTTCTTTTAAAAATAAATTTACAAAAAATTCTGATTTAATAACAAATTACTTTTCAGATTATTTTTAAATAAGTAACATAATGCAATTTCTTGTGAAAATATATAAGTAAATAATTGAAGCACAAAAAATAACATAGACAAAGAGAATTTAATGAAATATCTTGTACAATTATTTTACAATATTGAAGAAACAAATTACCACTCAAATATACTATTAGTATTTTTTCCATGAAGCATTCCATAACATAAGACTAATTTTGCTAATCTTTCTGCCCCCAGATTATTTCTTAATTTGTTGAGTATAAAATATTGAGTTCTATAAAATAATTGTTTAAACATAAATTACATATGCATATGTTACAAAAAAAAAAAAAAAAAAAAAATCTGTTACATTACTCAATTTTTCAAAAATCAAATTTTTTTTTAATTAAAACCAGGGTTGTTTGGTTTAAACCACGCTGGTTTAAACCGTGGTTTAAACCATGGTTTAAACCAAGTGGTTTTTTTAAAAAAACCATGCTGGTTTTTTTAATTTGGTTTTTTTCCCTTTTCCCTCATGTTTTCATTTATTTTACACATTATTAAAATAATCAAAATCAAAGTTATGGAGTAACTACAAGCAAAGCTTAAGACAAATTAAATTTTTAAAGTGACAAACATCTTTAATCAATCTAATTTTTCTTACTATCTATAAATTGACATGGCAAAATATTTTTCTACAGTGAACTGTGGAGGATAAAAAAAAAGGTAGTTAGTTTTAATTATTTTTTAAACCTTTTATTTTTAAAAAAAATGTAAAAATGGCATATGCCAGCCAAAAATGCAATTTTACTGCTTAGATAGCTTGATTATGATTTACTAAGGATTGTATCATTTATCAAAGCATCAATAATGACATAGTCATAAGTCATTCTTTCCATTGGTTACTCTTGTTCTGTATGCTAATGAATGATTGGCTATGAATTTTCTGTGTTCCATAGCTATTGGTTTTAGTAAGCTTTGGTTTTTCTTAGATTGGATTTGCAGTTTTTACATTATTTTTTTCTGTTTCTAGTTACTTTGTATTGTATTTTATTTTAAGAAAGCTACTTATATATATATTGAAATAAAAGAATGTCTAAAACTAGAAGAAAGGAAAATATAATCTGGTTTTCATTTGAGGGAGTAAGAAATACATCAAAAACATGTTTAAGAGCCAAATGTAAAAATTGCATGCAATGTAAATGCTGTCAAAGTAGCTCTTTCTTATAATACTAGGTGTGATTCATTTTCAGATGCTTTAGATGTTTACCTTAAAAATTGCCCCACTTTACTTACAATTTGTGTAGAAAATAGGAATGTTATTGATAAAAATATTCAAAAGCTTGTATCTGTCTAATTTTTATTTTAAAAGAAATGTTGTAGATATTTTTAAACTGTTAAATTCTTTTGCAGTTCCCCTGTATAATATCTAAAGTAATAAGTTCCATTACTAATGCAGTTTATAATTGGACAGGTCTTCAAAAAATATTAAGAGAAAAAAAATGTAAATAAAGAAGTCTTATAGTTTTTTAGTCCAGGTATAAAATAGCCCTAACACCCATGCCCTTTTAGGTATACATGCTTGAACTACAATACAGTCAAAGTGAACTATGTGAACAAGAAAAAAGGATACATTAAATTTTACAAAACAAAAATATCCATGTAACTCGATGCTTGCACAGATAATAAAATTTAATGCTAAATCTTCATTTTTTGAAAAACAAAGAAACGGAAAAAATAAAGTTTATATTAAAAAAAAAAAAAGTAATTTTTCAAACCTATATCTCAATTTGTGTAACCATTACATTCGTTGATGTATCAAGTAAGTCAATACACATGTATTTTTTAGCATTAATAAAATGCATATTGATATTTTTTAAGTAAATATATGTAGTAAGAGATTAATAATCATTTGTTGATGTTAATACTGTAAATAATTTCTAAATTATGCACAAGAAAATGTTTTCTATTTCAGCTTATTTCTGTTAATTTAGTAAAATATGTTCGTTTGCCCTTTACTATGTTCTTCATTATCAACCTGCATATAATTATTTCTTAAATTATTATCTAAAAGATTTATATAAGTATACTAATAAATTAATAGTTTATTTTTTTTCACACAATGAATATTTCCCTATAGCAACCTAAACTTATAAGATAATTTAATTATAAATTTTTATGTTTTAGTTATTTAATTATCAAAAAAATAAATACTAATGTGAATGTTTAACAGTAATTAACTATTAATTACAAAAAATCCTCATGACTTTCTAAAACTCAAGTTATTTTTCTTGCAAATGCTATTTAAACAATGATTTGAAAAAAACCCGGTTTAAACCAAAAAAACCTGGTTTAAACCAAAAAAACCCGGTTTTTTGGTTTTTTTCAAAAAAACCGGTTTTTATACCAACCCTGATTAAAACTATCTACAATATTTTATTTGTGTGCATATATTTATTCTGAATTATTTAAGTACTAATTATTTAAGGATGAACTACTTAATAAATTTAATATTATTAAAAAAAAAAAAATCAGAGATTATGTCACGGAATGTCTTTATGCCAGTTGTTGCCAGTTTCTGCCGGTTAACACCGATTATAACCACTTTCTGCCACTGGCACAGTAGAAACCACTTTCTGCCGGCAAAACCCAACCCTGTTAGATACTGAATTGGATAGCCAAACAGAAACCAAAAAAAAAAGACTGAATAAAGAAGACATTGCTCTTGACAGTACTGAATGGGAAGAATTAGGGAATGGTTGTGTCAGTAGACTCCCATGACATATTATATTCAAGGATACTTCAAGGCATGACTAGTCTTTTAAGGGTACAGTGGACTCTCAAAAATAATTTTTTTGATTTTCAATGAATTTTTTTTAAATTTCTGAAAATAGTCATAGTATATACAGGGTTGTCAAGTTTCTTCCGCAGTGGAAATAACTGCGGAAAAAACCATTTAAAAACCAGCCGGAAGAAATAGGTTTCTTCCAAGTGGAAGAAACTGTTTTTCTTTAAGAATTTATCATATATTTTCAATTTTGTTAGCTATAATAAATATCTTCTTCCTATAATCTTATATAAATTAATTTCACGGGACTACAACAAATTTAATTAAGTTTATATGCTAAATTAATAATTGCATCAGCTTTTTAGCCAAGATCATACACAATATTTATCTAGAGATCTTCAACCATTGGCTAAATGAAAAGAAATTTTATCCAAAATACACAAAATCAATTAAATGTTATCCATTTCAATTTAACCAACATATTTTTTTTATTAATTAAATTTCTGAAACTAGTAATAAATAATAGATATTCTTTACTAACGGTAGAATGAAACCTATTTAAATAAAAGATTTTAAATTACATCAGTTTTATTAATGTAAGTAATATATAATAATTACTGTATTAAATAGAGATCAATGAAAAATAAGATTTTGTTTTCGGCCCAAAATCAGAGTTTTGCCAAATATGTGGGCTAAGGTTCGGCGAGACTGAAAAACTCAGTATTCCAAAAATCTTGTTTCTTCCTTCGGAAATTTTAAACCTTAGTCATTGATTTGAACTGTATCAGCTCAAATGAATGTCTTGCAATGAATATCATTGTTTATAATTATCAGTCAGTGGCGCAGCCAAGGGAGTGAT
Source organism: Maratus speculifer (assembly GCA_964019185.1). Lineage (NCBI taxonomy): Eukaryota > Metazoa > Arthropoda > Arachnida > Araneae > Salticidae > Maratus > Maratus speculifer. The sequence continues at coordinate 102,541,539 of OZ025293.1, forward strand.
TTTGGGGTTAAAACCCCTCCCAGAGCTAATAAAGATCGCTATAAATGCCGCTTATATGAAATAAAACCAAACTTAATATTTAAAAATTTTGGCGCATTTCGGAATCCGCCGCTTTTTTGAATCTGATTTCATTTAATAAAGAAATTCAGTTAAATGGCGAAAATTTTACTTAAAACTGTAAAAGTGCGTTTTACATGGAATAGTTAAGTGAAAATTGGTTATTTGAACTAAATTACTTTACTGAGACGAATTATGCTAAAAGAATGATAATTTCCTGCCACACAAATGCTCTTTGATTTTAAGTATTATGCAGTGAATATTCCAATTAGTACTGATTCTATTAACCGGTGATTCAAGTAACCTGCAATCACTTTTTTGTTTATAATTATCAGTCATGAATTATCAATCATCTCATAGAAAATTTTTATTTTAAACTTCATTAGATTTCAAATATTCTTTGAGAAAGTTCTAGAATAACAAATGATTATTTACAAAAATCATTATAGATGAAAAATCAAGGTGTGCATGCTAAAACTAAAATATTTTTTGATTAAATGAAATTCGTATAATTAGAAAAACTTTTTGTGTCATGGATGAATTAATTACATTTTACTGTATATGAAAATAAAATTTTTTGGATTATTAATAGTTTTACATAATTATTAAATACTATACATATAATTAATATACAATTATGTATATTTATGTATGTATTAATTATTTTAAAACATACAATAATTACTTAAAAATTTTTTTGTATGTTATCGTTTTCAGCTAAAAAATAGGAAGGTCACCTAAATTCGGTTTTGGCCTTTAAGAACCTATTTCGGTCTATCCTTAGTATCAAAAAAAGTTTTTTAGCAAAAGATTTTTTTTTTTTTTTTTTTTTTTTTTTTTTTTAATTCCTACATTTTAGGATAGTTTAAAACAGGACGTGAAATTTGCACTCGCCAGCTCGCCATTGGCGAGTAAATATTTAAGGTTGGCGAGTAAGTTTCGTCTTTTAAAATGTTTTGCTTCAAATCAAACTATGCACTGCGGTACACGGAAATATTTCAAAATGAAGCGGTGGTATTTATTTTCCAAAAGAAATCAAAATGCTCCATTGTCTATTTCTTCGTCTTTTTTACGGAGGAATGAAATTTCCCTGTCTGAATTCATATGTTAAAAGAAAGAGCAGAAATTCTAGGAGAAGAACTTATTAAACTGGGTGATATTCGCACTATTAGATGGTTATCCAGCAAAAAAAGTGCAGTAAAAGCTTTCTTGCAATCTTGGAACACTACTGTAAGCCAACTTGAACAAATGGCTTATGGAAAAGACAATAACAGCTCTAAAGCTAAGGATTTACTAAAAAGTTTGAAAAATTATAAATTTTTTAAAGTTCTGTACTTTCTTGGATTTCTATTGGAAATTGAACCTTTTAACCCTTTACGGCGCAGGACAAATACATTGCTTAAGTGTTGAAATTAATGACTGACACCGGAATTTGAAAACAACTTTATCTGTAAATAAGAAAACGCTATGTTTCATGCATTCAATAAACCGTAATTTTTTTAAACAAAATTCCCGTGCCAGTGTGGCATTTGGGAATTAAAATTAAGTGGTATATCTATGAAACCACCGCAAGGGGTTAAGTGTGGCATTACAAAACAAAGAACTTCTCATTTTATCTTTGAAAATAAAAGTTGAACATTGCATCTCACAAGGGGACCACCAGACATGGTGCTCACAGATTTTGACGATTTCAAAGTATGTTGTAGGTTCACTAATTATAATGGTGAAAGGGTTCCTTCAAATGGACCTTGGTTTTTGAGAAATTGGGGGTCAAAGTTCAGTGTATACTTCAAATACATATTAGTAACAACGCTGTATGTCAATTCGTGGCGTCGTGCCAAAACGTGTCTATGAATCGAAAGGTTGCGAGTTCGAATCCATCCTCTGCTTTTATTTTCTTTTTTACTTATATTTGTATTTTTTACATGCTAAAAATTTTAAGCAGAATTGAGAATTCTACAGTTTTGAACTTTTTGATATTTTCTGATGAGGACAGTTTACTTTTTCAATATTTTATTATTACTATTATTTCAAAAAATATGGCTCAATTGGTGAACTGACTGCAGTTCAGGGTTCAACTAAAAGTACATTTTGCAACAAATAATTAAATAAAAATGCGTATTTAATTAAAATTTTGAAAAAGTATAAGAAAATTTTAATATTTTAAAATCTCCACAATTTTAAATAATAATATTTTTAGATTAATCAATCGCCTTTTTTTTTTTCAAATGTGTGTTACACAATACTGTGCATGAATTTTTAGATAATGTAATTCTACATTTAATATATATTTTTATTTGATATAAGTTGTGCAAAGTGGTGAAATCTAACACATCTTCATATATATGTTTATCAATAACAATTATAACAATAATAGCATTAAGTCTAATTTCATGCGCATATTCAACACATATATTACAATCAAATTATACAAAACATTTTAAATACCTGTATCAAATACAAAAAAAGCCTTAACATTTTTAAAACATGAAAGTGAAGTAAATATAAACAGAGGAAAAAAAAGTTTAAAGTTATGATTAGTGTGGGAATTGCATTAGGTGTATTAACAAAATTTACAACATGTGAAGATATGATTGTCATATGGATGAAAAAGAGGTTTTAAAATATTCACAATTAAACAGGCTTTCATTTAATGTTTCAAAACAAAAATAGATTTTTTGATCAATTTTGGGGTAAACTGTCCCCTTAAGAAATTAAGTTTATGTTTATGAACTTTTAGAGAAAATCGGTATTTTTTACCGAAATTTTTAATCTAAACGCAAATCCGATTTAATTTATGTGAAACTTCATTTTTTAAAACTTCCATTATTATATTCCTTGAATACTTAATTTGTTATAAATATGTTTAAAAATACATTAAAAGATTAAAAAAATATTTAATCATCTTTTGTATAAGTGCAAATATATGATCAATAAAAAGAAATCTTTATATTATGGAGGAAAGGAAAGCAGACGAAAAAAGAAAAAAAAATAGTATTTATATATATATCATAAATTTTATTAACAGACGATTTTTGCACTCCAATTGAATTACGGAAAGAGTGTTTTGATTTGCAATAAAAATAAATGTAATCTGTCATTTCTTATTTGTACAAGCAATAAATTTTGTTGAGATTGAACTTGAGAGATAAATGTGTTTACAGAAAATAGGAAAATTGAAAATTTGGATAGCTAGTAACAACTTGCATTTTAGCATTACTGTATTAATATTTTATTTTTTCGAAGATATGCATTACTTGAATTATCTAATCCTATAAGTGCTTAAGAAATTTCAAGCGAAAATTTTGTATTTATACAAAAAAGGATAAATTTGCCTTTAAAGTACTATAAAATAAAATAAAAAAGCGATAGAAAAAAGAAAAATCATTATTTCAGAATTGTGCATAAAGTAAAAAATATAGATAATAATTAAGAAAAAAAAAGTTCTAGGCTTAAATTAGTTTTGCTGTGTTATCAAAAGAAATATTAGTTTAAAAATTGCAGAAAAAAATAAATTTTCATGAAAAAATTCAAAAATGTAAATGCAATTTATTAAGAAAATATAAAAGTTGTAGCAATTTCTCTAGTAATAAAAATACTTAAAATTTGTAACATGTGAAAAATATAAATGTAAGTAAAAAAGAAAATAGAAGCCGAGGATGGATTCGAACTCACAAACTTTCGATACACAAACACGACGCCACGAATTGACATTCAGATGTTGTACAATTAAGTATGTGAAATATACGTTGAACTTTGACCCCCAATTTCTCAAAAACCAAGGTCCATTTGAAGGAACCCTTTCACCAGAATAATTAGTGGTATGACCCCTACAACATACTTTAAAATCATCAAAATCTGTGAGCACCATGTCTGGTGGTCCCCTTGTCAGTTCAAACAGATCTCGAATTTAGTGTTGGACCAAGCAAACAGGAATTTTTAGACCAACTATCCATTTCAGGGATAATTAAGCAGGCATGAAAGAGTTCCTCCTAAAAGAGGAATTCCACCTTTTTTAGATCAATTTTAGTTATTCTCTGGATTGGTGCAAAAATGCAAAGAAAATTTTGGAAGGATAATTGGGGGGGGGGGGGGCAAAAATTTAATAATTAGACATTTAATCTACCTTGGAGATAAAAGGCATTTTATCTATTCAACTACTTGGAGTTTGTTCTTGAATTGTTGCACAAAAGAGGCATAAACTGAGTGAGCTTCTACATATAAGCATCTGAAACTATATTAAATGAAGTTGTTCTGAATGTCTTTCAAGAATGAAATCTTTTTTAGACTCTGAGAACTTAAAGTGAAAGGAAGTTTCTTTTTGAAATAGAATATTTTGTACTATTTATACAACACTTTTGAGTAATTTCTGTGATACTTTTTTGAGATATATCTTTTTTGAAGCAAATATAAATTTAGCAGAGAATTTTTTTAAGGGGATGGAGGATTTAGCAGCTGAACTAATCAGAATAATATTTGTTTTGGAAAATTAATTCCTGTACCTCACATAAGTTGATCAGATGCATTTGGTTTTACTCCTTCAGCATTATTAAAACTTTCTAAGTTAAATAAAAAAAAGTCATACATGCAGATACATTTAATTTTATTCTCTCTTAAAATGACACTGAAATTATAAGAGTTTGACGCCGTTGTATGGATGGGTAAAATATTCCACCTTTTTTCTCGTTTCCCACTTTCATGCCTGATTAAGGATGTGCAGCTGACAAATATAGAAAATGGGGAGGAAGAATTTCATACTTTAAGAGGCACATTAATTAAACATACAAATTAATAATTAAACATACATTACAGAAAGACTGCAATCAATGTCATCAGATGTGTTAACGTATCTGCATATTTTTGACACTGAGGGTTGGCCTTCAAAAAAAAAAAACTCTGGATTTTGGGATAGAATAAATAAAGAAGCTCTTTGTGTATTTGAACCCAAATACCCTTAATGAAAAAGTAGATATTGTTTTGGCAGGGTGAGCAGAATTTAAATTTATGTTACAATCACAGACACTGAAAGAGATGCTGGAGCAAGTTAACACTGAAAAATGTTCAGCAAGATTTCACAATTTGCTCCAGATCCTAACATTTTGTACTGTTTTACCAGTAAACACAGTTTGAGAGAGGGTTCAGCTGTCACAACAGACTCAAAGGCACAGGATCATCACAGCATACAGGAACTCTCTGAAGACTGGGACAATGAATGATTTGCTCAGAATGTCTGTCAATTGGCCCAACCTGACAGAGTTTGACCTTATAGCTGCAATTGATTAGTGGCTTTTCAGTGCAGAAAGACAGCAGTACACAAACCTGAAGTGCTAATAGTACAGGAACTTATCATTGATAAAATGCATTTCTGTAACCACTGAAACCTTATGGCAAGCTTATTTTGAGTTAATGTTACTTTTTTTTGCAGTAAATATGTTTTGTTTTACCATTTTCTGCATTTTTGTTTTCGGTCAATAAAAGGTTTTTCATACTACATCTTTTAATATTTCTAAAATACCCCATATTTTTCATAAATGTAAAATATTCTGGATTTAACAGACAGCTCCTTCTAACAATCATCATTTTAAATTAAATTTGTCATAAATATTGAATTTTTCTGCGTTGGTGTGGAAGCTGACGTTGTTGTCTAAATGAATGTAAAATAGTGGCGAATAAAAAATTTAGTCTGGCGAGTACCTTTTAAGCTGAAATTTCATGCCCTGGTTTAAAAGCATTTTAACATACCCATAGGTATTTTTAGAACACTAATCTTTTAAAATCATCATTGAGACATTCATGCTAGATGAAAAATATAAAAATTACAAATTTATTTACTGTGTTGCACAGTTTAAAATAATGCACTTTTATATGACAATAATATATTTTTATATGAAAAATAAACAATTTGTATGTAGTTTCTTTTTCTTTTTTTATAAATGGAGCAATTAATAAAAAAAAAAACATTTCTTTGCTCTATTTCTAGAGTAGTGAAAATCTGTCACCTGTAAATGTCTTCTGAACCTGTGAAGTTTGTTATTAAAAAATTAACTTATCTTTTCAAAAATAATATTTTTGATAATAATTAAAATCAATTTAGATTTCATGTAATTATACTTTAATTCTTTTACATAGTTAATATATTTTAACTTTGAGCATTTGTTTTGGATTCTAGTGGTTTCTTCCAGTTTCTTCCACTGTCCTGGAAGAAATAGGTTTCTTCCGGAAGAAACCCAACCCTGAGTATATATATCTCTTAATATAATTATAGATATAAGATATTATAATATATTATAATATCTCTTTCTCAATTTAAAAAAATATATATATTGAATAGTTTTTGAGATACAGATTTTTCTTTTTTTTAATTAACGAAAAATGTCAATATTTCAAAATGCTCCATGTGTAATTCTTTATGCCCAATTTTTCTGATTTTTTGTTTAAAATGATCTCTATGTATGTGTTAAAAAATATTACTAAGCATTTTTAGCATATTACTTGTAAAACATTTAAAAAAATGATTTTAACTTAATTCTTTTGTATTTTTTGTTAAAAAATCATTAAAAATTCCATATAACTGAAATTTTAAAAATTTAAATGCATCTAAAAAAGTTTAGTAACATTTGTTAACACATACATAGAAAGCATTTTAAACAAAAAATAAAAAAAATTGGGCATAAAGAATTTCACATGGAACATTTTGAAATCATAAAAACGACGAAAATATTCATTCTGAGAAAAACAGGTTTTAGTAACTACAATGGTTATAATTGCTTAATATTTTCCTACTGACACAGTTTCAGCTATATATAAAGGATATAATATCATTTCTAGCTTATATGTAAGTGTTTTATGTTTTTATGGTAAATTCACATAAAATATGTGGCTTCTACAGCAATTCATGCAAAGGACGTGAAGTATCTGAATTTAAAAAAAACTTCTCAAAAATAATTTTTTTATTTTCTAATGAATTCTTTTTTTCTAGGAATATTCATGGTATAAATACCTTTTATTGTACAAATTTTCGTTAAATATATCAAATATTTTTAATATATTAAATATATTTTTTTTTATTTTACTCTAAAATGATTGGGGACAAAAAGCAATTACTCTAAATACATTGTAAACAAACGCTAAAAGAAACAGTTAAAAGTTGCAGTTAAAGTATTGTTTTGCGAAATCACAAAATTAATAAGTATTCAGTGCATTTTGTAAGGTAAAACTAAAAATTAGGCTAAATTTTACGGATGCAAATCGGCAAAACATTAAACAAAGGGGCGTGTCAGAATCAGCTGATTGGACAAAAATGCTGAACTACAGTAAAAATAGTCGAAATTGAAAATTTTTTTTTGTGTTCAATAGCAAGGAGTTTAATATAATGTTATTATGCTAAAAATGAAAATTCGACAATTTGATGATTTTTTGCGATTTTGAAAGTCCACTGTACCTTTAAGGCCTATATCCGTCATGTTGATAATTGGCAGTCATAAACACAAACAAACAATCAGGTGCAAATTGTTATGCAAAGCAAAATGCAGTCGAACCTTGATTTAATGTACTTTGATTTAACGAATTCTCCGATTTAATGAATATTTTTTCTGTCCTGACAAAAAAGGTGCTAAAACACTGATTTAACGAATTTTTAGCTTTGATTTAACGAACAACAATCGCTGAAAAAAAAAAACTCATTTGCGCATAAAACTAAATATTGAATTTTCAAACATAAAATTTTGAATCTTTCACACCCTAATTCAAGTGTTACAATTTTTTTTTCTCATTTCTGGTGGATTCAAAAGAAGTCTCCTCCCCCCCCCCACCCCTTTTTTTCAACTAGAAACATGGCAAAGAGTACAGAGGAGGGTCTTAAAACGACTGCTTAAATGGACCTCTACCTTTTCACGAATCAGTTGACCTTGGTAACCGGGATTTCAAGTGCAAATAACATTGTCGGAGAAATGTTGCTTTTTGGTGTTGCAATTTCAGGAAACCCCGAATTCTATAGTTCTTTAGGCCGAAAGAATGTTCTCTGCGCTTTCATCGCCAAAATAGTATCATTTTTTGGCAGTGATCCCTATATTGGAAACTTTCGCAGTGGTAAATTCAATAGAAATACCGAAGCAATAAAGCTTCCGGCAGTCCGGTGAGAAAATTCCAGGAGATTTTGGAGGGGGAAAAAAACAGTTTGGCGCACTACCTCTGTTCACATTGTGTACTGCGTGTGCTTGGATTGCTTGGAGTGTTTTTTATTTGACTAATCTGTACTTTACTATTATGGCCAACGAATCCAGAAAACATAAAAGGTTTTCAATTAATGAAAAAATGTATTTATTAAAAGAAATAGATAAGAACGTTGGAAGTCAGAAGAGCATCGCAGGGAAATTTGGAATTTCGACTTCTACGCTGTCAACTATCCTGAAGAACAGAAAAGATATCTAAGATTGTGCTGCAAACTGTGGTGAAAAAGCAGCTTCAAAAAGAAAATCTGTAAAAATAAGCTCTTTTTCTATCATGGAAGAACAGCTTATGTCTTGGTTTGCTGAAGCTAGAGCAAGAAACATTGCTATAAATGGACCTCTTCTTCAAGAAAAAGCTCACCAAATTGCATCCGAGCTTGGTGAAACTAACCTCAAGGCTTCGAGAGGTTGGCTAGACAACCTAAAGAAGAGGAATAACATTGTTTATAAAATTATGAGCAGAGAAAAGAAAAGTGTAGACCCAGAAACTGTCAAAAAGTGGAAAACTGAAACTTTACCAGAACTCATCAAAGAATATTCCCCTTGTGACATATTTAATGCGGACGAAACTGGTCTGTTCTACAATTTGCAGCCAGATAACACTCTTTGTTATCAAAAAGAAAAGTGCCATGGGGGGAAGAGAAGCAAACTTCGCATAACTGTACTTTTAGCTGCGAATTCTGATGGATCTGAAAAGTTGCCTCCCTATGTAATAGGAAAATCAGCCAATCCAAGATGCTTCAGAAATGTGAAATCGCTTCCGACAAAATACAGTGCTAATGAGAAATCATGGATGAACGCAACATTGTTTGTCATGTGGTTAAAAGATTTAGACAGAAAAATAAGAAGTGAAAAAAGAAAAATCATTATTTTTATTGATCAATGCAAAGCACATCCTACAGGTTACGAATTTTCAAATGTGAAAGTGAAATTTCTCCCAGCAAATTGCACAAGTGAACTGCAGCCCATGGATTTGGGTGTCATAAGATCCTTTAAAGTGCAGTACAGAAAACTACTTGTTCAGAAAATTCTTGTGAACATGGAAGAAAACTCCCAGAAAAAGGGAGTACATTTTCTAAACATCCTCGAAGCGATGAGCTTCGTAAGACAAGCATGGAATTCGGTGACAGAAACTACTATTGCAAAATGTTTTAAGGCAGCAGGATTTAACTGCCAAGGTTTCCATCCAAATGGATCAAACAAAGCAAGTGCCTACGAAGACAGCGATGAAGAAACAGTAATTTATAACGATGTGGTGGAATGGGATGATGACCAAATGCCTGGATGGAAAGATCTTCCTAGTAATGGAAATTTTACAGAATATGTGTCTTGCGATGTAGAATTAACCCATTTTCGGCCAAAGGTTCGTATACGAAACATTTCGATAAATATTTTTTTTTTAACACTCTGACACATTTTTTTCAAGAATCTTATTTTTCTTCTATTTTTTAAGGCTTTTGAAGACATCCATAAAATATTAGTAATTCAATTGGAGTAAACACTTTCTCTTAAAAAATTTTCAAAATACGCTAGAGTTTTAATTTGAAACACCTTTGACAAATTCGACTTTTTAAAAATATATTATTATTCCAATTGAAATGAATTATATGTTTTTAAAATAGATTAAAGTTGCAAATTCTGTATATGAAATAAGAATAAAACAAAAGTCATAAAAATATTATTCATATTCATATTATTCATTATAAGAAATAATATTTTATATTATTATATAATATTATTTTTTACATAAAATATTATTTTTCATGCACGAATCTTTTTTTGTGTCTTAATGTATGTAATTTAAGCATATTTCAATAAAAATAATGCTACATTTTATAAAATTTCTGTGCTTGGCCTAAAATGGGTTAAGTACCTGTGATAATGAACAGAAGGATAATGAAGATTCTGAGAGCAGCAAAGATGATGATGAAACGGAAATTGAATTAAAAAAGGTGACATTCCAAGAAGCGGTTAGCAGCTTGAACACTTTAAAAAATTATTTTTTGTCTCACGAGGTGGATGATGCTGTTCTGACGAACTTAGAAAATATCGACAAAAAACTTCGGAAACTCCAAACAAAGTACAATCAAGGACTTTTTTCCAAAGTGCCAATGAGTATGTATATGTATTATGATTTAAAAGCAAGTAATATTAAAGAATTTAGATAATTTTAATATTTTTGATAATTTTAATATTTTTGATAACTTTAATAATTTTAATATTTTTGATAATTTTAATAATTTTAATATTATTGATATCCTAATGTATAACTTATAATTTTTAAGCTTTTAGTGAACAATTATCATTCTTTTTCCATATCTTAATATCTAAAAGTATTTTGCATTGATATTTTTACACATACTTTTTACGAAATTTGCTATTCGATTTAACGAACGAATTTGTGGGTCCCAATGAGTTTGTTAAATCGAGGTTCGACTGTATTATGCTTGGTAATGTTACCAGTGCATTTAGACTTATAATTGATAATCGAATGAGGAATCCCATAAAAACTTGGATTGAGCTCGAGGCCAGAAATGTCTTACAGAAGGACGATTGGAAAATAACTATTGAAGAATTATATGCATTTGTAGCTATTTTGTATGTTCCAGGAACCTATGAAGTGAGTAATCTGAAATTATCCTATTTGTGGTAAGAAAAAATTAAGGACCTTCTTTTTTTCACGAAACTATGAATAGAAACAAAATGAATCGATTCAGAAATTATGAGATTCACTCGTTTCATCAGAAAAAAATGAGAGGAGTGTTTGCTTACAAACTGACAAAAACAAAGTGATATTTATACCTACAGTGCATGCAAAAAATGCTTGTGCCAAATGTTCATCTAAGATAATATGTACTTTTAAAATATGTGCCTCATAGTTATTTCATACATATCTAATGTGCTATGCTATAAAGGCAAATAGAAACTGTGTTTTTTTAAAATTAATACTTAATGAATTGTAATTAAGGTTATTTTTGTTAAATTATATTCTTTTATTTATATTAACTAAATCAGCAGTTAAAATTAAAGCCATGATTAAAAATCTGCCAATTTGACGGGTGCAGTAAAACTAGGAATAAGAGTATATACTCGTATATTTAATATCAGTAGTTCTAGTGTTACTCTTGATTTTGGCCAAGTATTCTATATTCTGTTAACTATATGTTGCATTCTTTATTATGCAGTTTAAAATGTTCATATTTATCTTGGTCTTTTGACAATTACACTATGTAACACATTTTACATATTATTTTTTTTAATAGGCTGTTATGGTCATAAGAGCATTTGAAGCTGAATATATGTTTCTTGCTGAAGCCGTTAAACGTGAGAAGCCTACTTCTGTAAGTTTTTTTTTATTTTATTTTTCTTAAGTAAATAATTTTGCTAATTTATTCTTATTTTTTCATATTTGACACTAAACAATACTTTTACACCTTACATATATTTATATCTTAGAATTGCATGTAGAAGCACTATTTCTCGAGCTTCTTCAGATAAGATGTGCAACATACTTCTCCAAACCCTCATTTAATTGCTAAATTTCACCAAGGTTTACCGAGTTACAATTTATTTGCTTAAGTTGGCTGTAGCTAAGATTTTTAATAAGTAGGGAACTTCAGGCCTGTTATGTTTTATGACTCTAATAGCAAAGATATTTGTTGTATAAAGCCACCTTGTAGATTTAAGAGTCTTAGCAAAATAGACAATACTAGAATGAGGCTGAAATAATGAGGCTGAATCTGCTTTTATAATACATACTTCTCTAGGGGAAAAAATTTTGAAAGAATACATAGTCTCTGAAATGTTCAAATTTTGCCTGTAATATATATTTGTCTAATTGTGCTTCTCTAGCATATTATTATTTTATGTACTTATTTAGTAGTTCTATTGATATCTTGCAATTTAAACAACTTTTTTTTCCTCCCTTTAAAATATATATATATATTTAGCAAATATTGTGTATTAGTGATGAGAGATTCTCGATAGTTTACCAATTAATAAAAATCGTAATCGTAAAACACGATAAGGTCATCAATTATTTTCAAGAACTTAAAATCAAGATGTTTTGCAATTGATTATTAAAATCATTGTATTTACATGTTTATAAAGCAGATTTTAGTAAATGCATGGTAACTAAAAGCAGATGTAATTGGGGGGGGGGGGGGGGAGTGGCTATAATGAAGCCACAGTAGTGGAAAAGTCATGTGATGATTTCCCTGGTTGCAAAAAGTTCAAAAGTCGTGCTCATAGGTATGAAAAGTCAAGTAATTCAAGTATCAAAAATTAGAATTTTTCTGCAATTAGTAGCAAAATGGCCAAAGAAAAAATAATCATAAGCATCCCTAGTGGCAAGGACATGAACTAAAAAGATAATAAAAGGGATCAAAATCTTTTATTGATATTTGTACGTCATATGAGATAAGTTCTACAATTTTCATTATAAAAAGACTCTCTACTGAAATAGTTTAACTAAATCCCCAGGAGGCAAAGTGGTGGAGGAGCAATGAAAGTGCATAATATGAATAAATGGTCATAGGGCTTTCAAACAATATATTGCATGATGGGAGTCAGTTAAATTTAGAAAAGAGCCCCCCCATGGGGGCAACCTGGGAAAAAGAGTGCGGTAGGTATATAAATTAAACTAATCATCACAGATCTTTCCAATGATATATCATGAAAGGAGTGTCAGCAAAAGATAATTGTGCCTCCCTTAGAATTTCAATTACTGTGCCCTCCCCTTCTCCCCGATTGCACCTTGCCCTCCCTCTCTTTGATATTTTCATATATTATAAATTTTATGTCTTTGGTCTCCATAAAAAATATCCAACCTAAAATGGTAAGAATGCTAAGATTTCAAAAGAACCTCTTCAAGGGGTCCAGATTGGAGAAATTTCATATTATGAATGTATGGTCAGAAAACTTCCACATGATATATCGCATGTCAGGTCCGAAAAAAGTTTGAAATTTATTCCTCACCCGTAAGTTTACATTTTCTTCCCAGAGTACAGCTGGAAATCATGCAGCCCCACTTAGAAATGATTATCTATACTATTAAAAGAACAAATCGCTCTGTCTGTGTGTGTGTGTGTCAGCGATGGCTAGCAAAATCTACGGCACGGAGGCTCAAAATTTTTATAAGAGTAGCCCAATATCTCTCCTTATGCTCCTGAAGCTCAGAATTTTAATTTTTTGATTAGTTTCATAGATATTAATTATGAAGCGGAATGCGCTCTCTTCAAAAAGTCATTTTTTTAATGTTCGGGGAAAGAAAACATTTGCACATGCGTACAAACTCAATTACGCACCTAAACGAAGGAAGAACCTTTTTTTCCCCGTTTTTCTGTTTTTGGATCATTTTGCTTAAATCCAAATCAACCAAATTCCTCGACGCAGTTAAACTTAAGAGACATATTTCGAAAGATCATATTTTTAGGTCTTAAATGCAATAATCAATTCGAAAAAATGTTGCAGTTAACCCTTTTGAAAATAAATATACAAAAATGGTCGTTTTTTCCAAAACTATGCCCCTCCAGGGCATAATTTTTAAGATATAAACAAACCAAAAAGGAGATCTTAAAGTTGAAACTTTCTTCTAACCGATGGTGTAGTTGGTTTTAAAATATTTAGATGTTAACCCTTTCAAACACACTGGCAAAAGAAGGTCATTTTGCGACTCGCAGAGAGGATATTTTTTCTATGCTAAAATTATTTTAATGGACATATTTCAACTCAATCTTTTAAAATCTTCTCAATAGACCAAATGTATACACCCTACAAAAAATTTGAAATATTCAAACCAAAAGAAATATTTTTTACAAAATAAAATGTCAGAAAATTTTTATGAAATCAATAAAAACAGAACGTTTTCATTGCGGTTTTGCCTTGGCAAAGTGCAATGCTATAGGTACCGGCAAACAAAAAACATATTCTTAAAGCTTAAAAAAATTCTTTTCTATGATGCAAGTGGATTTTAAAATATAAGATTTAACTCTTTCAAGTACACCGGCAAAAGGAGGCACTTTGCGACTTACGGGATAGAATATTTTTTCTACGGTAAAATATCGAAGTGTACATATTTCAGCACAATCTTTTAAAAATATCTCAATAGACCAAATTTACATCCTCTTAAAAATTTTGAAATTCGGACGAGTAAAAATACTTTTTACAAAATAAAAAGTGCGAAAAATTTGACAAAATCAATGAAAACCAGATCGTTTCATTGCAGTTTTCCCTTTGCAGGGCGTAATTCAATACGTCATCACAAACCGAAAATATTTTCTTAAGCTGAAACATTCTTATAATCTATGGTGCAATTTGTTTAAAAAAAAAACCATGAGATTTTATCCATTCAAATACACCGGCAAACACGAATCACATCCCGGCTCATGGTAAAAGTAACTAAATGTCCGTATTTTAGCACAATCTTTTTAGAGCCTTTCAATAAACCAGATTTACATTACTTAAAAAAATTTTGGAACTTTCTTATGAATAGAATTCTTTTTTTTACAAAATAAAATGTGTGAAAATTTTTACAAATTCAGTAAATACCTGAGTGTTCCATCGAGGTTTCTTTCGCTTTCGGTACGCATAGTTTCCAAAAAATCAAATTACATAAAAAATAAATTACCAAACACCATGTGCTTTCAATTGAATATCTTTTTGCGATTTTTCCATTTAAAAATATAAATTTTGACAAAATGGACTTGGATATAAAATCATAGGAATTTGAGTTTAATTTAAAGTTCATTTAGAAAGCAAATAACACATTTGAAACCTGAATAACATCACAGACCCAGGCAGGCAACGCCAGACAGATCAGCTAGTATTTAATAAATGTTTGTCCACCCCCCCCCCTCCTGATTGCACCTTGCCCTCCCTGTCTTTGATATTTTCATATATTATGAATTTTATGTCTGTGGTCTCCGTAAAAAATATCCAACTTAAAATGAAAAGAATGCTAAGATTTCAAAAAAACCTCAGCAAGGGGTCCAGATTGGGGAAGTTTCATAATATGAAATAATGGTCATAAAACTTTCAGATGATGTATCTCATGTCAGGTCCAAAAAAAGTTTGAAATTTACTCTTCACCCGTGAGTTTACATTTTCTTCCCAGAATACACCTGGATCATTCCATGTCAAATCACCCAGATTTTTCCAAAAATGACACCCACCATCACCAATTTTGATAAAATTCAGTGGATTTGTAGAATTTCTAATGCTGATTCCAAAAATATCAATTATATTGAAATTGATCAAACGGTTTGTGTGTTATGAGCTTTTAAATAGCTCCCAAGATGGCCGATTTGCCGCCATTTTGAATAGCACATGTGACAACAAAAAAGTCCATAACTTCTTTCAGGTTTAAGCTAGAGCTTTCAAATTTTTTTTGTTTTGTTCAGAATAAAGTAAACTTTCATTTAAACAGATTTTTGTGAACCTCATTTTATAAAAATGCTGTCAAAAAATGACTTTTTGTCATTTTTTAAAGTAAAAAAAAGGGGAAACTTCAATGGCTGATTTCCCCCAATGTAACCCCTTCAGTTTTCATCTAATTGCATAAATAAGCAACTCAAAGTGTGTTTTGAAGACTAATAAAAAAAATTTAATGGGCGGTTCACAGGTTTTTATTTAAAAAAATAAATTCAATTTTACTGACTTTCCACAATAACAGAATACACAAGATAATATTGATATTTCTTTTATTACCAGAAATATCATACATATTTACATCTAAAAGTTTGATAAGGTTTAATGTTACATATATATATATATTTAATGTGCCTAAAAAAGGGGAATCCCATAGGAATAAATAGTAATACCAATAATGGATTCTTGCAATCGGACAAATTGAAATCTATTGCAGTTTCAGTAAATTATGAATAAAAAGGAAATGATGAAAAAAGTTCTACAAATAGTTGAATTTTATGACAAAATCGTACTTTTATTTTATACAAAATACAATAAAATTGCAACTCTTTAAAAAAAATTACGGTACTTTAAATTAATACAAAATAACATATTACATACATAATAAACATGCTATTAAAAATATATCTACATCAACATCAACAATAATTTAAAGTAAAGGTAATTAATATTTTTAAAAATCCCTGCCAATAGGCAGATGTAAATTTTGCAGTTAAATACAGTAGACTCCCTCAAATCCGCACAGCTTGGAACCAGAAGTTTTGTAGATTTTAGAATTTTGCCGATTTCCGGTCATTACTTTACCTTTTTTTTAAACAGGAATTTGAATGCAAATAATGCAATCAAAACTAAAATGAATGCTTTACAATATAATAAAGTATTAAAATGAGTAATAAATTAAAATAATAAAAATTTAGATAATTTTCAAAGTGATTAAAATATTAAAAGTAAAGATCAAGTTAATAATCAATAATATATGATTAAATATTCATTATAAACATGAAATTTCCTAAATTATTCAATGTAGTTACTAATGTGCCTCATAAAGATACATTACTAATTCTCAACAAAATCATAAAATAAAGAAGTTTTTTTTTTTTTTTTTTTTTTCAGGTTTAGCCAGATTTAGATTTAATAAACAAAAAAGCTTGATTAATACATAAATATATTTGATAAGAAGATTGTGATTACCAATGATATAAGAAAAATCTGAATTTTTGCCAGAATATATTTCTTTTCCTTCGTGGGAAAAAAAAAAAACATGAATTCAGTACTATTAACAAAAGTTACAAATTAAAATAAAATGGAATTGATATAAAAATATAAAAGTCAAATTTTGTCCCTATATCTGAACTGAATGTTTCATTATTTACATCCATAAATTATATGCAGATTGAGTTGTGGATTTTAGGGTTTCGGATTTGAGATAGTTTACTGTACTTGTTTCAGTAATAAAAACTAAATCAAATTTAGATATAAACCTAGTTCAACAATTTTATCTGGTTCTTTTTAAAATTTAATTTTTCTGTAAGAACTGGTTTTATCACAATTATGTTAAGGCAGTGTATATAAAAAAATATTTTTGTATCCTCAACAACTCAACATTTTCAGATTCATTTTTTAAAAGTAAAAAACATGATACTTGTTGATGTGATTT
Organism: Maratus speculifer; assembly: GCA_964019185.1. Lineage (NCBI taxonomy): Eukaryota > Metazoa > Arthropoda > Arachnida > Araneae > Salticidae > Maratus > Maratus speculifer. The sequence goes on from OZ025293.1 coordinate 102,558,909, forward strand.
TTTTTTTTTTCAGAGATTTATAAGCGACCTCAGCGCTGCTACAGGCAATTATTTTTATATTCTGTGTGCACCAGTATTTTTCTAATATAAAATTTGAAGTATATTTTATTTCCAAATGTTATCAAAGCATCTATTATGGATTTCATTTTTAAAAAAGTGGTTGGTGCCAGTTAGAATTAAAAAGTAGTCGCCTGTGGCAACCTTGCAACCTGTGTTTTTATTTTTTGTTCAATTAATTAGATCTTGATTTACAACAATTAATTTCTCAGTATGACCATTTTTTCCGTTCCCAGTACTATCACTTAAATTCAATTCAAAATGCTCACTTTGACAGCATTTTTTAATATAGTATGCCTTATATATATATAGAACCTGCCTATTGAATGCATTTGTGAGCAAAAATGGATTTAAAAACGAATCAGAAAATCCAATGATTTTGCTTTGCCGAACTGTGCCGTTCACATAGAAAGCAAGGCATTTTTGTATACACAGCTTTTTGTGCCAATAATAATAATGTACATTTGAAGTCACTGCAGATAAACCATTTGTCTATCTCATGCTAAATACAATCAGATTGTATTCTAAAAGTCGTTACATAAGTTTGGCAGCATCCACAAGTATACATTTACATTATCTGTGACTATTACATGATGCTTGTTCTCGGCAATGAATCTTAGAAATCACCTCTGGTTGATCGCAAACAAACTACGTGATAGAAGAAAACTAAGAACAGTTGTGTAATTAGCATAGAAAATTACATTAAAGGGGTGGATTGGTTCTTAATCATCTGATATGTAGACTAATGTAACTTTTACTTACTGTATTTTTTATTTAAGAGTTTTAATTTTATCACAATTTTTATTATATACAAGTATGATTTGTTATATAATGTACCTATTTGTAGAGTTTTTTCTATCATTTCTTTTTTACTTATAATTTATTGAAACTCTGCAATAGATTTCAATTTGTCAGGAAAGTACTTCTATCTTACAACAATCCATTATTGGCATTCCTATTAATTCTCTTTTTTTATAGGGGATTCCCCTTTTTTAGCCACATTAAACATACATATTTAAGTAACATAAAACCTTATCACACTTTTGGATGTAAATATATATAAATATTTCTGGTAATAAAAGAAATATCAATATTATCTTGTGTTTTCTGTTATTGTGGAAAGTCAGTAAAATTGAATTTATTTTTTAAATAAAAACCTGTGAACCGCCCATTAAGTTTTTTTTTTTTATTAGTCATCAAAACACACTTTGAGTTGCTTATTTATGCAATTAGATGAAAATTGAAAGGGGTACATTATGGAAAATCAGCCATTGAAGTTGCCCCTTTTTTTACTTAAAAAAATGACAAAAAGTCATTTTTTGACAGCATTTTTATAAAATGAGGTTCACAAAAATCTGTTTAAATGAAAGTTTACTTTATTTTGAACAAAACAAAAAAAAAAAATTTGAAAGCTCTAGCTTAAACCTGAAAGAAGTTATGGACTTTTTTGTGTTCACATGTGCTATTCAAAATGGCAGCAAATCGGCCATCTTGGGAACTATTTAAAAGCTCATAACTCACAAACCGTTTGATTAATTTTAATATAATTGATATTTTTGGAATCAACATTAGAAATTCTAAGAATTCACTGAATTTTATCAAAATTGGTGAAGGTGGGTGCCATGGTCTGGGTGATCTGACATGGAATGACCCACCTGGAAATCATGCAGCCCCACTTAGAAATGATTATATTTAATAAATGTTTACTGGAGGCTCCATCAAAAAACCACATCTAAAATGAAATGCATTCTCGTGATAGCTAAGATTTTAAAAATTCATCTACTCATCACTCCCCTTCCTCCATCCTGAGATTTAACTCCAGGAGAAGAAACATTCATAATATGAAAGACTGGTCCAAAATCTTTCCTATGATACATCACATGATGGCTCAAAAAAAGTTAGAAATTTATTCCTTACCTGTGGGTTCACTTTTCTTCCCCGAATACATCTGGAAATGATGCAGCCCCCATTTTAAAATTTTTATGTTAATATATTATAGTAAATGATATTTATCGAAGGGCTCCATAAAAAAACACATCTAAAATGACATTTATTGTTGAAATATTTGGATTAAAAAAATCCCTCCCCCTTCATTGCTCCACCTACCCGTGTTAAAAATTCAACTCCAGGAGGAGAAAGGGCCCTGAAGTGTGTGTAGTAGGATTTGAACTTGTAAAATTGAAATTTATACAGTGTGTTTCAAAACAATTAAAGTTCAAAACAATAGCGTATTTCTTTAAATTGCTCCTAGACAAATACTTTCAGTTGCAAAGTTTCATTAACAAAAAATGATGCAAAATTTGATGATATAAGTTGCGACTCCATGAGGGATCTATTTGAGAAAATGCAAAAACTAAATTTTTATGTGCCCCCCCCCCCTTTTGTAGGATAAAATTTCAAAGAAAATTTTCCTTATTTAATTTTGAATGGAACACAATTCTTTCATAATCTGCACAGCTCACAGATATATTGAAATTCAAAATTGTGGCCTATCCCCTTAACCATTCCTCTGAGCAATGTGATGTTGATGTAGGGATGGGCATTATTTATCGTATTAGGATAAATAACAGTGTTACCACGCTAGAACCTAATATTGCATTAATATGTTACTGAAAAGTCCCTGTTAAATAAATAACACATGGTTCTTAATGACAGCATCTTCCTTCACTTGTTATAATCAAGATTTCATTTTTTGTACCGCTAAAAAAGAATAATATTCATTAAAAACATCCTTAATCGTTTCTTTTGAGACGTTTGCCGAACAATGTTGAATGTCCGGGCTAGGTGCCCAGACAGCCCCCCCCTCCCTGCTTGCGCAGACCCATTCACAATTATTTACAAAATTTGCGTCCCCCCCCCCCTTATTAAAACATCCTTAAAAACCCTTATTAAAAAATCTCACAATTATACACTCTAAGATAAAAAACTGTCTAAAACGGAATTAAAACTGTTTTATAGGCTTCCGTTTTAGGTTTTACTTTATACAATAAGATATTGTTTGTATCCAGCAAGTACAGCCCGGACAGCCCCCTCACCCCCTGCTTGCGCCGACCCATTCACAATTATTTAAAAAATTTGCGTCCCCCCCTTTATTAAAACACTCTTAAAAACCCTTATTAAATAAATCTCACAATTATACACTCTAAAATAAAAACCTGTCTAAAACGGAATTTAAAACTGTTTTATAGGCTTCCGTTTTAGAAGGTTTTACTATATAAAATAAGATATTGTTTGTATCCAGTAAGTTCAGGTTAAAAATTCTGGGCATCCACCCATTCAAAAGGCTGGTTATGCCTATGCAACCACAGAAGAAATAATTCCTTAATATTCGCTAATTCAACAACTGTTAGATTTTTCACCAGTTTTCCAATTCAGTTCAGTTATGTAGTTCTTTTCTATTAGATTTTCCACCCGTTTTTCAATAAATGTTTTTTTTTTACATTACAAAAGAACATTTTATCGCTTCGTAACTGTTGTTCATTTTCAAACGTTTTGTTACAAATTATTTGACAACCTTGAAAAGTGCTGAGTAATACACATTATCTGAGGATAATTTTGTTATCGTTAATGACTTTTGATTTAAAGTTTCGTTTCCTGTTTGGTTTTTATTCGCGGTCATTGAAGAAAGAGAATAAATAAAAAATGATTTCGTCTCTTTTTTATTAAATATCAGAAAGACTGAATTTGGGATTTGTGGATTTGATTTCTAAAGGGCTCTTCTGGGAGGTGGGGAAGTTCACCCCCCAAACACACACCTTCAAATATTGCTAATTTAGTTCTCTACCATTTTTAACATGACACCCCAACCCCCCTTTCGGTGACTCACCTAATTTTGCTCATTTCTTCACTTCATTTCAATCTTTAAAAGGCTTATAACTTTGCTTCTATGGGAGCTAAAGCGGAGAAAAAAATTCTAGCATAGCTAACTTTTACTCGCCATTCTTTTTGCTATTTCAATTTTCCAGTTTTTCCCTATAGGACCATTTTTTGGGAGGGGGGGGGGGCGTTTCTCATTTTTTGATGTAATATGTCTATCGAAAGCTTATGCTTCATACATTACAAATCTAGCTTAAAAAATTTTCTCCCGTTATTCTGGGTCACGTTACGGACCCATAATGGGTTGAAATTTAAATTTCTCAAACTTTTTCGAGGTTTTTTGCCAAATTGGTATCAGAAAAAAATTGTGCCAACGTGATGTGTGTATGACATCTGTGCCATATAAATATTATTCAGTCTTTTTTATTGCAATTTTTTTATGTAAAACAATATGCATTATTTTTTATGCACAATTGCGTATTAAATGAAAATTGTAATGTAATTTTTGTAGTAGTACTTTATAATAATTAATAAAAAAAAACACATTATTTAAAAGTATTTCCTGCACAATAAAATGTTTCCTGACGATTACAAAAAATATGTCCTGACAATTCAAAAAATAAAAACGTAATTGTCCAAGTTTTCACTTCTGTCGGCACTCCAAAAATGTCACTTTTTTTAGGGGAGGGGGGGGGAGGTGAAAATTTTGTGGAAATAAGTCTTATTTTTTAATTATGTATGGATCCATATAAAAAAGTATGAGCTAGTGAACTTTGGAACCATTTTAATACAACTCATATTCCAAATATTAAAATAATTGAGAAAAATTATTAAAAAATTATTTTCAATTTAATCATTTTTATACTAAGTAAATGCAATTAAATTTCTTATAAATTGAATCTGGAATGTTTAGATAAGATTTTAATATTTACAAAATATAAAATACAGTACAATATATTAGATTTACAGCTTTCTGAAAGACATAAAAATAGTAGGATAAAATTTAGATGAGTTCAAAGTATTAGAATATTTTATTTTGCGCAACAATATTACCTTATTAATATGAAGTGAATGGTAGTTAATTTTTTGTAGCACCCTCTTTTGCTTTCATAATAGCGTACAATCGATCTTGCATACTATACATATCTGCTATTAAGAAACTAGTAAAAAAAAACGGAGTCTGGAAAAAATTTCATTCTCTACCATCTGTCCTATCTCATAAGTTTCTTTGTCCTATCAGTTAATATTTGTTTTATGTTTTGCAGCCGCTCTAGTAGTGGCAGCATGCATTGACTTGCTGTACGAAAATTCAGTAATGCATTTCATCTCAGATTTTAAAACATCAACAGTGCTGATTGAGAAAACGTGGTATACGGAAAATGGATTTTTGAAAAATTCGTTTTCCTCTGTATGTTAAAGAAAGTTTTCTTAATATGTTTTCTTGTACTTTCTAATTTCCTGTTTTTTGTATTTCCTATAGGATACATTATTTTATATTCAAAAATATATGTGCCTATAGATATTTTCTTAAATGTTGTTGCCCCACCAGTGGCTGAGAGATTCGGCCCTCAAAACTAGTAGACGGCAGGTGCTGGATTAGAAGAAAACCCAATTGCGGTCGTCAGCCCAATCATTCGGAGTTTTCCGTGGTTTTCTTCGAACTTTGGATTTCCTTGCGTAAATACAGGTTGGGTTCTCTTAGAAAGACCCCCCCTTCCCCCCACGGAGGGCACCCCCTTAGGGCCCATATCCCATGTGTTGTCTGTTTGGGAGCATATTTAGCAATTGTTTATAAATTGTTTATTGTATCCTGTTACAAAAATAACAGGATGTTGGAACCTGTTACCAGCGCTACTGTGGAATGATGTAATCTGTTAACCAAAAATAACCATATTTCCCATCTCTATGTTGATGTATTAAGAATGCAAGATAGGGATCATTCACAAATTACACATTATTAAAAGTCAATTTAAAACAGTGCCTCTCCTTTTGACATAAAATAACAGTATACAGATTTTATGTTCAATTGCTTTTGAAATATGCTGGAAGTCAATACAGGCTGAAATTTCTAGTTTGTCCCAACCCATAGGGGGAAAAAAAAAGGGAAGGGGGTTCAGCTTGAACCCTTATACCCAGTTTATTTCTGCCAAACATGGATTTTTATATTGATATGGTTAAAAAAAAAAATTTTCAAAGAGTTTTGATCAAAAATACTTTTTTTTTTCCATGTTTATAACCTTCATTTTTAAAGTGTCCTAAGCTGTGATAAAATAATCTTTATTTCTATGTAAATGTTTCAGTTATCATTAATATCTTTAGTCCATATTCCATGTATTGCAGGATTTCAAAAATGCTATACAGTAAAATCAACTAAGACAGAATAACATAGAAAAAGGAAGGAAATATTTTACAAAAAATTTCCCTTTTTAACAAATGTGTTCTATTTTCTCATGTATTACTATACTCATTTTGCTTCAATCAACACATTTTTCTGTTTGAGAGGTTTCCATCATAGGCAGGTTCTTTCTTACAGGTTTTACTGAATTTTAAATTAAATTATTGCTTAGAAATCTGCTGTTTTTTTTTTTAAATAATAAATTTTAAAGTTTAACTGCAGAAAAGGGTGATTTTAAGCATTTTTTTTTTTTTTTTTTTTTTTTTTTTTTTTTTTTTTAAAGTTTGGCCTAGACCAAATTTTAAGAACTTTTGCATGTACCAATCCACACAGAAACAATGATTTTCATGCGTAATGGGTCTAGACTGGGTTCGAAAATCTTGCTCATGCAGATCTATGAAGAATGAAGCCAGTACCAGTTTGGTATGAGGAAAAAATACCTGGCCTGATCCTTCAGAAAAAAATAAAGCTTGAGCTCAGTCCAAATGAAAGAGTGAAAACCAGGCCTGCCCAGCCCATGTGTCATGAATGAAAAAAGTCCTGAGCAAAATGGAAGCAAATTTTCAAACAAGCTGGGCTAGCAGAATACTTTTTTTAGTGGCTTTCGTTCAAATGATAAAAAAAAAAAAAAAATCTGTAGTTTTGAAGACTAAAATTATGAAAAAAAACTTGAAACCAGCATGTTAAAAAAAGTCCTTGTTTTTAATCAACTGATGAGGCATTTAAGCAATTCAGAAAGTAAGTGGAAAGGGTAAAAGTTAAACTGTTTCAGAGGTTTAAGTTACAGGAAGGAGTGAGTTACTCACTCACATGCAAGCTTTTAAGACTTTTACATACTATCGCATAGGATCCATTATCTAGAATTCCAATATCCAAAAAAAAATCTAAAATCCAGAAAAAAAAATAATTTCTAATTTTGTAAATTTTTACTAAAATTTTGCATTTTTTCAAAAATTTTCGATTTATAATTCTTTTGTCATGCTATTGTTTCAATGTGTAACCACTAACATTTGTTACATCAGTGGTAAGAAAACAAACACAACCCCTTCCCTCCCCCCTCCAAAAAAAATTGTCATCTTAGTTTAAAATTAATTAGAAACTGTTTTAATTTTTTTTATTTCACCTTGCCCTCAGTCAGAAAAAATATATCTACACCATTGTGCAGTGTTATTTGAATACACATTTAATAGCAGAGTGAATGATAATAAAAAATAAGAGGATGACAAATCTTGAAAACTATGCCAGTAACAAAGACATTTGGTTTATTGTGTTTTATATAAGAATTTATCCACTGTGATAAAAGGATTTCCTAAATGAAATGCATACCATGTATGAATGATATCACAAAATGTCAGATTTTGATCACCTCAAATATTGAAAGTATCCATTGAAATAAATTCAAAATTTCAAGAAGTAAATTTAATTTCTATTTGCGAATAAAGGATTTTTCCATGTAAAATTGCTAATTTTTGAAGAACTTAATGAGTTATTTTTTATGTAATTATATGTCATTTCTTGGCATATGTTATGCTAAGATAATGACAATTTAAATCTGAAACGTTTTTTACATTCTTGTTTTTTTCTTTAGGTCTAATATTTTAGTTTTGTTTTTAAAAAAACATGCTTTCAATATAGTAACTCAAATTCCATGTACTATTCAGTTTTATTTGTTAATTTATAGAAGCCAAAAAAATGACATAATAAAAGTATATTCAATTTTTACAAAGATTCAAATCACATTATTTTCAATGAAATATCTAAAAGATCTTGCTGGTAGCTATGATTTTACAATTTCTGACTTGAACTATGTCAAAAGTAAGAGTGCACCATATTTATACACCACTGCAGCACCATATTTATACACGATAAAGAACTAAAAGCAGACCAGGAAAATGACATTCACTTTCAATGACAATCATATTTTAATTATGAAAAATTATTTGTAAGATACAGAATTTGTTACTTTCCTCATATATTTGTTTTATATAGTATAAATATTAATTAGGAATTTAAAAAAGCTAGAAAAAGATATTTACACAGTATATATAGCAGAAGACCCTTTATTTTGCATATATCACAGTGTGACATGCCAGGAAAATGGGGTACACGACATTTTGGTCCCGCCATTTCGGTCCCGCCGTTTCGGTCCCGCCGTTTCGGTCCCGAGACATTTCGGTCCCTGGACATTTCGGTCCCGAGACATTTCGGTCCCTGGACATTTCGGTCCCGAGACATTTCGGTCCCGAGACATTTCGGTCCCTGGACATTTCGGTCCCTTGCCATTTCGGTCCCTGGCCATTTCGGTCCTTAATTATTTTGGTCTCTTGCCATTTCGGTCCATTGCTATTTCTTTACCGGCCACTTTATAACTTGGTTTCTGATTGATGAAGGCCCACTAAACGCTGTAAGCTCAACATTATTCGGGCCTGTTTTAATATTTTTATTATCCTGCCCCCCTTCCCTCAAATTTTATACAAAGCTGAATATAATAGTCCAATAAGTTTAATCTATTGTAACTCGTGATAATAAAATCACAGCGAGTTGTAAATTTGATTAAACAATGTTATATAATTTTACACTGTCTTTATTATTATTTAACAGAATAAATATTTTAAGTTTTATCATATATTTTTTGTATTAGGTATTTTATCTATACTATAAACTATTATTTTTATTGATTAACTTTTATTTTTATTGAATGTTTTCGCACACTTTCTTAGACTCTTTAAATTAGTGATTTCGTAACTAGGCGTGCTATAAAAAATTTTTGTTAAAAAAATAAAAATGCTCCAACGACCTTCTTTTATGTAATAATTATTAATTGCATTTTTTTTTTTTTTTTTTTTTTTTTTTTACAGTTTTCTTACCTTATGAAGACAATTTTTGTGAGTTAATTTTATTGAAAGTGGGCCTATTTCTTTGTAATAAAATGATTATTTTTTAATTTTATATAATAATGTAACTATTATTTTAAATAATTTTATTTTCGATTTTTAACTGACAAAACTAAGCTTTTTTTAATTTATCGTTTATTTATTTATTTCCATTACCTTTTCGCTTACACTATCACAGAAAAAAATTGACAATTTTTATTTTAATTTTATTATTAATTGAATAAATAGTTTTAAATTTCAGTAACTTTAAATATAAAATAAATAAACAGGTAAACGATAAGCTTCAGTTTATAACTACTACAAAACATAATGATAAATTGAATATAAAACAGATTATTTATTGAGTTTATGTAAAGTAAAATTCGAAATACATATTAATAATTTAACAATTTAATTATATAAAGATTCATTAAATTAAAAATGCATAAATTTAATAAAATATTAATTTGATTTTCATTTTAAAATCACTAACTGTTTTGAGATTTAATTTATAGCAATTATTCATCACCATAAGTTATTATTCAAAAATTGTTATTTATTTCAAAAAAGGAAATTATTATTATTATTATTATTATTTTGAAATATCAATTAATAACGTAACGTAATAATTAATTAAATATAATAATGCAACACTGTAACAATGCGTAAAAATATTTCTTAACAGGTTTAGGTAACATTATTATCCAGATGCAGATTTAAATTTTTTGAAACAATGTTATAGTTTACAGTTCGCAAAAATCAATCATATATTAATTATTATATTTAAAGAGTAAGAAAAATATGATAAACTAACCAATAAATGAATAAATAACATATTTATTTTGAGAATCCTTATCATTTTTATACATCCTAATAAAGTTAATAACATTATAGTAGCTGAAATTTAAAAAATATATTTTTTCATTTTTGCTATAACTTCTATATAGTTCTTGTACTAGATTTTAAACAAGTAATTGATAAATAAGTCACTTAAACAATTAATAGTTAAAATAATTTTGAATCCTTATTAATAAATATGTTTGATAAAAATAATTTAATTTTTGAGAATTTTTTAATTTAGCAACATAATTATTAATGCTTTCAAATTTTCTAAGATGATGTTAATCATTTAATAAAATAATGTATAACATTAAGTAAATAACAAATCAAAACCGTGTGCCGAGAATTTTTAAACACTTTTTTTATGTTGGTTTTCCTATAAAATTGGAAATGTATGCATATAAGTATCAGCTAAGTACTACGATTAACCTCTTTTAAGCAAAAATTCTGCATGTCAATCAATTGTCAACGCCCATCTGAACAAATAGTCATCTTTATACAAAATAGCTAGAAGAGCTAGTTAGTTAGCTTTATTCTACGTATCTTGATCTTTATACACTTGTCAGATGAAACCCTTATTCCCTTTATACTCTAGAGTTCAAATGCGGACGGACCTCCCACATAATCGCTTGCATTTTTTAGAAGAAATATGAATGTTTTGAAAAGAACAGCATTTCTCGGTGTTTTTTATTCCTCTTGCTGTTATCTTCATTCCAAACGCTTTTAGTATCAATTAAATCAGTATAAAAAGTAGAATGGAATATTTTTTATCCTTATTATTACAGCTTATGAATGACATTGAAATATTGAAAACTTATAACATAACTAAATAAGATTGTTAGATAAGATATTTACCACCTAGACATAATATTTTAAGTTACCTTTTTTAATTTAACTTACTTTGACAGAAGGCTTTTTTTTTTCATATTTTTATGAGGGTTTTTATATTTTAATGTTAAAAATAATTATTTTATATAATAATATCAGCTTTAAATGAAATGACAAATTTCAATACGCACTACATTAATAATTTTGTAATTAGTTTCCTTAAGCTGGTTTTAGAAAATTTAACAGATGCGTTGTATAAATGTGATATATGCATAAAAGTATGGCAATATAATTTTTTTGCTGTTGCCGTTGTTTTGGAAAACATTAATAAAAACAGGGAAGCGTCAATATAATAAACATTCTAGATTGTAATAACAACAATAAAAAAAGAACTGTTGTCATGAAAAAATAATTGCTAATAATTCAAGATGTAATTCATTTTTCTAAAATGTAAAAAAAAAAAAAAAAAAAAAAATCTTTAGGTTACAAGTCATTTTAATAAATATTTCTGCTCGTGTCATATATTTATGTAATAAAATAATTGCAATGCTAACTACCTCCACATGTTGCAATCTGGAAACTCTTTTCTTAATTTAAAAACGGAAAAGTTTAAAAGGAAAATAAATGCTAGTAACCAAAAACAATATATAAAAAATGCCATAAACAAAAAGAGGATTCAATGATAATTTTGGCACAGGGGGTAAAATACCACCAGATACAGATGTTTTTTATTTATTTCAACATTTTTGCTCCTATGCGGGAAGTGGCGGGGGTGCAAAATAATGAAACACTTATAATTCTGAAAATTGGCTTCAGCGATGAAATCCTATAATATGCTAAGTGTCAGAATATAAATTTCATATAACAATAACTCTTTCTTTTCTCCTGGCAATTTAAAAGCTTTTGTCTCCCTGGAGAGGAAACATGCATCTCAGAAGTTAAAATTTTACAACTATTATGGGGTGTGTTAATATCATAAGTTAATTGGGTTATTTTATAAATTTAGTATCAGTTTCCAAGTTAACTTCCCCGTTTCCTCGTTCAAGAATTCAAAACATTCTGGCAATTTTAAAAAATGTCATTCATCTGTGAATTTTTTTCAGAAATCTCCATCGATTTTTAAATAATTGATCAAGTTTTGGGGTACTTGTTACTTCTAATTAATCGCATTACACTAAAATTTTATGCGACTTTCAGTTAAAAAACCAGTGTTGAATTCAGACACTTTTCTCCGGGAGGGACTTCTGTGGCTCCGGGGGGGGATTACACTTTTTTACCACTGAAAACACAAAATTTAATATTTTCCGGCGGGGGGAATGACCTGCCCCTGAATTCAACACTCTAAAATGTCCCTTATAAAATTATGTCAGATATTACCCATGCACAAAATTTTAGCTTGCTGGAGAAGGGACCGAAAAGTCCAGGGACCGAAATGACCATGGACCGAAATGTCTCGGGACGGAAACGTCTCGGGACCGAAATGGCCAGGGACCGAAATGTCTTGGGACCGAAATGTCTCGGGACCGAAATGTCTTGGGACCGAAACGTCTCGGGACCGAAATGTCTCGGGACCGAAATGGCGGGACCGAAACGTCCTGCTTCCAGGAAAATGACAATCTGAAATTCTAAGTCTTTTAATTGCTTTATATATGTTATTAGAAATGTAATGCCTCTTGAAAACAATTCTAATGATATTTTTTATTAGAACGTATCAAAAGAAATTGCATTATATAACATTTAATTGGAATTTTTTTGTGTTGATTACAATTTCTGTATTTTTTAATACTCACCTCTATATGTATAAAATTCAAGAACTTTTTATTTAAGAAAAGCAATATCCGTCAAAACAAGCAAAACTGACTGATTTATTTAATAAGATATATTACAAACATGGATAAAAAAATTTCATTTATAGGTTTTTTTGATTAAGGCTAGAAATTGTAGATGTAATAATTAGTTTGTCGATTTTATTTTGTAATTTATTCATTTAAATCATTGACAGGATTGATTGGAGTACAGTAGACTCCCTCAAACTCACAACCCTGATTTCCACAACTTTCTAAAATCTGCACATATTTTACAGATGTAAACAATGAAACATTCAATTTAGATATAGGGACAAAATTTAACTTTTTTATTTTTATTTCAGTCCCATATGTATTTTAATTTGTACTTTTTATTAATATTACTGAATTTCTTTTATCATCAAGGAAGAATAATTTTTTCTGAAAAAAATTAAGATATTGCTGTTATCATTGGTAATCGCAATCTTCTTACCAAATGTATTTGTGTTAATCAAGCTTTTTTGATTTTTAAATTTGTCTAAACCTGAAATAAAACTTCATTATTTTATGATTTTGATGCAAATTAGTAATGTATCTTTAAAAGGGAAGTTTCATTGAATAATTTGGGGGGAAATAATTTCACCTCTATAATGAATATTTAACCATACATTATTGATTATTAACTGGACTTTTGCTTTTAATATTTTAATCATTTTAAAAATTATCTAAATTTTTGAATATTACTTATTTTAATATTTATAAACCATCATTATAGTTTTGATTGCATTATTAATTACATTCAAATTACTGTTTAAAAAATATAAACAAAGCAATGACCAGAAATTCGCACAACCTCTAATCCCCGGCTGTGTGGATTTGAGGAAGTCTATTGTACATCAGGGCTTGAAATTCAAATTTTCAGAGGAGGGGGAGTCTCTCTCCCAACTTTTATAAATGGAGGGGAGTTTAGCTGTTTGAGAGGGAAAAAAAAATCTTTAAGACCTTCTGTTATTTCATGTGCTATTTAAAGAATTACACGAATACAGTCATGACAAAATACCACTGAAGCAATTTTTATCAAAAACTCAGAATAATTATGCACTGTATTTTTTATTTAAAAAAGAAAATAAGTGAAGCTTTTATACAGTCTATTTAGTCTTTACACGGGGGTAAATTCCTTCCCTGTGCTCATTACTTTTGTTAAAGGTCTAGTAAACTCTGGTTTTGGTTCAGGTTGATTATATGTTGAGTGTAGATTCTTGCAAGTTGAGTTCGGGATAACTTAATTTTCCAAAAGTAAGTTCAGTATATATTATTTCCTATTAAAAAATAAACAGATATGTTTCTGAGTGTACTGTTTTCCAAGGAGACAGCTGTATTTTTTTTATTTATTTATTTTTTTTTTTTTTTTCATGATCCTCTGACGAAATAGACAACTTTTTTCTGGTTCTGTGGTAAAATTTGCAATTTTTAGCAGCCCTTTGATTAAATTTGCATTTATTCAGCAACCCTCTTACGAAATTGACATCTTTTTTGCTATTCTTGAACAAAATTTGCATTTATTAACAACCCCTTCACAAAATTCATTTTTTCCCTCGATGCATTCTCGAAATTTGTACATTTTTTGAAATTTTGTTGCACAATTCGTATTTATTAAGCAATCCTTTAATAAATTTTGCATTTATTAAGCAATCAGGAGAAATTCTGTTCTGTATTTTCTGAAAATTTAAGGTATTCGGGTCTGAAAATTTTTTTAAAAAATCGTAATCAATTCGGAAATTAGAAAAAAAACATACTACGAATTTCGACAAATGGTTGCCCCCCAAAAAAGCAATTTTGTTAATCGTTCGCAGAATAATTGTGAATATCGTCAGAAGTTTGCTGGAAAAACGTGAATTTCATCAGATAATCATGAAAAAAATCAATCATGAAAAAATTTTGTCAAAGAATAGTGAAAAAAACCCGCATATTTCACCAAAGATTTACAAAAAAATGCAAATTTTGGCCAGTAATTACATTAAAAAAATGCAAATTTCGTCAAAGGATTGTGAAAAACTTGCAAATTTCTCCAGAGGATTGTGAAAAATATGCACATTTTGTCAAAAGATCGCAAAATATCCACGAATTTTGTCAAAAAACAGCGAAAAAGCCAGAAATTTTTCTGAAAAATCATGAAAAATCCACAAATTTCATCAAAAAAATCTAAAATGTCCGATAATTTCGTCAAAAGATTGTAAAAAATCTGAAAATTTTGTCAAAGGGCAGCGAAATTAAAACAGTGTCAAAAATAAATTCCTCCCCTCACACTGTGACCTGCTGTGACTTTTCAAAAAATTTGATGTGAATTTCAATTTTTTTTTACCCAGAATCACTCCTGAAAAACAGTTTAACAAATCTGGCGTTTTCTTGCGATTTTTTACAGAAATTAGCCTCTTTTTTTTTTTTTTTTTTTTTTTTTTTTTGACAAAATTTGCGCTTTTTTGCACTCCTACAACAAAATCGGTGTTTTTTTACGATCTTTTAATGGAAATCACGTTTATTTCGAGATTCTTTCATGAAATACCCATTTTTTAAGCAGCATTTCACTAAATTTGGGTTTATATGGTGATCTTTTTATGATATTCACATTTATTCAGAGATGCTCTCATGAAATTCACTTTTATTCCGCGATGTTTTTTAAGAAATTCGCGTTTTATGACGATCTTTTGAGGAAAGTTGCGTTTTTTTATGATTCTTTGAGAAAATTAGTTTTTCTGTGACGCTTCGACAAATTGCCATTTCTATCTCGATCCTCTAACAAAATTTCCTGCATTTCTGCAAACGATTGACAAAATTGATTGTGAATGCGAATCAGCTAGGTTCAAAACTTATGAAAAATCGTTTATCAGTCCGAAAATTATGACATAACAATCTGCATTTCCGGGATGATAACAGATGTTTCATAACATGGAATCGAATGCGTTAATTTTTTTGGAAAATTCGGAATGGAATGACTGTAGTTTTTGTGGCAGAAGATTAGCATAAAACTTGTCAATCGATCGCTGGAAAAAAATTCTGAAGTTTGTCGATCGATTGCAGAAAAAAATCGTGAATTTCAACAATTTTTCATAATAAAAAACTCGCAAAATGTGTCATTCAGTCTCACGAAAATACCACAAAAAGATTGTGCGAGTTGACCGTTGTTTGAAAATGCAAAATTTTTCGAAAAATGCGGGATTTTTTTTTGGGTGGGAGCCTTTTGCCCACGATATTATTTTGGGCGGGATTTCAAAATTTCAGGCGCGAATCCCGCCATCCCGCCCTGAAATTCAAGCCCTGTACATGAATTTCTGTTTAAATAATTTTAAAAAATGCAAAAGATAAATTTTATTCATAATCTATTTAAAATTGTCTAATTATATTTTTGAAAAATTTCAAATTTCTAGTGAGGGAGGGGAGGAATCTTGAATTTTAGGACAAAAAACCCAGAAAGTCTTTGGTCCCAAGGGTTCTAGGTTATAGGTCCAGTACTGTATTAAGAGCCAATCTTTGTATTTTTAAATACTTTTTACTGCATGATTAATTTTTTTTTCACTGTTTCTCATCTTTAAATTGTTGTTAGTCAAGTATTGTTAAAGATAAATTGTTCAAACTCTGAACATGTCCTTTTTGATTATTTTACATTAATTTTGTTTTAGCAAATTTGAAAAAAAAATCTACTTTTTAAAATATTTTTTACATTTTAATTACATTCTTTTTTTATTTTAAGTATTTTAAATTTAATATAAAAAATACTGAAACAAAATTTAAATTACTTTTTTCTCTTTGATTAAATGAACAAATTTTGAAATTTGGCATTTATTTCCAGTTATAACAATTTTAAATTACTTAAAAAAAAAAAAAAAATCTTATTTTTTTTAATGTGGAGAAATTTTAGGATGGGATTTTGTTTACAAACTGCATAACTAACCATTAAAAAAAATCTCACTTCTTTTTTGTTTCCCAGACCCCCTTAAATTATCCTCTTAAAATACCCCTTAAATTATCTTCTGAATTGCATTAGATTATTGTGAAACTATTTATCATAGACATTTACATTTCTGTTTGGATATTTATTTCCTTGTAGTTATATTTTATTTTGATTGTTGTATAATAGTAGCTGTCTGCTTTGGTAAATTTCTGTTCCTTTTCAATTTTATCCAAATATTATTTGAAAGTTGTTTTAAATTAAAATCTACATAAACTGCAAAGTCAGAGCACTATTTTCAAAAACTTCCAAGCCTGGAGTGATTTTGCAAATTAATTCTTTAAAAAATGGAACATAAATTTCGTAAATAGTTAAATTAAAAATATGATTATAATATTTATATTTAAAATTGCTACATTTATCAAAATTTATTACAGACATGAAGTTGGGCATTTTATAAACAAAACTGCTCGTGTACAGAAAAAAACTAAAAAAATTTAACTTTAATTTTGTTTGAAAAATCTGAGAGTATTGTTAGATTATTGTTCAGCAAAAATATTTGTTGATCACTAATCCTTATTATAGCTACTTTAACATAATGTTTGTGAGTAATGATTGTCATTTAAGAGGAACAAAAAATAAAGTTTAGTAAAATAGTCTAACCAAAAAATAAGCTTATTTAAATAATTCAGAATTGTTTCCTCAGACTAGCTAAAGCAAAATGTTGGAGAGAGGGGAGGGGGTTGTAAAATTCATCAGTACAAATAACAAAATTAAAATTTAACTGATTTTAAAGCTAAATAATATTAATTTGTACTTGTTTTAAAGTATTAATCAGGGCTTGAAATTCATTTTTTCAAAGGAGGGGAGTCTCCCTACCAACATTTATAAGGAGTTTGGCCGTTTGGGAGGGACAAAAAATTTTTTAAACCCGCCATTATTTTGTGTGCTATTTAAAGAATTACCAGAATACAGTCATAAAAAAGATATCACTGAAGTAATTTTTATCAACAATTCAGAATAAATATACAAAATGTGTAAAAAAAACTTTTATATTGTCTAGTTTTTACTGGCGGTAAAGTGCCTCCCGGTGCTACTTATTTTTGTCACAGGTGTAATTATTGTTTAAATAATAATTAATAAAACTTCCAATTAATTTATTTATATTTATAATTAATTGTTATAACCAATATTATTTTTCTGTATATTAAATGTGCAAGAAACAAATTTCATCAGAAAATAATACTTATTTGAGTGTAGAAAATTAGAAGTACCACTATTGTTTGCATTTCTTTAAAAAAGGGGCAGGTCAAATTCAGTGAAAGAGACTTTCTTAAAAAATGAATACTTTGTTGAGTAAAGGGATACTTTTTGTTTAATGAATGGCTGCTTTCAGGAATTGCACTCATTCAGAAAGATTTGGAGCTGTCAGAAACTGATTTTAGAGCAGAAAAGAAAATATATATTGAAGCAGGAAAATTAGTTTGTTGAACAGAAAAATGAACTCCTCGTAATCTTATTTTTGGGGGGAGGAAGGAAAGAGAGGTTTCCTTTGACGAAAGTTGCATTTTTTCGCTATCTTTTGATGAAATATGTCGCTTTTTACAATCTTTTCACGAAATCTGTCGTTTTTTCGGGATTTTTTGACGAAATTTGCCGTTTTTTCGTGAATTTTATGAGGAAATTTGTCGTTTTTTTGCGATCTTTTGATGAAATCTGATGTTTTATCGCGATTTTTTTACGAAAATTGCCGTTTTCCGTGATATTTTCGGGGAATTTGTCGTTTATAGTGAATCTTTTGTCGAAATTAGTCGTTTTTCTCGATTTTTGGACGAAATTTGACGGTTTTTTTTTTTTTCGTGAATTTTCTGAGGAAAATAGCCGTTTTTTCGCGATCTTTTGATGAAATCTGATGTTTTATCGCGATTTTTTTTACGAAAATTGCCGTTTGTCGCGATTTTTGGACGAAATTTGACGTTTTTTCGCGACCTTTTTGACGAAAACTGCCATTTTACAGAATTCTATCATGAAATTAGGCATTCTTTCGATAATCTTTTGACGAAATTTGCCGGAAATTAGTCGTCTTTTCGCGATCTCTTAACAATATTTGCCGTTTTACTTGTGAAACGCTTCCCAGCAAAGAAAGAAACGGTGGGCCATCAGCTCGAAAAATGATGGCAGCCAGCAGTGCCATCTATACTAATAAAAGAACAAAACGCTCTGTCTGTGTGTGTGTCTGCAATGGCTAGCAAAATCTACAGCATGTACGAAGCTCAAAATATTTTTGAGAGTAGCCCTAAATCTCTCCTGATGCACCTGAGATTCAGAATTTCGAAATTCCAATTATTAACTGAGTAATTAATTAAAATCAAGAGGTCACTCTCATAAAAAATCATCTTTTTAAAATTATTTTCTCTTTCGTTTTTTTTTAGGTTGGTTGGTTGCGTAAAAACTTTCGCAGAAGTAATAAAAAAGCTGAGACAGAATTAAAGAAACCCATAGAGGAATGAGATAAGTGGAGGTGAAGTAAGCCTCAAAAAAGTTTTGCAATATGAAACTATTTATCGCTCAAATTTTAATGTGCCAAACAAAAGGACGTGGAAGGGATTTTGTATTATAAGACGAATTGAAAGAAATGAATTCCAATTGAAGCATATTTTAAGAGGAAATAGCAAATTTTTAAAATGGTCTTTGTTCTATTATTATTTATTAAAATAAATGTTCGCTTTTAAAATGAAGAAAATTGGAAAATTAGCAATAATTAAATATCAAATTAATTCTTTTAAAATCATGTATGAAAACTTAAGTAATAAATATTAATCTAAAATATAGATTTCTGACTGCAGACGATTTTAATGTATTAACAAAAGAATGTTATATTTTCAAGAAAAACGTTAAAATAACTTTCTATATTGATATTTAAAACACATTTGATAAAATAATTAATAAATTTTTACCGGTGAAGCGAGAGATTAGTTCTTTTTAAGAAACAAGAGCAAAACAACACGGGTTTAAACCTGTTTCAATTGATAAGCATGTCAAAGCACGTACTTTCGTTGGTACTTAATTGGGCTTAATGTAAGGTTACATTTTTAGCATCACCTCCAGAGATAATATTTGCATTCTATTAATTTCTTTTTATTCTATGAAAGAAACCAATTTCAGATTTTGACATTTCAAAAGTGACTGGTTTTTTTCCCCCAAAGTCCTTTAAAATTTAAAGACTGGCAAAATGTCTGTTTAACTTAGGATTTTTGAACAGCTGTTACGTCAAATCGTTGGCACTTCGTACATTAGAATGTATGTGTGGTTAGCTATATAATGCAGTAAATATATGTATATATATACAGTAGACTCCCTCAAATCCGCACAGCTTGGGACCAGAGGTTGTGCAGATTTTAGAATTTTGCAGATTTCTGGTCATTGCTTTGTTTATATTTTTTAAACAGTAATTTGAGTGCAATTAATAGTGCAATCGGAACTATAATGAATGCTTACAATGTAATAAAATATTAAAATAAGTAATAAACTAAAATAATAAAAATTTAGATAATTTTTAAAATGATTAAAATGCTAATAGCAAAGATCAAGTTAATAGTATATTACATTCTAAAGATTAAATGTATTTTTCCAAAACTATTCAGTGCAACTTGCCTCATAAAAGTACATTACTAATTTACATCAAAATCATAAAATAAAGATTTTTTTTTTCAACTTTAGCCAGGCTTAATAATGAATAACCAAAAAATCTTGATTAATGCATAAATATATTTGGTAAGAAGCCTGTGATTACCAGTGATATCAGCAATATCTTGAATTTTCCCACAAAACATTTATTCTTCCTTTGTGAAAAAAACCTGAATAGAGTATTATTAAGAAAATTACAAATTAAAAAACATTTGGAATTGATACAAAACTGAAAAAATCAAATTTTGTCTCAATATCCAAAATGAAAGTTTCATTGTTTACATCAATAAGATATGTGCGGATTTTAGAGAGTTGCGGATTTCTGGTTTGCGGATTTGAGGGAGTCTACTGTATATATATATGAGGCTTTTATAGCAGTTTTTTTAAATCATTGTTTAAATTTGAATGCATTTTATTTAAGTTAAAATTTTATTAAGAGTTTAATTTGTTTTTAAGAAAAAAATGAAATGGCTGTTTGATGTACGATTGTTGGATGTGCAAACTATTCATACACAGTAATAAATTATCAAATAGCAAAATAAATTATACATAAAAAATAGTCACTAAAAGCATTGTAGCAAAACATAATGTTTAGGCGTATTAACACATAACCCGATCCCAACCAGAAAAAAACAGACTATACTCCGATCCAAGCAAGACAAAAATTCCATGAGCATAAACCCGACCCGAAGCTAAAAATTCCATTTGAAAAAAACTATGTATTTGATATCTGACCCGAATCAAATCTGAATCCCACAAAAATATTCAAATGAAGCATACCCCAATCCGATCAAGGAAAAATAATGTTCGTGTATATGCAACCCGACCCGAACCTAAAAATTTTCTTTGAAAAAATTCGAAAAATGACCAGAACGAAACCTGAAATCGATAAAAATATTCCAAAGAACTATAACCCGATAAGAGTAAGACAAAATAATTTCCGTGAACATAAACCTGATTCGAACCAAAAAAATTCCATTTGAAAAAAAACCTGAAATTTTATGCAAACTACATCCGAATCCGATAAAAATATTCGAAGGAACCATAACCGGATTCGAATAAGAGAAAATAATTTCCGTGGACATGAACCCGATCCGAACCTAAAATTCCATTTGAAAAAAATACCTGAAATTAGAATCGAACCATATATGAACCTGACAAAAATATTCGACAGAACCATACCCGGATCTGAACAAGACAAAAAATTTCCATGAACATGAACCCAATCCGAACCTAAAAAACTGAACTAAATCTGAATCTGACAAAAATATTCCAGAGAAGCATATCCTTATTCAAACAATGCAGAATAATTTCCGTTGATGCGCAACCCAACCTGAACCAAAAAATTCCATTAAAAAACCGAAATCTGAATTGAATGACATCTGAACCCGAAAAAATATTCCAAAGACCCAAAACAGGACCCAAACAAGACAAAATAATTTCTCTGGATATGAATCCGACCAGAACCTTAAAAATCAATTTGAAAAAATACCTGAAATCTGAATCGAACCAAATCTGAATCCGACGAAAATATTCCAAATAACTATAACCAGATACGAACAAGACGATATAATTTCCATGGGCATAAACCCAATCCGAACCAGAAAAATTGTAAAAAATAATAAATTCCGAAATTTTAACCAAACCTAATCTGAACCTAACAAAAATATTTCAGTGAAGTATAACCTCAGTGGAACTAGGTAAATTAATTTCCATAGAAGTACAACCAGAACCGAACTTAAAAATCTCATTTGAAGGAAAAAAACCCACGAAATCTGAGTTGAACCGAATCTAAACTGAACAAAAATATTCCAAACAACCGTGACAGTATCCGGAGAAGACAAAATAATTTCCATTAACATGAATCCAATCCGAACCTAAAATTCGGATGTTCTACAAAACATAATGCGCTCCGTAGCAGTGGGAAGTGAAACTAAGTACTTAGCGCGAGATGGTTAAAATATTTCGTTTATAGTTAGTGTTAAATTAGAACTTGGTTACGGTTAGGTAACAGTTCGGTTGCAATTACGTTCCGGTGAGCCTTATGTTATATTTATTTCCCGGTTAAGTTACAGTTAGGTCATAGTTAAGTTACAGTTAGGTTAAGTTTAAGTTGCGGTTAGGTTGTGGTTAGATTATGGGTAAATTATGATAAGGTGACGGCCAGGTTACATTTATGGTATATTTAAGTTACAGTTAGGTTACTGGTAAGATAGAGCTAAGTTACAAAGAAGTTATGATTACAATACAATTAGGTTACAGTTAGGATTGTGTACACAGAATGAACATTACACATGTTTGATAAAAAATATGCACTTATTTTTGTAAAATGGCTCTGAAATTATAATACTATATACTTAACTTTTAGCTAATCATCGAGAATCGATTTCATTCACGGTATAGTCGGATTTAAGAGTGATATAATTAGTTTGAAATTCAAAATATTTCACTTGGGATATCTATGTGAAAAAAGTATTTAGTTAAGTCAATTAACAGTAATTTTAAGGACAAATGTCAACAGTTTAACACGAAAATCACGCAATCGTTGGGCACATATTCCCTCCTGCGTTTCCCATTGCAATCATTTTGGGTACTTTTGCAGCTAAATATTACTTTTTTTTAACCAATTTTTGACACAGGCAGGGGGCACGTATCTAATATAATATACACTGTAAAAAATTTTACCCTTTTGCTGTATCATCACTCCCCCGCTTTTACAGAATATCTCTCTTTTGACCTATGAGAATGCTCCATAATAGGCTGAAGTAATCATTTTTTATAAAAGCGGTGGAGTGACGATGCAGCAAAAGGGTCAAGTTTTTAATAGTGTATTTACACATATTTCGAGTTAAAGATAAAATCATAAAAATTTCAAGTTCGTTTAAGATTATTATTACGAACCCAGGTAACGCCGGGCGGGTCAGCTAGTCAGCGGTAAAGTGCAATGGTGCCATTACTTAAACCTGTACTAAAGTGTCCGTACAAAATGCAGGTGGCCCATCAGTGATGGCCAACAGCAAGCCAGCATTGGTATGCCATCACATTACTTCAATCCATCAGTTTTCCTGCAGTGCTAGCACCTATCCTACAGCAATTCCTTTGCTGGGCCAGCACTTTTAATCCAGCACCATCACATATCCTACAGTGTTTATACAGTGATACACCGTCAGACTGCTTATTTGTTACTATGAACCGACAACTACCCTACAGTGTTTATAAAGCGGTAGATTATCATACAGTATATGTGCTGCTGGACCTTTGCTGTACCAGCGGTTTTTAATCAGTATTAGCTTCTAACCTATTGCTGGTTCTTTGCTGGGTCAGCACTTTTAATCGAGCACCATCACATATCCTGCAATGTTTATACAGGGGTAAACCATCAGTCAGATTTGTTTTTACTACAAGCAGACATCCACCCAGCAGTGTTGATAAAGCAGCAGGCCATCATCCAATGTTCATGTTGCAGGACTTTAGCTGTACCAGCTGTTTTCAGGCAGTAATATCCTCTACAGCGATTTTACACTTTGCTGGACCAGCACATTACTACCATTATTATTCCCATGACCAGCTATTACTGCTTGCTGGGACAGCATATTTATTCAGGGATTGATTTGCAGCAGAGCATCTGGGATGCAGATAAAAGAAAACTATTTTGGCAGCTCCAAAATAATATTTGCATTTTAAAACTACTGAGATTCAATATTTTACTTATAACTAAAATTCTGTGGAAGCCTAAATTAACATTCATTTAATAAAATATTTATTTTTCCAAAAAATTCCCTTGGAATTTTTGTTTGGCTTCCTTGAAAATACTTTTTACACTAATGCCTAGAGCTCTCTAGGGTGCAAATCAATCCTCCCTGAACATTAGTTTTGCTTTAATTGGAACAGATTTGATATATAGTATGTGGATATAATTACCACTGGCATAAATATAAAATAAATTAAATTATCCAAAAAACTATTTTTATTTTGTATTACTTGTACTTATAGGTCTTCATGCAATCCATTTTTATATCTGTTAATAGAGTTCATTCTCTTTGAAGAACAAAATTTCCTGATTAAAATTCACAACATTAAAAAAAAAAAAAATTCAAACTTAAATACAATTAAAACGAATTTAAAGGAACTTTTACTCGGATAAGATAGGTAATTAAGCTAAGCTATAATAATATATTAATAAAAGTTATAGAAGCTTATATTTACATATGAATTTATACACATTAAACATTTATTTATTTTTAGTCAGTGTTGCTATATCATTTATGCTGTTACAAAAGAAATTTGTTGTGCAGGTTTCAATTTTTTATCTTTTAAAAATTTTGGAAAGTTTTTTTAAATTTTTTTTTGGCCGGCTTGTTTTGTCATTTTTAATTATTCATATTTCATCATATTCTTTCATAGAGATACTACCTATATAAGGGTCTTTGAACCTAAAACATGACATTACTCTAAATCAAAATAAAGTGAGTAATCTTTTTGAAATTCAATTAAATGAAAATTGAAAAAATCTAATTGCGGCATATAATATTCTAATCTATTGATGATTTCAATTTTTTTCAAACAAGTTTGCATTATAATTAGCTTGATATTAAGTATAGATATATTTATCTATGTTTCATAGAAAATTACATAACTTTTCACATAATCAATGTTCGGTTATGAAAAAATATGTTTCTATAAAAATCAATGAGTATGGAAACATGTCAACTATTTCTAAAAAATGTATATTAGAGACTGTTCATTAATAGTCTTAGGACACATGTTTTGAATAAAACAGAGATTATGAACAAAAATGCATTAATCTTTAACACTGGCAATATTATCTTCCCCTTAAATATAAATACCATATTTACTCGGATATAAGACGCGAACTCTACATGTAAAAATGGCGATTTCTTAAAATCTCGTACATAAGACGCACCATAAATGATGGGAAATAGGAATGAGTGACGGTAAAGAGAATTGCTAATTAATGTGCAAATAATGTCATTAGCTCTGTTGTATAAAATCTGCAAGGAATGAAATAAATATGCAGTAATACTTCAATTAAGTAACATTTTCTGAGTTTTGATATATTCTTTGAATACTTTCTTGTTTCATATGTACATCGTTCGACTGCACCCAACAGTAAAAAATATTCCATGTACAAGGCGCACCTAGGAGTTTTGCCCTATTTTTTTGGAAAAAAAGTGTGCCCTATACACGAGTAAATACGGTATGACTTTTTTTTTTTTTATCCTTTACCCTAACTCATTCATTCATACTTAAAAATCAGTTTTGAAAGTTTATATCAAAGTTTGTATCAATTTTAATATGGAGCTTTGAAAAGTTATTACATTATAATGAAAAAACTTTTTGAATTAACTTTTTTTATTTGCATAATCAATGGTACATTAAAGAAGTTATCATCAACTTGAATCTCAATTTGATTTTCTTTTTATTCTTCCACCATCTCTGTTGATTGCTGAGCACAACCAAAGCTGTACATCTTCCACATTTGCTTGTAAAACTGTTCTGGTAATTGGTATTTGACAGACTGCAGCTGGAAAAAAAAAAAAAAAGATTGAGATTTTTTTTTTTTTAAGTGCTGATGTCTTATAATGTATGAATACAAACCAGCAATGAGACAAATTAGAAACTACAAAATCTATTGATTTCAACTTTGCCAAATGAAGTCTTAAACATGGATATTCAAAACTAATGAAAAAAAAAATATTTAACAGGAAAACAACCATCCCTATATACATTGGAGTAATATTATCTAAAAATATCAGGTAACCAAAAAAGTTCAAGCGGTTTTTGAGAACAGGTATTTTTGCTGCGTAGGCATGGTCATACGTACTGATTCTGATGACATCATTTATGTGCATTACCTTTAAATTGCAATCAGTAGAGTTGTTTAACGTATCACGTTTCACTACCATATTTGTAGGAACAACAACCGTTGACAAAGGAGATTTTGAGGCCTATTTTGCTCTATAAGTTCAAATTAGGAAACAAAGCTGCAGAGGCTGCTAGAAGAATGTGTTTGGAGAGACTTCAGTGAGTGAATGGACTGCTCAAAAGTGGTTCAGCAGATTTTCGTCCGGAGATGACAGCCTCAAAGACAAGCCCAGTGTTGGTCATCCGTCCATCTTAAACCAAGTCTAGCTGGAAAAGGAAATCAAACAGAATCCTGATCTAACATGCCAGGAGCTTGCACAAAGGTTTGGAGTATCTGACGAAACATCTTGAACATCTCATTGCATCTTCATAGCCTTGGGATTGTGGAAACTTGATAAGTGGGTTCCACATGTCCTGTCCGAGGAAAAAAAACTCCAATGATTGAACATCTGCTTGTCATTGGTGTCATGCCACAATTAGGGGGGGGGGGGGGCTTGTTGAGCTTAAGCCGCATGGTAGGCCTCCCCACCTTGTTGAACATCTGTCACGCCACAACAAAGCCTCTTTCCTGGATCAGATATTGACATGTGACAAGAAATGGATAATGTATGATAATCGAAAGAAAACATCATTGGTCGACTTCTGGTTCCATCTCATTGGTTGCTAAACTGGACATCCATCAAAAAAAGATAATGCTGTGTATTTGGTGGACTAACGCTGGAATAGTTCACTATGTATTCTTAGAAAGCAGGAAAACAATCACAACTGAAGTCTACTCATCGCAGTTAAAAAGGGTTTCAGCTGCTTTGCTCAAAAAGCAGCAAGCTCTGGTCAATGGAAGAGGAGTTCTCCTCCTCCAGATAACGCCAGACCTCATATGGCCAAAGCCACCAGGAACGTAATAAAAACATTGGGCTGGCAAGTTTTGTCTCACCTACCTTACTCCCCAGACATCACCCCATCGGACTATTATTTGTTTTTGGCCATGGATAATCACCTGCGGGAACAGCAGTTCCAAACCCAAGATGATGTCATAAAAACTATAACCCAGCTTTTGGACTCTAAACCAAAAGATTTTTTTCAAAAAGGATATTTATAAGCTTGTGTCTCGTTGGGAGCACATAATTGAAGCCAATGGTGATTATTTCAAAGAATGAAATAAGTGTGAGATTTTTGTGGGTCATTTTTTATGCCTGATAAAAACCACACAAACTTTCTTGATTACCTGATAGAAAAAGAAATTCAAACACAAAGTGGAGAAACTGATTTGCTAACACTTGAGCATTTAAACATTTTACAACTGAATTCACATACAATAGACAGAATTGCCAACGTCTTGATTTACCATCAGTATTTTTCAATAAAAATTTTTGTTTTATTTAATTATCAAAGCGAAATGCTAAAATAAAAATTTATGTTGGTAGTGATAATTAGAAACAACAGTTAAGTTTTTTATCCCATGATTGTGTATGATGCAAGTTACATTAAATGTGCATTAAAATTTATCCTATACATTAGTATCGCAAAAAAAGATTTAAATTTTAAGATAAAAAAAGACCCACAGCAAAACATTGCTGCATTGCAAAACCATAAATGTTGTTGGAACAATGCATGTAACATGGAAAATGCCAGTATACAACTCATGAAAAGAATACAGATTTCAATAGCAAAAATTTTAGAAATTACAGTAAAAAAATGTTTTGTTGAGATTGCAAGTTTTTAACATAGCAGCCTTTGCAAACAATTATGGATTTCACTCAAAAATATTTATAGCAAAGATAGTAACATAGCTCAGTTTCCTGCATAACTGCCTCAGTCCTGATGTCACCTGTAAGAGAGACAAAACACTGCTTTAATTAATTGAAATGTTTCTAGAATTGATCAAATTACTCTAGATTTTTTTAAATAGATGCGTACATATCATAAGCATTGATGAAATGACAGTCAAATCTTTTGAATCGTATTATCAATTTTAAACTGGTTTGTGTGGCATCTCTCAGTATTTATCTCAGGACTGAGGACGTTAAAGCATATTATAATGCTGTTTTTTGTATGGAAACTACAACACTGTTTCAGGCTATACATGCAATTCCTAGCTATGTATGTTTTTTTCAATGCATTGATAATCTTGAATGAAAAAAGAGCGTTTTGGCATTCAAGAGATTTTCACAGTATTGAGACAAAATGCTAATATTAATTTACATCAAAACTAATGCTGTAATTGCATAACAACCAAACCAATATGATATACAGTACATGATAGTACAGCATAATTTAAATTTTTGCTTAAAATGTACCATTTCAAAATAAATAAATAAATAGGTAACTTATTTAACTTTAATGAATGTTGAATAATTTCATCAAATGGAATACAATATCTTACACTAACAGGGGTCAAATATAGGCAAGATTTGAAGGCCATTTAACCCCTTCACGAAAATCCACTTAATAAAACAGACCCCTTCACAAAATTCTTCATAATAAAACCGTCTCCATCACAAAATTCTATTTCAAAAAAAGATGGTGTTTATTATTTTTATATTTTTTAATTTATAAAATGTGTAAATTGCAAACAAATCAAGTTTACCAGAAAATCAGGTTTCAGTAAAAAGATCTAAAGTATTTAAATTTAAAAGATTTAAATTTTTAAAGGATTTAAATATATTTTTGTAAATTAACTGCTAAAAGTAGAAATTCTGAAAACTTTTTAAAGGTTTCATTAAGTACAAACCGAATATTCGGCGAAGCCAAATATTCAACTTAATTGAATAGTTTGATATTCAATCTAACCGAATATTTGGTAACATGGCTGGATACCGAATATTCGGTGCATCCCTAATTTATTACCTACTTAAGATATTTTATAACAGACTTGCCAACCTCTAAAAGTAAAAAATCAGGAGATTTTTGCATAGAAGTAAGGAGATTATTATTTTTAAGCCCCTCACTCACCCACCTCGCATTAAAACACAATGGAATAATAATTGATAGAAGAAAAACACTACTCAAAAATGCGCATATTTAATACACACAATTTAGTCACTATATTATTTTAAACTGTGGCTGATGGGGATTTTATGGTGCAATAATTCATTAGTGACATGCTGCACCAAGGCCAAAACAAACAAAAAGTTAGGTAAAATAACTAGTAAGAATATAAATGCAATTTGTACATCTTTGTATCTGCATTATTGCAACTGTCTGTTGACACTGTAAATGGCCTGATCTTAAGATGTCAATTATAGTATCTTTACTATTACTAGCCATCTTCTTCACAATTGAAGTCGTTTTTGTCCTAGCACAGGCATATTTTTTCGCCACAGCACTGTCCGGGAACATTGTTTTAAAAAGTGATGAAGCGTGATCGGTAGCACTCAGCGGTATATTGTGCTCCAATAAAAATGAAGTAAAAAGGCATTCCGCTTTAATAGTATGTTGATCTGTTTCATCAACAGAAAATGAAAGTTTTTTTAATCAATTTAGATCGTTTTTGCTTTTTTGTTCCAATAGGCTTTATAACATCAGCTCTGCCACCCTGCGAAATTTTAAAATCAAAAGAACACACAGTGCATCCAAGGGCGGATCCAACCCAACCTCCAGAGGGGAGTCAACTTTTGACAGATGATTTAATGAAACAATTTTAAAATACAGTAAATCTTGTGAAAACGGAATTATGATAAAAAGTAGCAAATTTCGCCGATCGGGCATAAAAAAATCGCAAAATTTGTCGATTAGGCACGTAAAAAAAACTAATTTTGTCGATCAGACACGAAAAATCTCAGATTTCGTATATCGGCAAGGAAAAAAATCTAATTTTTTTTATAATTACTTGAAAAAATTTTGTTCATAGGTTGTGGAAAAGTCGCCTGTTTTGTCTGTTTACCGTGCAAAAAAATGCGAATTTCATTGACCTGGCACGGAAAAATCGAAAATATCGTCAACTGGACATTGGAAAATCACGAGTTTTTTATATCGGCCCTCCAAAAATTTCGAATTTTGTCTGTATGTCTCAGAAAAACCACAAATTTTGTCGACCGAACACAAAAAGTTGCGAATTTTGTCTATATGGAACGAAAAAAATCTCAAATTTTGTTAACAGGGCACGGAAACCTCCCAATTTTGTCGATCGCTTCGTAAAAAGCGCAAAATTATTCGATCGGGAATAGAAAAATCGCGAATTTTGTTGATTAGGAATAAAAAAAATTGCGAATTTTGAGTTGATATAGAACGCAAAAATTGCCAATTTCGTGAATCAGGAAAAAATTATCGCAAATGTAGTCGATTGTCTCCGTAAAAGCGAATTTTATTGTTCGATGCGGGAAAAATGCATAGTTCATGGACAAGAACAGAAAAAGGCGCGAATCTCGTCAATTGGGCACGTCAAAAATCCCGAATAATGTCGACTGCTTTCGTAAAAAGTGCGAAATTAGTCGATCGGGAACGAAAAAATCGCTTTTGGTAGGGCACGGAAAAATTGGGAACGTTGTCGATCGGGAACGAAAAAGTCACAAATTTGGTCGATCATTTTCTTAAAAAGCGGATATACAGTTGATCTGGAATGAAAAAAAATTACAAATTACGTTGATATTGTGAACGAAAATTGACAATTCCATCGATCGGGACAGAAATTATCGCAAATATGGACGATCGGCTTCGTAAAAAGCATGAATTCCGGCAATCGAATACAAAAAACTCGCAAATCTTATCGATTCGGAACGAAAAAATAGCTAATTTTGTCGATTCGGAATGAAAAATCGCTAATATTGTTGATAGGGCTAAAAAAACCGCAAATTTTGTCGACAATGCGCGAAAAAATTAAATAAATCTTTGAGCGTCTGCAGAACAATCATGAGAAAAAAATCAGGGATTTCATCAATTCACAGCAGGAAAAAAATGCATAGCTCGTCATTCAATTAAGAAATGCGTATTTCTTAGATCGTGTACGGAAAAATTCGTATTTCATCGAACGAGAACGGAAAAATGTGCTAATTTTGTGGATTGGGCCCGAAAATTTTGAATTTTTTCAATCAAGTGAAGAAAAATTGCAAATTTCGCAGACCATTTGTGGAAAAATCTCAAATTTCGGCGATCACACTCCAAAAAATCGTGAATTTCATCGATTAGGCATGGAAAAATTCTGAATTTCGTGGATCGGCTTTGCAAAAATTGCGAATGTCACTGATCGGGTGCAGAAAAATTGTGAATTATGTCGATCAGGCACGGAAAATTTGCGAATTTTCTCGATCAGTTTCGAAAAAAGTGCAAATTCTTTTGATTAGATGCTGTTTTGCGTTTCTGTTTTAGCACCTTTTATTTAGACTGTACAGTGTACATCCCTCTTTGAAGAGCTCCAGGGGGGGGGGGTCATGACCCCCCCCCCCCCTGGATCCGCCACTGAGTGCATCTGGCGTATAAACTTCCTTCTGATGACGGCACGATGCGTTCAAATTCTTCGGTAAACGAAGACTGATAAGACTTATCATATTTCTTTTTTGATGCCATAATTACAAATTCATAAAAAAATTGCAAAACATATCACAAAATAAAAAATTAAACGCGATTTCGCTCCACTGATCAACAATATTCAAAATAACAGCTAACACAGATATAACAATAGCTTATACTATTTATCTATCGAAACCCACGACACTTCACTTTTATTGGGCAGTTGCGCCGTAACCACACCTCCTCACGATGTGACTTCAAACCCACTAACCAATCACTGAAGAGAAATGGTTTTCTGGCTTTCTTCGTTATGACAAATTGGTTGGCTGGTTCTATTTTATGTAATAACGGGAAACGAAGATGACAAAATTTTCATACATCGTAAAAAACTGGGAAAAATTTGCAGAAAAGCGAGAAATCAGAAGAAATTAGTATATAAGTGGGAGATCGGGAGAATGATTAAAAATCGGGAGACTTGGCAAGTCTATTATAAGTAAATTATGTATAATTGTAATCACTATTTTTGACAATGGCATATCATACACACACACACACACAAAAAAAAAAAAAAAAAAATACTTCAATGTTATATAGTGAATCAAGGTTAATGTTATTTAACAGATATTCAAGTAGAGGTTTTGAATACATTTCATCAGTATTAAATTTCAACTAAATAAATACTCTAAGCATACATTTCGATGCAAAGGATCAAAGTATCAATAAGATTTTTGACAGCTTGATAAATCATTCTATTGATAATAAAGGCGAAAATGATCAAGACTTACCTCAAATTCAGTAACAAGAAATTACCCTGGATGATTCTACTTTATTAAGAACCCAAATTAACAAAAATGTGGTAAACAATGTGGTTACAGTTAATGCTCAAAGTGTTTATTAGTTCCGACAATTAAAATCCCTAAATATGACAATAAAACAAGATTAAATAATGAAAAAAACAGAAAACAGAACTTAATAAAGTTTTTTTTTTTTTTTTTGTACTTTCTATAAAAGTTAATTGCTTTCATAACATATCTAAGAGAGATGATTAAGGAAATATCATTCAGTGTATGAGGTGCATCTTTTTTTTCTATTTTCTAATCTTGTATACTTAAATTGAGCGATTGAAGTCAGATGATTTTGCTTCTAGAAATTCTAAAAGACATATATATAACATTATATATGGGTCATTCTTCAAAAAAGGACATATTTCAGAATTTTTTTTTTTTTAATTTAAAAACTTTTTTTTCACTTAATTTTTTTTTCTGGGATTTATAAGCAAGTGAGGAACACTAATAAAGCTATGGTCCTGTTCAATTAATTTTATTCATGTAATAAAAAATATTTAAAAAATTTAATGGTAACGGAGTGGAGATGCATATTCTTATTAACGTATATACTTATTAAAAATAACTAAAAATCTTAAAATAGAAAGGAATATAACACATTGAAATAAAAATAAATGCATATACTGCTCTAAAATTTTATAATTTGAAAATTATCAAAAATAAAGTTAGTTTATTGCACACATAATGGCCTCTGTTAAAAGTGGGTTCATTTAGAATTTCTAGTATCTGTTTCTGATCAATAAAGTCTGTGTCATCATTCTCTGGAAAAATAAAAACCACCCCAATCTTTGATTTCTTCAGAAAGTTCACCTTATACATCTCATTCATTTCTACGGACATGATTTTACAAATGAATTGATACTTTTTCATTTTCACAAATACTCAACCCTTACCCATGCACCAACATTGGGAATTTTGAAAAAAGTTGCTTGAAACAGATTGTGGAAGTACCAATTATGAGAGTGAAGGGAAAAAAAGGTTTATGTGCATTTTATGAATTATACAGCATAAGATATATGTCAGAAAAATTAATATATTTAAAACTTATTAATGCTCATTAAACTCATCAATTTTTGCCAAGTTCAGACATTAATTTGTATTTTCTCACAATCTATTCTACTACACCTGATATTACTTTTCTATATTTTGTCTTTTGCTTTAAATTGTATTTTAGTTGCTTTGTTAAGACTTCACCATACAATATACATTTTTTAATTGCTAGTGAAATATGCTGACTTTTAACAAGTTCTTTTACATTTTTTTTATTATTATTATTGCTGGAGTATCCAACTTTGCGATTTGAGATCTTTGTGCTCTTTTTTTGTACTTTTCCATCATATTATTAGATTCTTTAAGCTTGGCTTTTAACTTTAGATTTCTCATTCTTCAAATCACGTACATTTTTTCTTCATCTGTTTCTATACAGGCTTTATCTACTTGTTGAAGGCACATTTTGTACCAATATTGGTAAACCTAAAGATAGGCTTGCTAGCGAAGTATTTTCTTCAATCTTTTTCTCTAATTCTTTTTTCTTTTTGCTTAGGTTGTAAGATTTCTTGCTCTTTTCTCGCCAATTTTTTCTAACATTTATTTGTTCTTGTGGTGTCATTTTATTAATGCTTTTAATTTTATCTTAATTTTACCTTTCCTTGTATCTCTCCTTTCCTTCTCAAGCCTAAGTGAGTCATTTTTTGTTGCATCACATAGTCTCTGTATGTTCTCTTTCTTTTTTTGATTGGCAATACACTTTTTTTCGACCTTTTATATTATTATGCTCATTTCTTTTCTTTATCATAGAACCAGGGTTGGCACGGTTTAAACCAATTGGTTTTAACCATGGTTTAAACCACGGTTTAAACCAAATGGTTTTTTTCTCAAAAAAACCAATTGGTTTTTTTAGAAGAAATCTAATGACATTTTCTTTTTTTTTCTTTATAATTTACGTGTTTCAGATTAATAGACATTAATAATTTCTACTTTTAACACTTTATTTCAATAATAAGTATTATAAATAGTGGGTTTAGGTCTTTTTTAATGCATACGGTTAAACCAATTGGTTTTTTCTATTAAAAAAAGCAATTCGTTTTTTAGAAGAAATCTAATGACATTTTCTTTTTTTCTTTATAATTTACGAGTTTCAGATTATTAGATATAAATAATTTCTACTTTTAACACTTTATATCAGCAATAAGCATTAGATATATTGGGTTTACATCTTTTTTTATGCATAGGATTAAAATCAGTACACATTGGTGAACATATCTATTGCTCTAAAGAAAAAAACTTCAAACATATGAATTGATCAAAGATAAAATGGATTCAATATTTAGTATAAAGTATTTTAATATTTTTAATAATGCAGATTATTTAATGCAATTAATAATGTAACATAATGATGTTTTAAGATTTTGCACAAGCTGTAAAATAAATTTTTCTTTTGGGAGATTATCTTGAAGAATTAAAAGCAAAGGCTGGTTGCTAGTTATAGCATTTCAATAATATTTTCCCCCCTCTGCTATCTGCTGAATCTAACGACTAAAAATGTTAACTTCAAATTGTCACTCAGAAAGAAAAAATCCTAAGAAGTATTTGTAATTTATTATTTGAATAATTGTGGAAAAGAATATTTATCAAACTACATCCAAATGTTTATTATTAGTAATCAAAAGATTGTTTACAAAGATTTACATGTCATCAATGGTTCACTGTGTAGAACATATAAAACTTTCAACCTAAGATTGTTTGCTAAAACTGTTTAAGTTGAAAAATGAATTTTCAATTTTCAGTACAAATTCACTATAATTATTGAATTTAAATTATTTTAAATGAAGTTACACTGCTTATAAACCAATAATGTCTGTTTTTATCAGTAAATATGCATGTATATGTAATAAGAAAGGATGTTTGTAAAAAAACCTGGTTTAAACCAAAAAAACCTGGTTTAAACCAAAAAAAAACGGTTTTTTTGTTTTTTTTCAAAAAAACCGTTTTTTTCCAACCCTGCATAGAACTAAAACAAATTATACACAGTAGACTCCCTAAAACGACATTTGTTAATTTTATGAAGCCAATTAACAATATATGTGCGACTTTTACAAAGCTCTGATTTTTAAGAAGCTGATCAATGAAATTCATGTTTTTTTTCGCATGATCACTGCAAATTGCAATGTTTCTTTGCATGATCGACAAAATTTGCGATTTTTACGAGGCCAATCGACAAAACATGTGACTTTAACGAAGCCGATCAATGAAATGCACAACTTTAACAAAGCTGATCGACACGATCTTTCCGCATCGGATCAGGAAAATTTGCAAATTTTACTAAACCGATCAAAGAAATTTGCAATTTTTACAAAGCAGACGATGAAATTCTAATTTTTCTTTGTATGATTGATAAAATTCACGATTCTTCCGTGGCAAATCGACGAAATTCGCGTTTTTTAACCAACTTTGACAAACTATTTTTTTTACGCGGCAAGATGAAATTCGTGATTTTTCTTCTGTGCATCATCGCACAATTCGTGTTTTTTCCCCGTGCCTTATAGACAAAATTTGTGATTTTTTTTCACTCCTGATCAGTGAAATTTGCTATTTTTTCTGAGCTTTATGGGCAAAATTTGCTATTTTCCCATGCCTGATCAATGAAATTCACGGTTTTTCTGCGGCCAATCTACTAAATTTGAGATTCTTAAGTGCGAATCTTAATTTTTCCCTGCGGTAAATTGACGAAATTGATAATTTTTTGTGACTTAATCAGAAAAATTGCAATTTTTTACAGTTGTAAATTAACGAAGTTTGCGGGCCACAGGTTGTGCATCCCTAATCTAAGGAGTTCTAAGCACTGCTTAGAAATTTGTTTCATTTAGAAATAATTTCTAAGAGAAATTAATTCTCTTAGAAATTACTTATTTCAATTCTATTATTATTTTAAAGGAATTTTTTTTTTAAATAATCTTTATTTTAAAGATTCTATTATTATTTTAAATTATTTATTAGAATATTCCATAATCCGCACAACCTTTGGCCCCAGATCTAGACATTTAAATGTAATCAAAAAATTAAAACTGAAACATACCTGACTTTCAAACTATCTTTATGTTACGTATTTCCCAGTCATAATCTGGCCCCATTTTTTTTGACATAACTTTATTAATCTTAATGCTACTATGAATAGGTGGCCAGTAGCACGATTCTTCTTTACCATTTTCTTTTGCAAACCACGTGCATGGAATTAAGTATATCTGGCCTTTTTCATCTGTAAATTCTACAACAGCATATTCATATTTTGAGCTAAAAAAATTTTCATATAATTAAAAAGTAAAAACACATTTTGAAAAAATGTACATTAAAAACAAATATTGACACTTCAATAATTATACAAATATAATTACTTATACTATACATCAATGCTATAACTATGATAGTTCTAGTATAAATTAATATCAAATCATTTTGGCTGTATATGTCATTGTAAATTTAAAAAAGAAAAAATACAAAAAAGAAAAAAAAACTGGTGAAATAATTTTAAGTTAATTGAATTTATGACAAAGATTAAAAATGACACGCGATTTTTACGTTTCTAAATTTTCGCAATTTTGTGACACTGTTCACTTTTATAAAGCGGTATTTTGATGAATTTTACATTTATAAAGTGATTCAGGGACGATTCTGTTCAGTATTTTCTGAAAATTTAAGATATTCAATGCTGGAAAAAGAAAAAAAAAGTCATCAATCTGGAAATTTAGAGAAAAAACATACAATGAATTTCAAC
Source organism: Maratus speculifer (assembly GCA_964019185.1). NCBI lineage: Eukaryota > Metazoa > Arthropoda > Arachnida > Araneae > Salticidae > Maratus > Maratus speculifer. The sequence continues at coordinate 102,596,082 of OZ025293.1, forward strand.
AAATGGTTGTCCAAACAAAATCAATGACAATAAAAACTCAAATTTCGTTAAAAGGAATGTAAATTTCATCAAAGAATAGTGCAAAAAACCTGCAAATTTCATCAGATTCACAGAAAAATGCTAATTTTGGGCAGGGAAGAGATAGCTGAAAAAAAAAAAAAAATATTGTAAAAAAAAAAAAAAAAAAAAAAATTGCAGGAAAAGGTAAATCTTTTAAAACTTGTAAATTTCATCAAACGATCACGAAAAACTCATTTCGCCAAAATATGTTAAAAAAACTCCCATATATCATCAAAAAATTGCGAAAACCTCACAAATTTCATCAAAAAATTGCAAATTTTTACTAAAATCATGAAAAATCTGCAAGTTTTGTCAAAAAATTGCAAAAAATAAATAAATTTCATCAAATAGTCATGGAAAAAATAGTGTCAAAAGTACACCCCCCTTCCCCTCTTAAACACTCTGCTGTAACTTTTCAGAAAATTTGCTGTGAATTTCAAACAAAAATTTTTATTCAGAATTGCCCCTGAAGAACTCTTTGACAAAAGTTTTGTTTCTTTTACAATCTCTTAATGAAATACACGTTTATTGATATGATTTCATGAAATTTGAAAATTTTAAGTGGAGTTTTGGTAAATTTGGGTTTATATGGCGATCCTTTCAAAAAATTCGCATTTATTCTGTGATGCTTTCACGAACTCTACGTCCGCGATCTTTCTATGAAATTCACACTTTTTCTCGATCTTTTGAGGACGATTACGCTTTTCTCCTGCTATTCCTTGAGAAAATTAGAGTTTTTTTTCACAATGCTTCAACACAATTGGTGTTTCTATCGAGATCCTCTAACAAAATTCAGTGCGTTTCCATTTTCTGAGAAAGACTGACAAAATTGATTGTGAAAATATGCGACTCAGCTCGGTTCAAAACTTATGAAAAATCGGCTATCAGCCCTGAAATTCGGACATAATTTCCAGGCAGATAACTGATGTTTCATAATTTTTGGAATTGAATGTGTTAATTTTTAGGAAAACTCGGAGCGAAATGACTCCGTTCTTGCATCAGAAAATAGCAAGAAACTTGTGTTAATCGATAGCCAGGAAAAAAAAAATTGCGAAATTTGTCGAACAGTTTTTTGGGGGAAAAAATCGCGAATTTCAAAGATTTTTTGCAGCAAAAAACTCACGACAAAATATGTGATTCAGTCGCACGAAAATATAATAAAATTCACAAAAATGTCAGAAGTTGACCGTAGTTTCAAAATGCAAAAAATTTCAGAAAATTCACGATTTTTTTTCTTTGTGTGTGTGTGTGGGGGGGGGGGGCCTCTTGTCCACAATATTCTTTTGGGTGGGATTTCAAAATTTCGGGCATGAATCCTGCCCTGAATGTTTTTCCTTGTTCCTTTTTACGACCCAAAAATAATCCAAATCTTGATTTAGCGATCTTTTCACATCCTCCAGAAATTGTAACATCTAGAATCAGTGAAGACTATTTTTCTTTCCAACAAATATTACATGCATTTTACTGCACATGGATCAAGATGTTATACAATGTTTAAAAAATATAACGGTAAATAAAAAATACAATGGTATTCTAATCAATAAGAAGTAAAGAAAATTCACAAAATGAGTTTTTAGTGGCTATTCGTACAGCAAATGATTTTAGGTAGGTGTTTTCTCAGGATATAGTTTTGCTTCCATTTTGCCGGATATGTAAAGAACCAAACTTTGGAACTTGAACCTGATGCCCATGGGCTGAAAAAACAGAGCATGACATTTGAAGATTCCAATCATCTAATATGCAAATATTATGAAAACATGTTGTTTGGGTGCAAAATTATACATTTGAAGTTTGAAGATTATGTTGACATTCACAAAGAATTTAAAGCTGAGAAATCAGTTTTTTTTTAAAAAAGATTGAATCTGCAGCCTTCACAATCCTGATTAGATATTCCAAATAATTTTTTTGCAAGGAAAATGACGATGTTCCATATGTACTTCCAACATTTAAAAAGATGTCACCAAGGTGTATGGAGCATTTACATCAAATTATCTGGAACAAGAGGAAATTCTAACATTTTTAAGAAGTTTCCAACTGTCATTTGAAGCAAAACCGTATAACTTGAATATTTAAAAAATGTTTTGTAATTTCATAATTTTTAGCCATTTTTTACATTTAAAAATTTAGACTAAATTCTACAAATTTACTTTTTATTGCATAAGTCAATAGTTTTAACTACATTACAATGCTAGGTATTTTTTAAGTCTTAAGATCAGGGTTGGAAAAAACTTTTTTTTTTTTTTCAAAAAAAAAAAAAAAAAAAAAAAAAAAAAAAAAATTTGTTTGAAGCAGGTTTTTTTGGTTTAAATTGGGTTTTTTTTTCTTAAACATCCCTCCTTATTACATATACATGCATATTTATTGATAAAAAAAGACATTATTGGATTATAAGTAGTGTAACTTCATTTAAAAATAATTTAAATTAAATAATTACTATAAATTGGGTAGTAATTACAATAAATTGGGTAGAGATGCACAATCTGTGGCCCGTGGGCCAAAAGTGGCCCGCAACGGGTTAACATGTGACCCACGAACTTCGTCAATTTACAACTAGAAAAAAATGTAAGCAAAAGTCGAGAAAAATATCTTAAATTTCGCCAGTTTACCGCTGGAAAATATAAAATTTTGTCAGTCACTTATGAATCGCAAATTTCACCGGTCATTCAAAGTAGACCGGGCATGGAAAAATCGTTAATTTCATTTATCAAGCACATTTCATTCATCAGGAATGAAAAATAGCGAATTTTGCCCATGAGGCTCGAAAAAATAGCAAATTTAGCCGATCGGACACGGAAAAATCATGGTTTTGTCGATCAAGCTCGGAAAAATTACGAATTTTGTTGGTCGGACGCGAAAAATTGTACAATTTGTTGATTGGGCAAGAAAAAATCGTCAGATTTGTTGATGATGCGCGAAAAAATTGCAAAAATTCATCCGCTGCAGAAAAATTGCATGTTTTCTTGGTTTATCACATGAATTTCGTTGACAGGGCACGAAAAAAATCGTGAATTTTACGATGATGCACAGAAAAATTGAAAATTTCTATGATCGGCTGCGAAAAAATAGCGAGTTTTGTAAATTTATAATTTATCAAGAAGAAAATTCGCTATTTTCACCTTGCTGTGCAAAAAAATGCAGATTTCATCAGTTAAATGCTGAAAAAGCGCACATTTCGTCAATCGGACACGGGAAAACCGCGAGTTTTATTGATCGGGTTCAGAAAAATCACAAATTTCATTGGTAGAACATTAGAATATCGCGAATTTTGTCGATTTTACCCAGAAAAGCTGAAAATTTCGTTTTCATATATCCGGTGCAAAAAATTCGCGAATTTCGTCTATTAGCTTTGCAAAAATTGCTAATTTCGTTGATCAGGCTCGTAAAAATTGCGAATTTTGTCAATCGGCTTCATAAAAATCGCGAATTTCGTCGATAAGTTTTGTAAAAATGGCGAAATGCGTCAATCTGGTATGGAAGAATTGCGAATTTTATCAATCATACGAGGAAAAGTTGCAAATTTCGTCGATCGGCTTTGTAAAAATCGATAATATCGTCAATCATCCGTTGGAAATTGCGAATTTTATCATTCATGCGAAGAAAAATCACGCATTTTGGCAATCAGTTTTGTAAAAATCCCAAAATTTGCCGATCAGCTTGGTAAATTGCATATTTCGTCAATTGGCTTTTTAAAAATCTCAAAATTCATTGACTAACTTCCTAAAAATTGATAATTTCGTCGATTGGCGTCGTAAAAATCTATATTTGTGTCGAATGGCGTCGTAAAAATTGATAATTTTGTTGATCAGCCGCAGTAAAATCGCGAATTTTATCAATCATGCGAAGAAAAATCGCAAATTTCGGCAATTAGTTTTGTAAAAATCCCAAAATTTGCCGATCAGCTTGGTAAATTGCATATTTCGTCAATTGGCTTTTTAAAAATCTCAAAATTCATTGACTAACTTCCTAAAAATTGATAATTTCGTCGATTGGCGTCGTAAAAATCTATATTTGTCGAATGGCGTCGTAAAAATCGATAATTTTGTTGATCAGCCGCAGTAAAATCGCGAATTTTATCAATCATGCGAAGAAAAATCGCGAATTTCGGCAATTAGTTTTGTAAAAATCGCAAATTTTGGCGATAGACTTCGTAAAAATCGATAATTTTGTCAATTAGCTGCAGAAAAATCACGAACTTCAGCAATTAGCTTTGTAAAAATTGCAAAATTCGCGGATCAGCTTTGTAAAAATCACATAATTCGTGGATCGGCTTTGTAAAAATCACAAATTTCATGAATCGGCTGCGTAAAAATCTCGAATTTGTTGATCGGTTTTGTAAAATTTGTGAATTTTCCCAATCGAATTTTCTCGATCAATTTTGTAAAAAGCCCAAATTTGGTTGATCAGGCATGGAAAGATGCAAATTTGGTTGATCGGCTCCTTCCCTCTCCTTCATTCATAAAGTTCACATTTTTTCTGGCACCAGCCACTTATCTTTATTTTTAGCGCTTTTAATAGAAAGAATATTTACTCACTTGAATAAAGTCAAGGAATGTTACTACATCTTGAGAATAATTTTTGCTATATCTGTTATACATACAAACGTACAAACTGCTGTATATCCTTACCAACTGAATTGGATATTTTGACTGGTTAAGCAATCGTAAAGGGATATTCCCCACCCGACCCAACTTTTCTCTGAAAATATATTTAATATCTGATTATAGGCCAGAAATTACCTTCAAAATCAAATTCTCTTCATGTTATTGATGTGGCCCTCGACCACGCAGACATATTTGTAAGTGGCCCTTCTCTTGAAAAGGTTGTGCATCCCTAATTTAAACAATATTTACAAACAGTCTTATGCTCAGAGAATAAATTACTCTACACAGTGAAACATGAATAGTCTGAAAATCTTTATAAACAATCTTTTGATTATTAATAATAAAGATTTGGATGTAATTTGATAAATATAATATTCTTTTTCACAGTTATTCAAATAAAATTTCAAATACTTTTTGGGATTTAGATATTTTGAGTGTGTGGCAGTTTGAAGTCAATATTTTTGGTCATTAGATTCAGCGATAACAGGCGAAAAAATACGATTGTTATTATTAAAATGCTATAACTAACACCCAATCTTTGAATACCCTCTTATTCAACTTCGTATTTTGATTTTAAACCAAAATAAACTCCCCAATCAAGATTTTTTTTTTTTTTACAGCTTGAGCATAATCTTAGAAAGCAAAAGCATAATGATATGTTATTAATTCTGTTTTTTTTTTTTTTTTTTTTTTTTTTCAAAAAATGAAATATTTTATACTAAATATTGAATATTTTAAATTTATTTTATCCCTGATCAATTCACACCTTTGAAGCTTTTTCTTTAAAGCAATAGATATGTTCACAAACACATACTGATAATAATCCTATACCAAAAAAGTGACCTAAATTCACTATATCTAATGTTTATTACTGAAATAAAGTGTTGAAAGTAGAAATTGTATATATCCAATTTTCTGAAACATGTAAATTATAAAGAAAAAGAAAAATTCATTGGATTTCTTCTAAAAAAAAAAAAAAAAACAGTTGGTTTAAACCAACATCTAAATACATATATCAGTATAGCTCTTGTTACAGTAAAAAAAAAAAATTACTTATCGGTAATTGTCCTGGGTGTGATTGATAATTACCCTGTTGCCAGGGTAATTAACGATCTTTGAAACTTTAAAATTCAAAAATATTTAAATAATATTTTAATCAAAGTCTATTTGATTGAATAAATACATGAAGCTTTAACCATACTAAATTTGATTATAACAATTGAAATAATTTAAAAGAGATTTAGGTGTTAGTGTTTTTTTATTTGCCCGATACAGTTCATTTCAACATTTAAATCATAATACTAGTGTTCACTCTAGAAATAAAAAGGGCATGGTGCTATTCACTAAAAAGGGCACTACTGCAACAGAAAAGGGCACTTTTGCAAGAAAAAATATGTTATTGCCTTTAGAAGGGAAAAAAGAAAGCGGGAAAATACATAATTTTTAAGTAAGATAAATCAAATATTAATTTTGAATGATTTTATGATATAAAAATTAAAAATTCAATTAAATTAAACAATGATTGAATAGTTTGATGTTCTTTTTCTTAAAGAAATGAAAATTCTATAATTTTTGAACACACAAATTTAGAAATACTACGGAATAGAATAAATATTTATTAAAAATCTCTGGGTAAAACCAGTGGTGCATTTTTCTACTTTTAAAAAGGGCAGGGTGCTGCACCCTTCAAAAATGGCCTAGAATGAACACTAATAATACTTTAAGTTCTTTAAAATTCATATGAATTCTGTTTTGACATAATGAAATTTGTGAAGATAATGCATAAAGATTTTATTGCTATATTTGAAGCATACCATTTCAGAGCTTGAAATCAGGGTTGGTAAGTTTTAAACACTCAGATGGTTTTATCTGTCATGTCAAAAAGCCCTTTGACATAGTTTTTAAAAATGACTGTCAAAAACTCATATTAGGCTCAAAAGGGTCTGAATCAGGGATGAAAGAGTTCCGCCTAAAGGCGGAAATCCGCCTTTTTGAGGGTTATTTTGGCCATTCTCTGGATCGATGCAAAAATGCAAAGAAAATATTGCTGGTAATTTGGGGGGGGGGGGTCCAAGAAGCTCCGGGAGTAATTCTCGGACTTATCTTTCACCCGCTAGACTTCACCCACAAATCGCCGAAGAGCTATCTGTCAAGGTCAGCGGTCAATTTACGTTCAGGAGCATCGCATGCGGTACATTTCGTGGGGCGAAAATCTATTTTTAAGGACCGGGCAAACATGACTATTCTGAAGTTAAACTTTATTCCCGAAACTGCCTTTTCTTTTCTTTCATTTACGGTTTACTGACAGCAGAGGCGTATTCAACTAGAATTCATTAGGGGGGCGTAAATGATGATTTTGCCGACTAACTTAAAGTGTATATGTATATATCTTTAAAAGTATGTTTTGGTATTTGTATACATGCATCTACCGGATTTTCTAAAATTGACTGACTGATTTTAAAACACAGTAACTTGCAAATTGCGGTAGTTGTAAAATTAAATTCCTACAAAAGTGTAATGTAAGATAGCAGAAGTTTTTTACCGCGATTCTCGATTTTAATTTAAAATAGCAGGGATAGATGGTACTGTTAGCAATAGGCGTTAAATTTGAGCTCTTTTGGTCTCTCTTCTCAATACTGATGTGAAAGAAGGCGATTAAATATATGCAGTGGACTCCTAATAACAAAATTACATTGGCAACTGAGAGTATCCATATATTTAATCTCCTATCGCAAAAAGACAGAGTGAAGAGAAACAAAATATCAATTCCCAATTTAGCACCCATTGCTAGCAATGTCATGTATTTCTACTATTTTAAACTAAAGTCGAGAACCGCTGTAAAAGACACTCCTCACATCTTACCTAACCTTTCTAAAAATATTTATTAAATAGCTACGACCATTTGTAAGTTATTGAATTTTTAAATCAGTTAATTCATTTAAAGCCACAATGTATGTTCTATGTAAAATTCAACATTATTAACCCACCGAGATTAAATTTTTCACTTTAGAACATCAAATATTTTACACTTATTGAGGAGACTGTAACATAGATTTAAAGATGGCCATACTATACTACCCCTTACATTACATTGCTATAAATATTCCAGTTAAGTATTTTGATATTAATGAAAATTTGTTTATTTTTAGCTGACAGCACAGCCGGAAATTCGAATTCAGACTAATTAAACAAGATTTTTAGTAAGATGTTACTTTGAATTTATTTCAAGGAACTTAACTTATATATATATTTATAATAAAAAGGATTAAATCAAAAATTATTCTATTACTCTTCAAGGAATGGGCTGAGATAGGGACTTATTATTCCAAGGATCGGATATGGGCCGGGCCTAATTTAATTTTTCCGTACCGAGCCGGGACTGATATCATTCTTCTAAGTTTTCACGGACCAAACTATTTAGTCCCAATTTTGAGCCAGCCTATATGATAATCATTGTCTCAGTGGGGACAGGTCTCTTGAAATGTCAATAAAATTTGGCCTATCCAAAAATTTTTGCCCCCCCCCCCCCCAAAAAAAGCACATAGTTTAAGAACGCTTTTATTCATCAATTAAACATAAAAATTTATTCTTTTTAAAGAATCGTAGATTTCTAAACTCATTAAAATGCAGTAAAATGTATAAAAAAATACTTGCCTAACACAGAATATTGTTTTAAATTGAAAATTGCGTTTCATCTATATAAAATGAATGCGATAATATGTGAGGGAAAAAATATAATACAATTTTATACCTGCTAAGAAAGAAACATTTCTATAACGATTTTTTTCTTTCCTATACGATTCCGTTTTAGAAGAGTTTACAGCATACCATTTTTTAGATATTTATGTCTCCAATACATGGAATACGGATTACTAGTATTAAGGATAACTGAAACATTTACATACAACAAACAGAGGTTTATTAAAAACATAAACTATGGCACTTCTATATAAATGAAGGTTATAAACGTTATAAAAATTCTAAGGCAATTTTTTTTTTAATCAGAACTTCTCCTTACAAGTAAAAATCAGTATTTTGTAGAAGTTCAATCGGACCGGGATGGAATTTTTCTTTTTTGCGGGCCGGTCTTGGTCGAAATTTCAACTTTTAGAGCGGGCCGGGCCAATATTTTTTTCGAACGGGTCGAGCCTGAAAATTTCGGCCCGTGCAGAGATCTCTAGTTTTTAAAAGGAATAAGAAAAACACTTTATTCATCAGACTGGTCAATTTTTCAATAATCGGCTTTAGTCGTAAACAATCGACTAAATGATTCAATTTTTTAACCCATTTCATTGAACTTTACCTATGTCACGTCAGCTACGGATATCTAGAAGAAAACACCATCAGACTGAGAATCAGCTGCATAGATCACCACCTTATCGAGTTGACGGCTGAAATTTCGAAATTCGCACATGATAAAATGCAACTGGTCTCCAAAGTCATACTTAACCCTTTAATTCCCATGCTAGAACACGTTCTAGAAATTATGTATTTCATTTCACACCAGAAAATTTCAATGGCTAATTTCGTTTTATTTAAATACGGAATGTTCTGTTATTGATTGAAGCAAATATTGTTGTTTTAATTTTCTGGTGGGAACTGAAATATACGAATTAAAATATCTCGGGCGGTCTCAGGCGGTTTGGGATCCAGAGGGTTAATGCCACCTGCAGACCAGATTTTTATCATCGTATTATTACAGATAGGTTTATCATCGTATTTTCCTGTATTAGAGTCAGAATTTCACTACGGCCTAGAATTTTCAGGCCGAGGCCCGGCTCGAACGATAGTTTTGGACCGGCTTATCCGATGTTAAAATTTAAAGTTCGGTCCGTTTATATTTATAGTACACGGCACAACGCTTCCCGATCTGGCCCAATTCATTTTCTATTTTAAAAAAAATTCAAAATTTTGACTTAACTACAATTAAGATTCCTTTAAGAATATCGCATACATATTTATATAATAAATTTACAGTATTAAAATTACGATGCGTTCGCAAGACGGAAAGTACATAAAAGCAACATTAATGACTATTTTTTTTTGACGTTTCAACATTCAACTAAGGATTCATAAAAATATGTAGTTTAGAATACTTTTGAAGCTGTCTAATAAAAAGTAGATTTGTGAAAATATTTCTCCGACATTTATTAAGGTGTTTCCCAAAACAAAAGAGCTATTTTTGAAAACACACTTCTGAATTCATATCATCATATCTTTTCAGAAATGCATAAGATTGGCAGGTGTTCTCATTTAGAAACTATTTAATCGAATGACGTTATTCATTTTTTGGTAAAGACAATGCAACTTAGATAAAATAGTGTTAAAGAAAGCGTTTTGAAACGAATTTCCAGTTGCGACATCATGAAAAAGGAGAAAAATGTGAAACCATAACAAGAATCTCTTATATGTCAGCAATTAATTTATTTATATTCATATATGAAAAAAATAAATAAAGGGAAACGCTATTGGATTCCAAATCGCTTCAATAGTCAGCCTACTAACTAAGCCTACTAACTTTTTAACTGTAACAGTTAAAAATTAGTTTAAAAATGTGTTGTTTAACAATACATTTGACTACCTTACGATATATTTCCAAAGATTATTTTAACAGAAGATTATAGTTTTTAATATTTTTACACAACACACTGCCTGCACTATACATCCTGAGAACAATTAAGTACAGTTCCACCCCGTCTCGAGAAAAAAGCAAGCCTGATTTCAGCACTGCAAGAGAAAAAAAGAAAAAAAAACTTTATTCCTGATGCCGACCTCTACGGTGAACATGCTACATTTCTGTATTGATTTGTCAAATTAGCATCGGTTCATGACGAACATTTACACTTATTCTCACGAAAATCATATTCATTGAAACTAGCCAATATTTTACAGGTTTTGTTTACTTTTTTTTACCGGCCTGGGTGGTCCGTTTAATTTTTTTGCTGGCACGGTCTGTATATTTCGTTTATCAGCCCGTTGATAAAAATGTCTTAATTCTGCCGACTCGGCCCCTTTGAAAATAGTCTTTATTTCGCCTGGCCGGGTACGGGCCTCGGATCAAGCCCGGGCCCGAGCAAGTATATCTTGGACCCTAAGGTATGAAAAACATGGATGACTGGGAGCAGGAAGACGCAGTAATAAACCTACCAATTAAATACTAAAATAAAGTTTTTGCAAGTAGTTTCCACAAAGTTATGAAATTGGCAGATCAGTTGCATTTTAATAAGATAATCGATTTCTGTCCAATCCTAGAATTTTAGCTACAAACTCAATGAGATGATTGGCTGTGAAATGGCTTTCCTGTCCAATAAGAATGAAGAACATTTTTACTCAACTTTCCATTCATCCAATAAACAGTCTTTTTCAGACGGTTACATATTCGCCGAGTGCGATTGTTGCCACTCGTAGGTTAAGTCCATGCACACGAGAAATATGAATATCTTCACCGAAGTCGTCAACATCTTTAATACTAGTTGATCTGCTAGAACTCTACTAATCTACTGCGAATTCTCAGAAAGACTAGTCTTTCCCGAATTTTTTCTCAATTTATTTTCAGCTGTCACGTAAATTCGAAAAATAATAAGGCAAAATTCAGATTTTTGGAAGAAATTCTTTAGAAAAATGCAAAAGATTGGTGTTTTTTAGTTTTTGCTTTAAGTAAAAACATGTAAAATTAAAAAAAAAAATGGGGTGTTTTATAGTTGTATCGACTGATATTGACTACCTAGAATTTGCCGACTGCCATCGAAGTTGCCGACATTGGGGGGGCGAGACGCCCCCCTACGCCCCCCCAGTAGCTACGCCCCTGACTGACAGTCTGAAACGAGGAAGATACAATGGTCACGGAAGATCACTATCTTAATCCTACTGAAGGGAAAGATTCCCGTGCTACTCTTGGATTGAAGTGAAACTGAAAAACTCATTTACATCAAACGCGCCGCCTGCAAACCGCAAAAAAACTTTGTGTGTGCCCGCAGCCTTAGACTGGCAGCTGTTTTCTGACACCTGGGTCCATAGGTCACTATGACGCTGAAGAGAAAGAAAATCTTGGGAGGGAATAATTTAATCTGGATTAATGAGCTTTAAAACAGTGATAATAATTTTTCAGTTGCTTTGTTTTCCAGAATAACTATTATTTTTGCAGCGCGACGGATACGAGCTAATATAAATTCTGTTTTATTATTATTGCACTTCAGTTCTGGTTAAAATATATCAATTTCAGGTCAACCTTTTTTAAACATTTTTTTAGTTGTGTTTGAATTTATTTCGAGTGAAATTTTCAGTTATACCTAAAATACCCGAACGCGAGTACGTGCAAGACTTGACTACTAATCATAATTAAGAGTTTTAAGACTGATATCTTCATCATTATTATTATAAATACTGTTGATCGATGAATTATATAATTTCTGAAATAAATGAGAATATGGCATTGATAAATTATATACATTCTGCCACAAAGAACACTAGTATAATTATTTATGGTGCATTTATACTAAATTTACAAGTACGGCTTTTACGATATTTGCGTTCAGAGGTAAAGCTCTGCACGGGCCGGGCCTCGGTCCGAAGCCCGAGCACGGCCCGGCGCGCGCCTGATTCGGGCCGGGCCGGGCTCGGGCCTTGCTTCTGAAGACTCAGGCCGGGCCGGACGGGCCTAGTCACTAATCTTTTCGGGCCGTAATTTTTTTTCCTGGAGTATAGGGCCGGGCCGAGCTTAACGTACTTCTTCCGTAGAAACCGAGACTGATTTCATTCTTTTTAGTCTTCACGGACCAAAATAATCAGTTCCTGTTGAATCTGCCCATATGAAAATCCTTTTCGCGACGTGGAAATAAGTGTTCACAAATCAGTAAAGTTTGGCTTGGTCCAAAAATTTTTGCAAAATAGGAATATACTTTTAAGTCGTCATTATTCTACAATTAAACATTAGAATTTATTCTTTTTAAAAGAATCGTACATCACTAGGCGTCTCAAAATAGAATTAATCACATAAAAAAAAAAAAAAAAAAAAGACGAAATTTTTGTTTAAACCGAAAACTGCAAATTTTCTTTTTTGAACTGTTCATTCATGCAAAATGAATGCAACAATACGCGAGAAAAAAAATATATTAAACATTTACATCTGCTTAGAAGGAAAAGTATTTTTTTTCTTTCCAATGTCTTAGAAGATTTTACTTTTACCGTATACCATTTTTTAGATTTTTTTTTAATGCATTAATAATATTAATGATAACTGAAACATTTACACACAACAAACAAAGATTCATTAAAAGCGTAAATACCGCAGCCTATGGCACTGCTGCATAAATAAAGATTTTAAACATGAAAGAAGAAAAAAAAGAGACAAAGATAAGTTTTTTTTTTTTTTTTGATCTGAACTCTTCCGGTAGACTAAAGATCAATGTTCTGTAGAAATTCACCCGAGCCGGGCGAGGTTCGGGCCGAATTTTACTTTTTTTTCCGGTCCGGACCGCGCTCGGGCCGGGTCAGACCAATATTTTTTGCGCCAAAATTTTAATTTTCGGGCTCGGGCCTGGAAATTTCGGCCCGTTCAGACCTCTATTCAGAGGCTGCTTCACCACTCAAGAACGCGCGCTCGCTAATGTTAATCCTATGGGAGAAATCTTTTTAAGCATACAGTTTGCGTTTTGATAATTTAAATTTTATTTATTTTGTATTGAATACTTGAGGTTATTATGTACAAAGACCGTTTTTTAATTTTTCAATTTATTTTGCAGATTTTTTTTTTAATCTTTAGGGATATTTTTGCCTTTGGAATCTGTTTTGAAAATAAAAATATCCCCAAATATTTTTTGAATAAATCTGTCGTTTTATCGCGAATTTTTGACAATTTGTTGCTTTTACTCAATTTTTTTTAGGAACTTTGCCGGGTTTTTTTCGAATTTTATGACAAGTTAGGCATTTTTTCGCGAATTTTTCGACGAAATTTGTCATTTTTTTGCGTATTTTTCGATGAAATTTGCCATTTTTTCACGATTTACGACAGAACTAGCCATTTTTTCGTGAATCTTTTGACGTAATTTGCATTTTTTCGCGAATTTTGACAAAATTTGTCATTTTATCGAAATTTTTAAACAAAATTTGCCGCGTTTCCCGAGTTTTTTGACGAAATTTGCCGTTTTATCGCGAATTTTTTGACAAAATTTGTCATTTTATCGTGATTTTTAGACAAAATTTCTCGCTCTTTCAAGATCTTTTGAGGAAATCTGTCATTTTTCTGTTAGGTCTACAGAAGGTTGATGGCTGTGGTCCCCTGTTTTATCAAGAGATACACATTTATACTGTGAATTTTGAATTTTTTTTTAATCAAATTTTTTGTAATTTTTATGTTTTTGTAAAATTTAAAACTGCACTCCAGTCTATAAAATGTCGTCATTAGAATTTTTCTATTTTTTCTCTTTATATTTGGCATCTGAAGTTGAAAAAAATTTTCCTCCTTTTTTTCTTTGGTCCACTTTCATGCCTGGTCTGAATATAAATATAACCAACATACAAAGAGATGGTTGAGAAAAAAATAAGAACAAAACAAAAGAGAGATTATATAGATATTGTTTTGCAGCTTAAAGATAAAGTTTTGTTGTTGAGTCAACATTGCAATGAAACATTTGAATGATTTCATTGTCAATAAAATAAAACTATATTCATCAATACAGCCTAAAACAAATTTTAAAACCGATTCTCTTTAAGCATAGATCAATTAATTTAAAATTACAGGTCAAAAGCTAAAAGTTTCCATGACTAATGAACATAAATAACACAAATACCATGTTTACTGGCAAGTATTGGAGAATATTCAAATATTTCACTGATATAGTACAAGAAAATAACTTTTTTCTACTTAAAACTTATTTTCTTTTAAAAGCATTTTATTTTTATCAATAAACGTATAATCATAAAGACTGCCAAGTATGTATTACATCTTAAAACATTATGCTAGCACAATATTCCTGTTTTATAATAATTTTCACATATATTTAGCTTAAAATTATTTTAAAAGTGCAACCAGATTTAACAATTGCATATTAGAAATCAATCTAGGATAAGTTTTTTGTGAATATTTAAATATTTTTTTTAAACTTTGTACATTAAGCATAAAACTTATTTAAATATACAAAAATAATTGATAATATCAGTAAAAAAGCTATTTAATTCCAAAATTAAATGGTAAAAGCAAGAAAATATCGTTGTGATTAAGCTTAAACACACTTAAAATAAAAATTTTAAAAGAGCTAAAATTTTCCACTTCTATCCGAAACAAAACATTCGTAATGCTTAGCAAAAGATGTCGTTTACAAGCGATATATGAATTTGTTTACAAAAGATATATTTTTACGAAATTAATATGTTTACAAAAGATATATGAAACTATATACTTACTTTTCTTTGTCAAGCTTTTATTTTTATTTTCTTGTCACATTTTCATAAGTCACAACACAATGCTGCCGCGTTCTTATTTCAAAATGAAATTCCAAATGATCACAGCGTTGCCAAACGATGAATTGCAAGATACACAATGTTTTTGATATTCCCAGCGCCACCTAGGGTAAGGATTACCAACAGAAATACTGCAAAAGTTTGTGCGGTTCCATGGCGTGGTGGGCCGGCGCATGGTCGATCAGTGGAGGTCTATCAGAATTTTATCTGATGGTTTCAAACAGCAAAGTTGACTGCTGTTGTCCAGCAGTGGTCATGCAGTGGTAGGCCAATAGCCAGCACTTTCCCATCATTGCCAGCACCTATCTTGCTGCTGGCCAGCATTTTTCTCTTTGCTGGGTTATTAGCTGTTTCTTTTGTGTGTCATATCCAATCTTTAGCGTAATTTACACGCAATAATGTGTCCGCAGCATCACTGTTTCATAATTTTTGGAATTGAATGTGTTTTTTTTTGGGGAGGGGGGGGAAATTCCAAACAGAATCACCTCTATTTCGCGGCAGAAAATAGAACGAAACATGTCAATCGATTGCAGGAAAAAAATTGCAAAATTTGTCAATCAGTTGCGGTAAAAATTGTGATTTTCATTGATTTTTCGCTGTAAAAAAACTCAATGTGTCGATTACTCGCACAAAAATATCATAAAATTTGCAAAACGGTCGTGGGAGTTGATCATAGTTTCAAAATGCAAAATTGTTTCGGCGGGAGCCTCCCGTCCACATTATTCATTTAGGCGGGATTTCAAAATTTTGGGCGCGAATCCCAACAACCCTGCCCTGAAATTCAAACCCTGATTAATAATTTTTATTTCTTTGACATTTTATTTAAAATCTGTCAAGGCCGTAGCTAGAAAAATATTTCGGAGGGGGATTTGGGATATTTTTATAATTGTCCCATTTTAGATATTTTTTTCTAACTAATGGAATAGAGACGACTGTTAACAATTTTATTAAAATTTATTGTGAATTGAAGTAATTGTATTTAATACAATTAAAAGAAAATAAATAAATAAATAAATAAATTGTATTGCAAATAAAGTTAAAATCTCATCCAAATTATTCTTTGGTGACAAATTAACTTTGGTGCCAATTGACTAATGTTAGCAATGCATTTTATATATGTTTTCAAATGTTTTATTCCTATAGGTCTCCCCATAACTTACATTGGAACAGCTAAATTTCTTTTATTTTATATAACTTTCATTTCATTTTATTAGAATATGGACTAAACATGTCTTATTGTCGGTATCAGGTTGTTGTATAGTCATTTTATTTTGATTGTGTTCATATTTAGTTTTTAGAGTCCTGTTCCAGAACATAAACAAACTTTAAAGATTTCTCAGAAATTTAATTTTTTTATTAATATACTAACAAAATAAAACAATAAAGATATGACTTTTGAATCTTGATTCTGTAAGTGATTTTCAAATCTTGACCATGTAGGACAATTTTGGAAGGGGATCCCCCCATTGGCTACGGCTTTGAAATCTGTTAAAGTGAGCATTGTGCAAGGGTATGCTGTACAACATAATTGCCAATGGCAACCAACTGAAAAATATTTTAACTTTCCATATTTAACTGTTATAAGGTGACCATTAATTTTGAATCTTGGAATGTTTGTGGCTTTTGCAGCCTTCCCCTCTCTCCTGACCCCAGTCAGCCTGTATAAGTAATGATTATTTTTTTATTGCATAACTGGCTCAGGGTTGATATTAGTTTAACCCACTCCATTCTTCTTTTTAATTTTTATAAGAGTATATAGCAAATGTTTGTATTTAACTCTTTATTTTTTGTTTTTTTAGGATGCTGAGCTAAGGCGTATGACTGATCCAGTTTTTTCTATTCTTCGGAAAATTCAAGTTAGTACTGTGTTTAGAAATTTTTTGTTATAAGTCTATGAAATTTTTATGCAAACAATAAGTGCATTTTTAGCTTTCTTCTGTTGTATCTGTAATTATTACTCAAATCACTATTAATTGTTATTCTTAAGATTTTCATTTCCTTACTTGACTGTAATAGAAATATATCCTAAAATAAATACAGATTACTAAATAGTACACTTATAAAAAGAATGATGACACTTAAAAATTATCAATGTTTCATTTGCTTCTGGGAACGTCGTCAGGATACAATTATAAAGATGTTAAATGCAATTTAAAGTTTCAAAACTTAAACACATACATCTACGAGCATAGTTGAGTTGAGAGTGCGTAAACCTGCTTAATTGTAGCATATTGTGCCAGATTTTATGAACAGAGAATGATAAATGATCGTTACAAGCTCGCAGCCCGAGCGTAATGATTTTAATGGATTCTAAAATTTTATTGAAATATGGATTTTTGCATGGAATTGTTATTTTAGCTTCATCAAAATTAATTTTGTTCCCTTCATTTGAAAAATATAATCTTGCAAGGCTTTATAACATTAACATAATTGTTTTCAATCATTAAATTAAAAAATAAAGAAAAATTGTTATTATTCAGTTGCATTCAAGAATTCAACTTTCTTCTTTACTTTCATTGCAACATTTTTCAGTAAATGTTTTCTAGGAAATCCACTGGTCAACATATTTTCTAAAAATTTGAGGGAGAGAAATCTGGCCACCCACCTCTGTCAAATGGGAAAAGCAAGCTTAATCTTTTGAAAGGGTTCTCCCAGTGACTACTTTGACCCTCTAAATTTTAACTCCCCTAGTCATTAGTTCTTCGTAAGTTATCCTCCCCACCTCTGGGGAATTGCAAAACACCCCTTTAAAAAGCACTAGGCAGCACTAAGCAGCAAAAATCTAAATAATTCTTAATGTTTATCACACAGTAGTTTTTGTCTTCTGACACAACGTTGCTATAAAACCTAAAACTTTAGAATTCTAACAGTTCTGCAAAAATTTCTAAGTAAAACAGAAGCATTCAATCCTTATCGTATCAGCAGTTGAAAAGCGTGTTTGTATTAACTTTCAGAATCGAAACCTATAAGACAGACTGGATATTTCAGACTGGCACGTACTATGCTTTTGTTAGTCTTACATCTGTGGCTTTAACAAAGCTTATTGAAATCTACTGAAATGTATTTTTAGTATGAAGTGTATTTTCAAAATACAAAGTACTTCACAAAGTCATTTCAAAATACAGTACCAAAATGCTTTCATTTAGTCTGGTTAAAATACAAAATACAAATGTATTTTGAAAATGTGTTTCAAATACATGCATTTTTGATGCTGCCCATCTCAGGTTTGTTGATACATTTTTACAATATTGATTTGAAATAATTTGTTAGTGAAATTATAAAATTTTTATGTTTCAATCTGTGTTTGTTTGATTTGTCCTGTTTGTTATGCATTAACATATGCATACATGTTACTTTTCTGCAAAAATGCGGATTTCCGCTTTTTCGGCATCGAATTTTATCATTCTCGAGTTCGATGCAAATCTGCATTAACATCTGTGGACCTTTTTTGGGGGGGGGGGGGGGGGGGGCGTGCTAGCAAGCGGAGTACAGCAAAGCAAGACTTCGAATGAACCAGCGTTAGCCAGCTTTCTCCTTCAAAGGCGCGCCACTTTCTCTTTCCCGTTGTTTATCACGGTTATAAACCGCGCATCAAAGCGGGAGAGATCGTCTGCTCTTTCTTTCTACTTTGGATCGTACAGCGCACATCAACGAAATGCCGGAGAAAAAAAAAGATGCGTAAAGCTTTGGTCAGGGGGTGAATCTCGTCCGAAAATTTGAAATTGGGTTATCAGTTCTGCAGCAACTTGTACGGCTTTTGCGCGTGGAAAAAACAATCGCGAAGAAATGCAAATTTCGTGAAAGGATCGCCGAAAAAACACACATTTTCGTCAATATTTCGTGGAAAAACGACGATTTCGTCAATGTTTTTTGTCAACGAACTTTGTCAAAAGATCGCTGAAAAACTCAAATTTCCTGTGCAGATCGCGGAAAAAACGGCAATTTCACCAAATATCGCAGATAAAAGGCTAATTTCGTCTAGAGATTGCGGATATAACGCCAATATCGTTAAAAGATCGCGAAAAAAGACGCCGTTTTCGATAAAAGATCGCATAAAAATATTTTGTCAAAAGATCCTCGGGAAAAAAAAAAAAAAAACGCCGATTTCATAAAAAAAAAACCACGAGAAAACGCCGATTTTGTCAAAAGATCGCGGAAAAACCGCCGATTTCGAAAAAAAGATCGCAATAATTCGACGATTTTGCTGAAATATCGCAAATAAATCGTTGATTTCGTCTGAAAATCGCGGGAAAACGCCGATTTCGTATGAAGATCGCGGATAAACACCCGTGCATTAACACGTGGGGGGGGGGAGTAACTCGCAGGACCCCCCCCTTCCACCGCCAATTTCCGAAAATGCCATATGAATTTCCGAAAAAATTTTCAGTTAGGAAATAAATCAGTTAAAAAATGAATCAAATTTTTTTCATTAAATATTTTTTCCATTCTTTGATATTGTACATGATAATTTATTGACCAGTTCTACATATATTTAAGGAAGATCTTTGGAAGCTGTTTACAAATAAGTATACAAGTAACATTACAAGTAAAAAATTTCTGAAGAATATGAAGCAATCTAAATTATTTTAAATTATAAAATTTCAACACTCATTTGTATGACCAATTATTTATATATTAACTTTGATTTTTTTTTTTTTTTTTTTTAAGGGTGGTGGTGGGGGGGGGGGGGTACTGCGTGAGGCCGTGAAAGTTCAGCTTTTTTTTTTCTAAGCTTGTACCATGTCTGCATATGTAATGTACCTTTTTTTAAAATTCTCAATAGGAATTTCGTGAAGGAAATAGACATGTGGTAGAATATTCTAATCACATGGCCACTATTGCCGAGTCTGTTTTGGCTCTTGGTTGGATTACTGTGGTAAGAATATCATTTCTTATATTAGCAGCTGTTCTTTATTTTTCTTAAAGTATTGTAAGAAATTTGAATTATTTACTTTTTCTTTTTTGATTGTGTGGATTTGTTAATGTAACTTTGCCAAAAACATTAACAAATTCATAGCTAATATTCTAAAGATACATATGTCTGATATTCCTTTTATATTTAATGTGTACCATATATACTTGTGTATAAGTCAAGAAATTTTAGACAAAGAATTTTAAAGTGGGAGATCGGGTCATTCCATGTCAAATCACCCAGATTTTTCCAAAAATGACACCCACCATCACCAATTTTGATAAAATTCAGTGGATTTGTAGAATTTCTAATGCTGATTCCAAAAATATCAATTATATTGAAATTGATGAAACAGTTTGTGAGTTATGAGCTTTTAAATAACTCCAAAGATGGCCGATTTGCCGCCATTTTGAATAGCACATGTCACAACAAAAAAGTCCATAACTTCTTTCAGGTTTAAGCTAGAGCTTTCTAATTTTTTTTTGTTTTGTTCAGAATAAAGTAAACTTTCATTTAAACAGATTTTTGTGAACCTCATTTTATAAAAATGCTGTCAAAAAATGACTTTTTGTCATTTTTTAAAGTAAAAAAAGGGGAAACTTCAATGGCTGATTTCCCCCAATGTACCCCCTTCAATTTTCATCTAATTGCATAAATAAGCAACTCAAAGTGTGTTTTGATGACTAATAAAAAAAACTTAATGGGCGGTTCACAGGTTTTTATTTAAAAAAATAAATTCAATTTTACTGACTTTCCACAATAACAGAAAACACAAGATAATATTGATATTTCTTTTATTATCAGAAATATCATACATATTTACATCTAAAAGTTTGATAAAGTTTAATGTTACATAAATATATATATTTGATGTGCCTAAAAAAGGGGAATCCCATAGGAATAAATAGGAATACCAATAATGGATTCTTGCAATCGGACAAATTGAAATCTATTGCAGTCTCAGTAAATTATGAATAAAAAGGAAATGATGGAAAAAGTTTTACAAATAGTTGAATTTTATGACAAAATCATACTTTTATTATACAAAATACAATAAAATTGCAACTCTTAAATAAAAATTACGGTATTTTAAATTAATACAAAATAACATATCACATACACAATAAACATGCTATTAAAAATATATCTACATCAATAATAATTTAAAGTAAAGGTAATTAATATTTTTAAAAATCCCTGCCAACAGGCAGATGTAAATATTGAAGTTAAATACAGTAGACTCCCTCAAATCCGCACAGCTTGGAACCAGAAGTTTTGTGGATTTTAGAATTTTGCCGATTTCCGGTCATTACTTTGTTTACCTTTTTACTTACCCATCATACGTAGTATAGGGTAAGTCTTGCAATCGTTTTGAAAATCAAAAAAATTTTTTGACGGATTTACATGTTTCAGATAGTGGAGATTCCGAAAAACATTTTTAGAAAAAAAATTTTGCCATCCGTCCGTCTGTGTGTCTGTCTGTCTGTCTGTCTGTAACCGCTCTATCTCCCGAACAAATTGAGATAGAGATTTCAAATTTTGTATGTACTTAGTATGTAAGAATGGGACAAAGCCTATTTAATATCAGTAACCTATATTATCCGGAACTATTTTTTTCGGACACTCAAAAAATTCGTTCTGATGAAAGACATATAAAAATTTTCGAATTTTTTTATTTTAAGGAATGGACGTAAAAGGCAGCAAAATAACACAAATTTTGCATGAAGAACGAAGTCGATCGAATAATTAGTTGCCGAGATATCTGTAATCGTGTTTTCCACATTCTTAGATTTTTCATGACCCTGTATTTCATTCAAATTTCAATACAAAAATATATTTTAATTGGAAATGAAATGCTTAATCTGACGCAGTAAATTGTTACTTAATATGTTTATTATTTTTGGAGTTATAAGGTATTATAACTACTTTTACGCAATCTGATACTACTTGAGTAATTTGGCATTTTATATAATTTTTCGAAATTGGTTCATCAGCAATTCATTAATAGAGCATTACTATGTATATTAACAATATATTTTCATATATTATGCATATGTATGATGGGTAAGTATTACGGTGACCCCCAACGACTAGTTTTAAACAGGAATTTGAATGCAATTAATAATGCAATCAAAACTAAAATGAATGCTTTACAATATAATAAAATATTAAAATAAGTAATAAATTAAAATAATAAAAATTTAGATAATTTTCAAAGTGATTAAAATATTAAAAGTAAGGATT
This sequence comes from Maratus speculifer, assembly GCA_964019185.1. Taxonomy (NCBI): domain Eukaryota; kingdom Metazoa; phylum Arthropoda; class Arachnida; order Araneae; family Salticidae; genus Maratus; species Maratus speculifer. Next base: position 102,618,357 of record OZ025293.1, read on the forward strand.
AAGTTAATAATCAATAATATATGATTAAATATTCATTATAAACATGAAATATCTTTCCTAAATTATTCAATGTAGTTACTAATGTACCTCATAAAGATACATTACTAATTCTCAACATAATCATAAAATAAAGAAGTTTTTTCAGGTTTAGCCAGATTTAGATTTAATAACCAAAAAAGCTTGATTAACACATAAATATATTTGATAAGAAGATTGTGATTACCAATGATATAAGAAAAATCTGAATTTTTTCAGAATATATTTCTTTTCCTTTGTGGGAAAAAAAAACATGAATTCAGTACTATTAACAAAAGTTACAAATTAAAATTAAATGGGATTGATATAAAATTATAAAAGTCAAATTTTGTCCCTATATCTGAACTGAATGTTTCATTATTTACATCCGTAAATTATATGCAGATTAGAGTTGTAGATTTTGGGATTTCAGATTTGAGATAGTTTACTGTACTAGTTTCAGTGACAAAAACTAAATCAAATTTAGATATAAACTTAGTTCAACAATTTTATCTGGTTCTTTTTAAAATTTAATTTTTCTGTAAGAACTGGTTTTATCACAATTATGTTAAGGCAGTGTATATAAAAAAATATTTTTGTACCGTCAACAACTCAAAATTTTCTAACACATTTTCAGATTTATTTTTAAAAGTAAAAACATGATACTTGTTGATGTGATTTTTTTTTCAGAAATTTATAAGCAACCTCAGGGCTTCTACAGGCAACTATTTTTATATTCTGCGTGCACCAGTATTTTTCTAATATAAAATTTGAAGTATATTTTACTTGAAAATGTTATCAAAGCATCTATTATGGATTTCATTTTTAAGAAAGTGGTTGGTGCCAGTTAGAATTAAAAAAGAGTCGCCTGTAGCAGCCTTGTGTTTTTATTTTTTGTTCAATGAATTAGATCTTGATGTACAACAATTATTTTCTCAGTATGACCATTTTTTCCGTTTCCAGTACTATCACTTAAATTCAATTCAAAATGCCCACTTTGACAGCATTTTTTAATATAGTATGCCTTTTATATATATATATATATATATATATATATATATATATATAACCTGCCGATTGAATGCGTTTGTGAGCAAAAATGGATTTAAAAACAAGTCAGAAAATCCAATGATTTTGCTTTGCCGAACTGTCCCGTTCACATAGAAAGCGAGGCATTTTTGTATACACAGCTTTTTGTGCCAATAATATTAATGTACATTTGAAGTCACTGCAGATAAACCATTTGTCTATCTCATGCTGAATACAATCAGATTGTATTCTAAAAGTCGTTACATAAGTTCGCAAGCATCCACAAGTATACATTTACATTATCTGTGACTATTACATGATGCTTGTTCTCGGCAATGAATCTTAGAAATCACCTCTGGTTGATCGCAAACAAACTACGTGATAGAAGAAAACTAAGAACAGTTGTGTAATTAGCATAGAAAATTACATTAAAGGGGTGGATTGGTTCTTAATCATCTGATATGTAGACTAATGTAACTTTTACTTACTGTATTTTTTATTTAAGAGTTTTAATTTTATCACAATTTTTATTATATACAAGTATGATTTGTTATATAATGTACCTATTTGTAGAGTTTTTTCTATCATTTCTTTTTTACTTATAATTTATTGAAACTCTGCAATAGATTTCAATTTGTCAGGAAGTACTACTATGTCTTACAAAAATCCATTATTGGCATTCCTATTAATTCCCTTTTTTATAGGGGATTTTCCTTTTTTAGCCACATTAAACATACATATTTAAGTAACATAAAACCTTATCAAACTTTTGGATGTAAATAAATATAAATATTTCTGGTAATAAAAGAAATGTCAACTCATTATCTTGCATTTTCTGTTATTGGGGAAAGTCAGTAAAATTGAATTAATTTTTTTAAATAAAAACCTGTGAACTGCCTATTAAGTTTTTTTTATAAGTCATCAAAACACACTTTGAGTTGCTTATTTATGCAATTAGATGAAAATTGAAGGGGGTACATTGGGGGAAATCAGCCATTGAAGTTGCCCCTTTTTTTACTTAAAAAAATGACAAAAAGTCATTTTTTGACAGCATTTTTATAAAATGAGGTTCACAAAATTCTGTTTATATGAAAGTTTACTTTATTCTGAACAAAACAAAAAAAATTTGAAAGCTCTAGCTTAAACCTGAAAGAAGTTATGGACTTTTTTGTTGTGACAAGTGCTATTCAAAATGGCGGCAAATCGGCCATCTTGGGAGCTATTTAAAAGCTCATAACACACAAACTGTTGGATCAATTTCAATATAATTGATTTTTTTTGGAATCAGCATTAGAAATTCTACAAATTCATTGAATTTTATCAAAATTGGTGATGGTGGGTGCCATGGTCTGGGTGATCTGACATGGAATGACCCGATCATCTTATACGCAAGACCTAAAAAAATAATAAATAAAATGTCGGAAAACACTTTGCTAATGAATCTATGCTGCAGCACCCCATTTCGCTTGTATCCCTACAGTAAAAAATCCAAAATCTGGAACTCTCCAGACCTTGTCGATGGATGAAAAAAGTGCAGGATTTATGACAAGAAATAATAAATACCAAAAAACTGTTGTCATGTTGACTTAAAATATTGAATAAAGTTAACGTTAAAGTAAGTTTAAATAATGTAACATAAGACTTTTGTTCTTACCCTCTCCAAATCAACATCAAACTACATTGGAATGCCATTATTTCTTGCTGCCAGCATGCTGATGTTTCAAAATATGCGACTTTATGGTGTTTCTGAGCTGCGATCGTCAGATCACCAGTTATTTTGCTATTCAAAACAGTCAATTGAAAGTTGATGTCATAGTGTTCAACATGCATTCAGTACTTTTCAACAAATGACATTTTACATATGTTTTTCTTTTTCATTGTCACCACCTATGTTCTATGAAAAAAAGTAGTATTGGAACTTATTCAGCAATGCTCATGGTTGTTGTTGCAGGATGGATTTTACATACTGAATTATACCACAGCACAGTATTAGAACTGTCTCACCTGAATTTTTGAAAGTGGGGGAGTGACTTTGAGTTTCTTTCGAATTAAGACCAAAATTGAGTTTATTCCAGGTCCGTGTGCCTATCCAGCACAGTCTGCATGGCAGTCAGATACACATTACTTAGTATCATTATCTCAAGAATAGTGTGTAGTTTGCCAAAAAAAAAAAAAAAAAATTACAAGGGAAATGTGTTTTGAATGCCAAAAACAACTGCATGAACCTGTTTTTCTCTTATCATAAGCAGTAGTACAAACTATAAAATAATAATAATTTGGAAAGATAATTTGCATTTTATATAATTATTATTTATGGTTTTAAGTAGTATTAAGTATAATTAACTTTTATGTCGTTATTTGTGCCTTTGTTTAATTAGATTAAAAAATTGACTAATTTTATATGTACATATATATGTAATAATAAAAAAAAAATTGCCTTTTTTTCATTTCAATTTTGTTCTAAATTCTTAAATTATTGCTAATTTCACCAAACTAGAATATACCCGAAATCGTGGATAAAAATTTTTTGGGAATGAAAATTTCTTCTCTCATTGTTTAAATAGATGCATTTTAGTCTTATTTTTACTAAGAAATAGCATTTTTTATATTTGGAACAGAGAGCAGCGTTTAAAATCTGTGATTAACAAGGTTGGCCATCTCCTTGTAAGATTATAACAAATTTTTAACCTTTTTTGATATAATTGTTTAATATCTGTTTTGTTACATATGGCAATCCCAATTAAAAATTTTCCTGCAAATAATTCTCCTTGTCACGATATTGAACTTTTGAAGAAGTAAAAAAAATCAACCTATTGTTCCATCTGAACTTGAAGGATTTGTTTCATTTATAGTCACTATTGCAATTTCAATCTCAAAGTGTAGGAATTTAGCATGTTTTAAACAATTTTAACATTTTTTCAGTAATCCTGACAGGTTTTATTAGCACCTTCCATAAAAGATGTACTGTTTTAGCTGTTTTTTAATCTTTATTTTAAGTGTGTGTCAATTCTTTTGCATGTAAACTCAGCCAGGTGTATAGGATTGTGTGTTACATGTTTGGAATTATCTCCAAACTTTAACATTTAAAGAAAGATATAAGATAATATGTGTTCATGATTTGCTTTTATGAAACAACAAAATTGCTCAGAAAGGACAAATGAGTATTATAATATGGTATTGGTCTGGATGAACTAATAGAGGTAAAACCAAGATATTTAACATAAACTTCAATCATAATGTAAAGCAGTTAAATGTAATAAAGATCTGTTAATATGACAAAGTTATCAATTATGGCTTTTATGTTTGGTATATTTCAAAATGAAAAAAGCAGAATTTATTCCACTTTGACTCGATCATAGAAGTTTTCCCCATGAAACCTATACCCTATATCATTTTCACCTTCTGAAAATTTACATATGCTCTCCTCATGTCAGTAATTATTTATTTTGTTAACTGTTAAGAAAAAATAGTTGTTCTCAGTAGAAAATTGGGAAATCTAAAGTATATCCGAATCTTTTTATTGGTTGAATTCAGCAATAAAGTTGGTTTATTTTGTTTTCTGATTGGTGCAAGTTTAATGTCCAAAAATAAAATACTTCTGTTTTTTTATTCATTTTCTGATTGGCCCAAGTTTAATGTCCTAAAATGAAATACTTCTGTTGCCACAATGACAAAAAGAATAATAAAACTTAAAAAACAAATTAAAAAACAAATTGTGATAAAGATTTAAAACAAATTTCATTAAAAAGTGCATTTTTTTCTCTCTATGCAATGGTGTAAAAATTCAAAATGGGCGATATTTGGAAGTTTAAAAATTTGTAGTTCCGAAAATTGTAAAGCTGTAATTTCATTTAAAATTTGTTTGTGATGAGTCTAGGAATATTTATGTTTAATCCATGTTGTTGTATGTAATATGAGGTGTTCAGAAGTCAGTCTGAATAACTCGATCAAATGAAAATGCACATTTTAAGCAATTAAAGTTATCTATCTACTGTTAACTTATCATTGATTACATATCATTTTACATATAATTTATTTGTACTAATAACATTATTACATCATCCTAAAAATGTTTATTAATCTTGTTAATATAAATATAGAATTTATTTATAAGTCTTTTAAATTTTGAGTCTTTTGAAATATTATTTTCCAAATAGTCGTAATTTGTTATATTACAATTTTGTTATTAAACTTTGAAATCACATAAAAATGATTAAATGCTTCAGGAAATATGTCCATTGATCTCTAGAAATTTATGGTATTTTTATTTGATCATTTTAAAATCATTTAAATTCAAAACTTGAAGTCTTGATTGCTATTAGCTGGAAATAGATACTAAACTGTTTATATTCTTTTAAGTGTAAATGAAAATTCCTGAAATAATCTGCATGCAATAAATACAATAGACAATATCCCTGGGTCATTCCACACAAATTCAACCAAAGGGTGTTGCACAATAGTCACAGATTTTTTTTTTTTTTTCTTTTTTAATTTTTATCATAGACAGGCATAGTAGTGAAACCCTCAAATCTGAAGTTTAAAAGTAATTTTCGCAATACTGGCTGAGATATAGCCATATGAAAGCTGATTATTTTTACTAAATGGAAAATCATCTTGAAATTTTATCAACGTTTAAAAATGGCCATAACTTGACAACTAAAGGCTCAAATTTTATATATCTGGAACCAATTTGAAGCTATTATTACAAAGAATGCATATTTCACATCAAAACAATAGTAAATTTTCATTTCTTTACTTTTTATTATGTGCAAACTGAAAATATCACCCAAAAGAAGGGCAGATTGTAATGGACCATAAAAAAAATTAATCATGATAAATTTTTCTGAAACTTGGTAAAAACATTGCTCCATCTGTGTGCTTTAAATAAAAAAAAAATTGGAGAGGTAAAATTTGTTATTTTAAAATAAATGGTTTTTTACACATAAGGTGTCATTAACCAAATAATGATCATTTTAGAATCTGTTTAGAATCATTTTAGAATTCCTGATTTAAAAAATAATGGTTAAAATAAAATTTTCTAACATCTGAATTAATGTAAAAGTATATTCAAAACCTCATTTGTACTAATTTTGTAGGAATCTGCCCCCCAGCCCCCTCCCCTCCCCCGCCCTCCAAAAAATGTAGAAATTGAAAAAAATTTACACTGAAAAAGATAAGAAAATAATTAAGGAATATAATGTATAATTATAAAATACCTGTAAATGCAATGCATATGTATAATGATTTACTCCACATATAGGGGCGAGTGGGGTGGAATGGGACAGTAGGTTTTTCTCTTTACGTATCATTCTAAATATTTCATCAATCACACATTCAGACATGCTACTTTTCCGCGGAAACGCGGAATTCCGCTTTTTCGGCGACGAATTTTATTATCCCTGGGATCAATGCAAATATGCATTAAAATTTGTTGACATTTATATGTAGGGGGGGGGGGTGGTAACGATGAAATACAACGAAAATGCGAGTCAAACGGCGCTAAATTAAGAAAATATCTTCAAAGGATTGCAGAAACAACGCAAATTTCTCCAAAGGATCGAAAAAAACTATAAAATCATCAAACAATCGCGGAAAAAATACTATTTTCTTCAGAGGATCGCGAGAAAAAACACGATTTTTGTTAAATGATCACGAACAAGACGCGATAGCCGTCAAAAAAGTGCTGGGAAAATACGATTTTTGTGAACAGGTTGCGGAAAAATACTCTAATTTTGTCAAATAATCGTATTTTATCGAAAGATCGCAGAAAATACGCAAATTTTGACGAAAGATCGAGGAAAATACGGAAATTTTAACGAAAGATCACAGAAAATACACATATGTTGCCGAAATATCGCAGAAAACATACAGATTTTGACGAAAGATCGCGAAAAATACGCAAATTTTGACGAAAGATGGCGGAAAATACGTAAATTTTGACGAAAGATCGCGGAAAATACGCAAATTTTGACGAAAGATCGCGGAAAATACGCATATTTTGACGAAAGATCGCGGAAAATACGCATATTTTGACGAAAGATCGCGGAAAATACGCATATTTTGACGAAAGATCGCGGAAAATATGCATATTTTGACGAAAGATCGTGGAAAATACGCATATTTTGACGAAAGATCGCTGGAAATATACATATGTTGACGAAAGATCATGGAAAATATGCAAATTTTGACGAAAGATCGCAGAAAATACGGAAATTTTAAAGGAAGATCGCAGAAAATACACATTTGTTGACAAAAGATCGCTGAAAACACACAAATTTTGACGAAAGATCGCGAAAAATACGCAAATTTTGACGAAAGATCGCGGAAAATGCGCATATTTTGACGAAAGATCGCGGAAAATACGCATATTTTGACGGAAGATCGCGGGAAATACGCATATTTTATGAAAGATCGCGGAAAATAATGCAAAATTTGACGTAAGATCGCGGAAAATACGCAAATTTTGACGAAAAAGCGCGAATTTTGCTAAAGGATTTTGGAGAAATGCAAACCTCATTAAAAAGGCTGTGGGAGAAAAAGTGCAATTTTCGTCAATTGGTCGCGAAAAACGCTAATTTCGTTAAAAAATTGCAGAAAAACGCAGATTTCGCCAAAAGTCTGAGAGGCCGTGAAAGTTCAGCTTTTTTCTTGCTGAGCCTGTAGCATGTCTGCACATTAGATGAAGTAATGGTACCCCAATCTTCAATTGAAAAAAGTAGCTGATTTACATAAGCTTGCAATTATATAAAGAAAACGATTATTTCAAAAATCAAAAGTAAATTTAGTTCATATACTTTTTACACTTTCTGTATATTATTGATTTGATTATGCATAGATATAAGTTTCTCGCTATATATGGGGGTCATTTTCAAAATAAGTACAATTTTGTGTCTTACTATTCTAAAATTTATAATATTAAAAGTAGGTAAAAATTTCTAACCCATAATTGTTCTTCATTTCTTTTTTTAATAATCAGAGTATTAAACTAAGTAATTTATATAAAAATAAATTAAATTGGGCAAAAAATAAAAATGAACTATTGACTTTTCAATGGGAATCATTTTTGTCTCAAACCCAAACTTTGATTTTCAACATGTTATAATTTCTAATTAATAATCGCTATTTTCGTTGATTTGGGCAATTTGATTTTGAGAACAATATAAATTTTTGTGTACTTTTTACAATTCTGTCTGAAAATTTATTTTAATATAGATTAATTAAATTAAATAAGACTGTCTTACATGTTTTGTGTCACTGGTCTAACAACTAATATTTTTCAATTTTAAATATTATTATGATGATAAAAATTGATTGAATAGGCTTTTTTATGTTAGAAACACTGTTTGTAAACAAAATAGTGGAAAAACTGTCTTCATGTGATCTACTGCTTAAAAAAAAAGAAAAAATATTCCTAAGTCAGCCGAGTATTTGTGTGTCACTGGTCTAACAAGTATTCTATTAAACTGATAACAGTTAAATCAATTTAGTAAAAAGATTATAATAATACAGCAAATGAAGTTGTGTTTAACACCTTAAACCACAATATTACATTTTTTAAATAAGGAATAAAAATTTATTTTTAAAGAAATGTCACTGGCCTAACAATAAATTTGTTAGACTAGTGATAAATCCTGTTATGCCAGTAACACAGTGTTAAGCAATAAAATAATTTCATGTAGAAAACTGTTTTTTAAAAGTTGTACTAATATTATGATTATTCATAACTTTAATAAAGAATGTCTTCAGATAATACAAAAATGTTACCAATCTACTGCAAAATGTCACTGGCCTAACACATGTCATTGGTCTAACTAATACTTACTTTTAAGTAATTACTGTATTTGTGTAAATGAGCCAATTTAGCTCAGCCATAGCGTTGTTTGAGTTACAATTACCATTTTATTAAATATAATTAAAAAATGTGGAAAAAATTATACTTTAAAATTTCAAAAATAAATTGTTGAAAATGTACCTTATTTTGAAAATGACCCATGGAACATTATACTGTAAAATTTGTTGTTTTAAAATAAATGGTTTTCTACACTTAAGGTGTCATTGAACAAAAAAATAATGATTATTTTAAAAATCTGTAAATATTCTTAATTTAAGAAATATTGGTTAAAATGAAATTTTCTATTATGTGCATATTATATTGTGTGTATATTATATAATTCAATGGAGAAATGTTAATTTGCAGTTATTTACACTAAATATTCATATATTGCATTAAAATACTAGTAAATTTTCATTTTTACAGTACTTTCTATTTCATTCAAAATATGAGAATATAATTCTCAAAACATATTTACATAAATATTTTAAATACCTTACTAAGGAATACATGGGAAAAAAATATTTTCTCCAGAAATGTGGAGAAATACTAGCTATAAATTACAGTTGAATTATTCAATTGTGTAATTTAAATAAAATAAATATATATAAATAAGTTAATTGAGTAGACATTTGTTATTTTTTGTTCACACTGAGTTAAAATTTGTTTGAACAAAAATCTAGATACAATGAGACAAAAAAAAAAAAAAAAAATAACAATAATATAATATAAATCCAGGGTAAAACATTGAATGTGATGAGAAATAAGCCAAAGTTTAAAATTACACATGGAACAAATCTAGACAAAATAAGAACAAAATATTTACTTACATGCATATAACTTTATAATATAATAGTTTTTCTTCAGATTTAAGCTAAAAAGGATTTAATCAGTTTTAAAGTTTAAAAATAATGCTTGAATTGATTGATTTTCCTCTGGTGCAACAGTATATGTAGCAGTTACAGGAATAGACACTTCTTTTATATTATTTGTTCATACGGAATCCAACAAACATCTGAGGATTTTGGCCATGAATATGAAGAATTGCCATGAGGATGCATGAACATAATTTTATAGACGTTGAGTTCTTCACAGTAATCTAAAATTTTCCCAATCCACCAATTGATCCCATATACACATGCAACATATTGTTCACTTTTAAGTGTCAATGGTCTGACAATTTCATTGATTCCCAAAGTAGCAATAAATTTTGTTGATGACATCTTGCACAATACAAATATAGTTCTCAGAAAAATCTGCTGAAATAACCGTGTTACCTTTTTTCAAATCCTACAGTACATAAAAAGAAAAACCTACTGTCCCATTCCACACCACCCGCCCCTATATGTGAAATAAATCGTCATATATAGCATTGCATTTATAGGTATTTTATAATTGTACATCATATTCCTTAATTATTTTCTTTTCCATCTATCAGAAGATAAAGATATTTCATCATAATTTCATCTATTCAAAAGATAATCATTTTATTATCTTTTTCAGTGTAAATTTTTTTCAATTTCTACATTTTTTTTTGGGGGGGGGAGGAGGTCTGGGGGGAGATTCCTACAAAATTAGTACAAATGAGGTTTTGAATATACTTTTACATTGATTTAGATGTTAGAAAATTTTATTTTAACCATTATTTTTTGAATCAGGCATGCTTACAGATTCTAAAATGATCATTATTTGGTTAATGACACCTTATGTGTAAAAAACCATTTATTTTAAAACAACAAATTTTACCTCTCCAATTTTTTTTTATTTAAAGCACACAGATGGAGCAATGTTTTTACCAAGTTTCAGATAAATTCATGCTTTTTTTACTGGCCATTACAATCTGCCTTTTTTGGGTAATATTTTCAGTTTTCACATAAAAGAAAGTAAAGAAATGAAAATTTACTATTGTTTTGATGTGAAATATGCATTCTTTGTACAAATACATTCAAATTGGTACCAGATATATAAAATTTGAGCCTTTAGTTGTCAAGTTATGGCCATTTTTAGAGGTTGATAAAATTTCAAGATGGCCGCCATTTAGTAAAAATGGTCAGTTTTCAAATGGCTGTATCTCAGCCAGTATTGCAAAAATTACTTTTAAACTTCAGATTTGAGGGTTTCACTACTATGTCTGTCTATGATAAAAAATTTTAAAAAATCTGTGACTATGATGCAATAAGTTTTCTTTAAATAGGTTGATTTCACGTGGAATTGACCCCCCTGTGACATCACATAAGGTAAAATGATGATTGTTATATTCTCAAACTCTAATTATTGCAAAGAACTTCTTTATTTTCTTGTCTAACTCAGCGAACTGAATCTTTCTAGTCGAGAATCATCAAGTTCAGCAAAATAAATCTCTATTTTTTTGACAAAGGCTTCTGACCACATCATGCACACTGTGTGTGATGGCTCTTCTATTAAAGACATTCTAGATTTCTGTAAAGCATTGTGTTTTATCAGTGTCTGATTTCCATTATGTTATTATCGAAAGTGAAGTATTTTCATCTGAAAAGTATTGCAAAGCAGCTGGGATCAAAATGGCACACTTCTACAAAACATATTTCAGTCTTAAGAATTAAAATACACCCCCTTTTTTATAAAATGACGTCATTTCTATCTGCTTAATCATTCTTGTTTTATGATCTAAGCATCAGTAGAAAAGTCTACATATGACGTCAATATCACTGAATGCACAAACCCAGCAAAAAACACAATTTCATCATTCAAGAATCAAATGAGGTATCTAATGCTTCATATGTCTTAATTTGTTTTTAATAGCTCCATGTTTTATTGGAAATCATCTGTTGATATATCTTGAAATTTCGGAAGAAGATTTTGTACACGGATTAATAAATTTGCATTATTTCAGCTGGTTGATACAAATTAATTTAAACCAGAGAAAATAATTCACACAACTATTCTTTAAAATACATATTTGTAAAGAGAAAATGTTGTATAGAATGTAAAATAATTTTGTAATAAATTAAAAATCATTTAGTTGATAAATAAAATATGCTTTAAAAAAAAATACTAACAGACTTTTAAAAAAAGAAGAATCAAGCTTGGCGACAACTTGGCACTGACACATATGAATGCATAGTTTTAATATGTTTATGATTTGAAAACGTTTGTAACAATGAAAGATGATTTGCAACAAATGATTATTTTTTGATTATCAAATCCACATTTTTTTTACATAAAAAATTCTAATCATCAGAATTTAATGAAATTAAAATGGGACTGCATGGATATCTTATTCATTCAAACAAACAAAAGTGGTGTTAAAAACTACAAAAAAAAATCTCAAAAATAAATTAAGATACAGTTATCAAACAAACTGCATTTAAACACTCTTTTTTTCCTCTATACTATGGTGTAAAAATTTAAAATGTAGGGTGTTTAGAAGTTTAAAAATTTGTGGTAGCAAAAACTGCAAAACCAAAATTTCATTTCAAATTTCGAAATGTTGCCATTCGTAAAATGACTTATGCGTTATGCACAGATACATTCGGCCTTTATAATATAGATAGGCTCAATACTAATTTTATCCCCATTCAGAGACCATCCCAATTAAATTTCCTCTATAAGTGACCAATTTCTTTGAAGAAAATTAAACAAATATTTCTTCTTGGTCACTTTCAGGTTTTATTAGAAAAATAATTTGAGAGCACATTCATTATACATCAAACTACTAAACCAAGTTTAGTTTTTTGTATTGTGATAACTTTTAAGTATTTAAACCCCTTGGTAATTTTTAGGTAATGAATTTAACTCTGATGACAACTTAAGAATTGTAGTCAATTAAGACTCCTGCCCTATTCTGTCAGAAAACTTTCAAAGAGATAGATAAAGTAAAGAAATCGTCATTGTTTGTTCCCGGCCAAAAAAAAAAAAAAAAAAAAAAAAAAAATTGCATTTATTTATTGAACTTCGAAAGGACAATCTATATAATAAAGGCCAAACGTATCTGTGCGTAACGCATACGTCATGTTTTGAATGGCAACACTTTCCAATGAAATTTCGGTTTTGCAATTTTCGCTATTGTAAATTTTTAAACTTCTGCACATCGCACGTTTTCAATCTTTATACCATCGTATAGAGAAAAAAATACACTTTTAAATGCAGTTTGTTAGTAAACTGTATCTCAATTTGCTTTAGAGTTATTGGTTTTTTTGTAGTCTTTAGTTCAATTTTTCTAATGGTGGCAACTTGAGTATCGCATTTATGTGGGAAATAAAGGAAAAATAGCAATAGAGTAAAAAAGAAAAAAAAATAGAATAGAGATGCAGTTTGGTGGTTGAAAGTGACACCTAAAATGCAACCCTGAAACTCGCTTCATTGCATCAAACACAACCGCGTGCTTTCGCAAAAAAGGAAAACTTTTAGCGATACAATTTTAATTCATAAATACAATGAAATGCTAAAATATAATCAGATTTTTTACATTTAGAGAAAAAATGATGTTAAGGAATTCAGTCTCTGTTCCACGTGGTTGTTTTGTTTGGGCCGAATAAAAGACTTAAATTGGAAGAATAACGCCCATTCAAATAGTCTTAATCGCATACTGCACCTCTATTTATCTCTTTTCTCCAAGGAAAATAACCGATAACTGTATATTTTAGTTACCATTATCAACTGAAAAAAATAGCAATTAAAAACCTGTTATGAAAAAATATTGTCGGTTATAAAACCCAGTGAATGTTGTTGGTTTTGTTTCGTTTTTATCTATCAATTTAATGGGACTTAGTTCGTTGTAAACTTACTTTACTAAAGATACATCAATTAACCTTTACAAAAATGTATTTTAAAGAATATCTGTGTGTCATATTTTCTTAGTTGGTTTAAAAAATGAACGAATGCAATTTTATTCTTTGGCAAAATCTTTGACTAATACTTCTATCTTACGTCTAATACGGAAGTACCGATAATTTACAAAGCTTTCTATGATTACATAATTAATATGTTTCATATAAAATTGCTGTTTGGAATTAGTTCGCAGTTTAAAAATCATATTACGTAGGAAATTTTTTATTAGACTTTTTAATTTTAAATTAAAAAAATTTTCACCTTTACTCTATGACCCAGGAACCCTGGGTTTGATGTACTAGTGAGTTATAAAAGGTAAAATTGTAAAATAAAAGCAAACATCAGTGTATGCATTTTTTAAACTCTGCAGTAATATGTAATTAATTATTGCTTTGGTATTTAGAATTTTATATTTTTTCCTAAAATGAAAATAAATTTTAGTAATATTCTTACCTTTTATTCAACTATTAAAATCTAAATTTAAACATGATACTCCATTAAGAGACCTCCACTTGGAGCAGATAGTTTTTATTGGAACAGCATGTGGTCTCTTTAGGGAGGTTTTACTGAATGTCAATAGTAAAAAATTCTATTGTTAAACGCATATTAATTTTTTATTTTAGCCCAAAACACCTGTTCAATATATTAAGGACATGAAAGAAGCTGGTGACTATTTTGGAAACAGAGTACTAACTGCAAACAAGGGGTTTGTATTTCTAAAAGCTGAAATTACTTCATTTTTAATAGAAAAAATATTTCAGAAATTGATTGATTACTTTATATATATTAAAATATTATATTCTTTCACCAGTAATGAGCTGCATATAACATGGATTAATAAGTGGAATACTACTTTGGTTGAATTGGAGGAGTATGTAAGAAAATATCATCGTACTGGATTAGCTTGGAATATTTCTGGAACTGTAAGTTAATTTGTTTTAGATGCATAATTAATTTAAGTAATTATTTTAAATTCTATGTTCTTAATTATGTGTACTTATGTTCTTAAATATGTAGAGGGGAAGGGAAGCAAGACATAACACAATATATTAAAAAAGTTAAGGAAGATAGCAAAATAGTAAATATTTTATTAGCTCTAAATTGTTAGCATAAACACTTATTGTAATTGTCTGACTTAAAATAGCATTTAAAGTAGAACTTATTTATTTCTTGGAAAAACATCAAATTTTTACAGTTTTTAAAAATAGTCAAATTGCGTTAATGCATTAACTCACTAGGAAGTGTTATTCATACTTAAAGATTATAAATTCCATGTAGCAAGAATAAATCTTTATTTTCAAAATCTGCTATGTTGCTGGTGTTGATTTTGTATTATAAGATTAATTTTTCAAGAATTTAGACCTAAACATGCAATATCCCTTGGTAGAATTTTTTCTATGCTGGTCTAGCAAGAAAACCAGCCAGTATTTATGTTACATCAGAAGAAAACCACCAAAGCTCTGCAGTAACATAGATGCATATTCAGTGCCCTGGAGCAAATATAGTTTGTGTGCCCTCTTGTCACTCATAACAGTTCTATGCAATTTTGTTTTGAAGTTTAAATTTTACATACATTCAAACTAAAACTTTACTTTTATTTGAAAGTCAAAGTATTTTAACACCATATTAAATACAAATAATTAAAAATAATGAATTATGAAATGAATTATAATTCTTTGAGTACGGTATACCTACTAATTATCTGCACATTGGATGAGATTTTCATTTTAAATGCGTCATTAAGCCATAAAACCTACTGCCTTTTAATAATTTTCTATTTTCAAGGGTTTTTAGAACATTAATAAAAAAAATACACTATTATTATTTTCTTTTTGCATATGGTTGAAGCACACTTTTTGGTTTTTAGTGCCAGAAAATTTTACAGTTCCATAAAATCCAAAGTACCATAACTAGGTAATTTTTTGTCGTACAAAAAAGAAAGTTTTATTATTTCATCTATTAAAGTTCAGAAAAGAGTTTTCTAAATATAATCTAATAGAATGCAGGGACCAAATAAAAATAAACTTGGTAAACTTTTTCTTTACTGAAAATATTCTCTATAAATAGTATGAAGGTGCAAAAATCCTTATAATAAACATTTATTAATGGGAAATTTTCAATTACAGCATTGTGAGAACTACATGAAGCCTATACATTTCAAACATATACATAACAAATGATTTTCCAATAAAATAAATTAATAAAAAAAATTAATGTATTTCATAATATAGATGTGATACTTTTGGATGTCAGACAGGCTGAAAATTTGTGGGACAGATCATGTTGCCATTGATGACAAATGGAATTATAGAATATGCATTAAATTTAAATGGTCCTTTAAAACAAAAAAAAACTTTCAGGAATAAAAATTCACTGGTTCGTTGAAAAAAAAAAAACTTTTCACAAAAGGGAATTTTTCTTTTAATTATTAAATAATTTAAGAATGTAAACATTCAAAAATAATGTCTGTAGAAAACTTTGCACTGTCCCTCAGATGAAGCTAATAATTACAGTTTTGTCTGATTTATGGACCATTGAACTGCATGTTGGTTGCTGGCAAATCAGTCTGAGCCTGCCAAAATGTAGCTCAATTTCGAATTTTTTTTTTTTTTTTTCACTGAGACTTTTTTAAATTGATTTTTATGTTTTTATTGTATTATTGTCTCAAGCGAACAGTATTGAATCCTTTCCTCTCCCTAATTTTTTGACAGATTCAAATAGGGGGTTTAAATATGTTATGGAAGATTTAAATATATATTGTTATGTATTATAAATATATATTGTTAAATAGTTAATTAAAAATAAACATGTACTTAACTAGCTCCCAATTTTTTAATGTGGTATTATTCGGTTTCTTAATTATTATTTTTTTTTAATTCTTAAAAGATAATCTCTCCAATCCAGGAAACTTTTTTACACTTTGACTGAAATCTTATAGATCATTTTATATTGTTAATAATCTGTGTTTCTCAAATGAAAATATTGTATGTTAAATATTCAATATTTTTAATCTATTTAATCTTTGCTAAACTCCCATGTTTTAAGTTGTGTCTTTAGAACTCTAGATATGTTCCTTAATGCTTGCATTTTTCATTCTACAAGCATACAAACATGACCTATACTTCCTAAGTTTGTGTGATTGCTGAGCTACTGTTAATAAAAATTACTTATATCGAATAATTTGAATTACACATGCAAAAATTAGAAAATATGTTAAAATTTGTTCTAAAATTGAAAAAAAAAAAGTTTAAACTAGGAATGTACCAAATAGTGATTTTAGCCAAATACCAAATGGTCGGCTAGCCAAAAAGTAACTATTAGGCCAAATACTGGATATTCTTCCAACCAAATAATAACTATCTGGCCGAATACCAAATATTTGGCTGGCCAAATATTTTTTTTTTTTTTTCAAAGTTTAAAAGTACTATCAAAATGGTTTTAAATAATTTTACATAATATGTAGTAAAAGAAACTTGCATTTTGATTAATATGAGCTTTTTATAAGCAAACTTCATATTGAAACAAATCTGCTTTTGAGTTATTTATGAACTATAACACTTTTTAATTAATAAAACTTTAAATTCCATGGTCTCTTCAACGAATTAAAAAAAAATTTTAAAAACAATTATAAAAAATTATAAGAAAAATTTGGTTATATACTGTTTATTTGTCAGGAAGAGACCAAAGACAACCGTTGGCAACTTGATAAGAATAAATTTGCTACTTCCTTTGATTTAGCAAAAAAGTTTTTAAATGTATTCTAGATCACTGTCTAGAGTAGGCGATCATTTTCAAAGATTGGAAACATTCATGTTGTTCCTAAAATCTTGCAATAAACTTTCAACAGAGATAAAATATGGTCGACTTTTTTTTCTTTCCAATAAACAATATCTTAATCCATTTATTCCATCAAAACTGAAAAATTCAATCAAATATACTTGGTGCAAAACAAGCAATAACTGAAATTTTATTCACAACTTAATGAATAATGAAAGTATTTTAACAAGATTTGTTTCATATTAATTTTGATTGTATCAAGTCTGATAATATCATTAAAAATGACTGAATTTTGGTCAATGACACTGTATAAATATTATCAAATGGATTTTAAATAAAAGAATGTCTAGCTCATAGTTATTTCGCTATGAATGGTGGCATTTGCCAGCAATTCTTATCATATCATATTTCACAAAAATCAAAGCAAGTCAGTTGAAAATATAGTTATGATATCTTCATTATTGTTAAAGTAACAAATGAAAATCAAAGTTTGATCTTCAGTGAGATAATATATATCAATGAATTTATGACTCAATAAGTAAATTGCAATTATTGTTTCCCAAACAAAAACTGTCTATCTTGATACCTATTATCAACCTCAAAAGTGTTTCCATTTTATTTAGAAACTCTTTGTGGAAAGAGCAAGAAACAGATTATTTGCTAAACAAAATTTAGGAGCTTGCATTTTCACATCATCCCTATTATCATTTTAATTCTCATGGTTAATTTTCTTAAGTTATACTTTACAAACAGCAAATAGGTAATCTAAAAACATTCTAGTTTATTTAAATATGATTTTGTCTCTAATTATTTTTAAATCTATTTTTAAGTTGACAATTGAAAGTAGAAATTGTGAAAAGTTTTTTAAAATGTGCTTTAAAAGGGTTTTTTAAGCATTTGGTTCTGCGTAAGCTTGATATTTGGCCAAATTGAATACTCATCTGGTCAAATAATTTCCATATTCAGCCTAAGTGAATATTCAGTACATCCTTAGTTTAAACCATGGTTAAAAACAATTGGTTTAAATCATGCTGTGAATTAAAACTTCATGAATTGCAGCAATTGCTTTAATCATGTATAAAAAATATGTTTTAAACTACAATAGTTGAAATTAAATACAAGGTAAAAGTCATACAATATTCAGATTGTAACAAGAGTCATATGCAATGACTGATTAATAATAAAAAAATCTGCGAATAATTCTTAATGATTTCCTTCTTTCTAATTTTGCACCATTAGGATTTGTGCACCTATAGCAATTTGCTCCAATATTTCCATGGTAGCTACACCCCCGAAGCTGTGAACAGCCAACTTAAGTCATTTTAAAGGATTTAAACTTGAGTCATCGCTGCATCAGCAAGTCTCAATTTAAACACAAACAGTATACATAACATAAACAGCTTTTTTTTTTTTGCCACATGCAATTCTTACAGTAGAATTTTGTTTTTTGAGTTGTTTCAAGAAGACATAACCTAACAATTTTACAACTACTGATATGTTGCTATCAAAACAAGACATTCTCCTATTTAGGCTAACATTCTTTTAAAATTTTTGCAATTGAAAAAAATAGAACTTGGTAAAATTATATATAAAAAAAATTGTGAAATCATTCTTTGTTTATGCTATGAGTAAGAAATATTTCAGTAGCCAATCCTTTCCAAATTAATGATAAACAGTGTTTGGCATTAAGCATGTTACTGTTAAAAAGGTTAAAGTCATAGTAAATGCTTATGCAACTTGACTGGTCAGCTGGAAACCCTTTGTTAAAAGTAATTTACATTAAGCTTGTTGATGTGAATGAGGTTTGACTGCATAACTAGAGGCTATTATAATTTAATTGAATTGTTAATGTGATAAAGTCTGATGTATGCTATGTTACTATTCTGTACACTTTTTGAATTCCAACAGTTAGCCCAAGGTTGAGCAAATAAGTTCTGTTTTTCCAATAAAGTCTTTTTTCAAGATCTTCCTTCATCTAGGTTGTTATCTGATTAGTTCAATTTTTTTCTGACCAGCTTATACAATCCCAAACCTTATATTCCAATCTTAAAAACATTGGGAAAAATTACTGAGAATACTTAGGTAGATACATACAATTATTGAATCTTTTTTTACAAAAACTATATATTGCATTGTTTAAAAAATATATAATTTCTTTATTTCACAATGTTCAGCAACATAATGAATTTCGCAAACATGTTTAGTAAGTATGATAATCATAGACTGTCAATCAGGTCAGAAATGTATTTAAAAAAACTAAACAAAAAATTGGTGTTAATCTTTTTTTTTTTTTTTAACTATATTTAAAGTACTTCTAATCTATCACTTTATTGCAATGGGGATAGATAAAAAGAGAAAATTCTAATCTTAACATGAAAAAAGTTTGTTACCGTGTTTATATATTTCAAATACTTTCATGGGAATATTAATGTATTAATTAGAATTCGACTGGGCCAAAACTCCACCAAAATTACCGGTTTCAACTGTATTTTCTTACAACGCACCACTGCTCTTGACTAGTCTAAACCAGTTTGACCATGTGTACATGCTATGATCACGCTACCATGATCATGCGCTACCATGATCACTAACCATAATCACGCGATCATGACATGTCGAAAATATTTCCCTTTGTCATCACTACAAATGTAGTGACGACGGGGTTTAAAGAAAGCTTAGTATATAGCAGAGGCATAGAATGCAGTGATGAAACGTTACTGATTTTAAAACCCCAAAAATTTAAAAACTAATTATATAAATGAAAAATAAATGTGGTTTCTTAAATAAAGATGACATAGATTAAAAACAATATCGACGTTTATTTGAATACTTAAGACATTAACATACACTAAAAGGAGATCATAAATTACATTAAATTGTATTTCATATTAAAACAAAAAGAATATAAATAACAATTATTTATCTAATATCTGAAATCCCCATGACACAAATATTGCTTTCCAATAAAAATAAATATGAAGCTAATCATATAGCAAAATTCTAGAGCCCATCAACATGACTAATAAATTAGCTGGGTCTGATGCCTTTAAGAAAACATTAAAAATAGAAAAGTAAAGGATATTACGTCATTGCCTGTTCGTCAGTCATCCCTTGCATAACATCTAGTAGTCGAACCCAAATAGCATTCTTTCACTTAATAGTCCTCGATGAAATATTCATTGAAGTTCTCACATATTACCATAACATGCTGTCAATGAATTTGTAATGATGAAAGGCAAATTCAATTTAAAACAGACTCCATTTCTCAAATAATTAAAAGACCACAAGCTACTACTCATTACAACATAAACTTAACTAAACATTAAAAGAACGTCTGCCGCATTTCACACCATGACACATCAGCTGGAACGATGAACACCACAAGAGTCAAAGAGAACAGAAAGTCTAACTATTTATCTCCCGCCGATATTAGAATATATGGCAGTACGCATGTCCGTACTCTCGTCCACTAGCTTCTAGAGCTCAATATGCTAATACAAAATAAGGGGGGTGTGGATCGTGGAAGTACATCACAATTACGTCACATCCGAACGCCATATAGTAGTATTGGCTGGAACTATTCAGAAAAAGCATGAGCTGAGCTAGACATGTGGTCAATGATACGGCAGGCTATCGATTTCAATTATTGTAAAACGAAAGTAAAAGTAAAAGAACTATTTTATGTATTAATAAAATAAAACAGAAAAGAAGATATCTATTATGAAAAGGTAAGTTTTATTTTTCTTTAAGAATAAAAATAAAAATCTTGGTAAATAAAGTATTTGTTCACCAGAGGAATATTTATGTGGAAGTAGTAAAACAAGCATGTATATTAAACATGATTCAAATGTTATTTAGCAAGGTGATAAGAACTAGGGTACTTCTAATTCCTGACACCCTTCAGTTGCGCTTCAGTTGCTGTGAGGAGTGGTCGATTGTGTGAATTGTTTGCTTCGGATGCGCATTTAAAAAATGGATATCACTCCCAGGAAAAGGACAAGAATTGTTACCCTTAGACAGCATACCTTTATGACTGTGAGGGATATTGCTGCAGCAGTTGGAGTTGGCAAATCCAGTATTTCTAGGATTATTAATCAGCAAAAGAATTTTGGGACATTGTCTCCAAAACAAAAGAGTAAATGTGGACGCAAATGCAAGACCACACCTCAAACAAATTTATTGTATGAAATAGTAAAATGCATTATCGCAAAACAAGTACAGATCTTCAGGGAGAATTATTAGTTACTGGTTTGAGAGTGGATTCATCGACAGTTCGACAAAGGCTTATTGAAGCTAGGAGATTTGCAAGAAAACCAATCAAAAAACAGTTATTAACCCGTGCAATGAAGAAAAAACATTTGGATTGGGCCAAGAAATATCAATCCTTGACTGCACAAGACAGGAAAAATGTTGTATTCAGCGACGAAACGCATTTTTTTTTTGTACAAGGGTTTCAACCAAGATTTGTCAGGCGAACTGATGGAGAATCCATCAGGGAACAACATCTTACAAAAACAGTTAAGCAGCCTCAGAAACAGATGTTTTGATGTTATTTTACTTCTGGAGGACCTGGCAGCTTAGAATCAATTGAAGGAATCATGAACTCTAAAAAATATATCTCTGTAATACACTATATTGCCATTGATTATGGGACACTTGCGATTTTAGACATTTTACTAAATATCTAGAAAAATACATGAGGAATCATCTCAAAACTCTTAGTGTATAAATATAATAGTATACGTCATACATCTCCGTAAAGAATTTTTACCGAAACGCCATAGGGGACCGTCATCAAATTAAAAAAGAATGAATATCTTTTGAATAACACTGTCAAAACTAATGCAGCAAAAGCACTCAAACTCTAGATTATGATTGAATGCCTTATTGTAATACACTGTGTTCATTTTTATGCAAATAGCATGCACACTCGCAGAGTAATTAAGGTTTTTATAAAAATGGTCCCAAATTTTTCCAAGTTTTTCCATTATAATTTTCAGAGTTCTTAATATAAAATATTTTTTTCAGAAAATATGACAAACAACATTGCACACAGTACCCTGTAATCAGAATTTAAAAATAATAAAAATTGTATGAAAAATGAGTAGGTTTACTATATAATTTTTTACTGTGCATGCGTCAAAGATATCAAAATTTCATTTGCATATTATGTTAGCTAAATGTATAAAGCAACTTTTGTAAAAGTCTCAAAATCATAGCTTGAAAATTCTGAAAGTAATCGTCTATAGAAAAAGGACAAAATCTGTTGTTTCCAAAATGAAGCAAAAAAATGAGGGATTTTATCCAAATGCAGTAGTACATCCCATATTGTGTATTCTATATTGACACTAATGAATATATAGATACAACCCCTCTTGTTTTTGCTTCATTTTGAGAATAACGGATTTTCGACTTATTCAATTGACGATTATTGTCAGAATTTTCAAGTTATGATTTTGTGACTTTCACAAAAGTTGCTCTATACATGTAGCTAACATAATATGCAAATGAAATTTTGATATCGTTGACGCATGTGCAGTAAAAAATTATTTAGTAAACCAACTCATTTTTTATACAATTCTCATTTATTTTTTAATTCTGATTACAGGGTACTGTGTGCAATGTTGTTTGTCATATTTTCTGAAAAAAAATAATATTTTATATTAAGAACTCTGAAAATTATAAGGAAAAAACTTGGAAAAATTTGGGATCATTTTTATAAAAACCTTAATTACTCTGCGAGTATGCATGCTATTTGCATAAAAATGAACAAGGCTTATTACAATAAGGCATTCAATCACAATCTAAAGTTTGACCACTTTTGCTACATTAGTTTTGACAGGGTTATTCAAAAGATATTCATTATTTTTTAATTTGTTGACGGTCCCCTTTGGAGTTTCGGGAAAAAATCTTCACGGAGATGTATGACTTATACTATTATATTTATACACTAAGAGTTTCGAGATGATTCCTCATGTATTTTTCTAGATATTTAGTAAAATGTCTAAAATCTCAAGTGTCCCATAATCAATGGCAATATAGTGTATAAAGAAAAATTGTGTCTATGATGCAAACGTTCGCTGGTGGTTTTGGTATCTTTCAACAAGATCTTGCTCCATGCTATACTTCTAAGCTAACAAACAAATTTTTTCAAGAACAGAAATTAACCAATTTGGATTGGCCTGGTAATTCTCCAGATTTAAATCCTATCGAAAATTTGTGGAGCATTGTAAAGAGACGTGTGCGTAAAATGGACTGTTCAACAAAGAAAAGAATGATTGAGAATGTTATAAAAATTTGTTTTTGTGATGACGGGATCAAAAATATATGTTCTAATTTAGTGGAATCCATGCCAAAACGTGTACAGGATCTCATTCAAGCTAGAGGAGGACATATTTCGTATTAGATTGCTATACAAAGCATGTAAGTTAACCTATACAAATTAAACAACATTTGTAAAAAATTTTATGTTTGTCCCAATTAATTCGCACAGTAGTGTATATTATAAATGTGATAGTGTGTCCGAAAGTTGGAATGAAATTGGCTTCAAAACGGATGGATTAATCACTTTGAAGCTTTGCTTATAGATATATCATAGCCCGGAAATGAACATAGGCTATGTTTTATTCATTTTATGCAAATATTTTCCCTAATAATTCAAAATTTCATTATTTTTCATACAGAATCAATAGGCATTTTTTAGGTAAAATTTAACCATTTTCCTTTCTTGTTGTCAACCAAATAGAAATTTGGAATGATAATTTCTCGGCGTCAGTAAATTTTCAATTGATCAATTTCCGTGCAAAAAAATGAAAAGAAAATAAGTATGGCGTCATATTTGAAAAAGAAATAAAGAGAATATTTTTTGTTATATATTAAACATGCATATTTGTTTCATTAACAAGAATTTTTCTGTCAAAAATGGCGGCATAATTAGAAATAAAAAAAATGAATGAAAAGGAATAATATTATTAATGAAATATTTCACTTGGAAAAATGTCTCGTCATTGTTGAAATGAAAGAGGTACCTTATAGTAGTCGTTAAAAATACAAGAAGCATGAATATCAGTAGCTAATGGAGCTAGATAAATAATGACATCAGATTTAAAATGAATGAGAAAATTTTTTACTTATACTAATTAATAAGTTATAAGTTACATACAAATGAAATTTTTTATTCAAAACTCATAATTATCAATAGAAATTTTTTGTGGAAAAAGACGGAAAATATAATTACTAATCAATATATTTTTCACTCTATTTTTTAACACTTTCCAAGAAAGTTGAAAAGTTATTATGCTTTCGGTTTGTCTGTCCATCTGGCCGCTTTCTAACTTTCGTAAATTTCATGGCAATCCGAGTAGCCATGAAATTTTTGGACTTTATTAACATTTACCTTAACACGAATATCTATTGAAAATGATGTTTCTACCATGATTAGTTTATTTATCGAGATTGTTAAAAGTTTTCTTTACATTACGGCATTATGTGGAAAAATCGTTTCAATTGAATTTTAACTATGTTACACCCTGTGAAACATATTCAAATTTATATGTATCAACAAAGTGCACTAAAATATGCATTTTGTAAAGTATGCAGCGAAAAGGACAATAGGAAATAATATTTTCAATGAAATATTTCACTTGGAAAAATGTGACGTCATTGTTGAAATAAAACAGGTACTTTATAATTCTAGTGGTTCTACTTTAAAGTAGCCGTTAATAACACAAGGGGCCTGGATATTAGGAACTATTGGAGCTCGATAAATAATGACGTCATATTTAAAATGAATGAGAAATATTTTGTACTTATGCTAATTAATAAGTTATAATTTATATACTAATGAAAATTTCCATTCAAAATTCATAATTATTAGTGGAACACATTTTTGGTTGGGAAAAGGGGAATAAAAAACTGATTAATATGCATTATACTTACCCATCATATGTAGTACAGGGTAAGTCTTGCAATTGTTTTGAAAATCGCAAAAAAATTTGGCAGATTTACAGGTTTCAGACAATGGAGATCCCTAAAAACATATTTTTAGAAAAAAAAAATTGCCGTCCGTCTGTCTGTGTGTGTGTCTGTAAATGCTCTATCTTCCGAACAAATTGAGATAGAGACTTGAAATTTTGTACAGTAGAACCCCGATAATCCGGATCGGGTTTTTCGCTTTTTTTTCACGTTTGAGAAGCGATTGGCTAATTTCTTTAACATTAACTTGCTGTTAAATTTCAATTCATATAGATCAGTGCTGTACCAGATTTTTGGCACCCTTTTGAATCTTTCCTAATGCTAATATTTTTTTTAATAAAATTCCATTTAAAAATGCTTTATTTTAAATCCTTGATATTTGCTTGAGGTATATTTTTGAAAACTATGAAAGTACATTACAGTCATCAAAAATGAAAATGTGTTTTATTAATTTAACATGTATTATTGCTCTCTATATATTATATGTCTTCACTAATTTACAGTTATTATTTATGCAAAATGCTATGGAAAGTATTGAGATGGAAATTGCTAAAAGTTGAAATAACTTAATATACTAAGCTGTGAAAAGTAAAAAAAAAAAAGTGCATCTCTTTCCCCTCCTTCATGCCGGAATATTCAACTTTTTTTTTGTTATTACACTATATAGTGTCATTTTATCGCTCAGACTTTTAAAATTTTAGACATTTTTCTGAAATTGTTATGAAAAATCAATAAAATCGTACAAAATGACTTCCATCAATAAAAGTTTGTTCAAGATGTTTCTTCGAAACCATCCATGGATTGGTCACTGACATCCTTTGTTTTTGTGCTTTTTATAATGTCATATTTTCACCTCAAAAATAAATTAAGGAGTATCTATTCATCAGAAAAAAAACTAAAAATGTCTCTGATTACCATTTTATTTCAGTTAAAAATTAGATTAAAGTCATTAACTTTTTACATCTCAGAGAAAAATGTATTTTGAAGTTACTTTGATTTGTTATTTGATTTTTTTCTTTTTTACATGAAAAAAAAAAAAAAAATGGGTCAAAGGGGGTGGAAATAGGGAGGGTTTGTGAAAATCGAAAAAACGCCATAACTTCTTAAATAAAATAGATATCAAATCAGTTTAAAGTTTATATTACTTTTTAAAAATGGGCCAAAAGTTTACGCATGACAGATTTTTGATAAATTTAGAAATGGGCCCGAGGGGCGAAAAAAACAGGTCTTTTGGGAGAAAAAAAATCATAACTTCATCAATTCTCAAGATATTAAGTCCAACTAAATTTTTTATAAATGTTCACAAAATTATCTAAAACTTTTTTATTTGCAATTTTTTGATAGGACCAACTTTTACCAATGAAAAAAATTAAAAAGAAAAAGAAAAACGGGGGTGAAAAAAGAAAAAAATCCATAACTCCGTCAATTTTTAAGCTATCAAATATAAATAAATTTATTTTACATCTCCTCAATAACATCTACAGCTTTTATACTGACAAGTTTTTGATAGGGCCAATTCGTATAACAAAAATAGGAGTTTGAGATAAAACCTCAAATCCAAACGGCTTATATTCTGACTCATTTTTAAATTAATTTTTGATTTTAAACGCATCCAAATAGTGGATCCTCTTATTTAGAAACTGTATAAAGTGATGCATTGGTCAGTTTTTTGATAAAAACAGAATATATTTCAAAAAAGACTACCAAAAAGGGTATTTTGAACAGAATTTCCCGAAGTCATAGAGATTTAAGGAAGTATTCAAAAAAGAAATTGCATTTTTTTCTGACTCGTTTTTAAAACCACTTTTGCTCTCAAATGCATCCAATTTATAGATCCTCTTATTTAGGAGCTATATAATGTGAGGCATTGGTCAGTTTTTTGATAAAGACAGAATATATTTCAAAAAAGGCTACCAAAAAGGGTATTTTGAACAGAATTTCCCAAAGTCATCGAGACTGAAAATCTAAGTAAGTATTCAAATAAGAAATTGTGATTTTTTTTCTGACTCGTTTTTAAATCTATTTTTGCTCTCAAACGCATCCAATTTAGCCATGCAAATGCAAATAACAATAATAATAATTCTCTCCAAAAATTGGTAAAAATACTTTTCATAAAGTTTGAGATATTTTCAACCTTCGACGGACAATCATAAAAAAAAAGTAACCATCCCCTATCAACCGTGCAATAAATTATTTTAGAAGAAAGTTGCTGTTACCAAAAGATTAAAAATAAAATCTACTTTTGAATGATGTGTGTAAAAATCGCTTAGGAGGTCGTTTTCACATAAAATTCTTTAATTCAATACCAATGCACAAGTTTGCCGCCATAGATAGATTTTACTCCCCTCAATTATCCTAAATTCAAATTTTCATAAATTCCGTACAATTATTTTCCGAGAAATTATTTTAAAACGGGCGTAATTTAGAGGCTGTATTTAAATTGAAGTTCTGTACTCGATTATTGAAATGCTACAGAATAAATGTCTCTTCTATTAATTGTATATTATTTTTTACTAATAAGACCATTTCAGTGGCTTAATAGGATTCGCCTATTGCCATCCCAAATGTTTCGTTAAATTGAGTAAAAAATATTTTTTTTCTAGGCATAAATTGAGCCAAAGATTTGAAATATCTTGTTAAATTTGGCTATTGCAATTGAGAAAAAAAAAAAAAATTCTGTTCATTTTAATATGTAGATGCCCAACCCCCTAAGCAAATTTTATATGCATTATTTAAAAGTAGATTTTATTTCCAATCCTTCGGTACCAATAACTTTCTTCTACGATAATTTGTTGAAGCGTAAGTAGGGTGTCTTTACTTTTTGTTTTAATTTCACATGACTATACTATTCTTTTCACCCAAACCATGAAATTTTCAGCTTATAAAGCTTTTCACTATGCATACATCCTTCTTTAACTTATTTTAGTATTTAATATTACATAATAATTTAATTGTAAAGTACCTCCTCAAAATGCACGTAAAATATAACAGTTCATAAAAATGTTCGCTCTTCATTCAGCCTTCAAATCAAGTTCATATCATTTTTAAAACAGCCCTAGTTAAAAAAAAAAAAAAAAAAAAAAAAGCAGTAATACAAAACTGAAGGATATTCAACTGATTAGGAATCGAATACATTTTTCATTTTTCTAATCTTGAATCATAAATAATTGTTGCATCATAACGACGAATCTCATGCATTTGAGACTAAATATAAATTCTAAGAAATCGGCACTTTTTGATTTCGAAGAACCATAATAAAAATAGTTTTACTTGTAGCTTATCTGGCTAAATTTTGTTATTACAGAAGTATTTTTTATTAAAATCCAGGCATTTAGAATGCGAATGAAGATTCAATCTGACAAATAAATGCCAAATAACTTTTTATTACTAATCAGAGTGTAAACAGTGCTTTTAGTGATGTTTTTGAAGCAATATTGAACATCACAAAGACATTGCAAGTTACAATAATTATTATTAACCAATTTTCATAATACAATGTGAATTTTTTTAGCTTAATCTTTCACAACAGGATAACAAATCTTTAAACAGTTTAAAGATTTCAAAGTTTTATTTTTAATTATTATTAAATTTTAATTTTACCAAAAATCTTATAGTATCCTATCTTATATATATTTTTCATAATCTAGGCAATGCAAAATCTATTTTCGTCTTTTTTTAATCATTAAAATATGTGTCTAAAATATTTAATGAAATCATATGAGTATATTAGAATTGATTTTGCGCATTAATAGCCCAGTAATGTAGCTCAGCACAATAGCTTTAAATCGAAATCACAACTTTTCAGATTACTACGTATCCTTTGACTTCTCTCCGTTAAAGAAATGATTTGGGAAAAATTGTCCGTTTATAAAATAAATTACATGTTTGGAATAAAATTCTAAAAAATGCAACATCATCACGAGATAGAGAAAATAAAATAATAATAATAATAATAGTAGTAAACAATAATGATAGTAATACTTAATAATATTAATAGCAATAATATGTTATAATACAGACATTTAGTGAATCTCCTACATGAATCCCATTTGCTTTGAAATAAAAATGGCATGTGGGAGTATATATCATGAGGTCGTAAATTAGGAATTCTTGCAAAAAAACAAATGTGTTCTAGCACTGATTTAAGTTTCAATCTACTGTGACGTCATCAAAATGGTGTACAAGGATCTTAATCAGTGGGACCTTAATCAGGGTCTCAACCAAAATAAAATTCTCTGTGACTGGATTTAGGTCCCGTTCTGATAGCGGGATGTTTATCAGTGGGACATTAATCAGGATTTCGTGAAAAGTGATATGCTCAAGCACTGGATTTATATCCCTCTTTCTTGTGACGTCAAAAAGACGTAGTGGGACCTTAATCAGGCGCCTAACGAAAGTAAAATTGTCTGTGATTGGATTTAGGTCCCGTTCTGATAGTGGGATATATATCAGTGGGACGTTAATCAGGATTCCGTGAAAAATGAAATGCTCAAGCACTGGATTTATATCCCCCTTTCTTGTGACGTCAAAATGACGTAGTGGGACCTTAATCAGCGCCCCCGAATTTTTAGTTTGACAGAAATATCATATCGCCAATGTTCTCTGGGAAAGTTCCAGTATAACAGGATTATTTATAAAAATCACGATAAAAGATAAATTGATATGTATACCTAAAACATTTTTTAATCATATGAAATTTGTACAATTGAAAATTGTTGTGGATGAATTACTTATATTTTATTCGATATGAAAGTAAAGTTTTTTGTCATATGCACAAAAAGTGAACTTGGATCCTGGAGATAAAATTTCCGAACAGGAGCGCCATTTTAAAACTTTCTTAGGGTTGCTGGCGAATGGTATCTATCTTTTGTTTTTTTAATTGAAACTTATAAACACACATATAATTGTAAGAAATTTTCTTCTATACATGTATCATTAATAATTATGTATTTTTATGTATATAAAAAATTTTAGACATTTTTGTTTTCGCCGAAAACAGAAAGATAAAAAAAAATAAATTTCAGTCTTAACCTCTTTCGTTCGATCCATAGTAGTATTAATGAATAAATGTGTAACATATATTAGTCAGTAAGTGATCAAAACATTTTGTTACTTTCTGCTTACTAATTCTTCAAAAATTTCCTCACATTCTTCACAAATATTTATATGTTTAGATACAGTAGACTCCCTCAAATCCGCACAGCTTGGGACCAGAGGTTTTGCGGATTTTAGAATTTTGCGGATTTCTGGTCATTGCTTTGTTTACATTTTTTAAGCAATAATTTGAGTGCAAATAATAGTGCAATCCGAACTATAATGAATGCTTACAATATAATAAAATATTAAAATAAGTAATTAACTAAAATAATAAAAATTTAGATAGTTTTTAAAATGATAAAAGTACTAATAGAAAAGGTCAAGTTAATAATCAATAGTGTATGATTAAATATTCATTATAAATATTAGATGTATTTTTCCAAAATTATTCAACAAAACTTGCCTCATAAAAGTACATTACTAATTAACATCAAAATCATAAAATAAGGATTTTTTTTTTCAAGTTTAGCCAGGCTTAGTAACCAAAAAATCTTGATTAATGCATAAATATAATTGGTAAAATTGTGATTACCAGTGATATCAGCAATATCTTGAATTTTTTTCAAAAAAAATTATTCTTCCTTCATGAAAAAGCATGAATAAAGTATTATTAGGAAAATAACCAAATAAAAAATTATGGAATTGATGCAAAACTAAAAAAAAAAAAAAAAATTTTGTCCCAATATCTAAATTGAAAATTTCTTTGTTTACATTCATAAAATATGTGCGGATTTTAGAGAGTTGCGGATTTCTGGTTTGCAGATTTGAGGGAGTCTACTGTATTTACATTCTTTTAAAATCCAAGCTATGGAGGGTTTTCAATTTAATTCTTTCTGTAACATTCATTACTTTAAAAGTCATCTTAACTGTATACATTATTTAAACTTTCATTAATAGCAGTAAGCTGTTTATAAGTGCAATCAGTCAAATTTTGATTCAAAAGAAAATTGGTAAAATTACTTATTTAACAATCACTTTCTTGCATCTTGTATCAATGTAATTCTTCTCAAATTGCATAGAGCATGATTTCAAAAATAAGACTTGGTTTTTAATTTTCCATGCATTATCTGTTGAAATTCCTTCAGTAAATTTGTATAATTTTATTTATGTATGTTGATTTTTTTACATGGTTGTTTAAGTTACAGCTTCAAAATGATCTTCTGTGTAAAAAATAAAGCATCCAAAATGATATATTGATGTCTTCAAATTTTGTTCTCAGTAAACTAACTTAAAAATGCTCATTCTACTAGGCTCACAGGGAAATTTGAGTAAATTGAACAGAGCAAATATCAGTATGAATATTAACTTCAGATTGCTCTAAAAAATGCACATCAAACTTCTAATATCAATTTTTAAAAAAAATTCAGTTTAGAAAATCTGAGTATCTGTATTTTTCTGCTTTTTTTAGTATTTTAAAATGCTTTTTCTCCTGCTTTTGAGTATTTTTAAGCTCCTCTTTCCCTTACCTCTCCCTTAACTTTTCTCTCTCTTTTATTTATTTTTTGAAAGGGGCGAGGGGCAAATTTTACTGGTGAAAACAGTGGCATAAAAAGAAACTCTACCTATGTTATCTTGAGTGTAGACTCTTTTTTGCAGTATGAGTATAACTAATATATTGTGCAACATATTTCTTTATTTTATTTATTATTTATTTATTTATTTTTTATTTATTTATTTTTTTTTATATATTCTTAAATAAATTTAATCTTTGTCAAGAAACTGTTGTTTAAAAACCTATGGAAACATCCATTGGTACTCTTGTGACCATCAGAGGAAATAAAATATGCATTCTTTACTCACATAAACCATGAACAATTTAAAACAAAAAGCATTTTACTTGTCTAGTTAATAGATTAGTTATGTTACTCTTTTGACCACAAAAAATGAAATATCCAAAAACTGGGTTCGACATTGAAATTCTGTGAATTATTTAAGAATATAGAAATAAAATGTAACTAATAGCAGGGTAGTTATTATTTTTTTCTTTGAACTCATCTGAAAACATATAAATTAGTTACATATAAATACTTTTATAAATACATCCAAAGTTATTCAGACAATACCAATAAAAGAACCAATGAAACCAGTATTTTTACATTCATATTATTAAAAACAGTTGAAGTTTGAAGAGAATTTTTGATTTTGCAATTTGTTTTGTGTTACTCTTGAGACCGTACATAAAATTTAGCAAACATTCATTTTAAATTCTAAAACCTCATTAATTATGTTTTAACAAACTTATTTTTCACACATAAACAATATTTATGCTGGTTAAAGTTTAAAATAACATTTTAAAAAAATGTAAAAAATTATAAAAATAGTTTGGTAAGTCTTCGAGATTTTATCAATCTGGGAGCATTAATGTCAACACAGTTTGATCTTTTTTCTTTTTATCAAGTCATCAGATTCAAATTTGAGAATTTCTTCTGAATGTCATGGTTCTAAGTACTTTATTTTGGTAATCATGATCTATTAAATTTTTACCAAGGCCGTTAAATTTTAAATCATCATATTTTACTCATAGTAAATACATAACAATCTCCCAATTTCTGCTACAAAATAGAATAAATGTCTTCATTTTCAATAATATAATTTACAACTTCTCATATTTTTATTTACTAAAACACAAATTCTTTGTACGAATCATGTTATATGCATGTTTTGTTGTAGTGTCATTCTTTATTATTTTAACAAATTGTATCTGTGTACTATTTGTTGTTGGTAAATTTCTCAATGAAATGTGTTGTTGCTGTTTTATTTCCCTGTATGATACATGGAGTATGCTAACTTATTTCTTCCATGAACAATTTTGACTTAAGTCAGCAGTATTCCTTACAATTGCTTTTTCAGGACAAACTTCATTCTGCACATGGGTCATTCCATTTCAAGTGATCTAAAATTTAATTTTTTTTTCTCACATCTTCAGATTTTCATGCAATTTTGGAAATTTTAAAGATCTACTTCAAAACATTAAAAAATGTAATTTTTTTTTTTTTTTTTTTTTTTTTTTTTTATTGTGAATAGTTATTTTTGTATTGATTTTTAAAGATTAGAAAAATGCTGTTTTTTGGCTTCTTGACATTTACAAAAATACTCATATCACAGGTTGAAATTGAAATATGCAGATGTAGGAAGTATAGTTTTATTCAGAATTGTATAGGCTTCATTTTGATATCACAAAATCAGGTTTGTAAAAATTTTAATTTAAAATTTCGATTAAAAAAATCAATGGTTTTAAATTTTCAAAAAATTCTCATGTGTTCCTCAAATTATCTGTTACATATTTTGAAAAATTGGCTTGGGATCTCAAAAGGATCATATTTTTAAAAATGTCTTGCTAACTTGTGTCACATTATTAACAAAAAAAAAGTTTTGTTCATGTATCTACTCTTAATACCACCTATTTTATCGTTATCAATAAATTTATTTTATTCTTATAACTGCATAATTAATTCATTAATATATGTTTACATTATAACTCTTAATTACAATTTTTAAGCATTGACTTAGCCAAAAAAAATGGAGGAGACGGAATGAAAAATATCACAGGGGAAGTTTACAATAATATCTATTTATATAAACCCACATAAGCAAGAATTTTAACAAAAAACAATAAGTAAGACTATATACCACATGATTTCATGATGGTGGGTGAAAGGAGGATAGCTTTCATGTCATGACAGGATTTGAAAATTGATGCAAAGAGTAAGCGTACTCATATTAAAAAAAGGTTGGTTCTTGTTAATTTAAAAGAAACATGAAATGTTCAAAGAGCAGCATCCAACAACCAAGATTGGCTTTTCTAAGTTTACAGAACTGAGACCAAAAAACTCTACTGGCAGGTGGTAGTGGTACGTAATCAGTTTGTGTGTGCCTGTGCACCATACACCAAAACTCAAAACTAATGATAGTTGAAGCAAACGTAAAGATATTCCAATTGATAGTGAAACGAATCTTGGTGATTATAGAGTGTGTCTGTTGCAAATAATGTGCTCAGAAGCACCATCCAAATGTCAGCTTAATCTCTGTGAAAACTGTCCTGGAATAAAGAATATTGAAGAAAAAATCCTTAATTATTTTGAAGAGTACATGATAGACAACATTACATGCAAACAATGGATTTCTGTCGACAGGTGCAGCTTCGAAACTATAACAAAAACAGCAGATGAATTTGTTGAAAATTTCTGTGAACAGTTGATGATACTTAAAAGACATGCATTTATTGCTCAGAGCAACAATCAGTGTTTTGCTTACCTCAAAGAAAATATGAAAGAGAATAAAGCATTTTATAAATTTAGATTTTTCAGAAAACTGTTCATTTGTGGTGTAAGCTAAGCTCAATTCTTTCATTGGAACAGTCAACAGTCTGTCCTGTCTCTGTTTATTATAATGTACATGGTGAAAAAAAATACAAAAGTTTTATTTTGATTTCTGAGTGCTTAAATCACGACACAGTCACAGTGCATTTGTTTAAAATAAAAGTCATTATGTTCTTTAAAAATCATATCTTCCTACAATAGCGAAAATATATTATTTCTCTGATGGATTATCTGCTCATTACAAAAATAAGAATTTTGTGAATCTATGTCAATACAAAGCTGATTTTGGAGTAGATGCTGAATGGCACTTCTTTGCCACAGCTCATGGCAAGGTTGTACGTGATGGGTTAGCACTTAGCAGGTACTGTAAAGTGGCTTGCAGCTCGAGCTAGTCTCCAGAGGCCATACTCCAATCAGATAATGACACCAATTCAGTTATTTAATTTGAAGTGAACAAAACATTCCAAATATAGTTTTTTTATGGTACAAACAAACAACATGAAGAGGAAGATGATTTCTTCAGAAGTCTGTTTCAAGAAGCAGAACCTATTAAAGGCACTCAAAAATATACCTTTATTCCACATAGTGAAATTGAATTAAAAACTAAGATTTATTCTTTCAGTGAGACTTAACGACATTCATGAAGTGATAGACGGTGGGTTAACGTTAACTATGGATGAAATATTTGGATATGTGACTTGTGAATATGATAGATGTTGGTGACTTGCCAATGTTTTCAAAAGATTGTCAAAATGAAGTTGTTGAAGTCTATTTTTGCACTTTCTTTTGTTTCCCTCCAGAAATCCAAATACAGTAGACTCCCTCAAATCCGCACAGCTTGGGACCAAAAGTTTTGCGGATTTTAGAATTTTGCAGATTTCTGGTCATTGCTTTGTTTACATTTTTTAAACAGTGATTTGAATGTAATTAATAATGAAATCAAAGGTATAATGAATGCTTACAATATACTAAAATATTAAAATAAATCATAAATTAAAATAATAAAAATTTAGATGATTTTTAAAATGGTTAAAATACTAAAAGCAAAGGTCAAGTTAATAATCAATAATGTACAATTAAATATTCATTATAAAGATGAAATGTATTTTTCCTAAATTATTCAATGAAACTTGCCTCATAAAGGTACATTACTAATTCACTTCGGGACACTAAAATTATGAAGCTTTATTCCAGGTTTAGCCAGACTTAATAACTAAAAAAGCTTGATTAATACATAAATATATTTGGTAAGATTGCGATTGTCAATGATATCAGCAATATCATTATTTTTTCTGAAAAAAAATATTCTTTCTTTATGAAAAAACATGAATTCAATAACCTTAACAAAAATTACAAATTAAAAAAAGTATGGCATTGATATAAAACTAAAAAAGTCAAATTTTGACTCTATATCCAAACTGAATGTTTCATTGTTTACATCTGTAAAATATGTGTGGATTTTAGAGAGTTGTGGATTTTAGGAGTGCGGATTTAAGGGAGTCTACTGTATTTTAAAAATAGACAAAAATTGAATTTTGACAAAAGTGAATCCAAACACTAACAGGCCATACTTATACCTTAACACAAAGGGAAATGGCAACAGTATCAAAAAGTTTATGTGCAAGACTAAACTCCATGGTAGTACAATATCTCAGGTAAGAGAATGCCATGTATCAGTTTTGATCAAGAGGGAAATTCGAATGATGCATGTACTTGCCGGAGCACCATCTATTATCATCATTTGAAGTTAGAAACAAAACCCTCCTTTTTCAATATCTTTTTATTCTAATGTTAGGATTATTTTTAAATCATTATTTTTTTTAATCATAAAACAAACTATTCTATAGTATTTAAATTATTCATAATACATTTTGTAAACAGAAAATAACTTCCTTTTTATCAGCTGTATTATTTAAAAGGAACAAAAAATGTTAATTTTTGTTCATAACAAGTTTAAAATACATTTTTCCCCTTTCTAATTTTACTATATTCATATTATTTCAAGTAAAATTTATTTGAATCAAGAGTATCTAGTAAAAATTGGGTCCTAAATTTGGCATGTAAAATTTTTACAAATATTTTGTAGATTAACTTTAAAAAAATAAAATAAATAAATGCTGCAATGTTTTTATTTGTATTTATTATTTTATTAATTACCCCCCTTCCCCTGCGAAAATAGAGATTCAGTTTGGGAATTTAATAAATATTCATGTTAAATTTAATAAACTGCAAATAACCAAAAACTCTTTTTAGCTGTATTATTTAAAATGAAAAAAAAAAAAAAAAAAGATTCCTTTCCATACAAATCAACAATATACATTTTTTTTCTTTTAAATTTTACTGTGTTTAGGATATTCAAAGTAATCATGGGTGTATCTACATAAAAATTGTCCTAGATTTGACATGTTATTTTTGCAAAAATTATATACATTAACTTAATGTTTTATTTTTATTATTTTTTTTCTTTCATTTTATTTAAAATACATGAAAAAATACAGTTTGTGAATTTATTAAATATTCATAGTTAATTTGACAAACTGCAAATACAGTAGACTCCCTTAAATCCGCAGTCCTAAAATCCACAACTCGCTAAAATCCGCACATGTTTTACAGATGTAAACAATGAAACATTCAGTTTGGATATAGAGTCAAAATTTGACTTTTTTAGTTTTATATCAATGCCATACTTTTTTTAATTTGTAATTTTTGTTAAGGCTATTGAATTCATGTTTTTTCATAAAGAAAGAATAATTTATTTCAGAAAAGATAATGATATTGCTGATATCATTGGCAATCGCAATCTTACCAAATATATTTATGTATTAATCAAGCTTTTTTAGTTATTAAGTCTGGCTAAACCTGGAATAAAGCTTCATAATTTTAGTGTCCTGAAGTGAATTAGTAATGTACCTTTATGAGGCAAGTTTCACTGAATAATTTAGGGAAAATACATTTCATCTTTATAATGAATATTTAATTGTACATTATTAATTATTAACTTGACCTTTGCTTTTAGTATTTTAATCATTTTAAAAATCATCTAAATTTTTATTATTTTAATTTATGATTTATTTTAATATTTTAGTATATTGTAAGCATTCATTATACCTTTGATTTCATTATTAATTACATTCAAATCACTGTTTAAAAAATGTAAACAAAGCAATGGCCAGAAATCCGCAAAATTCTAAAATCCGCAAAACCTTTGGTCCCAAGCTGTGCGGATTTGAGGGAGTCTACTGTACTTTTTTTAAACTAAAATAAATGCTCCAATGTTTTATTTGCATTAAAAAAACAGTCATGAAAACAATAATTTAGTTTATGAGTTTGTTAAATGTTCATAGTAAATTTGACAAATTATTGGTAAGTAAAATCTATTATATTGTTCTTCATCTGCAATATGTAAAAGTTGCACAATATGGATAGAAAATATTAATTCTTACTTAAAAAAGTAAATATAAATAGATTTATAAAATAAATTTATTGACAAGTTTTTGTTTTATTTTTTGAAATCATAACATAAGTTGTCTGTGTATTGCACTCAGGGGCCTCGCTAAGGGGGGGACATGGGGGGAGCCCCCCCCCCAAACATTCGCAAATGTTGTTACATTTGGCAAATTTAATTAAAATTTTAATAAAAATTGTACTACATTTTCTATTTTTGATAGAATTTGCAAAAGTTACAACTCTAATTGGAAATATTATTAAACTTTTGACAAATAAGAACTGTATTACATTTTCTAAGTGTGGTAACTTGGCAAAATTATAAAACGAGTTGGCAAATATGAAAATTTGACTTGGCAATTTAAGGTCTTCTCCCCCACCAATAAAAAGTCTTAGTGATGGCCCTGATTGCACTTAATTTAAACTTATGTGTTTATGTGTAATGTACGTAGTCTTTATTTACGAAATAATTAAATTAATTCAAGAGAATATTATTTAACACAAGAATTTAGAATATCAAGTGATTTAGGATATCAAATGAATGTAATTTAACACACTATAGCTCATATTTCGAGCAACAGATGGCAGCTCTAACGAAATTTCATATGATTTCACCAGAAGTTATTAAAAAATTACAGATTATTAAATATTTATTTAATATTTAACACAATTAAAGATTTTAATTACAAATTTGGAGTTTAAATTTCACTAAATGCTCGTTGTAATGTCCATGTATTAATATTTTATTTATAGAAATGCGGGTAGAAAATTCATTATCAAAAATAAAACATCTTCCATATGGGAATTAGTTTTTTTAATTATTTCTTTCCCAACACTTTATTTTGTTTTTCGACTTTCACATAGTCCGTGTCACATCCATACATAAAACATTTCCGCGCCGCATCAAATTATGATGCAAAAATATTAATTTATGAACAAAATAATTACACAGTTGTATAGAATGTAATGTTAAAATGATGCATGTAGTGTGCACAGCGCCGCTATGCGGCCACTTCAGCGTTAGTGTCATGTTTGGTTGAGAGTTACCATAGGAGAAGTTTTTCCTTAGTATATCTCCCTGCTAAACTCTGTGCAATAGATAATGCTATTTTTATTTAGTAAACACTTATGACCTTTTTTAAATTTGTTTGCCATTTTTATATTTACTATGCTTACAATTTTTATATTTATAATTTTATTCTGATTTTATACTTACTAAATAGGTAAGACCACTGTAAATTTAATAAAATTTACTGTGAAGCATTAATACATAAAACACTAATGTATGTTTTAATAAAAAATGCTTGGTTTGTATTTTATTAGGTACTATTACTTATTAGGTATATTGTATTCCTTTCAAATTACAATTTTCTAGCTAGTTCACTACAGAAAATAGTTACAGAAAAGTTAAATAGAAGTATGATCCTACTGAGATCCCAAGACAATTTTTTTATATACATAAAGGCAATTTAAGGAACTTAAGAGAGTTTTTTTCTAATTTTAAAACATATTGAATTTTT
The DNA here is from genome assembly GCA_964019185.1 of Maratus speculifer. Classification (NCBI taxonomy): domain Eukaryota; kingdom Metazoa; phylum Arthropoda; class Arachnida; order Araneae; family Salticidae; genus Maratus; species Maratus speculifer. The sequence continues at coordinate 102,658,172 of OZ025293.1, forward strand.
GAAATCAAAATTTTAAATTTAAAAATTTAAATTTTAACAAACCAGTTTTGTAATATATTAAATTAAAGCCAATATAATTTCAAATAAAATGGTTCTTTTTTTCATGCATGTATCTCATTTCTAGCATGAGTTATGAGCATTTTTTTAAATGTTGTCAACAAGGTGAAAAAACTGTTTTTTCCTAACTTTTAAGATAAAAAATTTTAATCTACAATTTTAAGTTTCTTTCATATACCATAATTGCTGATGAAAATCGTAAACACATAGAAAATAGTAAAGTAATTTGCTTTGGTTCACTTGAAATGGAATGACCCACATTTCATTGTACAACAGCACAAATTAAATCAACAACTTTATTTTGAGCTTTTGAAAAAAGAAATATATGTGTGTGTGATTACCTGAAGAAGATTTATTCCTGACATAATTGCAAAGTTCTGTTTTTGCTTTAATTGGAAAGCACAACCATGAGAAAAATATAGAAAAATAGATATAATCTTGGAATATACATTCCCTCTGTTAGAATTTTACGCAGGAAAACATTTACAGAAAATTGGTTACAAGTTAAATTGTCTGAATAAGCCTAAGAAATTAATTTTTCCAATTGAGCCAAAAAATGCCAAGCTGGAATTGAACCAGATCCTTGGCTTACATTGCCATGCTCTACTGCCAATGTAAGTCAAATTTCTAGCTTTTAGTGTCCCGGCTTGGCCATTTTCTAGCTCAGATGGAATAATTAAATTTGTACAACTTTATCAATCAGTATGATTCTGTTAAAAATAATTGTAAATAGCATAGTAAATAAGATTTTACTTTGTGGCATCATACTAAATAAGAATTGAAAATATAGTAGCTTGTTGGTTTGAACAGTAGTCAAAAATTTCGTCTCGACATAAAAATGTATAGTTTTCAAGAAAATCTACTTCCATGATGACTCTTTCAGAACTGGTTATTATTATTATTATCATGTTGGAATAATTTTGTGTACAAATTGAGTGAATGTAGGGCACAGAAATGGATTTCATTGCTTAAAAAAGTTAATAAATATCAGAAATGGTTTCTTTGAATGTTACTTTACTAAAACTTTTATCAATATTTTGCTATTGGCAGTAACTTAAAAGAAGTTCTCTATAATGGACAATTTTAAATAACTCTTTGTTGTTATCTTCATAAATTATATTTTTGAATTCATAAGTTTTCATTTTTATGTACCATAGTAGACAAAGTCATTAAATCTTTCACAGGAATGTTTCATGCAGGAAATACATAAGTAACTAACTGTCTTATGAATTGCATGAATATGTTAGTGACGACAAATTTAGATATTCTGTAGATTTTCTATTGTTTTATGAAACTTGGCCTTATAGCTGCAAAGGAATGAAATTTATTAATCTTGAAAAAAAATTTTAAACAATATTCTCTTTGCAAATGTCAACTAGAATTGATGAAATCAGATCTTTTCATGCCTAGCTGATGTAGATTTAGCTGAAAAATAATCTCTTCTTAATATCTTCATAGGCATAAGATTCTCCATAGCTGTAAAGTTAAATATATAAATATAAATATTTTGTCCATTATGGAATCAGAAGGTTAATTATTTCTCTGCTTTTTCCTTTGTCTTGCTGAACTTTCGATGGCTCTAAGTCATTTCTTCCCTTTATCATATGTTTTATTTTGTTTCTTTTTCACCTTAATATATTCAGTTTCATTCTTATGTTTTTCCGTACAATTTTTTTGTCTCAGCAGAATTTTTCTTGCTTTTTTTTAAAAAGTCATGTATAAGAAGTAATATTAAAATCTTTTCTTTCTAGTATACTATCAGAATCCTTTCTTTATGAGTTACTTTAAAAATCTCTGATTACTCAGCAGAATTTATTAAACAAAGTTTTACAAAGCAGCAAATATCTGATTGAAGACCATGGGCTTCAAACCAAAAGATAGCACACAAAAATAACATGAGTTGAGATCTTTTAATCTGTCTTTAATAGCTTGTATGATTATTTTATAATCTTAAGTAATAATAAAAATAAATCCATTCATAAAAAAAAAAACACAGGTGAAACTATTTTATCTTGCTTAAAATGTACAAAATATTCTTAATTATGCCTAAAACTAATTCAACAACTGTTGTAATAACAGAGAAAACAACTAAACTTCAAGCATTGTGTTTGTTTTGATAGTAACACAGTTTTATGCCAAACTATAGACAAGTGTTATGTGTTACTCTTGTGACACAGACATTTTTTACTTTTGTGACAATATCCCAGATCCTATTCCATGTATAACATAACATAATATATATATATATTATATAAAATCTGTCTTAAAACTTCAAATAAAAGAATTAGAAATTTTGAGTAAAAATTTTACTGTAATTTAGGGAAGAAACGCCGCACCCTCAAATATTGACATCGTTTTGAAAAAAATCGTCATAAACGCCGCACCTGTCGTAAACGCCGCAGTCAAAAGAAATTATTTTGCCTTATTAAGGAGGCGATAACATACTCAAAATATCGCATAAATACGGCAAAAAATGTAATTATTAGACTAATTAAATTATTAAAATAACTAGATGTCAAAAAATATGTAGGAATAGAATATATTTATATTACTGAACCGATTTTCCAGAACTTCCGGATTGGGAATTTTTTCCTGAAATTTTTTTGATATGTTGTTTCTCTTACTTTAAATACATACTGTAAAATCTCAAACACGGTTCCCAATTTTGAACATATTTCATTTTCGAAATGTATATCAGTTTGTAAGCCCGCCACCAAAAATATTTTTTTCTTTAACAATAATAAAAAAGGAAAAAAATCCAAGCACAATTCGTTTCTGCAGGCCCAAACACATTTGACCACTTCTTGAAGTTCGGTGTCGGCTCGTTTGTTGTGGTGACGCGGTATTTTTTATCTTAATGAGTTTTGCAGAAAAAGAACGGTTGTTCGGCCAAAAAAAAAAAAAAAAAAAAAAATTCCGTCAAGTAGGGTTGATTGCTTATCTGCCGATTCTTTTGTTAATTCCCCTTGTTTCTATTATGAAGAAACCACAAGTAGATCCTATACAAAAGACTTCCCCACTTTTTACCAAGAATTCAGTTGAAGGGAAGAGTAATGCAATCTGAACGGAGCCTTATTCAGGTCTGTGAAGTTGGCCCCCTCACTTTATGGAATATAAAAACTGAAAACACCATTCGTTTGAGCGTCGTTTGAGCGCGTTTGAGCGACAAAAATTTTCGTTTGAGCGACAATCAGAAAAAAGTTATAAACAAAACAAAATTCAGGGCCTTCGTTTTTGTGAAGTTGGCCCCCCGACTTTTTCGGATTTAAAAACTGAAGACGGCATTCGTTTGAGCGTCGTTTGAGCGCGTTTGAGCGACAAAAATTTTCGTTTGAGCGACAAACTGAAAAAAGTTATAAGCAAAGTAAAAAACTAAGGGGGCCAGATTTTGTGAAGTTGGCCCCCCGACCTTTTCGGATTTAAAAACTGAAGACGGCATTCGTTTGAGCGTCGTTTGAGCGCGTTTGAGTGACAAAAATTTTTGTTTGAACGACAAACCGAAAAATGTTATAAGCAAAGTAAAAAACTAAGGGGGACAGATTTTGTGAAGTTGGCCCCCGACCTTTTCGGATTTAAAAACTGAAGACGACATTCGTTTGAGCGTCGTTTAAGCGCGTTTGAGCGACAAAAATTTTTGTTTGAGCGACAAAGTGAAAAACGTTATAAGCAAAGTAAAAAACTAAGGGGGCCAGATTTTGTGAAGTTGGCCCCCCGACCTTTTCGGATTTAAAAACTAAAGACGGCATTCGTTTGAGCGCGTTTGAGCGACAAAAATTTTCGTTTGAGCGACAAGCTGAAAAAAGTTATAAGCAAAATAAAAAAACTGAGGGGGATACATTTTGTGAAGTTAGCCCCCCCGACCTTTTCTGATTTAAAAACTGAAGACGGCTTTCGTTTGAGCGTCGTTTGAGCGCATTTGAGCGACAAAAAATTCAATTGAGCGACAAACTGAAAAATGTTATAAGCAGAATAAAAAACTGAGGGGAGTTCATTTTGTAAAATTGGCCACCCGACATTTTCAGTTTTAAAAACTGAAGACAGCATTCGTTTGAGCGACGTTTGAGCACGTTTTAAGGACAAAAATTTTCGTTTGAGTGAGAAACTGAAAAAAATTATAAGCAAAATAAAATTCTGAGGGGGACACATTTTGTGAAGTTGGCCCCGACCTTTTCTAATTTAAAAACTGAAGACGGCATTCATGTGAGCGTAGTTTGAGCGCGAATGAGCGACAAAAATTTTCGTTTGAGCGACAAACTGAAAAAAGTCATAAGCCAAATAAACTGATAGGGCCACATTTAAAGAAGTTGGCCAGCCGACCCTTTTTGGATTTAAAAACTGAAGACGGCATTCGTTTGAGCGTCGTTTGAGCGCGTTTGAGCGACAAAAATTTTCGTTAGATCGACAAACTGAAAAAAGTTATAAGCCAAATAAAAAAATTATAGGGCCACATTTTGTCAAGGTGGCTCGTCGACCTTTTCGAACTTAAAAACTGAAGATGGCGTTTGTTTGAGTAAGTTTAGCGAAAAAAAATTTCTTTTGAGTGACATTTAGAAAAAAAGTTATAAACAAGTGAAAATTCAGTGCTTACTTTTTAGTGAAGTTGGTCCCCCCCCCCCCGACCTTTTCAGATTTAATAACTGAAGATGGCATTCGTTTGAGCATCGTTTGAGCGCGTTAGAGCGACAAAAATTTCGACCGACAAGGGCCTGAAATCGCAGCTTGTTTAATGAACCTTATGATAATTTTTTTAAAAATCTAAATGTATGATATGTTTGAGCGTCCAAAATGTAGTTTTGGGTTATGCAAATTTTCATTTGAGCGGATATATTTGTACAGTGAATAAGCTTTCTTTTTTCCAAGGGGCTGAAATCATAGCTATTATATAGCCCCTTAAAATAAGTTTTTTCTAAAATTAACTGCATGATTCGTTTCAGCGTCCAAAATACTGTTTTGAGTTATAAAAATTTTCGTTTGAGCGTGTATATTTTTAGAGTTATTTATCTTTCTTTTTTACAAGGGACTGAAAGCATTGCCTGTATGCAGCCCCTTAAATAGGTCTTTTGGAAAACTAAATGCATGTTACGTTTGAGCGTCCAAAATATAGTTTTTTATTAAAAAATTTTCGTTTGAGCGGATATATTTGTACAGTAAATTAGCTTTTTTTTTTTTTTTTTTTTTTGCAAGGGGCTGAAATCACAACTTGTATACGTACCCTTAAAATATGTTTTTTCAAAACTGAACGCATGATATGCTTGATATGCTTGAATATATATATATGCTATATGCTTGAATGTCCAAAATACTGTTTTGTGTTATTAAATTTTTCATTTGAGCGGATATATTTTTACAGTAAATTAGCTTTCTTTTTTTTCAAGGTGCTGAAATCACGCTTGTATAGAGCCCCTTAAAATAAGTTTTTTGAAAAACTGAGTGCCTGAAACGCTTGTAATACTGTTACCAAAATACTGTTTTTTGTTATACAAATTTACGTTTGAGCGAATATATTTTAACAGTTATTTAGGTTTCTTTTATCCAAGGAGCTGAATTCACAGCTTGTATACAGTCCCTTAAAATAAGTTTTTTGAAAAACTGAATGCATGATTAGTTTGAACCTCCAGAATACTGTTTTGAGTTACAAAAATTTTCATTTCAGCGGATATATTTTTACAGTTATTTAGCGCTCTTTTTTCAAATGGTCTAAAGTCACATCTTGTATATATGTCACCTTAAATCACGTATTTTGAGAAAAAAAAAAAAAAAAGAAAGAAAGAAAGAAAAAGAAGAATCCATGACACGTTTTGGCTACCAAAATACTGCTTTAGCTTTGAATTCCTATTTAATTGGACATGTTTTTTATAGTTGTTTAGCTTTTTTTTTTTTTTTCTAAGGAACTGAAATCGCACCTTATATATACATCCCCTTAAAATAAGTTCTTAGGGAAACTGAATGCATGATACGTTTGATCGTCCAAATTACTGTTTTGCATTATAAAAATTTTCGTTTGAGCGGATACATTTTTATTGTTTTTTTATCTTTCTTTTTTCCTAAGGACTGAAATTGTGGCGTTTTTACAGCTCCTTAATATAAGTTATATTATATATAAGATTCCTGTATTTCCTTAATATAAGAGTCCTGTTTGAGCTGCAATATTTTCATATATATTAAACTATCTTTTTTTCTATGAGGTTCAAAATACTATGATGTCTATTCAGCCATAAAAAAAAAGTTAAAAATTCTGTATGCAGCTTACGTTTGAGCGTACAAAATAGTTTTTTGTGCGATAAAAGTTTCTGTCTGAGCGGCCGCAGTTTTACGACAAATATTTTTCATACAGAAAAATATTGTCACAGATTTTATTTTTCCATATTGGCTAAAATTAAATGTTTTATACGCTCCTTAACTTAACTATTTTGAAATTCTAGAAAGGACCATATGTTTGACTGTCCAAAGTAAAAGTTTGGAGAGATAAAATTTTTTGTTTTGAGCGGATTAATTTTGCTGTTACTAAGCATTCATTTTTTTACGGAGCAGTTTGCATACAGCAGCTTAAACTAATTATTTTGAAATTTTGAAAAAAAAAATTGCGTTTCTTTGTTCAAAGTATTCTTTTGAGCGATAAAAATATTTGATTGAGTGATAATATTTTCGCAGTTCTTTAACATTCCCTTTTTCCAAGGGGCCTAAAACCTCAATTTGTATCCAATCCTTCAAGTGAGTTATCAATATTTTCACAGTTAATGCATATATTAATTAAACATTTTCTGTAGGATGTAACTTTTATTAAATTTCTCTGAAATTTAAAATATGCGAGAATTTTTTTTATTACAATATTTTGTTTAGAGCTTAAAATACTAGGCTGGTTCTGGAAATAATCGCTTTTGAAATAAAATCCTAACTATATAAAGAAGGATATTTTCAACCCCATCCTTTGAAGTTTTTATTGATTCACATACACGTATTTTAAACTTCAAACACCGCCGAAGTCAACAACCACTTCCGACATCTTCCAAAGTACGGTGGTCATAGGGGAGACAAATGCACGTGGTCCTGACTTCGCTGTAAATTGCGACTTCTAATACTGGGGAACTATATCAAACAGAAGGGTGTTTATTACTTTGCGAATGTCTGGTAGAAGATTTTTTTCTTTATTTGTTTATACTGCGAGCCTATCACGGAAAGTTGTTTTGTAACAAAATTTCTGAAGGGTAGATTTTTAGTAAACAAAAAACAACATAACTTTTTAACATTATTTTATTTATTTATTTATTTTTAATATCTCGAGACCTATTGCCGTACCGATAAACGGAAAAAAGTGACTAGAAAAAAATAATAGAAGAGATACTTCGTTTTATCTTCATATCATTATACTTCACGCGCAAGACTATAGAATAAGTGTCTAATATTAGTGTCTTATAGCTTTGATTCGAACAGCTGAAAAAGCAAGAATCGCTTTCGTTTTCGACATGATTATTTCATTGTCGGGTATTTTTTGAAATAAGAGTTCCTTGACAAAATTTATGCCTCAGACGGGAACCGCTGACATGTCATCCCTTTCTATGTCAAACCATAGTATACTTTACTCATCTTTGTTAGAAACCGAAAGAAGGAAATTAAAAGGGACCGTATATAATTTAGCAGAGTGTCAACAATAGTTCTAAAGCCTGACCTTGAAAACAAAAGTTTAATTCCATTTCCATTCATATTATGTTCTAAAATTAAGGGGTACGGTGGAGATGAGTAGACTAGGTTTTATGAATTGATAGGACTCTTGCCTTTGCACTGAAACATTAATGGTTTTATTGTCCATTTTATCATTTATATATGCACTACAAGAAAATATTTTATTGCACAAATGAGAATCTTGGACGTTCAAATGTACAGTTTGCTCAGAATTTAAAAATATTTATTTTAAGGGGACGTATGCAAACTGTGATTACAGCCTTTTGATAAAAAGAAAGCTAATTTACTGTAAAAATATATCCGCTCAAACGAAAATTTTATAATTCAAAATAGTATTTTGGATGCTCAAACGTATCAAGCATTCAGTTTTTCCAAAAAAAAAAAAACTTATTTTAAGGGACTGTATACAAGTCGTGATTTCAGCCCCTTGGAAAAAAGAAAGCTAATTTACTGTAAAAATACATCCGCTCGAACGAAAAATTTTATAATTCAAAACAGTATTTTGTTGCTCAAACGTGTCACAGATTCAATTTTTGAAAATACTTCTCAAAGTGATGGTGTTTTTGAGTTTTTTATGAAATTCAAATTTTAAATGCTTTTATACAGCCTATGATTCCAGTCCATTGGTGAAAAAGCTTAATAGCTATGGAAATATTACCGTTCAAACAGATATCTTTATCTCTCAAAATATTATTTTGGACGCTCAAACTTATGATGTTTCTAGAATTTGAAATCAATTTGAGGGGCTACAGTTCCTTAGCGTAAATAAAGTTTAATTAGTTTGAAAGTATTGAAGCTTAAATAAAAAATTATCTTTCAAACTGGTATTTTGGCACATTAAATGCATCATTTCCTTAGAATTTCAAAATAATTAATTTAAAGGGCTGTATACAAATTGAGATTTTAGTCCCGTGTGAAAATACCACTGATGAAACAGAATTCTTTACTTCTTAAACGATTAATTATGATACTCAAGTCTGCGATACTTTCATTATTTAAAATTACTGAATTTTTCTGGTATGTATGCAAACTGAGATTTTTGTCGTTCGGAATTATATAAACTTCGTTAAGTTTGGAAGTATTTTCGCTCGTGCAAAAATTTTTGTCTATCAAGTGCGCTCAAACGTATGGTGTTTCCAGTTTTTTATTTCGTTAAATTCGAAGTGCCTACTTTATGTGTAAATTGTCATCCCGAGCTTTTTTTTGATCATAACTTTTTTTTAGTTTGCCGCTCAAGCAAAACTTTTTGTTGCTCAACCATGCTCAAACCTATGCTGTTTTCAAATTTTAAATCCCATAAAGTCGAGGGCCCATCTTCACGCAGTGGTGACCCCCATATTTTATTTTCCTTTTAACTTTTTTTCAGATTATCGCTCAAACGACTCTCAAACGTATGCTATTTTCTGTTTTTAATGTCTTTTATGTCAAGGGGCTAACTTCACGGACAAAAATATGGCCTTATCAGATTTTAATTTCCTTTATAACTTTTTCAGTTTTTCGATTAAATGAAAATTTTTGTAGCTCAAACGCGCTCAAACGACGTTCAAACGAATTCCGTCTTCAGCTTTTAAATCCGAAAAGGTCGGGGGGGCCGACTTCACAAAATGTGGCCCCTTCCGTTTCTTATTTTGCTTATAACTTTTTTCACTTTATCGATCAAACGAAAATTTTTGTCGCTCAAACGCGCTCGAACGACGCTCAAACGAATTCCGTCTTCAGTTTTTAAATCCGAAAAGGTCGGGGGGCCAACATCCCAAAATGTGGCCCTCTCAGTTTTTTATTTTGCTTATAACTCTTTTCAGTTTGTCGCTCAAACGCGCTCAAATGACGCTCAAACGAATGCCGTTTTCAGTTTTTAAATCCGAAATGGTCGGGGGGGGCAACTTCACAAAATGTGGCCCCCTCAGTTTTTTATTTTGCTTATAACTTTTTTCAGTTTGTCGCTCAAACGAATTTTTTTTCGCTCAAACGCGCTCAAAGGACGCTGAAGCGAATGCCGTCTTCAGTTTTTAAATCCGAAAAGTTCGGGGGGCCAACTTCACAAAATATGCCCCCCCTCAGTTTTTTATTTTGCTTATAACTATTTTCAGTTTGTCGCTCAAACGCGCTCAAACGACGCTCAAACGAATGCCGTCTTCAGTTTTTAAATCCCAAAAAGGTCGGGGGGGGGCAACTTCACAAAATGTGGCCCCCTCAGTTTTTTATTTTGCTTATAACTTTTTTCAGTTTGTCGCTCAAACAAAATTTTTTTCGCTCAAACGCGCTCAAACGACGCTTAAACAAATGCCGTCTTCAGTTTTTAAATCCAAAAAGGTCGGGGGGGGGGGCAAACTTCAAAAAATGTGGCCCCCTCAGTTTATTATTTTGCTTATAACTTTTTCTGTTTGTCGCTCAAACGAAAATTTTTGTCGCTCAAACGCGCTCAAACGAATGGCGTCTTCAGTTTTTAAATCCGAAAAGGTCGGGGGCCAACTTCACAAAATCTGGCCCCCCTAGTTTTTTACTTTGCTTATAACTTTTTTCAGTTTGTCGCTCAAACAAAAATTTTTGTCGCTCAAACGCGCTCAAACGACGCTCAAACGAATGGCGTCTTCAGTTTTTAAATCCGAAAAGGTCGGGGGCCAACTTCACAAAATCTGGCCCCCCTAGTTTTTTACTTTGCTTATAACTTTTTTCGGTTTGTCGCTCAAACGAAAATTTTCGTCGCTCAAACGCGCTCAAATGACGCTCAAACGAATGCGGTCTTCAGTTTTTAAATCCGAAAAGGTCGGGGGGCCAACTTCAGAAAATGCAGTCCCCTCAGTTTTTTACTTTGCTTATAACTTTTTTCAAATTGTCGCCAAACGAAAATTTTGTCGCTCATACGCGCTCAAACGACGCTCAAACGAATGCCGTCTTCAGTTTTTAAATCCGAAAAGGTCGGGGGGACAACTTCAGAAAATCTGGCCCCCTTAGTTTTTTTCTTTGCTTATAACTTTTTTCAGTTTGTCGCTCAAACGAAAATTTTTGTCGCTCAAACGACGCTCAAACGAATGCCGTCTTCAGTTTTTGAATCCGAAAAGGTCGGGGGGCCAACTTCACAAAATCTGGCCCCCTTAGTTTTTTACTTTGCTTATAACTTTTTTCGGTTTGTCGCTCAAACGAAAATTTTTGTCGCTCAAACGACGCTCAAACGAATGCCGTCTTCAGTTTTTAAATCCGAAAAGGTCGGGGGGCCAACTTCACAAAATCTGCCCCCCTTAGTTTTTTTTCTTTGCTTATAACTTTTTTCGGTTTGTCGCTCAAACGAAAATTTTTGTCGCCCAAACGCGCTCAAACGACGCTCAAACGAATGCCATCTTCAGTTTTTAAATCCGGAAAGGTCGGGGGGCCAACTTCACAAAATGCGTTCCCCTCTGTTTTTTACTTTGCTTATAACTTTTTTCTGTTTGTCGCTCAAACGAAATTTTTTGTCGCTCAAACGCGCTCAAACGACGCTCAAACGAATGCCGTCTTCAGTTTTTAAATCCGAAAAGGTCGGGGGGCCAACTTCACAAAATCTGGCCCCCTTAGTTTTTTACTTTGCTTATAACTTTTTTCAGTTTGTCGCTCAAACGAAAATTTTTGTCGCTCAAACGCGCTCAAACGACGCTCAAACGAATGCCGTCTTCAGTTTTTAAATCCGAAAAGGTCGGGGGGCCAACTTCACAAAAACGAAGGCCCTGAATTTTGTTTTGTTTATAACTTTTTTCTGATTGTCGCTCAAACGAAAATTTTTGTCGCTCAAACGCGCTCAAACGACGCTCAAACGAATGGTGTTTTCAGTTTTTATATTCCATAAAGTGAGGGGGCCAACTTCACAGGCCTGCCTTATTCCGATAATGTTGACTTCGAAAAACTGCAGAGCACTTGTTTTTCTTTGGAGTTGCTCTGTACTGGACCTTTTTGTAGGATGTTGTAACTTTTGAATAACTTATTATATTTTAATAAAAATTTATTACACAGTCTAATTCACTATAATTGCAACTTGTTGAAAATTTGAACGAAATCGGTAAAGTATCGGAGAAGATATCGATTTTTTTTTAATAATAAAAAGAAAACACGTTTTGCTTATCGTATCTTTCTGTTTTCTTTTTCGCTTGTTTGCAGCTCATTAATTTCTTTTTCCACACTCAAACATCGCGGTTTTGATGACACATTGACGGGGTCCTTTTTAAATATAAAAGAATAGAATTTAAATAATTTCTTTCTTTTTTCTTTATTAGAAAATTGTTTAAACTTTCTTGATTTTTTTTTTTTAACGTTTACGGAATATGCCTTAAAGTGCACCAATAAATATGTGTTATCAGTTGTCATAAGAAGGAAATTACAAAATTTCACTCCCTTTATTGGATAAATAATAATAATAAGTATTATTATTATTTAATGCAAATTATCATAAGAATGAGAACTGGAAAATCGTGCACTAATAGGGGATCAAAAATACAGTAAGTTTTTTTTAACAGAACTAAAATATACCAAATAAAGAGACATTTCAATTGTGAAATAAAAAAAAACTTTCCAATCAGCGCCGTGCGAAAGGGGGGGGGGGGCGATCGCCCCGAGCGCGAATATTTAATGGGCGCCAAATTTATACTATCAACGTCATTTTTGGCCTGTCAGAAAGAAAAAGTGGGGAAGGAGGCGCCAAAATGCAACTTTGCCCCTTGCGCAGTTTTCTGTTCGCTCGCCCAATACTTTGTTTCTACAACGAAGTGCAATAAAAGCAGGCATCTATTGTGATTGTCCCTTCTGGCTTACTCCAGTCACCGTATTTCTTGGAAAAGGGTGATTCATGATGTATTGCATTTGTTGATTTACGATCGGTAACATCGCAAACACGGGGGAAAAGGGAAGAAAAAAGTGATTTTTTTTTTTTTTTTTTTTTTGAAACACTGAATAATTTGATCAAAATTTTCGTAAATGCCGCATATATGAAAATTTTAACTTTTAAACTCGTAAACGCTGCGCCGTTTATTCCATAAATTAAGGTAACTAGTTTTTATAAAATTAAAACTTTAATATGCTTTCCGTTACTCTTGTGACATTTAATTATCAACTGATAAATAAAGTTAAAATTGCATTTAATACCTTAGCTAAAAACTTTTAACAATGTAGATCTGTCAGATTTAATAATGGCTTATTTTCAATGCATAATAATTTCATTTGATGAACAGAAGTTGAAAGCTATGCAACTCAATAAGTAAACTAGGCTCAGCTGTAAATTGGTTTTAATACTATCATCCCACCCATTTTTGTTAAAGATTTACTGTTATGAAAAAAAAAACCTTACAAATTTATAAACACAAACTCTTTTTCTTCTGCTGTAGACATTCCCCTATCATGGGTTAGCTGTGTTAAATCTTATTTCAGAGTTGTAATCTGTTATGAGTTCTCAGTAATTGCTAATGTTTTTAATGATCAATTATGACTTTACAGTGAGTGATTACTGCAAACTGTCAAAAATGATGGGTCTTATTGCTAATATATATATATATATATATATATATGCAGGCAATGGAATCTATGTGAAAACCATATCAATTACTGACAATTCAAAACAGATGATTTTTTCTTTCCATCTATAATGTAAATGTTCATGCTTTCTATACTTCAGTTAAACTTTAAAACAAAAATAAGTACAATGTTTCAGTATTTCAAATGTATTGGTTATATTTTATAAGTGAATTTTAATTGTTGCAACTTGAAATTTATGGCAAAATTAATCATTGAACCCTCTGAATTTACTCTTTTTAATCAGGTCAAAACTAAGAAATGTATACTTCTAAAAATATGCAATTTGCATTGCTTGGTGTTTATTCTATTATTTTAAAGAAATTCTAGTTTAAAAAAAAAATTCATTTTCATCCTTAATTTGCATTTTTTTAAACCTTTGCATAATTTCCTCTTATTTTTATGCTTGTTGTTTTTATCCCTGCAGTTTCCTATGGCATTTCAGGTTCAACAGTTATCATGTTCTTTTATATTTCTTCTTTTAGTTTTTCTTGTAGTTTTTTTTATTTTACCTTTGCAATGTTTTTCTTACTAGATTTACTGTAGATTATGTCTGTATCTATTTTACTACTTTAGTATTATTTAGCCTTTATATATTACCTGCTTCCTAAGTGAAGTTTTACTAGAAATAGAAAATACACTGTCAGACATACTATTTTCTGTACTCTGATCATCTTGTTTATGATTGTGTAAATAATTTAGAATAGCAGATAATTATATGTATCTTCAACAATGTGTCATTTTCAAGAGGTAATCATGTAACAGATTTTGGCCTTTTTTTTCTGACAGTTAGTTTATTAAAAAAAAAATATGGCTATGTTGGCAGTTAACAATATAATAATTGAAACAATGTACAAAAAGCAAAATCTTTCCAAAATACATGAAGTTTTAACTGAAATCTTTCTATTCTTAAATAGTTTAAGTACCATTTGTTCTTTTCCTTGCAAAAGACAGTTTAATCATTCATATATTTATTTATAAGAAACAAGTATAACTTAAGCAATGAGCAAACAGTTTCCTGCAATTATAGCCAAATTTCTTTATTTCTTTGTCTAAGTTTATTCAAGTGCTCAATTTTTTTGAGATGCATGTTGTCATCCAGGCTTTTTGTTTCACATTAAGATACAGGCAAAAGTTTTCAGTTTTTTGTACAAGATTTAAGAAATTTACAAATAATTAATGGACACAATTTTTCTGAGCCATCCATATTCATTGCTACTAAAATGATCAATCTTTCTTTGCTTTTCTTCCCATCACTACATATTTACTTCTTAAAAGTAAGTTTATCCAGCAAAACATAAAAGAATGCTTCATATTCATCAAAATGAAAAACATTGCAAGGTTTATACCTATTGAGAATGTCACTTATTAACTATTCTTTCTGCTCTTGTACACTATCAGAAACATCAGCACACATTTTTTTTTTTTTTTTTTTTTTCAATAAGATTATGCTTTAAGTTAAACCTTTGTAATCACTCATTGCTTTATTTTTCCTAGTTTAGTAGCAATTTTCAAATACACTTCTTTTAAGATAACCATGATATAGAAGCATTCGGAAGTCTGGAATATTTTAATAAAGTAAAAGCTTTCTCAAATGTTGAAATATGTTGCTACCTTCTCTTTTGATCACATCTTCTGCATAAAAAAATTTGGACCCTAAGATGTTCTTCTAGGTCATTCTCATTATTCCATGAGTTTTTGGTAGATTAAATATTTTCTATCAATTTATTTTTTTTTCCAACTGTTAAACATTTTTGTCTGGCTGACATGTTGTATTTGTAAAATACAATTAAATGAATGAAATGCAAACATTTTATGCATCGGTGACAAGTAATGAATAATGCAAAGAGCAACACATCAAATCTAAAACCATGCGATTTTCCTTTACTCTGCATGGAAGATTATCCACATTCAGTATTAAGGGGTGATGACATGTTTACCAAAAAAATGTATATAATGAGGTCGGTGATTGAAAAATACCCAGAGCCTTAAAACTCCTTTCCCTATTGGGAATGGGAAGGAAAAATCATAGAAGGACAGGATGTTTCACAATAAAAAGTTAGCTTCAATGTGACCATATATCCAATAATAGCCATTAGTTAGACCATGTAGGAATGTATTTTAATGTATAAAACCTGTTTGGTCAGTCCAGACTTATGAAAAGTGACTTTATGAGCAGGTGACAATATACCTGATACTGACTGTATTTATTGTATATGCATGCCAAGTTTTTGATAAGCGTGCCATTGGTTGCTAATTCTTGGCCAAGACTATTCCCCTCTCATTTTGCATTACAGAATTGAAAATTATTTTCTATTTCAGACTTAACCTGTTTGAAACATTGTAATTTTAAACAAATCCTTTGAAAAATATCAGCTTTGATACTGTCATTGGAATAATTAAAATCTTGTCTATCTTATTTGTTTTGAGCCTTAATTTAATGTTAATATTCCTCATTATCAGTAAATAAAAAAATATTCAGTTTCATAGCATGATACAGTCATTAAATTTAAAAAATAATTCTTTCCCTGTATGTATTACTTATTGCAAGAGTGTGTGAAGAGAAAACTGCACCCAGGGCAAAGTTTCAATTTGACGCCTCTTACCCCACACAGCTTTTTCTAGTTATAGGCCTAAAATGATGTTAATAGCATAAATTTGGTGCCACCTAAATTTTCATGTCCCCTTTCACACGGCGCTGGCTTATTGTATAAAACATAACAATTTGTAAAATATATACCATTTTCAAAACGCAGCTGATTCTCAACTTTGTTTTTTCTCTATATAAACATTGTTTAATCCATCAGTTTCAATAGCACCTATGACCATTTACAGTGAAATGCGATACTGATTTAAGTATTCTATAAGGATTTCAGCTTACTAATTTTGCACTCATTGTGTGTGTGTATGCTAATACAGCCTAAATTCCAGAAACTATTCCAAAATTATTATTCTTGAATGGCTAGTAATATGCTTGTATTTATTTGTAGTAGGTGTTTGTTCATCAAAAATCAAAGGAAATCTTTATCCTGAATAGTTTTTTTTTTTTTTCGATTTAGTTTATTTTAAAATTATACATTGTGCTTTTTTGTATCTATAATGATATTAACGAATGTAATATAGTCTTGATCAGTAGGTCTCTTAAATAAGTCAAAGTTATGAAAACGTTATATGCTGACCTATCTACGATTGTTATTATATAGTTAGCAATAAAAATTAAAACTTGTAATTCATGGCACAGGGTTGGATTTCTCCCAGGACAGTGGAAGAAATTGAAAAAAAATGGAAGAAATGGAAGAAACCACCAGAAACCAAAACAAATGCTCAGAGTTAAAGAAATTAACTATGTAAAAGAATTAAAGTATAATTACATGAAATTTAAATTGGAAAATTTAATTACTATTAAAAATATTATTTTTGCAAAGATAAGTTATTTTTTTAATAACAAACTTCAGGTTCAGCAGACATTATGGAATGGGTTTTTTTATTAATTGCTCCATTTATATATATAAAAAAAAAATACCTACAAATTGTTTTTCATATAAAAATATATTATTTTCATATAAGTATGCATTATTTTAAACTGTGCAACACAGTAAATAAATAAATTTGTAATTTTTTTTATATTTTTCATCTAGCATGAATATTTCAATGCTGATTTTAAAAGATTAGTGTTCTAAAAACATCTATGGGTATGTTAATGCTTTTAAACTATCCTTAAGTGTAGTGCTTGAAAAAAAAAATCATTTTTTGCTTTCATCCAATTTAAGTTGAGAAACTGATTGCAGCATCCTACTGCTAAAAAACTTTTTTGCTATACTATGTTGCATTGTACTGAGAAAAATAAAGATTTTAATGACTTTTTTTAATACAGAGAATAGACCGAAACAGGTTTTTAAGGCCAAAACCGAATTTAGGTGACCTCCCTACTTTTTGGCCGAAAATGATAACATCCAAATAAACTTAAGTAATTAAATTGTATGTTTTAAAGTAATTAATACATACATAAATATAATTAAATATATGTATAGTATTTATAATTATGTAAAACGTAATTTTAGTTTTAGGTATACACATCTTGATTTTTTTTCTATAATGATTTTTGTAATTGATCATTTTGTTATTCTAAAGAACTTTCTCAAAGAATATTTGAAATCTAATGCAGTTTAAACTAAGAATTTTCTATGAGATGATTGATAAATCATGGCTGATAATATAAACAATGAATTCATTGCAATACATTCATTTGAGCCGATACAGTTCAAATCAATAACTAATATTGAAATTTTCTGAAGGAAGAAACAAGATTTTTGGAATACTAAGTGTTTCAATCTGACCGAATTTTCGCCCATGTTTTTGGCAAAACTTAGATTTTGGGCCGAAAATGAAACTGTATTTTTGATTGATCTCTATTTAATATAGTAATTATTATACTTTATTTATATTAATAAAATTGATGTAAATTAAAAGCTTTTATTTAAATGGGTTTCATTCTACCATTAGTAAAGAATTTTTACTAATAACTACTAGTTTCAGAAATTTAAATCATAAAAAAAATATGTTGGTTAAATTGAAATTGATAACATTTAACTGATTTTGTGTATTTTGGGGGAAATTTCTTTTTAGCCAATCATTGAAGATCTTTAGATAAGTGTTGTGCATAATCTTGACTAAAAAACTGATATAATTATTAATTTAGCATATATACTTAATTAAATTTGTTTTGGTCCAGTGAAATTAAGTTTTTTATTAGATTATAAGGAAGAAGATATTTATTATATCTTACAAAATCGAAAATATGTGGTAAATTCTTAAAGAAAAACAGTTTCTTCCATTTCTTCCACTTGGAAGAAACTTATTTCTTCCGGACGGTTTTTTCTGCAGTTTTTTCCACTGCGGAAGAAACTTGCCAACCCTGTCATTGCAGTATATTGGCTATGGGTCAAAAGATTTGTAGAAGAAGCAATGAATATGCTAAATTCATTCAGAATTTTGACACCATTTCTGTATTTAAATGTATATAAAACTCTAGTCATTATGTTTAATATTTTAACCACAGGATTACATATTTTACTTTTAACTCTCTTTTTTCAATTTTTTTTAATGTTAAATAGCAATTCTATGCTCAAAATGTATAAAAACCTTCTTATAAGGCATGTTTAAAGCAAAGCAAATGTAAACATATAAAAAGTAAATGTAAATACATTAGCACACAATGACCATATACAATTATAACTCTTATCAGTAAATATGAACTTTAAATGGGCTCATGCAATATAAGCTGTTTTCGGCAAGTCAGTGAAATGGACATGCAAGTTGATGTTTCATGACTAATTAATCTATAGGTTACAACATTCCACAATTAATTAGAATTCCATTTTAACTAAAGCATTAAACTACTAAGAAATAAATACATTCATTTATGAAAATCTCAGGATTTTCAACATAAAAATCAAATTAAATTTTGCATCCAAAAATTTTAGGTTAAAGATCTTAATTTTCTACTAGCTTTTTATAATTTATTCAGTTTAATATTTTTTTTTTTTTAAATTAGGAATTAATCTTTTGATTATTTTTGTAGAAATAGTGGTACAAAAATATTTTAAATCTTGTTAAGTATTTTGGTAGAAGATCAAATCTGATATGTCGTAACTTTCTGCTGAGCTGGTATTATAATCCGGCAAGTGAGCCATATAGATATTTTCATTGATATTGTATCCTGCCACTCTAAAAGAAAAAATTAACTTTAATCTGCTCTTTTACATTATACTGTGATATATACTGCCTAGATATGTTTTAAGAAGCAACTAGTTTTAGAACAATTCTTTTATGCTCTCTTCTATTTGATGAAGAATCTGTATGATCCCCAAACTGTAGAACCATAACTTTTTTCTTTTAGAAGTATGTTTCTCATGTTGAAGGGAATTATAAAATTATTCTTAAAATTAGTTTTGGTTTTCTTTTTATTTGACTTTGTTAAAGGATAATAGTTTATTAAACTATTTAAAGGTTTAACTAATGTAAAAATTAAGTTATAGAGCTAAAGTTGAATCTGTAAACTTTGAAGGGCTTGGTAAGGTTAATGGATTGAGTTTTAAAAATTCAATAAGGTGTTTTTTGTTCAGTATCTGTTGCACAATGCCTAATTCTTTTCTCTCATGGTTGCAGATCATTTCTAACGGATTTATTAAGGTCAATAAAATGATTATTATCAACAGGTGACATAACACATATGAATCAAAGTATTCTTGTTTTATGAATACTGTGACTTTCTCATGTGTGAATTTATCTGATCTATCCTCCTTTTCTTCCTACATGCCTAAGTTTTGGAGGTGATTTGCTAACCTCATTAGCAAGGGATCTAAGTCATCTATTCTATAGAATTCATTTCTATTTTCATTTGAAGACTGCTTTATTGGTCAATTCATTTTTTTCCCTTTCTGACATCCTAGCCACTGAACACTTACTCATTTTCTACCTATCCTAATTTCTTTTAGTTAAAATTGATAATCTATTCTAAAAGAAGTAACTGATGGATAGTGGAAACTTCAGTAGATATATTTGATATTATTGCAAATTTCACTTCTGTGTATCCACAAATACTCATTAAAACATCTACCATGCATTCTTTTTCTGTAGCTGGCAAAAATGTACAGATCTGCATATTTTTTTAATGATCCATTCTTTTTCTTTACATCCAAAAAAAAAACATTTAAACTTTGAACAACACAATCTTAATTTTAAAATTTTCAGCACTTGCAACTTGAGTGCTACAAATGTGAAAAACCTGGTAAACAGCAAAAATTCTAGACAACAAGAAAAAAATAACCTGGCAAAGCACTTTTGAAAAAGGGAAAAAAATTTTTAGTAGGTCAATGTCTTTAGTAATATTTGATACGGATTCTATATCATACAGAATCTTGCATTGTGTTGGATTACCCAATTTTACATGACCTGACTTGACCTAGCCAGCAGTTAGTTTTGGGCTACATTCCTACCTTGGGTTGAGTAGCCCAATTTTATCCACTCATAACATAACATGTGGCTCAAATTATGCCAGTTATGCTCAGTTTTTTAGCTGTTAGTCAGAATAAATTAAGTTTTTGATTGAGGTTTAATTTTGATTCTTGCAGGTTAAATAAGGATTAACCTGATTTTTTTTTTTTTTTTTTTTTTTTTTTTTTTTTTTTTTTCCAAGATTAAAAAATACATATTTTTATATGAATGATTCTTTGCATGATTATTTTGTGACATGAAAGATAAATTTGATATTAACAATATTACAGAGATTTTTTTCTAATTTATATTAAATAACAGATTAATTTTATTTGATTGTGATTTTGGGTTCATGTATTTTGGGTTTGGATTGGATTCCAGATCAGTGAAAATTTTTTTGCCTGACTCTGGTCAGGGTGCAAGTCAGTGAATTTTTTCTTGTCAGTTTGCAGGTAGAGTATTAGATAGAAATAATAGTAATTAGATATTAAAATTTTGAATCTGATATAATCAATCCACTCAGAAATCTAGCTTTTGTTAAGTTGGTGTTTTTTGTATGAGTTAGGTTGACACTAATTGTTTGGAAGGGGTTTTGATTCTTGATAGTCTAGTAGAAATTAACCCAATTTTTAGGTACGTTCATAATTTATGTGAATACGTAGCACCTATAGTTGTCGTTCAGTCCATTGGCATATAATAATGCAAAAACTACCCATCCGAATCATTTGAAATTTAAAACACATAATTATTACATAATTTTGTTGAGTAATTTCAAATTTTATGAAAATCGGGTGCATAGATCAATTACAGGGACAATCAAAAGTATTCCATTACATTTCAGTCAATGGGTAAAAAAGTTTCAAATGCATTATCGTTTGAAATTTAAAGTACATAATTATTACATAATTTTGTCAATTCATTTCAAATTTTATCAAAATCTGATGCATATTTCAATTATAGGGACAATCAAAAGTTCTGTTACATTACGGTCAATAAAGAAAAAAAAAATGTTTCAAATGCATTTTAATGGTGTTACACTCATTCAAATATAATAAAATTGATATGCATCTATAAAGTACATATTATAATATACATTTTGCATTATCTGTGGTGCAAAAACATTTGCTAATGATTTACAAGGCCACACAGAAGTATTCCATTACATAATGGTATAGGGAGAACATTGTTTGGTGCTCATTTTAATTGTAATTAACTATTTACAATTTTATGAGATTGATATATGTGAGTGATAATTTTAAAACTTCGTTATCGTACAAACGCACCTCATTTGCTACGCTTCTCATGCAATTTCCAACTTGTTCTTTTTTTAAGAGCAGAATCTTGTTTTAAATGAAGTTGTATATTTGAATGTGAAAGAATATGCATCCATTAATTCTAGAATATTTTTCCATAAGTTCATTCAAACATCTATTAATTTCCTTTTATTTTGGATTTCATGTTCTCAGGTTAAAGTATATCTATTATGAATGGGATATGCAACCTGAGCTATGCAAGACTTCAGTTTCATATCTGCAATCTGTGCCAGCAGACATTGGGTATGATTAACCTGAACAGGACTGTTTGACATTTAAAATATTACATTCAAATCATTCCATCAAAGGATTTTTCCATGCTTGTAAGGAAAAAATGCCATTTAAACTCAATTCTTTCATTACCAGTATTGTACAATCTAAAACAGAAGAGAAAAGTTGATACATGCCATGCACAGAAGGGTTAAACAAAAAAAAGTCATTTGTATTCATTCTTTAGGTCTTTTCCGAAAAGTGTGAGAGAATATTCCAAAAACATACGCACCAGATAAAACATGTTGCTTACCAGCACAACCTGTTGAGCCTTACTTTCAACAGAATTAAATTGCACCATACATACACTCCATCGGTGATTTGGATCTTGACTGAAATAGATTCACTTGTCAACTGCCAATTTATACAAAAAAATAAGTTAAAAAAATTATGAGTAGAAAATTTATTTATTAGATTTAAGCACATATGAATGAATGCTGAAAATTCTTGCTCAGAATTGCACTGAACATGTTATACATTCATAGTGTTGCATAATTTTAATATTACCTTTATCTTGTTGCCCACAAAAGCAAAAAAAAAACTAAGTTTCTGAATCAAACATAAATGCTATTCACTTAAATTGTAATAGTTTTTGAGTACAGAAATAAGAGTAGTGTATTGTTAATATTTATTATACTCTGTAAAAATCCGTAAGTGTTCTAAAGTTAATTCTTAATAAATTCTTCAAAAAAATTATGAATTTAACTTCCAAATATGTTTAGAGTTTGATTATATAAATTTGGCTATTTTCAATTTCTAGTCTCCAAGTATGCCAGTAGAAAAGTTTTTTATTCCTGAAGCTCCCCCCCCTCCTCCTCCTCCTTCCTTTTTTACTGGTGATGCCCCTGATCCAGCTCTTGATAGGCAAGCCCTTCTGCAACAACTTAATCAGGGTGTAGAAATTACAAAAAGTAAGTAATTTCAATTTTATTTTGTTCAGGTGTAGTTAAAAGGTTTTCATTATGACGACCAGCCTTTCAATGTAGAATTATTTTTTCTTGGGGGGTTGGAGAATGTATGTATGTCTGTTTTGTAAAATGTAAAGGTTTATTAAGAAAAATGTTTACTTTTTTATATTTTTAAAATAGCTGTTACATATCTGGTATGATAGACTTATCAGGTTTTTGGTGAGGACTTGATTTGTGAAAGAAAAGCTCCTTTCAAATTAACAATTTTACCTATACATCAATTGGAATATTTAGAAAAATTTTCCTAATTTGCCAAAACACTGCTCATTTATTTTTCTGCAGGAAGCTACTGATTTGCCCATATTTTTAATGTTTTTCGTTTGAAATGACTCCAATTTTAGACATGCCACTGTGGAATGCTTTTTATTTTATACAAATAATGTGAATGAAACCTTTTTCATATGAAATTCATACCCAAGTTAGTTGGTTGACTGAAAGTCACTTTTTAGAAGTGAGCTCCCTCCACCAAAAAATTAAAACAGAATAAACAGTGCTTCTCATGTTAATGTTACAGATGCTGTTCAGATTGCAATGTGTTATTAGGCTTATCTCCATATTTCATTATTTATCATATAAAATCAAATTTTTGAAAGAATATTAAATATATGTATTTTTCAAATGTGTGGTGTTTTCTAACATTGGTTATATGCATTCCAGTTCTTAAAAAGAAAAATATTTTATGGGAAAGTGCTATAAAAAAAAATTCTTGCAAATAAAATTTGGCATATATTAATAAATTCAATGTTTAAGTTTTGATTACAGATTTCAATATTTATAATTCATGAGAATATAAACTTGTTTATCAAAAGGGTGCTTTCTTTGCACAAAATTGCAGAAAAAAGAAACTTAAGAAGGTGATCATTTTGTCAAGTTTTGTATTTTTAAAAACTTACTTGTATTTAATGTTAAATATTC
Organism: Maratus speculifer; assembly: GCA_964019185.1. NCBI lineage: Eukaryota > Metazoa > Arthropoda > Arachnida > Araneae > Salticidae > Maratus > Maratus speculifer. The sequence continues at coordinate 102,681,903 of OZ025293.1, forward strand.
TGATCATATCTATAAAAGACAGGCATATTATTTTGTAGAACCATGATTTTTTATTTTCTGAAAAATTTTAATAGTCATAAAAACATGAAAAGCAGATATCGCCAATTAGTTAAAAAAAATTGGGTCACAAATTTTAGCAACTATTTCAAATTTTACATCAAAATACTCTATTCTATTCTTCTATATCTAGAAATATAAATGTCAGCATTTATATGAAATTCATTTATTAAAAGTAAATATGTTTTGCATATCCTTTTTTGTGAACATCTTTTTGTCATTGTGTTAAATTTGTCAGAAATCACATTGAATCTGCTACTATTTTCTTTCTGTAAATTTAAAAAAAAAAAAAAAATTGGTATTAAAAAGCCTTAATTTTCATGCATGCTGTATAAACTAATGTAATGCAAATTCAGTGCTTTTTAGTACAGAATTTGGTGATGTGCTTTTTCAAATTCACCAGTCTTATTTAAGTGAATTTATTTTATTTTTGGTTATAAATAATCTATTCTATTAATGTAATAATGGTTGATTTGAAGTTCAAAAAACAATTTTAAGTTATATGCCATTTAGTAATACACAGCTATTTGCTACATATGGTTTTTAGCAGATTCTGCAAATTAGTATCAGTGTTTCACTACATAAGTAAAATTTATTTCCCATAAAATTTTAGTTCTGTGAAAATATTCACCCACATTGCAGTATTTGGGATTCATAGACCCAAACATGTCATGCAACTTTTTCTTCTGTGCAGAAATGTGTGTACTTTTGTGTTGTGTTGTTGCTTTTGTACTTATTTATTCTATTTTATCTGGGAAAAGCTTAAGTTTTATGAATTATTAAATATGAGTAAAAGAAAGAACTTTTAGATGTAGTCAAAGTAATGCACCATACTAGCATCCACATCGCACCCCTCACAATGGCTCATTTGTGATCACGACTCTCGTGAATTTTAGTGTGTTTTTAAGACAGCTGCATATTAAGGTTGTTGTATCAAGCTGTTATTTTTCTTTTGTTTTCACAAGCATGTGCACTCATATGTTCATTAGTGATTGTAACATTAATGAATTTCATTCATTTGCTATTACAGCTTTTAATAATCTGTCAAAAATTCAGTATTTTTTTAAGACTGCTGCACAATGAGATTGCTACATCCATTCATTGGGGGCTCTTTTATGAGTGCATAGCACTCATACATTCATTAGTGGTTGCAGTGCTAATGAATTTCATTCGTTAGTGATCACAGCTTTTGTAAATTCAATGTGTTATTGAAACTGTTGTGCAAGAAAGTTGCTGCATTCAGTGATTTTTTTTTTTTTATGAGCACTATGCACTTGTGTTCATTATTGATTGTGGTGTTAAAGAATTTTGTGTATCTGTGATTGCAGCTTTCTCAGATTTTGTACATTTTTTAGTCTTTTGCATTCAGTGATGCTGTTTGTTTTGGTTTTCATGAACACTATGTGCTCCTTAGTTCAATAGTGATTGAGGCATTAAAGAATTTTGTTTGATTGCTCTTTCATGAATTTAGTGTTGCTGTGACTGTATCTAATGTTTTTTCTTTTCCCTCATGAGTGCATTGCTATGCACTCATTCATTCACCGGTACAAAAGATATAAATATTAAAAATATGTATAACTTTATATATATACACACACGCATATGTAAAATTACAGAATTATATCAAAATTATTGTTAATATAAAGTCTCTTAACTGTAATAAGATCAATAAGATAATAACAAATGATCATTTGGTCATTTGTACATGAATATCTAATGTGTAAAACCAACTGAACAAATAACCATATTTTCCCTTTAAATAAGGAATTTCTTAAATGCATTTGTGATGTGGGGCTGAGGCCCAGAGTTGATACTGTTATGCAATTTTTGATTGAGGATGACAGTGATGACAAATTCAAAAGTTCAGAAATTGTTTAATTCTGGCTGAAATTATGTCCTCTAATTTGATTGATTATTTAATTATCAGTCAAAAATGAGTATACTGTAAATTTACTGAAAAAAAAATCATGCTTGATTAAAAATTTGTTACAAAAATATAATCATTCTTAAATTGCATTCTTCTATTTAGTTAAGGGAACTCTTAAAATTTTCACATCAACGTAGTGATAAAATGGGTGTCTAAATATAGTAAAGTCACCATGTGTGCTTGGATAAGATTGCTTACAGCACCCTCTAACATTAAAATTAGGAATATACATTACAGTCTTGCAATCTACGTAAGGTAATGTTGGACTTCTTTCTACTCAACCTTGCAATTTTTGTCTTTGCTCTGGCACACAACAGTTACTTTATCTTGACTATAAGTAAATAATTCTAAATTCTGTCTTTCTAAAATTTTCTCTACCTTTTTGCTTCCTATTAAACATGTGGATATTTTAGGTGTTATAGCAAAAAGGAGAATTTGATTTTTTAATTTATTTTATTCATTTATTTTTAGCTTTTCTTTTAGTTTTCTCTTATTAAATAGCGTATTTGAGAGTGTATGTCTTTCTTAAATATTTTCATAATCATCATCATAGCCACATCTAAAGTTTATTCTCATCCCTGATGTTACGTTAAAGTTACATTTTGTTAACTTTCTTATTTATTTTCCTTCTTTTTTTCTGAAAAAAAACTTTTGTATGACGTATTATATAAAATATTTTTTTAATCACATTTAAACTGTTTTATATCAATTTTTCAACTATATTTTATAAATTATAAAATAATTATGTCCTGTAAATCTATATATAAAGGGTATATAGCATCTAGGGATATATAGCTAGATATAACATCTTTTTTTTGGGGGGGGGGGAGGCTAAAAATGCTTAAGTTCTGCTCTTTTTGTTCAGTTCTGTTTTATGCATACTGCCTTATATTCTTAAATACATAAAAATTTCAGGTTTGAAACCAGTTAATCGTAATGCTCCTAAGTCAGGTTCTGCTCCTTCTCATCCAGCTGGTGCTCGTTTTGCTCAAAAAAGTGCTGTTTCTGCCCCTTCACATCCACCTGTATTTGTTTCAGAAGGAAAAAAATGGAGAGTTGTAAGTACAGTTTTAACTTTTAATGTCAAACATATGTAGTATTATCATTGTATCTTATGTAATTTAATCTTATTTTATAGGAATATCAGAAGAATGTACAAGCTATGGAACTTAATCCTACTGATAAATCTGAATCCCTTGCCATGTTTAAGTGTGAAAATAGTTTACTTGAGACCAAAGCAAAAATGAATGCTGTGACTATTGGTAAGTTCTTGTGTACTATAATGAATTATATGTTTGTTTATTTATATACATATGATATAGTTCTTTTTACAATTTTTTTTAATCTTTATAGATAATTGCAAAAGATGTGTTGTAGTTCTGCAAAGTATAATATCTTCAGTTGAACTCATACGCTGTGAACGGCTTGAAATCCGATGCATGGGCAGCTGTCAAAATGTTACCTTAGATAACTGTGATTCAGTGCAAGTCTTCCTGAATGATTCTTCTGCTAATTGTGAAGTGATAACCTCCAAATGTACATCAATAAATATTTGTCGTCTCACTGATAATGGTGATTATGTAAGTATAAATTTTAAGCTTAAATACTTTTCATTTTTTATATTCATTATTAGGAAGGTATGTAAATTATTGACTTATTTGAATCTGCATATAGCAGATTTATATTAAATGGAGATAATTCTAAAGAATTTAAACTATACTAGTTTATTAAAAAGGAAAAAAAAATCTTTTTAATTATTTTAATCTGTTCTTAATATTTGGGACATATTATACAGGATGCTAAATTCAAATTATTAAGTAAAGGGAGGCTTCCCTTAAATATTAAGTGCTAGGAATGACAGTTAATTGGTAGGGAGAGAAGGTTGCAGTACTACTAAGCTTTCTTTTCTGTTTATGCATGCCATATGATTTTGTTATTTTTTTCTACTTTATGCCACAGATAGCATGTTCCTACAATTCGTACATCTGCTAATTTTTAAAGACAATTTTCCTAAATTACATCAAATTTGTTTAAACTTTGCTTATAATTTTGGGTTCTTAGTGCTAAATTTACGTTCACAAATCAAAAATTCAGTTGCAACTAGAAATAGAAATGCCCGGAAAAAGTTTTACAGTTTTAAAGGATTATTTTTTAATTTTTCCAAAGTGGAAAAATTGAAATTTTATTTATAAAATAATATATTAAAAGTTTTAAAATAGCTACATTTTTGTACTTTTTATTATGTTTATTATTATGTTAAATGTCACACATGAAATCATTAAAGTGGAAGATCTTATCTCTAAGCAGAAATATCTTTAACAAGACTTGAGTCCTTTAAAGGAATTTTCACAACTTTGTCTCCTTAAAACACAAGACCCTTAAAAAATTCTCTCTTAAAAATAGACATTGATTTTATTTATTTAAATCTCCAAATTGAATCTTTCACCAAAGCAATGAGTCAAGGAACTAAAAAACAACATATAACACCTCATATCATCAATGAAACTTACCTAGTTGTACACATTATATGGCAAAAGATGACCGGTCACTTACGATTTTAGACACTGTTAAACAGCTAGAAAAATGCATGAGGAATTTTCCTGAAACTCAGGTTTGTAAAGAGAATAGGGCAGGTCATATATTTCCGTGATGATTTTTTCCTCGAAACCAGATAGGGGATCACCAACAAATTGAAAAACAACAAATATCTTTTGTATAATCCTGTCAAAACTAATGTAGAAAAAGCATTCAAACTGTAAATTATGATTAAGTGGCTTTTGTGATAATTTGTGTTCATTTTTATGGGGATAGTATGTATCCTCTCGGAGAAATTCAGGTTTTCATAAAAACAATCAGAAGTTTTTCAAAGTTGTTTGCTTATAATTTGCAGATTTCTTAATATAAAAAAGTTCTTTTCAGGAACTATGATAAACAGCATTGTACATACCTGCAAACAGAATTATAAAGTACCCTGCATTTGGAATTAAAAAATACAATGGAATTAAAAAATTGTATGAAAAATGTGCAGGTTACGCTAAATGTTTCAATGCACATGCCCAAGTAGAACTAAAATAAAAAGTGTGTAATGTGTTAGCTAAATGTATAGAGCAACTTTTGTAAGTGTCATAGCTTGAAAATTCTGAAAATTATCGTTGATAGAATAAGCTCAAAATCTGTTGTTCCCAAAATAAAGCAAAACGATAAAGGACTGTATCCATATATCTATTGATTAGTGCCAATGTAGCATACACAATATTGCATATGCTACTATATTTGGAGACATCCCCTCATCTTTTTGCTTCCTTTTGGGAATAACTGATTTTGAGCTTATTCAATTGACGGTAATTTTCAGACTTTTCAGACTGTTTTTGAGATTTTTACAAAAGTTGCTCTATACATTTAGCTAACACATACAGGGTGTTTCGCTACCAGACCGACAAACTTTGAGGGGTGATAGTAGACATGAAGACAAACATTATTAAATAGGAAACCATGGGGAGCAAACATCTTCCGTAGGAGCCAGGGGCCATTAAAGTTTAAGGTCCAAAACTTCAAACAGTTATAAAAAATGGAAAAAAGGGTGGATTCATTTGCAGTTTTCGCTAAAATCATTCTTTATATCACATTTTGTTTGTAAAAAAATTTTAAAGATTACGTTCAAAAATTGTCGATAGAGGGCGCTTTAGACTTTAGAGTAACAAACAACTACTTTTTACCCTTATTTTGTGCACGCAGTTGAAATTATTCTAAAGTTTAGACTTTAACTTAAATTTTAATCCCAAAATCGGAAACATTGGGATCGGGTAACTGGCGAAAATTTAACTGTTAACAGAGGGGCGTATTTTAAACATTCATAAACATTATACAAACTGATCGATTTTGTTGCGGTTTGCATGTAGTTCATTCCCTTGGTAATTATTTTATTCCAAATGACTTACAGCTCTTGTGTATCCATTTTTTGGTAGAGGGCGCTTCTGACACATCTCCGACATTTCAATGGCATTACTCGTGTGTTTTACTACCAGACCAACATACTTCCAGGAAGTGTTAGGGATGAAAAGTGACTCGGAATCACATAGTAATGTAACATTGAAAATGCCTTTTTAGCGAGCTGTGGTTAAAAGAAGCAGAGAAAAAAGCAGCAGAAACAAGTAGTAAAACAGCAACACGTTAATGAGGCAGAAAGCAATTTAGTTAAAGGTTTTACTACAAAAGGTATCCGAAATTACGACCAGAAGTAGTCGGGCATGCTTGACAGCAGCGTCGCATGCAATTCCTTACGCTTTGAAAGATTCCTGGCATCTCGCATATCTTTCTGGCAGCTACATAAAATTCGAGCTGACAGGTCTTCCACTGACGGTACAGGAGTTTCATACATTCAACTTTTCATTTGATCCCAGCAGAAGTCCATACAGATTCAGATTTAGATTGAGCCAGATGATGTTGGGGGGGGGGGGGGTACCAATTGGTTTGAGCTCAACTAGCCCCACTCAGCAATGTTTATTAAAAGAAAATACAGAACAATTATACATTAATAAAATAAAGGTAGGTAACAAAAAGTAATTGATATAATGAAGTAGGTGCGACGATCTGGCAGGCCAACGAACTGGGCCACCACTACCTATCCACCGCTATCCACATGTTACGTTGAGGTGTCTGCGAACATCATTGGTAAAATGTGGAGGAGCCCCATCGTGCTATAGAATGGTGCAACGAAAGAGGAACATGTGCTTTTGCCAGAAGTTCAGACAGAACGCGTTGTAGAAATATCAAATGGCTTTTTTCTCTGCTTATTTAACCACAGCTCGCTAAAAAGGCATTTTCAATGTTACATTCCTATGTGATTCCAAGTCGCTTTGCATCCCTAACACTTCCTGGAAGTATGTTGGTCTGGTAGTAAAACACACAGGAGTGATGCCATTGAAATGTCGGAGATGTGTCGGAAGCGCCCTCTATCAAAAAATGGATACACAAGAGCTGTAAGTCATTTGGAATAAAATAATTACCAAGGGAATAAACTACACGCAAACCGCAACAAAATCGATCAGTTTGTATGTTTATGAATGTGTAAAATCCGCCCCTCTGTTCACAGTTAAATTTTCGACAGTTACCAGTTCCCAATGTTTCCGATTTTGGGATTAAAATTTAAGTTAAAGTCTAAACTTTAGAATAATTTCAACTGCGTGCACAAAATAAGGGTAAAAAGTAGTTGTTTGTTACTCTAAAGTCTAAAGCGCCCTCTATCGGCAATTTTTGAATGTAATCTTTAAAAAATTTTTACAAACAAAACGTGATATAAAGAATGATTTTAGCGAAAACCGCAAACGAATCCACCCTTTTTTCCGTTTTTTATAATCGTTTGAAGTTTTGGACCTTAAACTTTAATGGTCCCTGGCTCCTACGGAAGACGTTTGCGCCCCATGGTTTCCTATTTAATAATGTTTGTCTTCATGTCTACTATCACCCCCACAAAGTTTGTCGGTCTGGTGGCGAAACACCCTGTATACAAATTATATTTAGATTATGTTCAGGCATGGACAGGGAATCATTATCTAATAAACTTGCTCATTTTTCATATAATTTTTATTATTTTTTAATTCTGATTTCAGGGTATTGTGTACACTATTACTTAATTTTTCTGAAAAGAACTTTTTTTTTATATTAAGAATTCTACAAATTATACGCAAAAATCTTGGCAAAATTTGGGACTCTTTTTATAAAAACTTTCATTTCTCAGAGTTACGTGCTATCCTCGTAAAAACAAAGTTTATTAAAATAAGCCTTTTTAATCATAATGTTTTTGCTACATTAGTTTTGACAGAGTTATACAAAAGATATTTATTCTTTTCAAGTTTGTTGGCATTCCCCTTTTGAGATTTTAGGAAAACATTTTTGAGAAAATATGACCTATATTATTCTGTTTACACATCTGGAGTTTCAGGATAATTCCTCAAGTATTTTTCTAGGTATTTAACAAAACATCTAAAATCACAAGTGACCAGTCATCATTGGCAATATAGTGTATGTATGAAAGACTTTATTAACTAAAATAGGAATCTAAATAAAAAGGATACTTTCTAATTCACCAAATGCCAATTACACTTTTATAAGTACATACAAAATTTCACAGTTTGGACCCCCCCCCCCCAAAACTAAATATATTTTTACAAGAAATTGAATTATAACACTAAGAAAAGAAAATGTAATGTTACAAAAGTATAGAATTTTAAAAAAAAAGTTTTTTTGAATTCTGATTGCTATAATAATGAGAGCTGCAACAATTTGTTTCTTTAAAGTGGCATCATTTATGTACTTAAGTCAACACTATGTACATGGAATGCATAATACATTTGTGCATGCATATTTTTTCAAACTGCAGGGATATTGTCTGAAACTTATGAAGTTTTTGTGTTTTTTAAATTAGCTTGATTGGTAAATAAACAAATTATAAGTAAAAAATCATTTTATCTGAGACATGATAAAATAAACATTAATTATAAATAAAGTGTGAATGCTACTGTGAAAATTCAGAGACTGAGAAATTAAATTTTTAAAATCAGGCCTTGCCTCTTTTATTTGTAATATAATCATGTACAGTGAAATTTTTTTCAGTGTTCATAAATTAAACATTTTTATTATTATTTAATATTCTTGTAGGGAATGTAATTCATTTGGGAGAAACATTTGAGAAAATTCATTTTTTTTTTTTTTTTTTTTACTTTTCTTATTTTTTCAGAAAAAAAAACAGGAAAAAAGTTTTTTCCGTCACTTTAAATTTTCTGGAAAAGTTACATCTCTAGTTGCAACTGAAGTATTCTAAAATGATTACTTTCATCTCCAAATAACTTCATTTGTAATTTGTATTTCCAGATAATTAAAGTAATATACTTTGTAAAATCACCATAAAATTAAAAATAAATTAGGGTGGATTTCGAGCTACAACAATAACAGCTCATCTTCAGCCAAGGATGATTCTATTCCGAAATTTCCAAAAATTTGAAATTGGGTCATCAGTTCCACATAGTTGCCAACTAGTATGATTTTGCATGTGGAAAAAACAATCGCAGAGAAATGCAAATTTCGTGAAAGGTTCGCCGAAAAAGCACACATTTCGTCAATGTTTCGTGGAAAAACGACGATTTCGTCAATGTTTTTGCCAACTATGTCAAAAGATCGCTGAAAAATGCGGATGGCGAGAAAAACGGCAATTTCACCAAATATCTTAGATAAAACGCTGATTTCATCTGAAGACTGCGGGGAAAATGTTGATTTCATCTAAAGATTGCGGATAAAAACCCGATTTCATTAAAAGATTGCTTGAAAAAAATGCCGTTTTCGATAAAAAATCGCCAAAAAATATTTTGTCAAAAGATCTTTTGAAAAAAAAGGCCGATTTCATTAAAAGATCACTGAAAAAAATGTTGCTTTTGTCATAAGATCACGAGGATAAAACGCCGTTTTCGAGAAAAGATCACGTAAAAATGCATATTTTGTCTAAAGATCATTGAAAAAATGCAGATTTCATTTAAAAAAAAAAAAAAAAAAAAAAGACACACAGGAAAACGCCGATTTCATCAAACTATCACGGAAAAACCATCGATTTCGACAAAAGATTTGCAATAAATTGCCTATTTTGCTAAAATATCGCTACATAAAAATAAAAAATAAGATGTGCCAATGAAAATTAATGGGGGAGGAAAAAAACCTATTTTCATTGTAAAGTTCATAAAAGTTTTTTTTCTTTGTTGTATGACAGGGAGAGGGGATGAGGCGGGAGAAAGTTTCATACTATAAAGTAAGTAAATCTGTGTATCTTGGTAAACAAAATTCTGAGTCATACCACATTAAATCAACATAAACTAACATCTTAAATGTTTCAACAAAATTCATGGTACTCAATAGAATTATAGTATAATTATAAATTAAAAATCTAGATGTCAAAAGATTACAGGGTAAAAATGTAAAACAGCGGAAATTTCTAAATTTATTAAAAATTCATTGCCATTATAAAGTTTGTGATAATTGCAGAAATTATTTCATGTAATTTCAACTGGTTGAACATATATGATCCCTGATGATGAAACTCAACAAACTATTAAGGTATTCCATCAAATAACCAAATTAAAGAATAAAATTATCCACCATAAACTTATATAACTTTTTAAACTATGAAAACTGCACTCATAGTGTATGCATTTATATATTGTCACTTATATGTACATAAGCTTGATAAACAAAATAGCATTTTATTTATTTATTTTTTATCATATGGCAATGCAGTATAACTTCTTTAATCCAGAATCACCGCGATTACAGCAAGTCCGGATTATAGAAAATTCTGGATTACAAAAGTTTAGTAACTAAAATTCATGTAGATTAATGATAATTCTGATATCTCTTACTACAATGGCTATACAAAAATGTAAGGAACTAGATAATTGAAAACATTGAGAAAAATCAATTCAAAATGCTCATAAATGAATGTTTTTTTAAAAATTATGTAAATTTTATGCAGTGCCGCCATCTGTCGTAGACGTTAAAAACAACAAATGTACGATTTAAAAAAAGAACTGATTTCTGATTTATGAATACTTAATAAATAATGCACATCACAAAAATAAGACTTGTCATGAAAAATATTGAAAAATTAAATTCTAAACCCAAAAATAATTAAAGTGAGAAATTTAAGACTTACAATTATAATTTAAAAATCAACCTTATAATTACAGTAACATATTTAAAATTGTGATATTTAAAGCTAATGTTAAAAAAAATTTAATTTTTAGCAATTATATGTATCAAAGTAAGTCACAAGTTAAATACTTAAACGAAATAACAATAATAAAAATCCAATTTTGTGATATTTTCGCGACACCTTATTATCTTTAGGGAAAGAAAAATAGTGAAATTACCATTAATCATGAATGTTAAAAACTTAATATCTAAAAAGACATGTATAATTATTACGCATGTAATTTAGAAAATTCTTAGTAGTTTTCAGGCATGAGATTCTTCCACGGATCTGCGATTTTCTGCTTTTTTGTCATTTTCCGCATTTCCGATTATTTTATATCTTCAAGGATTGCTTTGGAAAAAGGCGATTTTTGTCAAAGTATGGTGAAATAAAAACACGATTTTCGTCGAAAGGTCTCAAAAATAGCTATTTTCGTCAAAAAATCATGAGTCAAACACCGTTTTCTTCAATAATCGCAAGAAAAACGCGGTTTTCGACAAGACATCACGAGCAAAACACTATTTCGTCGAAAGATCAAAAGAAAAATGCAGATTTATTTCACCGAAAGATTACGAGAAAAAAGCCATTTTCGTCGAAAGATTGCTGAATAAATGCTTTTTTCCTTGAAAGAATGCTATTTTCGTCAAAATATGAAAAAAATACGGTTTTCGTCGAAATATTGCAAGGAAAATGCGGATTCCATCAAAATATCACAAGATAAACACGGATTTCGTCATAAGATTGCGAGAAAAACACATATTACATCAAAAGATTGCTAGAAAAATGCAGGTTGTATCAAAAGATCGAGAAAAAAAAAAAACATGATTTTCATTAAAAGATCGCGTTAAAACCGTGATTTTCGTCAAAAGATAGCGAGAAAACCGTGATTTTCGTCGAAAGATAGCGAGAAAACTGTGATTTTCGTCAAAAGATTGCAATAAAAACGCGATTTTTGGCAAAAGTCTTAAGAAATATAGGGTGGTTTGGTAAAACCACCAGGCCTCAAAGTGTAAAGAAAGACAAAGATAGTGACTTCTGAATAAAAATGGCCAAGTTAAAAACTAAACTATTTATTTAATTAAAAACATAATAACAGATGAACTAAGCCTTGCTACTTGCAAAGGCATAAACTAGTGATATACTGCAGTGCACATCACCACATTGTAAAGCAAAAAAAAAAAAGAGACTCAGCTCTTCAACAGTACATATAATGCTTTCAAGCAGCTCAAGGCATGTGCAGTCTCAGCATCCAATCAGGAGCGGCACGTGGCAATGATGTAATACATACACAATGAATAGACACTTCCTGCAACCGGAAGTTACATCAAAAGATAGAAGGAACTAGAAACATGAGAGATTGTTTACTTTAGACATTGCGCATCGGCGATATTACGATTGAGATCGATGTGCTAAGCAGAAAACTAAGAATACATCTCAGGGACGCGAGACCTAAGTAATATACAGATGAAAAGTTAACTTTTTCACAACATTAGGCCCCCCTCTCGTGATCACTGAGATCCCAAAACTTAAAACATGTTCCATAAAAAGTAAACTTCAAGAGACTATATCCCGTACTATATAGCAAATACTCAAACATCTTCAAAGCCACTTCCGATTAGAAACAAAAACTGCTTACACCACTCATCCCAATGGAAGAAAAATACACATATATAAATAATACATGCAATAATTAAAAAACAATGGCAACATTTTGAATGCATATGTATATCCCAGACAACAAAACAACCATCCCAATGATGACAATCTACATTAAAATAAGTTTCAATCATACCTGTAGTCCAATAATTTAACAAGAATACCAACTTTAGTGCATCATTGCAATAAGGCATTTCAAAAATTCTTAGAAAGTTAAAACTATTCTTGGAACTTGCATAAAAGTTACAAATTCATAACACTTAAAATATCACATGAAATACTAAAAGATATATCAAAGACCTGAAAAATTACTATGACTTTTTAAAGTATGCAGTTTAAAAGTTCAAAAATTTATAGAAAAATATTTAAAGTATTTATACGAACAGTTTTGAGACAAAATTTTGAAGAGACACTTTAACCAAAGCTTTAGTAAAAACATCTGCTAAATTATCATTACTTTTAACGTAACACAAATTAAATAACTTCTCAAATACCAAATCTCTTAGAAAATGCAATTTAACATCAATATGCTTTGATCTAGCATTTGCAAAAATCTATGGCAGATTTATTATCACAATAAATCTCATAATGTATTATCTCATCCTTAAATAAACCCATCTCAAAACATTCACCGAGTATGTGTCTAACCCAAGTGATTTCCTTTGCAGCTTCAGTAAGAGCAATAAATTCTGCCTCCATAGTAGAAAAGGCAACAGACTTTTGTTTGAAAGTCTTCCAAGAAACAGGTGCCTGACCAAAAAGCAATAAAAACCTCCCATACTTTTTCTATCATCACGATTAGTGTCATAATCTGCATCACTGAAACAGCTTACTTTAAGGTTATCAATCTTAGATAAGTCAAGCTTCCTCTCTCGGGTAGCATACAAATAACAAAGTAGCTTAATTAACCCGTTCCAATGAAGTGGTCCAGGATTTTCCTGAAACTGGGAGAAAAGATTTATTGCAAAACAAATGTTAAGTCTAGTCCTGTTAGCTATAAAAGCAAGACATCCAACAAGACTGCGATATGGAATATTCTGCATTTCATTAAGTTCTATTTCATCTTTTGGACAATCTGATTTAGAATACGCAACTCCTTTAGAAAAGGGGAGAGATGTGATAGGTGTTGAACTATGTGTTCATGAGCAACCTGGTGTTAAATGTTTATTATAATTTTATTATTTGGCAACTTCTACAAATTCTGTTTTTAAGTAGTTTATATTTTAATGTCTGATATGTAGGTTGTTTTATTCTCGTATTTCTATTAAATATTATTTCCTATTCAAACTGCGTTTATTACTCTGCCTTTGCTACACATTTATGTAGTATGCTTTACAATTTAATTTCAACAGGTTATGTTGCCCAGGAGGCTATTTTATTTTGAATTAGGAAAATTTTTTTAACAGTTCAAATTAATTTTTGTAAAGAAGTACGATTTAACGTATGAAATATGTCTGAACAGCAAGCAAATTTTACGATGTTAAATAACAATAATTATGATGTTTGGAAATTTAAGATGGAAATGTTTTTAACCGATAAAGGATTATGGGATGTTATCATATCGGAATAACCTACTGAAGTGGGAGCTGATCAAGATGCTTGGATTAAAGCAAACAAGTCTGCTAAAGCGAAAATTGCATTAAGTGTCGAAGATAATCAATTAATGCATATCAAGCATGAAGAAATAGCAAAAGGTATGTGGAATTCTTTACGTAAAGTTTATGAACAAAAGCATTTAAATACAAAGCTTTTCTTGCCAAAAGCTATACAGTATGAAATATAATGAAAGATTATATTCAAAATATATTAGAAGTAGTTGATCAACTAAAGGGTCTAGGTAAAGTAATCCCCGATGATGATATCATTGCAATTTTACTATGCGATGTTCCAGAGAGTTATGATTCTTTAATTACAAGTTTAGAAGCTCGTTCTTCTGAAGATTTATCACTAGAATACGTAAAAAGTAAACTTATTGCAACGTATGAGCGTCGCTTAGAAGCGTCTAAATTGAATGATGAAACAGCGATGAAAATAGTTAAAGGTCCAAAGAAAAAGGGAAATTTTAGGGTTAACTCTGAAAACAAATCGAAACAGCTTTGCCATTACTGTAAACGGGCCAGACATATTAAGAAATTTTATTTATGGAAAGTTGAGCAGCGTAAAACAAGAGATCATAAAGTTAAAATGATAACAGATAGTGAGGAAGTTAAAATGGAAAATGAAATTTTTCACTGTCTTAAAGCTTCCAATAATTTGTGTAATGTTAATTGGTATATTGATTCTACTGCGACAACTCACATGACAAATGATAAAAATATTTATTGCAGTGAAATTAAACCTAAAAGAGGCCAAGTACAAGTAGCTAGTGGTCAGTTACTTGATATTAAAGGCATTGGTGATTGTTTACTTAAATACAGAGGAACAGGCAATGAAGTTAGAATTATAAAACTTTGTGATGTCGTATATGTTCCAGATCTTGATAGCAGTTTATTATCAGTGAAGCGACTTGGTGAAAACGACTGTTTTGTACACTTTGGAAACAGGAAATGTACAAAAATGAAAAACGATCAAGTCATAATTGAAGGAAAATTAGAAAATGGTCTGTACAAGTTAAACTGCAGTGAGATTGCTTATAAAGTTTTTGAAAAATCTCATGTAAATTGTATTCATATGTGGCATAGAATATTTGGCCATCCTGATCTTGGAGCAATTAAGGAATTACAAGATAATCATTTAGTTCATGGTTTAAAAATGAAGGACTGTAAGCAGAAAATGAAATGTTTATGTTGTACAAAGTTTAAGATAGTTCAGAATGCTTATCCTAAGAAAAGTGAACATTGAGCATCAAAAATTGCAGATTTATTCCATGCTGATATTTGTAGACCTTTTCAAAATGAGACTCCCACAGGAAAGTGCTATTTCTTAACACTTATAGATGACAAATCAAGATCTAACTGTTTATTTACTGAAACAGAAAAGTGAAGCAGCTACAAAAATTGAAGAATTGTTCTGTTATGTGAAAACTAAATTTGAACATACACCAAAGTTTTTAAGATGTGACAGAGGAGGGGAATTTGTGAATGAAAGACTCCGAAATTTCATGATTAAGGAAGGAATTAAATATCAATTATCAATAACACATTCTCCTCAACAGAACGGAGTTGCAGAAAGAAAGAATTGTTATTTGACTGAAATGGCAAAATGCATGCTGGAAGATTCAAAGTTAGATAAAAAGTTTTGGGGAGCAGTGATAATGACATCGAGCTACCTGCAAAATCGTTTACCCACAAATGCTTGCGAGAAAACACCTTTTGAAATATGGCATGGATATAAACCAACAGTAAAGCACTTGAAGATTCTTGATTGCAAAGTTGTATATTATATTGCACCTGTATTGAGAAGAAAATTGGAAAACAGAGGTAAAGAAGGAATTTTTCTTAGTTATGCAGAAGAATCTAAGGGTTATGTTATTCTTGATAAAGAAACAAACAAAGTAATTATTTCAAGAAATGTAATTTGTCTCAATGATGGAGAAAATACAATATTAACTAATGCACATGAAACAGACGACTGAGTAAAGACAAGAAAATTACCTTAAATTTAAATCAGGAGCATGAAGCAAAGCTTTTAGAGGAAGATAAAGATTTAGAAGAGAACGAAAATATAATAGTACGACGTTCAGAACATTCCAACAAAGGTGTACCTTCTGTAAGATATATTACACCTTATAAAACATCTGTTAAAAGTGTTGAAAAACCTATGTCTTGGGCTGAAATGAAAAAGCTACCTGAAGAAGAACAAAATAAATGGATTAAAGCTGCAAACGACGAAATTAAATCAATCGAAGAAAGAAGTGTTTGGGAACTTACAGATTTACCTCCAAATTGAAATGCAATTGGTACTAAATGGGTTTTTAAGCTTAATCAAGATCAAACCTCAAATGTTTCACACTATAAAGCTCGACTTGTAGCTCAGCAGTTAAGAATTCCTGTGATCAGCAAAGGCTTTTGTTCAAGGGAAAGACTTTGTTAGATTTTGAAACCTTGTGTGACTATAACATTGTTGAAGGCAATAAGCTACACTTTTTTATCAGAGAAGATGCTCCCAGTGCTCCTCGGCCACCAGCACCTGATTTCTTTGAACAGCTTCACAAACTTTTAGAAAAGCATTTCACTCCGAGCGATGCTGAAAAGGTTTTAGAAGAATTCCGTAAGAACTTGTCTGACCAGCTTCGACATTTTAGCCTGGATGATATTGAGCAAAATTAAATTTAATAAAATGTGTGATAAAATTATTTTTAATGCGGCAGCTTCAGGAAGGGTGTTGAACTATGTGTTCAGGAGCAACCTGCCGTTAAATGTTTATTATAATTTTATTATTTGGCAACTTCTACAAATTCTGTTTTTAAGTAGTTTATATTTTAATGTCTGATATGTAGGTTTTTTGTATTTTTGTATTTCTATTAAATATCATTTCCTATTCAATCTGCGTTTATTACTCTGCCTTTGTTACACATTTATGTAGTATGCTTTACAATTTAATTTCAACAATAGGAGTGTTATATTCCTTAAATATATTGTAAACCTTTTTAATATAACTCTTTTGGTGAATGAAAAGTTTACCATCCCCCTCATCAAATTCCACACCTAGAAGTTTCTTTGTACGTCCCAATAATTTAAGATCAAACTTACATTTTAAAAGATATGACTTCAGAAACTAAGGTTTCCGTTTGTCCAAAAAGTATTATGTCGTCCACATACAACAATAGAACTTTTCTTTTAAATATGAAAACACAATTTGCCCATTTCAATTTCTTAAAATTTAATTCCTCAAGTACATGCTGAAGCTCAAAGTACAACTCACGCCCACTTTGTTTGAGACCATAGATTGCCTTCTTGAGGTGACAAACATAGTTAGATTTTTCACTATTGACATACCCTTGAGGCTGACTCATAAAAACATTTTCTGATAAATTTGCATATAAATATGCACAGTTTATGTCAATTTGACAATGAACCCAACCAAAGAAACAGACTAGTATACTAAAAAAAATCTAATAAGAGTAAAATCAACCACTGGGCTATAAACTTCCTCGTAAGATATGCCTTTTTCTTGCCTAAAACCTTGTGCGACAAGTCTTGGTCTATAATGAGCAATTTCACCTTTATCATTACGCTTAATGGAGTACACCCAGCGATTACTTAAAACTTTCTGATCTTTAGGTTTGGGGACAAGATCCCACACACGCCTTTCTCTCATGGTTGTTATTTCATCATCCATCGCCTTAGACCATTCCTTTTTAAAAGGAGACCGTACAGCCTCAAAATAGGATGACGATACTTTTCCCTCAGTCATGTTAGCCTCATGGTGCTCAACTTTGGGATGGGGTTCTACACCAGAATAATCATCTTTCTTTTTAAAACTAAAAAATTCTTTCTTATATTCAATATTTCTAGCTTTACTATAATTTTCAACATCTTTGTGAGATCGAAGTCTAGTGTTTGAGAGTTATCTTTTCTCATAACAGCTCTTCTGACCCACTTAATGGCTTCACAAGGAGTTTTTTCAAAATCTAAATTATCCTGCACTGGAGATTCATTCTCTGACTTTTCTGTTTCGGAGTGTGTCAATACCTTTTCGGGAGAGCCTAGAGATTTTATAGATTCTGACAGTTTATTTTGATCAGGTTCTGATTCAGAATCAGATTTATCTGTATCAAAATACTGGACTCTACTCTTAGGCAAAACTTTCCCGTTCTCAGGATTACGACCCATGGTGCCCAGGACACGACCACTAAACATCTCATTTTCATTCAAACTAACATTGAGTTTCCTCAACAACACCCTTTTCAGGATTATGAATTCGATATCCCTTAGTCGGCCCTGCATAACCAACCATGATACCTTTGGTAGCACGCATGTCAAATTTCTTACGGAGTTGTTTGGGGATCCCTATGAATGCAGTACATCCAAACGGTTTTAAATGACTTACTGAAGGACGTTTTCCACCATATAATTCGAATGGTGTCTTATATTGACCCTGGTGGACAACTCTATTCCAAACATATGTGAAACAGACTGCTGCCTCGGCCCAAAATTTTTGGTCTAAATTACTGTCCTTCAACATTGCTCGAATCCCATTACTTACAGTGCTATTGAATCTCTCCGCAGTTCCATTTTGTTCTGGTGTGTACCAATTCGTTTTCTCATAATGTATCCCCTCCTTGTCAAAAAGCTGTTTAAATCTGCCATTACAGTATTCACCCCCATTATCTGACCTTATACTTTTAATTTTGTTTCCTGTGAACCTTTCTGCTCTATTTTTAAACCTAACAAAAGTTTCATAAACCTCATCTTTACTCTTAATTGGAAAAACAGCAGCCTTTTTAGAAAAATCATCTATAAAAGAGACAAAAAAACGAGAACCACCATTTGAAGGGACTGGCATTGGTCCACAAACGTCGGTGAAAATAAGCTCAAGAGGCTTACGTGTTCTATTCCCAGGTAATGGTTTAAACCGTCGATTCTTTGCTGAACGGCAAGGTTCACAGTTAAGTTCCTGATTTTTCAATCTAGGTAACCCACGAACCCTGTCATTTTTACTGGTCCCAACTATATAATTTGTAATATGACCATATTTCTTATGCCAAGTCTCAAGGTCAGACATCGTAATTTGAGTTAAATGCACATGCTCTCTGACATTATCATTAGGGTATTTTGGTCTGAGGAAATATAAGCCATTTTCTCTTTTTGCAAAAAAATCCAATTCCCCCTTACAATTATACACAAAAATTTTCCCATTTTTGCCAACAAATTTGCCCCCTTTTTTATCCATAGCACAACCAGCAAACAAATTCCTTCTTAATCTAGGAGAATAAAGAACATTATTCAAAGTTATTTTCTTTTGGGTACCTTTAACATTTACCAAAAATTCTACTTTGCCTATGCCCTCAACTGGACAAGATTCTTCACAGATAGCAACTGATACAGTTGTATCGCCTGCTGGTCTAAGTTCAACAAATAAGTCTTTATTTCAGCAAAAATGAGAAGAAGCAGCGAAATTTACAACCCATGACAAACCATCAGGACTCTTACTACCTTGACTGTAGTTAGCTTCTACAATGTAACTTGAATTGTCCCTGTTGAAATTCCCCTTTGGCTTCGACTTTTTACCCTGAAATTTAGTAGAATTTGGTTTCTTTTCTGGACAATTAGAGGCTAAATGGTTTAAACGAGAACAATTAAAACATCTAATTTCTTTTTATTTATTGGATTTGACACTATTTCTATGCCCCTGTTTATTAACTTTAACTTTATATGCAGATGCATCCATGCGTTTAAAGTCACTATGACACTGTCTCAGTCTATCCTCTTCAACTAACAATTCTTTTAAAACATTATCAAAAGTAAATTTTTTATCATCCCACCTATAAATTGACTGTACAATTCCTGAAAACTTAGGGGGTAAAAATCTAATAAGTTGGAAAGACTGATACATTTCATCCCTTTTATGGTTAGCATCTGCTAATTCATTAACTACCTTTTTAAGGTTAGCTGCATAAATACTAATGTCATCTCCAGTACTAAACCTCAATGAAAAAAATTTATCCAATAAACTAATAATCCTACTACGCGATGCTGGCTGTTAGTGATCTTTTAATTTTTCCCATGCTACATAAGCATCTTTAGTATCGCTTATTATAGAACGATATGGCTTCTCAATGTTCAAATAAATTGAGGTATATGCTCTATCCCTACGCAATTCAAAATTTCTAAGTTCCTTATCAGCCAAATCAGCAGGTGGTTTAAGATCTGGTTTCTCAACAAATTCCCAAACCCCACAATCCATCATATAGAGCTGCATTTCCTCTGCCCAAGTGGCATAGTTATTGCTATTCAGCTTTTGAACTGAAAATTCCATTTTGTATTTAGGGATATATAAATATTAAATTTTTCCCCTAAACAGTTTAAAAATGTTTAACAATATTGTATATATAATAAAACAATGTTAGAGTTTTCAATAGAATATTAAAAAGAACCATTCAACAATAGTATATACTTTAATATTCAACATGCATAAACTATCAATAAATTTCATTAACTAATTTAAAATAATATTTAGTAATTAACCATTTAATTATACACAATATATCAAAAATGTAATCCTTTAAGTTCAAATTGTTTAAATTAAATACCTGTAATTAAAAATTATCATTAAATTTTAACAAATTTAACTTTTACCAAAAAAAATTTTTTTTTCAAAAAACAAATAAAATATTTAAATTTTTAAAGTCCCAAAAAGTCCTATAAACTATTTCAATAAAATAATATATTGCAGTAAGCCATTAAAGTTCAAATAAAAATAAACTTGAATCCAAATCATTCAGTGTCTATCTGAAAAAAAAACTTCCATCACAATGAGTAAGTTCAATTGGCACACCATAAGCACTCAATACTTCACTCTAAAACAACTATGCAAAATGGAGGAAAACACCATCCACTTTCTTTAACAGCTGTAATGAACCACAAGTAAACACAAACATCACTGGCAGCAAACTTGTTATCAGCAGTTCAAATGTAAACAACATTCATTGCACATCGTTATCAGTTGAAAAACACAACACTCAAAAAGAGATAAATTGTCTTGCAACTATCTGATAAACACTTTCATTTTATCTTCACTAGGAAAGAAAACAAAATGAAGCTTTTTCATGAAGTTCACTATCAAAACATCTGCCGACTGCATTATCAAAACAACTGTCTTGAGTCAACATTGAAGGCATAACCGGCCCCCCCTTCTCAAGTATTCTTGCCAATATATCAGAGTCAAAACTTATCTTATCTCATTTTACTTAATTAAATATTTATATTCCTTGAATTTAAAACACATACGGCCCATAACCGAATTTTAAGAAATATAGGGTGGTTTGGTAAAACCACCGGGCCTCAAAATGTAAAGAAAGACAAAGATAATGACTTCTGAATAAAAATGGCTAAATTAAAAACTAAACTATTTATTTAATTAAAAACATAACAGATGAACTAAGCCTTGCTACTTGCAAAGGTATAAACTATAGATATACTGCAGTACACATCACCACATTGTAAAGCAAAAAAAAGAGACTCAGCTCTTCAACAGTACTTATAATGCTTTCAAGCAGCTCAAGACATGCGCAGTCTCAGCATCCAATCAGGAGCGGCACGTGGCGATGATGTAATACATGCATAATGAATAGACACTTCCTGCAACTGGAAGTTACGTCAGAAGATAGAAGGAACTAGAAACATGAGAGATTGTTTACTTTAGACATCGCTCATCGGCGTTATTATGATCGCGATCAATGTGCTGAGCAGGAAAACTAAGAATACATCTCAGGTACACGAGACCTAAGTAATATACAGATGAAAAGTAACTTTTTCACAACAAAAAGATCGTGGAAAACCACAATTTCCTTTAAAAGATCGCGAAAAGAACCGCAATATTCGACAAAAGATTGCAGGAAAAATGCAAATTTCTTGAAGGTATCGTGGGAAAAATACGAATTTTGTGATAAAATTGCAGAAAAATTGCTGTAATAATGTTTTCAAAAACTTTTTTGCAATTGAGTGGCAAATTAAACATTAGCTTGCATGTTTGTTAATTGATGTTTTAAGTGAAAACATGTTAAAATTTAAATTGGACAACTAGCTAAGATTGCTGTGCAAAACATTGTTTCAGAAGTGTGAACTTAAAATAAACTTTGATTTCAGAACTACTTATAATATTTGCATAAATGGATTCACTCTGACCCTCTTCTTTCCCTCCCCCTCCTCCCCCAAAAAGAAAATAAATAAATGAATAAAATAAAACAGGATTTAAACAAAAGTATTGACAATTTTGTTGTGAATAAAATAAGCTTCTTAATTGTCTTACACTTGCACTATTTAAAATAATTTCTCATTTTCCAGTTCACATGCTTTTCCTCATTACGTAATCTTTTCATTTTCTTAGCCATTTTCTGAAATTCGTTTATATATGAGCTATGGCACCATCTATTATCTCTTATTCAAAACAAAAACGAATAAACATACCAAAATGTCCAAATTACAGAAGTTTCTGGATTATAGATATCTGGATTAAAGATGTTATACTGTATGTTATTTTTACTATCACAAGATTACAAAATGATTATGAATTAATCAATTACACCATAAATTATTCTTAAAATATATATATTTATAATAAATACAAACTGCTAAATGGTACATTTAAATTATCTATGTTTCATATTGCGTCTGTGAACGTCATTAGGATATAATGGAGTGATGTTAAATACAAGTCCAAAGTTTAAAAAATATGAACACATATGTTTAAGAGTTTTGAAGCATACTTGACTTGAGAGTTTGCAAATCTCTGCAAGCTTCTATGGTAACCTGCTGACCAAACCATCACGGTGAAAAGGGGGGGAGGGGGGGGTGTAAAGACAAAATTTATAGACTCTTTTAATTAATTATAACATATCATGCCAAATTTTATAAATGGTATAGGACAAATGGTCATTACAAGTGCATTGCCCAAGCTTAATAATCATAATGGATTCTAAAATTTTATTAAGATATGGATTATTGCATGGAATTATGATTCCAGCTTCATCAAAGTTAACTTTACTCCCCTCATTTGAAAAATATAAATCTTGTGAGGACTGTACTCTGTTTTCATTGTGCAATCTCTTGTGTTCTTTAAATCTTTTTGAAAATTTTTGTTTCACTGATATATACTAATCTTTTGTTATTTGTGAGAGAACCCTCGCAACATTGCCTTAAAGCGTTAATAGAAGAACACACTATGTTCCACATTTCTTTTTTGCCAAAATTTAGGTAATGCAATAATCAGTCATATAAATTTAGAGACATGGGTTTAGTAACTGATTAATTCTTTTGCAATGTTGAAGGAATTTTGAATCTGAAACATTAAACAGTTATTTTTTATAATCTATTTTCTCGACATTGATAATGTGTAAGTATCAGTACTTTTGAAATCGCATGTTATATTTGGCATAGAACATATCAATTTGATGTACAGTGATGCCTCTTCTAATAAATTTTTTTGCTGTTTTTCTGACTTTGTCAACGAATATGATTTTGGAATGAATTATTTTAAATGAAGTATCACTGTAGGCATTTTAGAAGTTTACATTAAATTTTTAATCCTGATTATTATTTATTTTAGGTTGAATATCCTGTTCCTGAACAGATAAAAAGCAAATTTGTTAATAACAAGCTTCAAACTTCAGTTGTTGAGCATTGTATGTAATGTAGGACTGTTTTAAAACAGTATTATTTTTCCATTTTTTTTTTTCTTTTATTTTATGAATAAGTTTAGCATCATTAAGGCTGTTATATCTAATATGTTAATTTTTCAGTTTTTCATCGTCTTTCATAATTTTGTATTAATGGGTTTCTTTTTATATGATTCAAAAGCCTTAACTCATTTGTAACTTCATTAATAGCTGAGAGTGGTATTGGCAATTTCTGGTACCATTCACTAACAAGCCTTTGTCATCAATTCATTGTATTTGTAATATTTGAATATTTAATAAAGTATTTAAAAAAAAGTCTGTTGATTCATATGCTAGACTTATGCAAATTATTTTAATCTTTTATAAATCTATTATACAAACTCCAGATGTCCCTTAAAACAAGGAATATTCATTACATGTACCCTCCTGAGACCTGAGCAAAATTAAATACATTATAAAGCATCCATTTTAATTGATACAGGGTCTTAAGAGGTAAATTGGAGTCAAAAAGATAAGTTCCAATTATCTTTCTGTTCGAAAATTTGTTACATAGTTTATATTTGAATGAATAAATAACTTTAATTAAATAAAAAAATAAATAAAAAGCACTTTTAAATAATGATTCAGATTATTCTTTTTTTCTGTTAAACATTTATTATTTTCTCAATCTTCAGTCTCTTTGATAGCATATTTACTATTTTAAATAACTGTTTTGCAATTTATATGTTTTTATTTTTAAATAAAGTTAAATTTTCAATTTATACATTTATTAACTGGCATTATTCAATTATGACAATTCACAACCTAATCTGAAATGAAGTTTGAAATTATGAAAGAATAGCTTACAATCATAGATTTAATGTAACTTTATTTGTTATGAAGTAAACTAAATAAATATACACATAGACATAGCACAAACAAAAATATTGGGGGGGGGGGGGGACCAAAGCCATGCAAAATAAAAACTGTGCACCCCCAGTCAAATTTTCAATTTTGCCTCCCCTCCCCCTTCCCTAAAAATATTTTTCTCTTTGTGATTGGTGTCATTAAATTCATAAAGTGCAGAAACTTAAATTCTATTAAATAAATATCTTGCTTGTATTTTAGAACTTTAAAAGGTTCAATTTTAATTTGGAAATTCAAAAAAACTAAATAGCAGAGAAATTTACTCTTATTTGTCAGATAGCTTATGAGGCTTTGTGACAGGGAAAAAAATAATTGACGGATAAAACATGAATAAGTAATCAAATAAAATCGTGATTTGCAGCATAAAGTTCTTGCCCATGGTGATTGTCCCTTTACACATACCTTTCCAGGGAGATATGCTAAAGGTCTACAGAGACCAGAATTTCCAGACATCAGCCCAACCCATTTATATTTTTATAGTTTACAGTCAGGTCTGGCACATACAAAAAAAAAAAAAAAAAAAAAAAAAAAAAAAAATCAGAAGACAGACAAGGTTGACTCAATTTCTCATAAAATTCTAATTTTTCTTGACATAAAATAAAGATGCTGTTAAACAATACTGCTTACATATTAGTGGGATAATTTTACAGTATACCTTCAATTACCATTTGTTCACAAGATATAAAATATGCTATAGCAATGTTAATAATTGCTTACTTTTACTTTTCAACATTCAAATAAGGATTCATAAAAAAATTAATGTAGTTTAGAATTAAAAAAAAAGTTGGTTAGAAAAAAATCCTAACTTTTGAAACTAATAAAAAGTAGGTTTTAAAGTATAAAAAATAATTGTAAAACTCGTAATCTTTTGAATCTAATCCAGTGATAAAAAAGAATTTTCCATGGTTTAAAAAAAAAAAAAAAAAAAAAAAGTATGAGTAAAGTCAAATTCATTGATCTCATAAACACAAAACTAAATGTGTGGAAGCAGCATTGACATTTTTACAGCGATATCAAGATGAGGACAATGAGTATCTCAACAGGATCTTTATGGTTGGTGAGACATGAGTTGACAACTGTATCAAGCTCCTGGGTCCATTCCGAAGCGGCAGACTTCTATGACACTAGACTGCAAAAACTTATTCCACACTGTAACCAGCATTTTAATTCCAGTGGCTCTTATGTTGAGATATAGTTTGAAACATTGCTGTATCTTTTGTAATAAATCTTTCAGGGTAATTTTATTTTTTTTCTTTTTTTTGGGTCATGGATGATCCACATATTGCTTTTGTTGCGCATCTATACGTTTTTAAGTTTAATAAACATTAAAAGTTTAAAAGAAACAAGTTTGGCAACGGACTTATGCAAAACAAGTTCTTCAGAATTTTGTATAAATGGTTTGTGTTGCGATGGCTTGTTGCTCTATTTCCTTTTTTTGAATATTGCTTAAGGATTTCATCATGCAATTTTATTCATCATTGTTTTAGTTATTTTAAGTTTACGACAAAGTAATGTCGTAATTTGTTTGCATCTGTAAAAATGTCATCATCCTAGTCATTAATAAAAGTTTGTCATGAGAACTGTTGTAGTAATTTAAGCCTTCCACAAAACCACTGCAAATACTCTGCTCGGTCCATTTTAAATGGCCGTCAGCTTTGAAATTTATAAATTCTGTTCTTGCATCCAAAGGAGGTACTTTTTGACTCGTTTCTTTTCAGAAACACGTAAAATTGGCAAATGTTCTTATTCAGAAACTATGTAATCAAGTGTTATTTTCCATTTTTTGTTAAAGACAAAAGATGTATGAGAAAATGCTGTCAAATTTATCATTTTGAATCTAATTTCAAGACACAATAACACTGAAAAGTGGAAAAACTTGCAGTCACATGATGATAATAGCTTGTAACTCAGTTATTTATTTATTTTAAAAAATATATATATATATGGAAAACTATTCAATTCCAAATTGCTTCAATAGTCAAGCCTGTCAATTTTATGCCTTTACAGTTAAAAATGAATCGGAGAATGTGTCAGTTTTTATGTTGTTGAACTGGAATTTGAGAATCACCTTTAATTTGTATTTCCAAAGATTATGTTAACATAAGTTCATTATCGCTATTAATATTTTTAAAGAACATATTTATTGGCCGGCACTGTGTTAATAGTTGGGAAATAAAGCATTTTTGTTTTGGGGAAAAGGGAGAATGGGTAAAATGCTACTGCTACATAAAAGGATTTAAATTTGATTGCATCTTTAAAAAAAGGGGGGGGGGGCAATTGAAAATCACTGCTGATTTTCATTTTTGTAAAAGTATACATAAGTCACAATCCTAAAATGTTTCAATATAAATCATAAGAAATCCTAAGAATAATTAAATCTATTTTGTCCCGGATTGAAATTGTGGGGGGAAAATAATGCAAGCTTGATCTTGGTCCAGATAATACAAGTCTTCTAAAAAAGAATTAAGCCTAGACTTGGATGCCATGTAACTGTCTGATGCCGATCTCTACACTGGGCTTATGTTACATTTATTTACCATGGCTACCTACTTCTGCATTCATTTAAAGTCAAATAAACACATTAGAAACAGAAATTTTAGTAAATAATTGACGTATAGTAAATAATTGACGTATTCATAACATTAAATAGATTTGGCATACATTTTACTAAAAATGAATTTGTGGTTCCAAACATGTTTACGTGATTAAGAGTTGTAGTTGGCAGCTCTGCGTTATTGATGTTGTCAAACTAGCATTGGCTCATCATGCACATTTATACTTATTCTTGCAAAAGTTATAATTTATCGGTCTCCTAGAAATTTTAATATCTGTCTGGTAGGACCACTACATTTTTTATCAATCTGGAACTTAAAGTTTGTTCTTTTTTTTGGGGGGGGGGGGGAATGTTTAATTTGTTTAGTGGTCTAACAAGTTCATTACTGCTTTTACCATAAAATACTGTTAATCCACCCCTCCAAACATGATGAAAAATATCCAGAGAGGGCGCTTACACAATTCTTTCATGAAAGGGTGCTGACACGATTGCATGATTCATTCACGATCTTTTCAGAAAATTTGCATTTTTTTAGTCATATTTGAGAAAACTTGCATTTGCACATTATTCCTGCAATTTTTTTATGAAATTCACACTTTACTGCTCGCTTCTTTCGTGATTCTTTGATGAAATTTGTATATTTATTGCGATTCTTTAATTTAATGGATTCATGTCTTTTTGGCAGTTTTTTAAAACAAAATTAGCATTTTTTTACAAGATTCACGTTATTTAGCTTTTTTAACCCTTTCTGGTGCACTACTTTTTAAAGTTGGAATTTAAAGAAAAAAAAAATTAGGCAATCTATTTAGGCCTAGAGGAGTACACAAGTATTGTTTTGTAAAGATTGCACTAACCATTTTAATTATACAGTTGTTGCCGAAGTGTTAACCTCCCATGAGTAAAGCATTGATAAGCGCAGTAAGAAGAGCATTGCTGTGAAGCGCGTATTACAGTAAAACCTATTTAAAAACAGTAGAGTTTGATCTCTGTGGTGCTGCCATCTAGAACTAATAAGATTTAAAGTAGCCATTAGAGTAGTTTTTTAAATATTCACGGAGTTTTTGTGTCTCTAAACAGGGGGAACTTTAGGTGTTGCCGACCCGGCAACACTGTGCGTTAAGGGGTTAACGGAATTTGCCTTTTTCCATGAACTTTTGATGAAATTCATATTTTTCTACAATCTTTGACTTAACCCTTTTAGTGCGTGAGTCGACAGAAGTCAATATAAGGATCCGAATTTTAAGATTCTAAGGATTTAATCTAAGGATTGAATTTTAAGAGGGAGTGGGGGGGTAAGCACAAAGTGAAGTGATGAGGAGGGGGGAGTAATTTTTTTAAATTATAGTTATTTCCACAATGAATGTCATTTTAGATGTCGTTCCTTGATGTAGCCCTTCGCAAATATTATTTATTAAATATAAAAATTTTGAAGTGGAGGCTGTGTTATTTCCAGGTGTATTCTGGAAAGAATAAGTGAACCCACGGCCACAGATGAGGAGTAAATTCCAAACCTTTTTTTTTTGAACATGTCATGTCAAATATCACTGAAAAATTTTCAGACTACTCTTTTATACACTGGTTTCCAAAAATTAAGGAAAAATCACAAAAATAGCGATAACTCGTTCAAAAAGAAAGCAATCCGTATGAAATTTGGATATATTGTTAAATAAAAGATGCTGAATAAAAATACCAAATGCAAATTAGTGGCGCTGCAATCGCATTGTGCCATCCGTGAGGCACATAAAAATGCACGTTAGAGAGTAAGGCTGCAGTTGTCGCTGAGATAGTCATATTATAAATCTAGGATAGCCAATTCATTACAATGGCCTCGAGGCATCATTTGCCAACAGAAGTGCGATTTAGAGCTATTGGGAGATTGGAGGCAGGGCAAAGTCAGGCAGAGGTGGCTAGATAGCTAAATGTGAGTCCTTCGGTGGTTCGTAGGCTTTGGCAACAATTTCAAACCACTGGTTTGGGTTCAAGAAGGTTCAGCCAAGGACGGCCAAGGGTTTCGACAAGTGCCGATGACCGATATTCGCGGTTTTGTGTATGAAGGAATAGAACTGCAACCCCATCTCACCTTAGATCCTGCCTTGCTGCAGTCACTGGAAGGTTGGTGTCAATGTCTACTGTGCGTAGAAGGCTTCACGAAGGTGGACTTTACGCGAGGCGACCACCAATTTGTATGCCGCTCACCTCACGTCACCGGAGGGAACGTTTGATGTGGGCACATCAACATGTCCACTGGACGGTTAAGCAATAGTGGCGTGTTCTCTTCTCAGATGAGTCCCGGTTTAACCTCCTAAGCGATAGTAGGCGTTGTTTGATTTGGAGAGAACAGGGAACACGATATCATCCATCAAACATTCGTGAAAGAGATTCATACGGAGAAGGCAGTGTCTGCGTTTGCGGTGGTATCTCTTTGGGTGGATGCACAGACCTCCATGCCTTTCCACGTGGAACCGTGAATGCTCACGGCTATAGAGGTGACATTCTTGATGCTTATGTGCGACCTTATGCTGGTGCAACAGGTAATGATTTTCTGTTACAGGACGACAACGCTAGACCGCACAGGGCTCGCATCGTGGAAGATTATCTTCAGCACCAGACAATTCAGCGCATGGAATGGCCAGCTCGTTCACCGTATTTTAATCCCATCGAGCATGTTTGGGATGCCTTAGGAAGACGTGTCGCTGCTCTCAATCCCCCTCGTCTGACCCTTGCTACGCTTACAAATGCTTTAGAAGAGCAATGGCTCTTACTTCCCAGCGAACTCATCGACCGCATAATTGACAGTATGACACATCGCTGTATGTGCTTTATTGCTACTAGGGGTGATCATACGGCATATTAAAGGTACTTTTCCTATTCCAAACTGGCAAACTGATTTTGTTAATTTTATAATTATGCTATTTTTTGAAACACTATAATTGTCTGGTAACTTCTTTCCATGTTATTTTATACCTTACTATGCGTTGTATAATGTGGCTGAGTTTCATTAAAATCTACAGGTAATATTTTGAATTATCGCTATTTTTGTGATTTTTCCTTAATTTTTGGAAACCAGTGTATTATGAACCTTTCTCCTCTGGAGGGGTACAACAAGGAAGTGATTTTTTTAATCATAGCTATTTCAACAATAAATATCATTTTAGATGTATTTTGATGGAGCTTTCTGGTAAATATTATGTATTAAATACGAACATTTTAAAGTGGGGACTGCATAACTTCTAGGTGTATTCTTGGAAGAAAAAGTAAACCCAGGGCCACAGGTGAGGAGTAAATTTCAAACTTTCTTTGGCCTCATCATGTGATATATATCATTAGAATGTTTTCAGTCAGCTCTTTCATATTATGAGTCTTACTTCTCCCTTCCTCAATTTGACCCCCTTATAGAGGCACTTTTCAAACTTTTTTTTTTTATCGTTGAGTTTTTGTCATGGGAAGCGATGAGGGAACAGGAAATTTTTTTAAATCCAAGCTAATTCGATAATAAATGTCATTTCAGTTGTGTATTTTTTTTTTCTTTATGGAGCCCTCTGGTTAAAACATCATTTATTAAACATAAAAATTTTAAAGTGGGGGTGGGGGGGGGCTGCATTATTTCCAGGAATATTCAGGGGTGGGAGGGGGAAAGCGAACCCAAAGTTGAGGAGCAAATTTTTAACTTTTTTTCAGATCTATCATATATCAAATGAAAGATTTCAGACCACTGTTTCATATTATAAACCTTTCTCACTCTTTAGTTAAATTTCAGCAGGAGGGAGGGAGTGAATTTTTTACTTCATAGCTATTTCGAGAATAAATATAATTTTAGATGTGGTATTTTGATGGAGCTCTCCGGTAAATATTTATAGAAAACAAAATTTTTTAATTGGGGGCTTCGTGATTTCCTGGTGTATTCTGGATAGAAAAAGTAAACCCACAACCACGAAAATAAGGAGTAAGTTTCAAACTTTTTTTTAAACCAGTCATGTGACATATCATTGGAAAGTTTTCGGACATGTCTTGATTGAATTATAAGATCCAAAATATTGTTTAAAAAATATAAACAATGCAATGCCCAGAAATCTGCAAAATTCTAAAACCTGCACAACTTCTGCTCCCAAACCGTACATATTTGAGGAAGTCTATTGTATTTAGTTAAATGTTGCCCTTTGTCTAAAACAACTATTAAAAACAGAAAAATTGTTGCTACCAAAATTTACCAAATTGTCAATTTTATGAGATTTCAGTTTTTTCTGGCACTAAAACCAGAAAAAAGCACTGCAAGTAAAAATTTTAATTTTATAAAATTAAAATATTTTTCAGTATGTTTTGGTTGTAAAAGTATGGTATTTTCCTACTTTCTCCATCCAGAATCAGTTTGTGAAAACAAACTGCTCTAAAATTATAACAGAAATAATTAACTGCACAATGTGAAGCTCACAGTAAGAGCATTGTAGAGCAAAATATTCTCTACATATCTGTGGCTTCCGGTAATAACCAGGTAAGGCACATTTTTAACATTTTGAGTAATTAACGTTTTGTCTTTTTATCATTAGTTTTATAAAATAGATTAGAACTTAATAATTTTCACTACATTCAATTAGGATATAAGAACCTCCTTTTTTTTTTTTTTTTTTTTTTTTTTTTTGCAAAAATAGTTATATAAAAATGGTTTTTATTTATTTGGAACCAATTAAAAAGAATTTCAATTTCTAAATGAAAATTTTTGGTCTCCCTATGACGGGAAGTATTAGATTTTCATTTTTCAGTACTATGGCAGATGAAAGTACTCCTTTAAAGTTGCATTTTCTCAAATTATCTCTGTTTTTTCAAAAATGTGCTTTACCTGGTTATTACCGGAAGCCATAGATGTAATATTCTGAGGTTCCATTAAAAAAAAAATAAACAGTTTTCAGAAAGATCATACTACTCTTACAGAAAAGCAGCTTTAATCTATTTGGTGAGCACCCACAAAAAATAGTAAACAAACATTGGTCATTCCTACGAACAGTGAGTCTTCGCAGAAAGAGATGCTACTGCTGAATCCTCCTTTTCTTCTTCTGAACTCAGACCAGGGAATCGGTGAAAGAGGAATGATTTCCCCCTTTTGTTTTCAATGGCGTTTTTGACAACACTTGTTGAGCGAGCGAAGAAAATTTGGTTTGGCCGTGTGCAGCAGGAAGAAATGCTTCTTGCTGTCATGATGGCAATTCAGAGTATTTTTAATTAATGAGTTAATTTATAGTTATGAATTAATTTATTTAAATTTTCAATGATGCAACAGGCATACCAAGTTTCATATCAAAACCTAAGATGATCAAGTATAGTGTTGAATTTCATTCATGTACATTTTTCGTCCATCTAATGCTCTAAGTTCAGTAATTCTCAATTTAGTGCTGTTTTGAAATTTAAGAAGAGCAAGTGTAGTGTTGAATTTCATTTATGTACATTTCTCGCCCATCTTATCCTAAAAAATTCCAGGAATTCTCAATATTTGTGCAAAAAAATGTAATATAGAAAATGTGTGGTACCTAAAAGTAATCTAAAGAAAATATGCAGTTACTTAGAAGTAATCTAAAATTGTGAATCAATTTACTTACCAAAAATATGGCCATTAATTCAATATAAATTGATTTAGAAAGATATTTATTTTAGAAAAGTTTTGCTAGTACGCAATCACATGGGCAAAAAGGCCTAACTGTGTCCTCATGATATTTCACATCATGGTGTGTTAATATTATTTATTTTCTCATTTCATTTTATATGTGTATTCAAGACATGTTTTTCTTTTGTGTGTGTTTGATTTTAATATATATATATCTATATATTATGTACTTAATAAACATGTAATAGTCCAGAAAAATCAGTATTTATTGGGTTAATCGCATGTTATCTCAATAATTAATTTTCCATCTCAATATATTTAAATGTTATATCAATATATAATTATTCTTTTTCTTTGAAAGTAAGTTATCTGATTTAATAAATTTCTCTTTATTCCTTTATTCAAAATTATGATCTTTCTTCATCCATTAATTTTTCCAGTATATAATTCTTTAATAAATAACTAATTTTAAAATTAAACTTAAGTAATAATATAATAATTTATGAACTTAAAATCTTTGGTTTCATTCTACATATGACTGTCTATCACATCCCATCTACAAGCATGTTTATGTAAAACTCTAAATGCTTTTATAAAAATTGGTAACTTGTTAAATTAAGCATTTTTTATAATGAATCACTCTGTGCATTTCTGTACTGATTATGTTGTTTTCAGATATTTTTACATTAAAATTTAATTAATAATAATTATTCTACAAATATAGTAACAAACAGAAAATTAAAAAGGAAATGTAATCTTGACAAAAATACATATTTCTTTAATTGTAGCAAAATGATATCCAAAATAAAAGCATTTTCATAGTTCATCAAATAAACAAATAAATACACTGAACTCAACACCATGTCCAAAGCAAAATAAATTCCCATCATTCTACAGTATCAGCTTACACATCACAGCTTACTAATGAATAAACATATACTACTTTCCCCTTCCAAACTTCAGCTGGTTAGCAATAAAAATTAATGTGCTGCTAGGGCAGAAATGGATTTAAGCCTTGAAGCCACAACTACTTAACCCCTTCAAGACAGGAGCATTTTGCAAAATTTTTAATGTTTTGACACCGGTTTTTAAAAACAGAAATTTTTTCCTTTTTAAATCAGGAATATGTTCAGATTGAATAAGGCAAATTTGGAAATAAAATTTTACTGGTGGGATTAAACAAGGATTCTTACTTATTTTTGCGGCACGTATATGTGTCGCTCGTCCCCAAGGGGTTAAAGCAGAGATTTAAAGAATTGGTGTCCACAAACATGCAGAAAAAAGTTAGGAAATAATTGAAACAATTTTATTAAAAACATTTAAAAAATATGAATAAATATAACAGCAAAATATGGCCATAACTTTGGCCAACAAAGTATATTACTCATTTAATGAGCTTTAACATAAATCTAATTGATGCTTGAAATACTACATGTGAAATCAGCCATATGAACAAAAAATCACTCAAATATATACCATCTGTTGATCAATTCTGTAACAGTGAAGCATGCAGTTATACAAACCAACTAATCAGAAACTAGCAAACGTCATTGGTACGATGACACAGTAATTAAATTGGAATTCAGGCATTCATCTCCAGATACATGGAATTTGTAAAAGAATGATATCATATTGTCAAAGAAACGCTCCTAAGCTGAAGACTGAAGCGTTATCATAGGTGGGCCTGAAATCAAAATTAGACTCCGAACAGTGTCAGAATTGAGCTACAAAACATAACGACTTAAAACAATGACATCGATACTAACTTCGATATTGGCAAAAATACTGCAGTATGACATCAAAAATAACATGAAAATGAGCAGTGAACTCACTCACTGTATTTAAAGGGTTGAATGAATAAGCTAGAAACAGAAATAACGCCCTCTTCAGCCAACAGCTGAGAAATATGAATACCTAATGAGCTTCCTGTGTGCGTGTATGGGTGGATGTAGATGTTCAAAACAAATGATTAAGAGAGTTATTTGTGATTTGAGTTGCCTGCAGAAAGCAAACAATCTTAAATGACTTTCAAAATCTAACTAGGAAATGTTTAACGAAAACAAAAAATCTTATACTATAATGCGAGCAAAAATTGTGTTTGTTTGTGTGTGTGTGTGTGGGTAAATTTTATCTCAAAAACGGCTCTAACGATTTTCGCAAAAATTTGGATTTTACCATTTTCGGGCACGAGAAGACCATTGGGCTAGGTCACATGTTTGAGAAAATTCGATTATTGGGTCGTTTTGGGTCATAATGGGTCAAGATCAAGCTATCTATATCTAGAGAACGGCTGGATCGATTTTAAGGAAATTTTCTATCCAATCGTTTTTTGGCACAACAAAACTATTGGGCTGGGTCACATTTTCGAAAAATTTCGATTAGTGGGTCAATTTTGGGTCATTATGGGTCAAGCCATTTTTATCTAAAACACGGCTCTAACGATTTTGACCAAATTTTATATTTTATCGTTTTGGATTACAAGAAGACCATTGAGTTAGGTAACATGTTCGAGAAAATTTGGTTAGTGGGTCATTTATGGAGTCATTGTGGGTCATGCTATTTTTATCTAGAGATTTTCTCACGCAATTTTGACTAAAAATTGCATTCTATGGTTTTCGGGCACGAGACAAATATTGGGCTAGGTGACATGTTCGAAAAAAAAGAATTTAATGGGTCATATTGGGTCATTAATCAATCTGGGTCAAGCTATTTATATTTAAAGAACGGCGTGATGGATTATAATGAAATTTTGTATGTAACAGTTTTTTGACATGAGAAAACTAATGGGCTAAATCACATGTTTGACAGATTTCGACTATGAGGGTCATTTGTGAGTCATGATGGGTCATAATGGGTCATGGTCAAGCTATATCTAAAGAACAAGTGGATCGATTTTAACGAAATTTTGTATACAACATTTTTTTGGCACAACAAAATTATTGGGCTGGGTCACATGTTCGAAAAATTTCGATTAGTGGGTCAATTTTGGGTCATTATGGGTCAAGCCATTTTCATCTAAAAAACGGCTCTAACGATTTTGACCAAATTTTATATTTTATCGTTTTGGATTACAAGAAGACCATTGGGTTAGGTAACATGTTCGAGAAAATTCGGTTAGTGGGTCATTTTTGGGGTCATTGTGGGTCATGCTATTTTTATCTAGAGATTTTCTCACGCAATTTTCACTAAAAATTGCATTCTATGGTTTTCGGGCACGAGAAAAACATTGGGCTAGGTTACATGTTCGAAAAAAAAATTTTAATGGGTCATATTGGGTCATTAATCAATCTGGGTCAAGCTATTTATATTTAAAGAACGGCGTGATGGATTATAACGAAATTTTGTATGTAACAGTTTTTTGACATGAGAAAACTAATGGGCTAAATCACATGTTTGACAGATTTCGACTATGAGGGTCATTTGTGAGTCATGATCGGTCATAATGGGCCATGGTCAAGCTATATCTAAAGAACAAGTGGATCGATTTTAACGAAATTTTGTATATAACATTTTTTTGGCACAATAAAATCATTGGACTAGGTTACATGTTCGAAAAATTTCGATTAATGGGTCATTTTGGATCATAAAAGGTCTGGGTCAAGCTATGTATAATTAAAGAACGGCAGGATCAATTTTAACGAAATTCTGTATGTAACAATTTTTAGAAACGAGAAAACTAATGGACTAAGTCACATATTCGAGAGCTTTCGATTATAAGGGTCATTTGTGGGTCTTAATTGGTCAAGGTCAAGCTATATCTAAAGAATGGGTGGGTCGATTTTAACGAAATTTTGTATACAGCATATTTTTGGCATGAGAAAATCATTGGGGTAGGTCACATGTTCAAGAAATTTCGATTAGTGGGCCACTTTTGGGTCATTCTAATTTTATCTAGACAACGTTTCGAGCAATTTTGACTAAATTTTGTATTTTATCGTTTTCAGGCACAAGAAAATCATTGGGTTATGACAGATTTTTGGGAAAATTCTATCAATGGGTCATTTTGGATCATAAGGGGTCAGGGTCAAACTAACTATATCTAAAAAACGGCTCAATCGATTTTATCTAAATTTTGTATCTAATGTTTTTCGGCATGCTAAAACTAATGAGCTAGGACACACGTTCAAGAGATTTCGATTATAAGGGTCATTTGTTGGTCATGATGGGTCATACTAATTTTATATAGAAAATGGTACTCACCATTTTGACTATACTTTGTATTATATCGTTTTTGAGCAAGAGAAAACCATTTGACATGGACACATGCTCGCGAAAATTCAATTAGTGGGTCAATTTGGGTCTTAATGAGCTAGGGTCATTCTAATTATATATAACAATGACTCAATCAATTTTACCTAAATTTTGAAACAAAACGTTTTTTGTCACTAGAAGACTGTTGAGCTGAGTCGCATGTTAAACAAAATTATATTAGTGGGTCATTTCGCTTCATTGCTGAATGCTGCCTAGCTAATTTTACCTAAAAAATGGCTTAAACGATTTTGATTCAATTTTATATTCTACTGTTTTTGATTACCTGAAGACGATTGAGCTATGTCACATGCTTGATCAAATTTGATTAGTGGCTCATTTTGGGTAATACGGGTCAGGGTCACAAGAATATGGCAAAAGCCAATAACTTGGTGATATTTGACAAAATATTGGTGACATATGGCCAAAAAATCAACTATAAAAATTACGAAAACCAAAACACGTATTTGGAGCCAAATGAAAGAATGCCTCCAAATTTGGCTATATCTACCAGAAAATATTGTCTTTCAGAATGTAAAAAAATTTTTTATACATTCTTACGAGGATTCGAGATGCATGTTAAAACCAATCAGAGTCGAGCTAAAAAAGTGATTTAGATCGATGTCCTTTCGTTGTAAATTTTAAAATAAAGTAAAATTTATAAACATGCGCATAAAAACATAGTTTTCTTATTGATTTTTTTTCTAAATAAACAACATGTTTTACAGTAATAATACCGAGTGAATGACACAGTAAAAATACTATATCGAGTTGAACACAAAGTTAATTTTGACCGAGCTAAGCTCGGTCTCCCCTGCTAGTATTTATAAAGATGGATAAGTTAACAAATGTATTTACAAGCTTTAGTTTTAAAGTGAGTTATTAAATCTTTAAATAGTAATAGTAGTCTTTAGTTATAAATATCTTTAAAATAAATTATATTAAATGTAACTCAAGAAGTGTTGAGAACTTTAAACCTGGAAGGATTTTAAACCTGACAGCTCTCAAACTGTATGTATTTGAGAGTCTCTATTGTATTTAGGTCAGGGTATGAAATTTCAGCTCAAAAGTTACTCGCCACTATTTTACATTCATATAGACAACAACGTCAGCCCCCACATTTGTGCAGAAAATGAAATATTTATGACTAATTTAAATTGACGATTGTTAGAAGGAGCTGTCTGTTAAATTCAGACTATTTTACATTTACGAAAAATATGGGATATTTTTAAAATATTAACAGATGTAGTATGAAAAACTTTCTATTGACTGAAAAAAAATGCAGAAATTGATAAAATGAAACATATTTATTGCAAAAAGAAAAAATAACATTAACTCAAAATAAGCTTGCCATAAGGTTTCAGTGGTTACATAAATGCATACCATTGATAAGTTCCTGTACTATTAGCACTTCAGGTTTGTGTAGCGCTGTCTTTCTATACTGAAATACCACTTATCAATTGCAGCTGTAGGGTCAAACTCTGTCAGGGTGGGTCTATTAATAGAAATTCTGAGCAAATTATTCATTAACTCAGTCTTCTGAGAACTCCTGTATGCTGTCTTGAGTCTGTTGAAATAGCTAAACCCTCTCTCACATGAAACTGTGCTTACTAGTAAAACAGCGCAAAACCTTAGGATCTGGAGCAAATTGGGGAATCTTGCTGAACTTTTTTCAGTGTAAACTTCCTCCAGTTTCTCTTTCAGTGATACTTAATACTCTTGATACAGTGATACTTTTTCAGTGATAAGAACATAAATTTAAATTCTGCTCACTCTGCCAATACAATATCAACTTTTTCATTAAAGAGCTTTGGGTTCAAATACATAAAGAGCTTCTTTATTTCTTCTATTCCAAATTGAATATTTTTTACTTTGAGAGGCCAACCCATAGTGACAAAAATCTGCACATATGCTAACACATCTGATGACATAGATTGCAGTCTTTTTGTAATATATATCTTTGTATGTTTAATTAATGTCCCTCTTAAAGTCAAACTCTTCCTCCCCATTTTCTGTATTTGTCAGCTGCACACCCTTGATTATCCCTGAAATGGATTGTTGGTCTAAAAGTACCTGTTCCCTTGGTCCAACATTAGCACTTTGAAGCACAACATTTTAAAAGACTAAATTTACTCGCCAACCTTAAATATTTACTTGCCAATTGCGAGCTGACGA
Organism: Maratus speculifer; assembly: GCA_964019185.1. NCBI lineage: Eukaryota > Metazoa > Arthropoda > Arachnida > Araneae > Salticidae > Maratus > Maratus speculifer. The sequence goes on from OZ025293.1 coordinate 102,721,031, forward strand.
GTGGAAAAATTCCGTGCCCTGATTTAGGTAAATGTTGCCCTTTGTCCAAGACAAATATTTAAAAGAAAAACCTTTGACCAAAATTTACCAAATTGTCAATTTTATGCATTTTCAGTTTTTTTTTTTTGGGGGGGGGGGGGGGCACAACAGAAAGAAGTACTGCATGTAAAACATGAAATTTTATAAAATTCAAAATATTCAGTGAGTTTTGGTCATAAAGGTATGGGATTTTTTTTTTTTTTTTTTTTATGTCCTTTTCAAATGGAGTAGAACTGTTCAGGGGCATGCCAACTCAGTGTGCAGCGTGTGCCGTGCACACAGATGCCAAAGTAGTAAAGGCACCAAAAAATTCCCTAAAGGAGAAATACTTTTAAAAGAAAAATATTCTTAATTTAATTATGCTGAAATAAATTACATTTTCTTGACATCTTAATTAAATTTTGCAGATTTACATAAGACAAATTTACTTATAAATAATCAATTTTCTTTTTTATGTGTATATTTATTTCCTTTTGTTCTAAGTCTTGTAATGAGTTATTTAGATGTAAGATTGTCTATTTTTTAAAAAAATAGGCATGCAATTCATCCACCTTCCAAACAATGAAGAACTCCATAATTCACATGACTCAAATCGTGCAATGCTCTTATCTCAATGGAATAGTGATAAAGTGTGTTACAGCTTTATTTCTGTTGGCAGTAAATTCCACCTCTCTTTTAATTTTTAAATAGCAATCATCATTTTACTGCAGAACTTCTGTTTTCTGTTACAAAGAAGAGGAAAATTTCTATAAGAAAATATTGATAAATGTTTCTTCTGTAGTAATCAAGCCATGAATAGTGGTAGATTTATGTGTTACAAGCATTATATATAATGCACAAATATGTCATGGTAATAGTCATAAGTCACCAATAATTTAGAAACTCAGTATAAAAACGATTTTCAGGAATAATGAAATCTTAATAAATAAAGGATTATCTTTTTCAGAGGAGAAACTATCTCAAAGGTTTTGTTGCTCAAAGGGACAGAAACCTCAATCACTAACAAGGAAGGTCTCCATACGGGCATACTCAGAAAAATCTGAAAAAATTACAGAATGTTCTTCTCATATAGTTATATATGTTTATAAAAAAATTTCGGTGGAACCTCCTTATAACGTCCGTAAAAAAATAATAAAAATTTCGTTTATTTGGCGATTTATCTCCGGTTGGCGAAAAAACGAAATTTTGAAAAATATGCTTTTACGCTTCGAATACTTTTTAAAGAAAAAACTTTCTATGTTCAATTTATTTAAATAAGTTTAGTTTAAGTAATTTTAGTTTTGCATTTTTACTTTACTTTAAGTGTAATTTTGTCATATACGTCTATATGTACTTATAACAAATTGAAATTAATATATTTTATCATTTAAAACACAATTTAAATTGATTAAAATTGTTCCAAGTTGAAAAATACACTGTTAAAAACCTGCTGCATTTTGTTGCAACGCATTCCCTTGCTTGTATAGAAAACGGTTACTTGGCCGTGAAATGGAGCTTTCTCATTGGTTGGAATAGAGATATTATATACAAGCGGTGGAGTGCGTTGCAACAAAATGCAGCAGATTTTTAACAGTGTTATGACACGGTCAATTCACCATGCTATGGAGCATTCTCATTGGTCAGAAGAGAGATATTCTATAAAAGTAGTGGAGTGACGTTGCAGTAAATGCTGCAGATTTTTAACAGTGAAATCAATTAAAAATTGGCGAGGAAATGCACTGCTCGCCAAATCCCGCGTCGCTTTCAGCTTTTCACGCCAATTATTCCAAACTATTTTATTTTTTTTACATATCTAATAATGTAATTCCGCCGCTAATTTTCACTGATCCTTTATTACCTACATGAGTAGTTTAATTCGTATTTTTTTCAAAGAATTCTGAGTATGCCTCCAATGGAGACCTTCCTTGTAAGTATTAATAGTGTTAAGATATTAATACTATAACACTCACTATTACAATTTAAAAAAAAACCTATTGAACAGAATTTTTCATTATAAATAAATGATCCTGTAAAACTAATATTTAGTGTTAAAAATAGGCAGAAACAGGAAACATTCGAATGGGCATCTTGTGTTGAACATCCTTGAAAAGTTAAACAATATAAAAACAGAATTCACATGAGTATGCTGTCCACTGTAGATTTGCATGAGTGTGCTATTCAATGTAATGATTTTAGAATGAAGAAACTACAGACAGGCATCAGCTATGAGAGAATTTTTAATTGAGAAATGAGATATGACATATGATTATACAGGGTGTCCACTCTCAACACTGTCCAATGGCTAATTCTTAAACTGTTAGTTGTAGCTATACAGTTTCAACAATAAAAACGTTTTAAATGAGGTAAAGAAACACTTTAAAAGTGATTTGGGTCAATAAAATTATTTCTTAAATTTCAAAATTTTAATATTTATTCAGTCACCCAGTCTTATATGTTATATTTAGTAAACTTTTCCTATTACACTAACAAGTAAGACAAAAAAAAAGTCCTGTTCATATAATGCTAAAATTGACAGAGTTAGGAAATTTTAAAAATGCATGACTTGTACCACTTTCCTGCATTGAAAACAAATGAGTTAGACTTTGATTTCATGCATCATATGCCAAGTGCTTACGGTTTTCGAAGAACTTAATTCAATCATAATATTTGTAAGACTTTTTTCAAAGTGTAGATACACATGAAATAGCTTTTATTAAGTTTCAGATTGTCCAAAATAATTATACATTAACGTATGTTTTATTTTGTAAGAATTTGAGACTGTTTCTTTTCATGATTACTTTTATCAAATTTTATGTTATTTGTGTAAGTTTTTAATTACAACGACTGTATTTGTTTTTTCAGTTTAAAATTTTTATTATAACTCTAACTCTTTTTCAAATATCTGATTCAGATTAAATTTTACATATTGATGTAAATCCAACGACAATCTAATATTATCATGATTTTCAGTGGTTACCATTTATACTTATTTTACCAGGTAATACAAATTTTTTGTTTACCATCAAGAGTTTTTAAAAAAGTTTTAGATAACACAAGGTGTTGATGTTTGTGTTTATTTAAGCTTTTATGTATTTTTTATCGCTGTAACCGAAAATTGCCTTAAATTTTAACCATCATGTCAGATTTTTTGTAAATCATAAATTGTTCACAGTTAAAAAATAACAAAAATCAGATACTATAAAATAGAGAATATGGCTGTGTTTCTTAATATTTGATTTTTGTGTACTTTTTATCACTGAATCTCAAAATGAGCTTCAAATTTAGGTCACCATGTCAGAATTTTTTTTGTAAATCGTAAATGTCAAAATGTACCAAAAATTTAATACTATAAAAAAATTTTAAACTTTTTTAAATTAACTAATTTAATTCTTTGGCTTATATACTGAGATTCTTACAGATAAACAGCCAAGGGGTTCAATGAGATGAGGGAGGAGGTTCAATTTTAACCAGTGTTGGGCACGTTCACAAAATAAGCGAACTAACTCAAACTCATGTTCAATTTCTGAAAAGTGATTTAAGTTCACGTTCAAACTCAAAAAATTTCAAACGAACTCGTTCAAATCAAACTCATTTGTAAAAGTGAACGAAGTTCACTAAAAAGTTCACTTTTTTTTTTTTTTTAAATGTTTGGATATTATTGTCCAAATTTACAAAATTTTGTGAACGATTCGATATGTAAGATAGAGGTATGCACGGACGGAAATTTCCAGGCCCGATCCATAGAAAAAAAATGTCCGCCCCGATATTAAAATGAAAATTTCGGCCCGAGCCCAGCCCGGCTCGTAGAGAAAATTTAGCGGCTAGACCCGGCCCGATATAATAGCTAAAAACAAGGCCCGAGCTTGGCCCGGAAAAAAAAGTTGAGATTTCGCACCGAACACGGCCCGACCTCGAGTACTACAGGACATTGATATTTACCCTTACGGAAGAGTTCTGGCCAAAAAAACTTACCTTAGTCTGTTTATAATCTCCATTTATGCGTAAGTGCCGTAGGCTGCGATGTTTATGCTTTTAATGAACCTTTGTTAGTTGTATGTAAATGTTTCAGCTATCATTAGTATTATTAATCCATCTTCCATGTTATGGAGACATAAAAATCTAAACAATGATATTTGGTAAAAGTAAAATCTTCTAAGATGAAACCGCATTGGAAAGAAAAAAAATACATTTCCTTTTTAGCAGGCGTAAATGGTTAACATATTTTTATATATAAACGTATTATTGTATTCATTTTGCATAGATGAACAGTTTAAAAGAACTTTAACCCTCTGACAGTCTTGCAAAAGGGCAAAATTGTAATGTTGTTTTCTCAGCATTTTGTTTTAATTACTAAAAAGATATGATTCTTTCAAAATTATAGAAAAATCTTATTTACGAATATGAATGTTATCCTTGAGTGTGTTAATCATTGCACAATGTATTAAAAATCCATTAAATGAACTGAGTTTTATCATTTTAATTATTGCTTGCATTGCAGTGAAACCTGGAGCTTAGGGAACGTCTATAGACGGGCTTGTCAGTGAGAGGGTTAAAAGAAATTTTCAGTTTTCAGTTTAAAAGAAAATTAAGTCATAGGCAGTTTGTTCCACATGTTTAACTCTATTTAAATAAGCCTGGAATCTACGATTCTTAAATTCCAATCTTTAATTGTATAATAATGGCAACTTAAAAGTATGTGCTTTTTCGCAAAATCAAGCCAAATTTTACTGATTTTTGAACAGACTTGGCCCCGTCGAGAACAGCAATGTCGAAATCGATGATAAAAATTAAAGTGATAACAAGTGGCTGATTTGTATCATTCTCTTAGGGTAGTGGTTCTCAACCAGGGTACGCATATCTTTGGGGATATATAGCGAATCTGCTGGGGGGGTACATGGCAATAATGTCAGTAATGGCAGATAATAAAATATTATAATTTTAAAACTAAATTCTTGTTAATAAGTATAATTTTTAACATTTAATTTTATTTATTTATACATTTATTTTTATTAATTTCTTATCACTTATTAAAATATTATAAATCTTTAAGGATGTTCTTAAATCCAAAAGGGCAACTTTGTGACACATGCTTTAATTTATTTTTCTTCGAAAATGCATGAAACTAGTAGGTGTTGTTATTCAGAAACTGTCTAATTGCACTCAGTTTTCTGCTTTAAAAAAAAACGCAATAGATATTTCATAACAAGCCTTCAAAGTGAACGTTTTTGAGCACATTTCCGGACGAAAGCAGAAAAACCGGTCGAAAAGCAGGAGAAAAAGGGTGATCACGTCATCGAAATAGGTTATTATTTTCTATCTATCTAAAATAAAAATTTGTTAAAAATAGGTTATTGGAGAAAAAATAAGCACTTGGTTGAGGAAAAACTCGAATAAAATATTTCTAAATAAATAAATGGTTTATTTTGTCCCATAATCTTTGAATCACATTTTATTCCGATTCTAACATGTTTCCTTAAACTGGTGACTTGGTTATCAGCTTGTAATTGTCAAGGACACGAAAAAATCGTCAACACCAACACGCTTTCTCCCCTTGTTGTTGGGTTGGGAGGAATTTAACGGAAGTACCGGTATTGTACGGACGATACAAATACAAGAGCATTGTAATCTTTGTTCTACATCTAATTCGGAGAAAAGTTAGGAGATGTTTGTGAGACAAGACGCTAGAATTATGAAGGGACCTCCTTACAAAAAGAAAGTCGGTTGAATAAGAAAAAACATAGCTTTTTCGTTTTACTGCGCTCCGAGAATATATAACCTTAATTTATAAATTTATCCTAAAAAATATGTAAAACAAGCGTAAACAAATTAACAACTGTTTATAACATTTATATTCAGGGTCCTCGCTAAGAGGGGGGGGGGGCACAAGGGGGAGCCTCCTCCCCTCCAAACGTTTGATAGTACTGTTACAGTTGGCAAATTTGTTCAAACTTTAATAAAAATACTATAATGCACTTTCTATTTCTGATAGATTTGACGAAAGTTACCAATATAATTAGAAATAATTTTAAGCTTTTTACACATAAAAACTCTTTTGCATTTTCTAATTTTGATATCTTGTTTGAAATTATAAAACTAATTAGCAAACGCCTTTTGAACTATTTATGTTTGCGTTTCACTGAGTTGGCAAATACTGAATCTCCTCCCCCCCCCCCCCTTCTTATTCTTGAGGGTGTCAAAGAAATTTTTTTCACATATATTTGCATTATTTCTGAAATGTGTCAGAAAAGTACATATTTAAATATCTTTTCTAGTGAATGTACACTTTTTTCCGGTGCGCTTTTTTCCGTGATTCTAGAAATACAACATGTATTATTCTTTAAAGAAAATTTTAACTGTAGAATAATGGTAATTTAAAAATATATGTATTTTCGTCAAAAATTGTAGACCCAAAGAGATTGTTCCCTAAACAAATCTTTATACAAATCAGACAGGGACGGGTCAATGATTTTCATGCAAGCAAGGTTATGAGACAATGTGAAAAAATTTCGATTTGTGCACACTTCGCTTAAAAATAAAGTACAGTTCCAGAAATAAGCCCAGTCCAGTCTGGACCGAGCTTTCAGATAAAGGAAGACCTGGGCACGACCCAAAAAGCAAATGATCAGACTCGACCCGCCCCGAGTCCATGTAGACCTCTAAACGGCATTTGAATGGAAACTAGTTGGATGTGCCATTCCCAAAACTTTCTTCTATCTCATACATACATTTTAATATTTTAAAACAAGTTACTCATTTTAATGCTTTAATAATTTTATAATAACAATTCAATATCATACCAACTTTGATTTTTATCTTAAATTTCTACTTCAGTCAATTAATCGGAGTAAAAACAAATTTTCGTCTCTGCATGAGCCGATGGACAATAGAATGATAGCCAGATTTTTTTTTTTCAAATTATGGGAGGACCTACTTGCCCCACCAAAAAATAATCATATACAAAAATTTAGTTCAGTTCTAGAACTAACTACTAGAACGTAACGTTCAAGAACGTAAACTTTTAGGTGGTGCAATATAGAAAATGGCATAAAACTCGCTATTGCAGTGCCCCCTTCCGGCGGATTTTTTTTTTAATTCAGGGAGGACCAATTAGTCAGTCATACACTTACACAAAAAATTTGGTTCAATTCGATGTATAACTTCATATATTTTTGGTCGGTACAATATTGAAAATGGTACAAAAATCGCGACTGCAGCGCCCCCTTCCGACGGATTCTTTTAAAATTCAGGGAGAACCAATTAGCCATAGTCATACACTTACACAAAAAATTTGGTTCAATTCGATGCATAACTTCATATACTTTTGGTCGGTACAATATTGAAAATGGAACAAACATGCGATTGCACTCTCTGGATGTTTGTGTGCATACCCTTTGAGACAATGCTGGTCTGAGTTTTGTGCTTTAATAATTTCTCTTTTTTGCTAGTTTGGAACTTAGTATTAATTTTACAAAAAAGGAGGGGCTAACTTACCTTATAGCAATTGCGATAGACAAAAAACAGACACAAGAGGGAGATCGTATAATGGTTCCGTTTAATTTTTTAAATACGGAAAAGTACTTATTACAGTTTCCCTTTCATGCTTATGTTTTTCATTTAAAAAAGGGGGTCATGGGCTGCATAAATAGGCACATTTTGGTCTTTCCATATTTATTTCTGTATATCCCATTGTAAACTAAATTGATTTTAAAATGAATCCTTAACTGTATCTAAATATCTGAAATTTCCACGGATTGGAGGCTTAAAAATATAAAAATTTCTATACTGGTGAATCTTTAAAAAAAAAAAAAAAAATTAAAAAAATTTATTGTAGACAGATTCTTTATTAAGAAATTCGCTGTCTTTTACAAATGTGTTATGATTTTTTTATGCGGATTATTCTATCCATTTTGCACCTATCTAGAAATTGTTTCGTTTAAGACAGGATTTCGTCATACACAGATTTTTGTAGAACTTTTTATAATACTGTTTCCCCCATCCCCTAGCATTGTATATGAACTATTCTTTAAAGAAAAGTTTAATTGTTGAATCATGGTAATTTAAAATTAGAATAAACTATGGCTATAGCGAATCGATCGGTATCTTGAAAATTTCCCGTAGAAGACAATATTCCGTCTTAGACAAATTCTACTCTGTCTGCGGATTCGCAGGAACTTGAAAATCTTTCCGATTTAGACATATTTCCGCCTTACACAGTCCACCTTGTACAGAGAGTTTACTGTATATATCTATTTTCGGTGAAATTGTATACAGCCCAGGCCCAGTTCGGCGCGACCCGAGTCTGCAGAAGAAGTAAGACTAGGATACTACCCAGAGAAGTGATATCCAGACTTAACTCGTCCTGAGGCTCGTGTAGGCCTCATGGCATTTGAAAGAGGGAAAAAGTGCACTAAGGTCTGGAAAAATTTTAAATAAATTATGAAAAAATTGAACGTAAATTTCGTTCAAACTCGTCTATTTTTTGAGTTTCCGTTCAGTTCAAACTCGTTTATAAAATAGTGAGCGAAGTTCAGTTCAAAGTTCACAAATAGTGAGCGAAACTCGTGAGTTTTCGTTCAGTGAGCGCGTTCATACCCAACACTGATTTTAACAACTTTTGAAATTTACAATTTTTGAAAAATCCAGATGTGATGGTTAAAAATGAAGGTTATTTTTCAGTTTGAGCAGTAAAAAATACACAAAAAACAATTCTAAAAAGTTTAAAACATATATATTTTACAAATTTTTGCTATTTTTTTCTTTGTTTAACTTTAAAATTTATGATTTGGTGATAAAAAATGAAGGTTCAATTATCAAAACTAAAAATTATAACGTATCCCAACTTTTGCAAGCTAATGACATTTTTAAATATGTATCATTTTGTAGGCAATTTTCATTATTTTATTTACAATTTTTTTTTTTTTTTACATCTGTCACAAATTATATATTTTGCATTCATATATCACAATAATTAAGGATTTCAAATTTGCATTGCAATGTTGATTTTCTTCTCAACCTTTTATATACATACATACAGATATATATCTGATGTAAATATATCACAATTAAATTTGTGAATGACCCCTTATTAGCAACAAAAAAATATGCTCTAACTTTAAACAGCTATTACTCGGTCAATTTTAATCTTAAAATAACAGGACTTTTTATTGTCTGTCTTGTCAGTATTGCAGAAAAATTTTGCAATGCAAAAGAAAAATTTTACTAAATGTAACTTATAGGACCAGGGAATCGTATAAAAATTTAAAACTTCATAATTTTTTAAGAAATCTTTTTATTGACCCAATGCACATTTAAAATGTCTCTTTGCCTCATTTAAAACCTTTTTTTAATTGGAACTGTATGTCTATGACTAACAGTTTATGAATTAACCATTAGCTACTTCTAAAAGTGGATGCCCTGTATCAGACAGCTAGATTTGAGCACTGCAAGAAAAATGTTGCCTGTTGTAGACAGATTTTTTTTTTTTTTTTAAACCCATCGCTGCACACACCTATATTTGAAGCCTTAGTACACCCGTGAGATAAATGTCTCCCATTAAATTTTTTGCTAAAAACAAATCTACTGTTCTGTTCTGTACTGTAAAATGCATCACTAATACTTCTTTTTAAAGAAAAAATCATGTTTTTTAGCACTTTCCAACAAAGTTGAAAAGTGCTTATGCATTCAGTTTTTCTAGTCATCTGTCCACACTCTAACTCTGTAAATATAATAAGATTTTCATGCAATTGATAAAGCTTATTTATGGTTACCATAGCATGTTTGGTATTGATATAAAGTATATCTATGATTTATGGTTCATTTACAGGGACATTCAAAATAATTAAATTACATTTTGATATATGGAGGAAATCATTTGGAGGGAATTCTAATGACATTACACTATTTCAAAATATATTGAAATTGTTATAAATCATTGAATTTCACTTTAATCATGATAAAACAGAGCATGCATAGCGGTTTTTGTTAATATACAGGGACATACAAAAGAAATCTATTGCAGTACTTTCTGTGCACAATAATTGCTGGAGAGTGTTTTAAAATTCAATATGCACTTTTAAGTTTAATTAGTTATTTACACACTACTCTTTATGAAATCTATGCCTCATATACAGAGCTGCACAAAAGTATTTCCATACCATTCTCCTTATTAGAGGAAACTGCTGAAGGGTAATTTTCTGAAATATATGTATCTCTTAAATGAACTAAATTTTGGAATGCATGTTTTTAATTGATACAAATCTCTATATCATATACAGAACTGCTAAAAAAGGTTGGATAATTTTCCAATTTTAGATAGAACAGCTGAAATTCGGTTTTGAAATGCATTATACATTTCCATTGGTGAAATGAAACAAAATATTTTAATCTTTTAAATGGTGAGCTTTGTTATGTTATTCTGAATGTGCTGAAAAATACTTCATAATATGTGTTTGACCCATGGTTTTTTTCTTACTTGTTATGTTTATTTTCAGATTTTGCAGCAGTTTCTGTAAAAATCACTTTTTTTTCTGTAAGAAACATGCAAACGATTTGTTTTTACTCCTTAAAGGGACACACTATCTTGAATTTGCTCAAAATATCAATTTTCTTTTTTTAATATTAACTGAAAGCTTCTTTAATTGCAAATATTTTCACACCTCATTTTTATCTAAACAACAATTATATCACAAGATAATGTAAATTTTATCAATAGATCCAGCACAATTACCCATACAAATGAAACTTTTAAATTCATTTCTCTCCCTGTTTATATAACTTGCTTGTGTAATAAATATCAATGTTTTTTTTTTTTTTTTTTTGCTAATTTAAATAGAGATTTGAATTTTTTTTACTTATTCTCCATGGTGTATTTAATATTTTTATACAAGAATTTAACATTCAATTTTTTTAAAAAAAATATTTAAATTTCAGAGTTAGTAGAATTTTCTTCATTTTTTTTTTTTTTTTTTTTTTTTTTAAATATACATTAGAGAAAAAAAAAATTAAATGTAAATTCCCATGCATCTAAAAATCCATGCACAGTTGTATACAGTATTTTCTAATGAACATGGAAAGAAAATTGAAGCAAAAATATTCATACTTATAAAAGCTTACTTAGTATACCTATAAAAGCATACTTATTATAACTATAAAAATAGTCATACTTATATTAATACTTAAAAATCAGTTCAATTTAAAAAATAAATAAAAATAGTAAAATAGGCTGTTCTAATTTTTTTTAAATTTGATTTAATTTTTATTATTAAGTATTGTGCTACCGCATAATATTACAATATTATACAAAATTGAAGAGATGGTTTCAAAGACTTTATCCCCTTAAAACATAAATTATTTGACAAAATCGATATTAATTACATGTAGTAACATTTCGTAAATGTATACGGGTGATTCTCAAAATAGGGGACAATTTCAAAAGTGAAATCTTAAAAAAATTACTGTTAGCAAAATTTCTGAAAAAATAGGTGTTGTTAATATAGTATTAGGTATTCTTTTCATGTAGTCAGCAGAGCTAAATATTTAAAAATTAACTTAAAAAAAATAATTAGTATTTTTTGAGCCATGCTAATGACAAAACAAATTGCGTGGAATAAATATATTAAGAAATTTTTATTTTCTTCCTGTTTAAATATTTTTTTCTATATTTATTAGCTTACCTTTTCAGCAAATGGTTTCCATTTTTACATATATACATATAAGGAGAATAAAAACATTACCAAAGAGCAAACTTTGTTTACATGAGCAACATTCTGACACTAACAATGTAAGAAGCTGTCTTAGTGATTTTCTGACAGATTTGATGCATATTTTAGGGATAATAAATGTAATATCTAAATTTATATGTAAAATTAAACGTTATAAAGGATACAATATAAGCAATGGTTACATTTATATACATAGGAGTCTTTAGCATGGACAGAAAAACCATGCTAATGACAAATTTTAATTTAAATAAGAATATGAGCCATAATATAATCACAATGCAATAATCCTTTCTGTGGCTTTTTAAAACACAAAAGTCCTATGCAAATAAGTAAAATAGAAATTTTAATTATAAAATAAACATGAAAATTATTATCCATTCTAATGACATACAATTGATGTATGCCTCTAATATTCAACTTCTATTCTTAAAATACAATACATGCTTCTATTTTCAGGCTGGGATAAAATGGCTACTTATTGCCATAGAGAAACTTTATATTTTCAAACTATTGTCATATGTGAAAATGAAATTTTGAATAATAACCAGCTGTTATAGTATGACCTTATTTTGAAAATAGAATATGGAGGACAAACTTTAATTCTTTTTTTATATACTATAATTTTATTTTTAAAAAGAAATTTATTGGATAAATCCTCTCCTTGATTAATTTAAAGAAAGAATAACATTTGTTTTATTTTATAAAAATGATATTTACTCTTGAAAAAGCTAGTATATACAAGGCACAGCTGCTGTGGACATCCATGCTAATGACATTTTGAACATTTATTCTGTTATTTTAAGGTGTTTTTAACTAAAAAGTGAGTAATTCTTGAGTGCAAATAATGAATAATATTAAGACAAACATATCTAAATATAAAAACATGACAGAAAACCTCTCGATTTTTCTTGTATGGGGACATAATACGTAATAGGGGACATAAATTGTCCCCTATTTTGAGAATCACCCATACAAGTAGCTTTTATCTTAATCTTTCATTAAAATTATTTTAGTGTGTCTTATCCCATAAGAAATAAATATATCGAAATGAAACTTCTATACATGCATGGGGTTATTTTATTGCAAGAGCCATATTTCTCCCTACCAGGGAATAAAGAAATAACATTACTTCACCCATCCCTTTTCAACTTTGACATAAAGAAATAGGTTTGAAAAGTCAGAAGCATCCATAAAAAAATTATCCTTTTCTGCAAGAAAGGATAAACAAAAAAATATGATTGGGGTAGATTTCATCCCAGGGCATGTGCTGTTGAGTTAAGTGTTCGTGCAATCCTCTTAAATTACACACCAGTATTTACTATGAGTTTTCTGTGATTTATTTATTCTCAGAAAAGTTAAGTAAAAAACTAGAAATAAAGGGAATTCAGGATAGCATTGTCTTTGGAAGCATATACCGGATTAGCAGTGCACAGTCCGACTTGGTTTGATTTTATATTTTTAAGTGAAAATCTTTCCACACAAACTTAATAATGCTAGCAGAATAATCTACAATTTTTGATTTATATGATAGTACATTTTAAAAAGAATCTATCCAAACAAAACTCCAGTTGCAGGCCCCACTGCTTTCGACAATGTACACCCTAAATGCTATCTTCACTCCAATCTAATTTTTCAAGCTAACCTTTAAAGTTGTATTTAATTTCTGGTATTTAGATAAAGAAACTTTCAATTCTGAAGAAAAATTCCTGATAATACATAAATCATATAAAACATAACACAATTCTTTTAAATGCAAAACACAAACAATATTTTTAAGGACACCAACAGAAAAAACAACTCTATGAATCCTTAAAATTTCTTGACGGTTAAAAAAAAAAAGTATGACATTGTTAGAACTTCAAAAATACCAGAAATATATTATACATATAAAAATGTAAGTGTGTGTTTCTGTACGGAAAGTGGATTGACAGTTTTTAAATGTAAAAAAAACTTAAGAAATTAAAAAATACAAATCGAACTTTAAAAAATATTCTTTTGAAGTGGTAAATATTAATTTATAACTTTTCTTTTAAATGCACCTTTCAAAAAGGAAAAGTATCCGATATATGTAGTAGACTCCCTTAAATCTGCACATATTTTACAGATGTAAACAATGAAACATTCAGTTCAGATGTAGGGACAAAATTTGACTTTTTTATTTTTTATATCAATTCCATACATATCTTAATTTGTAATTTTCATTAATATTACTGAATTCATGTGTTTTCATGAAGGAAGAATAAGTTTATTTTGGAAAAAATTAAGATATTGCCGATATCGCTGGTAATCACAATCTCTTAACCAAATATATTTATGTATTAACCAAACTTTTTCAGTTACTAAGTCTAGCTAAACCTGTAATAAAACTTCCTTATTTTATTATTTTGATGTGAATTAGTAATGTATCTTTATAAAGCAAATTTCATATGAAAAATTCATATTATCCTTATAATAAACATTTAATCATATATTATTGATTATTAACTTAAACCTTTGCTTTTAATATTTTAATAATGTTAAAAATTATCTAAAATTTTATTATTTTAGTTTATTACTTTATTATATTGTAGGCCTTCATAATATTTTCAATATCATTGTTAATTACATTCAACAAATGTAAACAAAGCAATAACCAGAAATCTGCAAAACCTCTGGTCCCAGGCTGTATGGATTTGAGGGAGTCTACTGTATATATACATATTTTTTTTTTTCCAGTATTGGATCTTTTAACATAACAAACAAAAAGCTTTTGTCTGAAAAGTACCTGAAGTCAGTGTTGTATTCAGATATTTTTCTTCTGGGGGTGGGGAGACATTACGATGGTCTAGAGGGGATTGCTCTTTTTAACCATTGAAGACACAAAATTTCCAGGAGGAGCATGTCATTGTTCAGGGGGAATATCCCCTCCCCCCCCCCCAAGGCCAGCAATTAATTCAACACTGCCTGAAGTTTTAATAAAAATAATTGTATCCAAGCTTATTTAAAATTTCATGAAAAGAAAAAATAAAATAACATGCTTATTAAGTGAACTGTTTTTTGTTGTGTCACAGAACTTGAAATCTGAGGGAGTGTGCCGAAATGGAGAAAAATTCATTCCTGAAAACGAACCCTTTTGAGAAAAAAACCCACCAAAAAATAAAGGGTTTCATTACGATGTTTCAGAGGGGATTGCTCTTTTTAACCATTGACAACACAAAATTTCCAGTGGGAGAGGGGGGCACGTCATTGCTCCAGGGGGAATACCCCCCCCCCCCCAAGGCCATTCAATGAATTCAACACTGCCTGAAGTTTTAATAAAAATAACTGTATCCAAGCTTATTTAAAATTTCATGAAAAGAAAAAATAAATTAACATGCTTATTAAGTAAAGCGTTTTTTGTTGTGTCACAGAACTTGAAATCTGAGGGAGTGTGCCGAAATGGAGAAAAATTCATTCCTGGAAACGAACCCTTTTGAGAAAAAAAACAAAGGGTTTCATTATGATGTTTCAGAGGGGATTGCTCTTTTTAACCATTGAAAACACAAAATTTCCAGTGGGGGAGGGGGGCATGTCATTGCTCCAGGGGGAATACCCCCCCCCCCAAGGCCATTCAATGAATTCAACACTGCCTGAAGTTTTAATAAAAATAACTATCCAAGCTTATTTAAAATTTCGTGAAAAGAAAAAATAACATGCTTATTAAGTAAAGCATTTTTTGTTGTGTCAGAGATATCTAAATCTGAGGGAGTGTGCTGAAATGGAGAAAAATTCATTTCTAAAAACAAACCCTTTTGAGAGGGAAAAAATGAAGGGTTGATAACGATATTATTTCAAAGTGATTTGCTGCATTTACCCTTTGTACTAAGCCTCAAACAGAATCTGTACTGGAAAATATACTATGGGGTTGCTATACAATTCTGTCAAAAATTCCCTGACCTTTTTTAAAAATTTGACTATTTTCAATAAAAAATCGGCTAATATATTGCTGTAAAACATTCTACAACATGTTTTTTACAACTTGAATCTAAATAACCTAACTGCTAAAAAAGAACCTAAATGCTAAAAAAGGAGACACTGTAGGAATTTCAGAATTTTAATTATTTTTCATATTATGCTACTATTATATAGTTTGTATAAATTTTACATAAAATTTTAGAATGTATAAATAATTAATTCAAAATTTCTTCATTTACAATGATGATCGAGATTTCTGAAGGAAAATAATACAGCAAAAATTTCCCAACTACTCAAAATAATTTTAGTTCTCCCTCAGAATTTCACTGACCTTTTTGGCTAATTTTTCGAATTCCCAAACTTTTCCCTGATCTGTAGCAACCCTTACTAAACTGGATAGTTACCGTTTGAGCACTGTGTGAAGATTAAGATGCAAATATACAAACTTTGAAAATACATTATTTTACATTTTTTAATTAGTTCACCAAATGAGTGTTAATTTCTTCTCCCCACCCCCTCCTCCAAAAAACCTTAAATAAATCGGCATTTGGTTCTACTCTTTTATTGCTCCACAGATTTCTGAAAAAACAGATAGCTTGTTACTGGGTTTTTAGTTACTAGCTTAGCTAATTATTAAAAAACTAAAATTTAAGCCTGGGGTGGTCAGGATCTGTCTTGAACTATCCTCAGAGATGTTCAGACTTATAGGTGTGGTAGACTTCACTGGCCATCGCACACATATATACACAGATAGACAATTTTTTTTTGTTATTAATATAACTGCAATATACTGTTATTGCATTTGTATTATTTTATCCTGAATAATGAAATTTCCATTTAATGCAGGATTCTGATATAGTGAGGTTCTATTTATGCAAGCTTTGTTGCATTCCGAATTTTCATTTATATAGCTGTCAATTTTCCTTATTTTTCTAGCCAATTAAACATGTTTGAAAACAGAAATTTTATTTAATAAAGAAAAAATATAAAAACATTCTAGAAAAAAGACATTTTATTAAATAAATTTTTTGATTTAAAAAATTTTATTTCATCTTTGAAATAAATCTGGAAGATTAGCAATATTTTGAAAATAAGCTAAAAACCCATTTTCCCAGTTTTCATCTATAGATTAAGCACCAAAATAATTATTATTTTGATGATTGTTTCAACTTTATTTTACATCAGTTCAGTATTTGCAAGGATGGTGACAAAACAGTTTAGCCACAAGAAAAAAATGTAAAAGTTTTGATTTGTGAATGATTCTGACTAACACGAACATAAAAATGTACAGCCATGAAAAAGAAAGGAAAACAAAAACCACCACCCAATGTTATTACTAATTCACCATAAAAGATGTGAGGGTTATTGTTTGACTGGAATTTGTGTCTACTTTCCAAATATTAATGTGTCTTTTCTAATTTAAGTCATCTACATATAAAAGAAATGTATGAATTTTTATTTTTGAAATGGTAACGTCTACCCTTGTCTCTTTGAGTTCCTCTAACTAAAGAAAACTGGAAGTATAGCTTTGAAAAATAAATAAATAAAATCCCTATAGTGATATAAAAAAATGTGTTAGGTTCTTCCATAAATGGTAGATCTTACCAGGAAAAGTAATTAATATTTAAATAGAAACCAGAAAAATTAATACAGAAAATTAGAGTAAAAACAAGCTCAATTTTTATGACATAAAATTCTCAAAGTATTTTCTCTTACTCTCTAAGATTTCTGTGAATGCCAACGATTATAGGAGATGGTTCTCTTAGATCATGAAAAGTAATTTTTTCTGTGTATTATAAATTAAATGATAGGAGTGATATGTGAAAACAGATATCCATTATTTGGATGATAATAATTCTTTTTACATTTAAAAAAAATATTCATGTCATAGTTAATATTTTTTAAAAATATGAATTTTGTTAAATTTAAAATATTTTTGAGTCTAAAAAATGCCTGGATTCTGTTTGGG
Organism: Maratus speculifer; assembly: GCA_964019185.1. Taxonomy (NCBI): domain Eukaryota; kingdom Metazoa; phylum Arthropoda; class Arachnida; order Araneae; family Salticidae; genus Maratus; species Maratus speculifer. The sequence continues at coordinate 102,738,671 of OZ025293.1, forward strand.
ACCATTCAGCATAGTTTATTTAAAAATAAACTTCAAGTGGATCATTTTTGGAAAGTTTTTTGGAAAGTCTATGTGATTTTAGCATTAACATCCTGAAACTTTAATTTCTTTTAACTCTATAAAGATTTAAGATAAAATGCATAAGTTATATACTTTTCTGGGATGATTTAATCCACAGAACCCAATAAGAGTCAAAAGTGGGTGAAAAAAAATCCAAATCTGATTAAATTTATAATATGCAGACAGCCTTTAATCTTAATTTGGTCATAACATTTAATTTGTTGGTACTAATATGATTTTTATATGGTTTGAAGTAAAATTAGTAGTATATAACATCATTAATTGTATTACAATATAAACCATTTGGATTTAATAGAAAAAACATATTGAACATGAGGAAAAAATTAAATAAATAAAATGAATGCAAATGGAATTTGTGGAACCAAAACAGAATTATCAAGGCCCAAATACTTTTTAACTACAAATGAAGTGTGTGGTTTCATCTTCGTACTAGCCATGAAAAAGCAAATATATATATATATATATATATATATATTTGTTCCTACAGAATGATTATGCTTATCTCTCCCTCCCCAAAGACAGATCATAAAATTATATTAACAAGGAAATTTGTGACGGGATTTTAAACTTGAACAGATAATAAGATAAAAAACACACTGAGAGATTATGCAATATTTTTACTTTTTTTATAACTCTATCAGTTATTAGAGAGTAATCAATACTTTTTAATTTTGAACAAGTTTTAGCTCCATTTATAATCACAGTGATTTCAGAAGAGAAAAATGTGTAGTTAGATGTAACATCAGAATTATCAATTTTTAATTGATTTTGAATTAAAATGTACTGTTGCTGGGGTGGACTAAGTCAGTACTAAGTCATAAAAGTTAACATTTTTCTTTCTAATGAGTAAAATTTTGTGTTTTGGTATAAATTGAAGTCTGACAGACTTAATGCACCACATACTTCTCCATAAAGCGATAACTCAAAACATGTTATTTAAACATAGTTACTCATCTGCAATCGAAAGCATGTTTAAATATCTTAGAAAATGAAAGCGAAAGCAGTTCTATCATTTTTTTCTTATCACGTTAAATAAGTCTATATTCTACAAATTTTCAGATATAAAATAACTTGATATCGAAGAAAAATGTTGTTATTAACTTTAGCTATAAAAATTTTAAATATTTACCAATCCACTTTAAAAAGTAAATAATTTGCTTTCATAATTTACTTTTCTAAAAAACATCATTTTTTAAATTATGCAATTTATTAATAAGCATTTAAAAAGTGTAATTATTTTATTAATTTCTTATTCTATTATTAACTAAGGAAATGAATTTTCTGATTGAAAATATGAGTTTGACACGATTTGACACATAACAATAAATATTCTTAAATTTATTCAACATAATTATAAAGCTTTCAATAAACATTGCACATTTAGACACAATTTGACACATAACAATAAAACATTCTTAAATTTATTCAACATAATTATAAAGATTTCAATAAACATTGCACATTTAAATAAATCTGTATTAAAACCATTATTTTAAATGTTAAAATTGTAAAGTTATAGCATAAACTATGCAGATATGATGCTTACAATTTTGTCAAGCAGCACAAGCTCTAAGTACAAGTTTTATTTCATAATACAGATTTTAATTAAAAAGCAACATGAAAATATATACAATAAAATTCACAGTTAATTTAGATTAGTTATATATTAATATTCATTAACAGCAATTTTTGTTACTGTTTTTAAAAATATGTAGTTGTATATTGCTTCCTAATTTAGTTTCCAAAGGAAAGTTTATGTATAGTTCATTAGAAAAGTGATTTTTAGATATATTCAAAACACCGTCTCTTTCTTTTAATTTTGCTAATGGAAAAACTTTGCAAGATGAAGTTTATATGTATAGTTTGTTAGAAAAGTAATTTCCAAGATGAGAATTACAATAAATTTAAAACATATTTTGTTTAACTATTACTAATGCAAAAATTTTGTAAGGTTAAGTTTATGCTTGGTTATTCATGTGACTCCTCCAGACTTGGACTAAAATTATGATAAGAAAATAACATATTTGTCTTCTTTTTAACCAAAGTCCAAATACTTCTTCAATTAATTCCTCATTTCAGTCTTGATACAGGATTTAAAAGCTTCCCAACCTTCAGTTTTCACGAGATGAGACTGTAATAAACATGCAAAATTTCATAAAAATAAAATATAGTTATTAAAATGTAATAAATATATAGTGAAACCTGAACAACAGTAAATAATTATGTTCAATAATATAATCACTGCTCTAGAAAAATACTGCCGTAGCTCAAAAATAACATTTATAAGGAGGTAAGAAAATCTAAATTCATTTCATTGAATAATGAAAAGAGGTCATGCTGTTTATGTCAAAACATTTATTTTATCTTTATTTTTTGCATGTGCGTGTAACAGTATTTTGTTCTAGGAGTGGGATATAATTAAACAAACAGTTTTGGTTATCAGAAAAAAATTAAAGCTACATTTTGGGAGAAAAAATGAAAACTTCATTCTCTATTTAATCACCTAAATGTTGCAGAAAAGAAAAATTACTTTTAAAAATTCAATAAAATGTCATTATAAGACAAACAGATTTGGACGTTGTTGTTGTAAGCAGGTATTTCTGTCTTGCTGTTTAACACTTTTTTTTTTCTTTGTTAGTGTTTTTCTATTGATGCTATACAATTAAACATACAATTTTGATTATTACAAATGAAGGTTGTATATTAAAAGAGAATACACTATTCTCTAATCACCAAAATATTACAGAAAAAAATATTTTTTGTTAAGAGTTATGTTGCTTTTAAATCTACATTAATAATTTTTGGACAACGGAAATAGTCACAAAATTTAACTATCTCAATTCTAGTATCAAATTTTGACCTAGGAAACAAAGTTAAATCTCAAAAAGATCCTATTATATATATAAATTTTCATAAACTTATTACAAAACATTTCAAAGCAAATTCTAGAAACAGTTTTGAGACTGAAATTCATTACTTTTAGAATAATTAAACAGAGATTAAACTTAACAAAGATTTACATTTCTTATGTAAGCATATTTAACTCTTTCGGGTCTATATATATATATATATATTAATTTTGAGAAAAAATTATTTTTACATAATAATGTTAATTATACAAATAGACTTACTGAGGTTTAATGAATATGATAGTCTGAAATCTCACGAATTTTGGTGCCATTCAATTTTATTCCTATGACAATAGGCTAAGGAAGAGTTTTTGGAGATGTCTGGAAAATACCATATTACAATAGGATTTAAATGATATGACAACATTCTACTATTTTTGTGTGATATCACACAAGAGTCATTCAGAAAAGCAACCTATATTTTAAATTCAAAGCTTGAAATATATGTTGAAAGTAAAAGAACCACCAACAGTGCAAAGAGAATTAAGCAAACTTTTACTACTATTATTATTACTAAATGCCAAAACTTAAATAAGTTAAAATAAGAGATGTATAGACCTATACTACAATTATTAATGGCAGATAGTGTCAACAGTAATTGTTAAGACAAAATAATTTTTTTACATAATAAGAAATTAAATTAAGGGTGTAGTATTTACAATGCATATTATTATATTTATGTACATTAATTTGATTTCCAAGCCAAGTTACATGTAATTTTCCTATAGACACATATCCAAGTATCTACAAGTTTTTTTTTATGATTTAATATTTAGTTAAAAAATTTAACTTCATTCTTTTATGATTTGCAATGGATACTTAATTTTAATTTTGAAATTGGCTTGGCTGACACAGACTCCAAAAAATCAAATTAATGTACATAAATATAATAATACGCATGATAAATACTATGCTCAATTTAATTTCTTATTACTATTATGTAAAAAAATTATTTTTCACTTTGCAGTAGTTTTTGAAGTCAGTTCAATTTTTGGTAGAAAAGTTTATTTTTCTCTTTTTAGTTAAAAGTTAACAATTTTTTTAAGTCTGTTAATAAAAATTATAATACAGAAAAAATATTACGTATGTCAGGAGGGGGTTTGAACCCATGCTCTCTTTCGAGAATCAGAGCTTAAATCTGGTGCCTTCGACCGCACAGCCATCTTACTGCATGTATATCATCCTGACTGCACTCCACTCAGCGAGCTTATTCAACATCCATGTTACTTTTAATTTGCAAGAAATCACTAATTTTATTAGTTTTTGCCTAATTACTAAAAAAGTATTAAACCAATTTCGATGAAATGGAAGTGATACCAATTCAAGAGTAACCTCTTTCATTTAACACAAAAACCAAATTAATTGGTTGAATAATTTTGGAGCAATTGGTGAACACACATTTAAAAAAAAAAAAAAAAACATACGATTCGAATTGATAACCTCTTCCTCTTTTTTTGAAGTCCGTTAATAATTATGAATGAAAAGACATGTACTATTAGTAGTACGCCAGACCCGAATATGTTAAGTAACATTCCATTATAAAAAAAAATTAATAGCTCTTTAGAGAATAAGGATGTAAAAGCTTCAAAATTAAAAGTTTATTAGAAGCAGAAGTTATATATTTTACATTAAATTTTACTAAGACAGAGTAACAATGGACTTTGTGAAAAATTTATTTTTCATAGGTTTCTGTCTTAATATGTTGCACCTTCTGTTATAACCAGGGCTGCGGAATCGGTAAGAAAAATTGCCGACTCAGACTCTGGAAATTTTAATGGCTTTGACTCTGACTCCTGGCTGGCTAATATACTTGTGTTGCTGTTAGTTAAAATTATGCTGGAATGTAATATTAATAAGGTGGTATTTTCGCTATTTTGGTATTAATTCAGTTCTTAGAGCTTTAAACGAAACAAGTCTGAAATTGCACGTAAAGCATAGCAAATGAGGTGCGTTCATACAATAATGAAGTTTTAAAAATATTCAGATCTTGCTGTTATAGTATACAGTACTTCAGATACAGTATAGTAGTCGAAATCTTTTGTGTGGTCCTATAAGTATGATCTACTATCTATTATACTGGAAGTAACTTGTATTAAACCTTAGTACCATACATCATTTTAATAAAATGTGAAAGAGTTTAATATATATAAAACATGCTGCAATGTTTCCCTACATATCATTATGTAGTGGAATACTTTTGTGTGGCCCTGTAAATTAATAATAAATATTCCTTTCATCACAGATTGTACAAAATGTATATTTTAGTATATACTCATAGATTCATGTCAATTCTATTATATTCCAAAGAATGTAACATCATTAAAATGTACTATTTTTCCCTATTGATCATAATATAATAGTACTTTTGAATAACGTGTAACTAAACTATACATCTGATTGAATGACTGATAAAATGAAATGACTTGACAAAATTATCAACAATTATATATTTTAAATCTCAAACTATTTGTTTGAGTAGTTATTGTGCTGTGACAAATGGACAGATTGAATGACAACTGTAGGTGCTACATATTTATATAATTATGAACGTGCCTAAAAATATTCAGATCTTGATGAAATACAAGGGCGGCGCGAGAGTTTGCCCGACGTGGGGGCACTGTATCCCCGACAGGGGGGCCAAGTTTATAATACATATTAGAGGTACCCGCGTATTGATCCGGGTTCTAAAAAATGCGTGGCAAAAATTTTAGGCCCAACACCGATCCGGTTTGTATGAAATAGATTAATGTTCTGGTCAACATAAAATTTAGAAAATCTGCCTGATTATACAGTCTGGGAAATACAAATGCATACACATATAATATAACCTAACCAAAAAAAGGTTAAAATCTCGGCCCGCCCGACTCCATTTCTACAAAACGTGAATTTTTACTTCGATACGGTTATAAAATATTTTGGATGAGGTGTGTCTGATAAAAAATAGTCTTTTTAAGAAGTGTTCTAGGTGGCAATATTTATTTATTTTGAATGAATAATTATTTGCATGTAAATGTTTCAATTATCATTCAGTTATCGTTAATACTTATATCATGTATTGGAGACTAAAAAATCAGAAAAATGCCACACAGTAAAATTTTCCAAGACAAAGTCGCATAGTAACCAAAAAAAAAAAAAAAAAAAGAGCGAGTTATGGTCGAGTTGTTCTCGTAGCAGGTGTAATGTATTATACTCTTTTCACATGTATTAGTATATTCATTTTGAATCAACATATTTTGCGTTTAAGGGGAATCCTCACTCACTTGAGGACACACGCATTGTCATGTTAAACACAGATTATTTTCAAATTTCTCGTTTTAATTAGAATATTTTTAAACAATTTTTTTTCTTTCATGAGACACCTGAAATTGCTCTTTAATATGACTTTTTTTCGCTTTTTCGATTTCGGTAGCAGATTTTTTTTTAAAGATACTTTTACTTTCAGGTACGGTTTTGAAACTGAAAGTATTTTTTTGGGGTCATAGGCAGGTTTTACTGTATTTTAATTTTATTGCTTAAAAATCTACTATTCTTTAAAAATAATAAATACTAACTGAAAATGATGAAGTTTGATAAAATTCTGTGTTTAACTTTTTGAGAAATAATTCTCCCGGTCTCAAGGCACACCTGCCAACTTAAGCTTTTTAACAATCAAATAAATGTATTATAAAACAGAAAATTATTTAGAAAGGTAAGCTTTTACGTGGTACTTATTTCATTTTAATTTGATTTGTAAATATGATCATTTTGATTTTTGGAAAAAAGTGTATTTTAATTTAAATCATTAAAATTGTAAATTTTAATTATTAAAAACAAAGCATAACAAAACCACTGTTTAGTGTTGCATGGCAAATTTTATCTGCATTAATTTATTTGAAGATCTAAAAAAAGTATGAAATTGGATTAAATTTTGTGCGTTAGTTTTTTATACATAATTATATCGGAAATCATGAAGTTTCTATGTGTACTTCTATACATAATTTTGTACCAATTCTGCAGAAAATAAAATTGTAGATTTTATTTAAATAAAAATAGGTAAATAAAATAAAAACCCTTCTAAATATGCCATTTTCAATTTTCTAAAATATGCATTACCACAATTGCCAGTCTTATAAACTGGAAAAAACATGAAGGGAAGTTACCTAAAAACATATGCATATGCGTTTTTTAAAGTTGTCCTATTTTCTGTATTTTTTATTAACCGGATCGGACTAGATCTCGACAGGTCCAAATAATCAAAGCTCTACTGTATTTATTGCTGAATGCAAACACATAAGTGAAAAACTTACATAAACATTAGTTAAATTATTATTATCAACAAAAGTATGGATTCTGAGTATAAAGCAATTTTAAAATTAAAACACTCGGGTAAAAATAGCAAATGACATATAAACGCAGATAAATTAGAAATCATTTGGACTTACTCTTATAAAAGTCTTGAAACTTTTTACATACAGCAGCGACGCAAATTAAAGTTGATATCTTCGTAAAAAGACAGAACTCATAAAATGTTTATAACTAGTAGAAATGATAATTATAATGCAAAATTTGCAAAGTCATAAATTCTATTTTTTCACAAACAAATTTTTTCTTTTAAACTTCATTGCAGCATTGTTTTTACGATTACTGTCTGATTAATAATATGATTTTTGTAGGGAAAAAAATGCATTAAACAGATGAATAATAATTTTAAAAATCTTATTTCTATATATATTTATAAAAAAAAAAATACTAGATCAGGAAAAAAAAAAAAAAAACTCCTTATATCTGCGGTCAAAGGACAGTTGACAAAAATTGAGTACTGCACCTTTTTAACTCTGAAATGTCCTTCCGGTCTATCACAATGCAGGTGTTTTTTGGTTTACAACCATTCAGCAAGAATACGTCTGCTGAAGCTAAACAATATTTATCAATCTCTTTATTCCGGTTATCGAAAAGTTTGTTTTATATTAACTTGCACATCAGAATTTGAAAACAAGTCAAAAGAGAAGGTATGTATTTTCTTTTAGTGAATCGCAGCTGTTATCTGCGGTATAAAAATCCTAGATTGAAATCTAAGTAAGAATACAAGTATAAAGAAACAGCATACTTACTAAGAACAAAACTTGTATAAAATTGAAATATCTTCATATCCTTTTTCGTTCATCACGTTTCTGTGCTAAATATTAGTTTTCTTTATTTGAATTGAATATATTTGCCGGAGTGAAATTAATTAGTCAAACTACAATTTTTGAATTATGCACCTTGTATTACTTTATAAGTACCGCGTTTTATTTTTTTCATTATACTCTATTTTTGACACTTTTGAGAAAATGTAATTATTATTCCATACATTCGCAAAAAACATTTCGCCAAAAATAAAATATACAGACAATAAGTTGCCAGAACGCACACGTTATTGGAATGGATTTTTCTATTACTTGAAGAAATGTTGGTGTTTTCATTGTAGAATTTAAAAAAAATTTGAGATTCGGTTCACGAACTTTTCATTATTTTAAGAGAAATTAGAGATACGTAAACAATCAGTTTTGAATCGAAAAATCTAGTGCAAAGTGTTACTGCTCAGTTAACTGAACAATCTTTTGATTTAACAAAAATGTAACTTTAGATATTGGAGGATTTCAGGTAGTTTTAGCATTATATTGATGAATTTTCTGCATTTTCGAGAAAATGTGTAAATTAAAACAGATTTTTTAACCTATAGTAGTAATAATAAAAGTAATGGGGAAAACACCTTCAATTTCCATTTTGTTTTAGACTGTATATTAATCGAATGCAGAAAGTGCGACGTATCAAATTTTGATAAGATACAAAACTTAAATTTGAAACAAAAACTTAAATATAAAATTCCCAAATTAAAAACAAAAGATAAATGTAAATGAAGTGAAAACTTGTAAAATAGTTGGAAATCTAAAAGTGCGTTATTTTAATATCAGCAAAAAGCGACCCGCAATTAAAAATATATCACCGATCCGAACCACGGGTTATACAGGGGGTCTAACTGCGGGTTAGAAAGTCTGCGCAGGCCAAAATTTCTCTCTCGAGTCCGTGGCGACAATGCCGAAATAGCCCTGTGATTTGAAGAGACTTTTCTATTATTTTAAGCAATTTCTGCCTTCTTATTGGACATTTTTTGAAAATTTTGATCTTAGATTTTTTTTTTTTTTTTACGTATATTTAGATAAATCGGATTTATAAATTCTGTTCTAATACGAAAAAGTACTAAACAGCATAGCTGCCAAAACACCCATGTAAATTGACGAATACATTGCTTTAGATGTGAGTATTTCAGGTAATTGGTGATTTTTATGTATTTTTTGCGAGAGGGGAGGGGTAAAAATAGTAAAATTAAAGCGCTTGAAAGCAAAATTTAAAGCAAAATTTTCTGTTTTAACGGAATATCAAGGGGAAAAAATAGTTTAATTCACAGATTATTTTGCGAGCATAGAGTCCTCCCCGGATTGGGTTATACCCGAGCTGAACTGGTTAATTCTATATCCATTGAACCTGAACCAGTTTTAAAAAAGTAAATGACCTGAACTCGACAAACTTCGACCTAAAAGTATTCAATTCGAACTTAATCTAACTCGAAATGCAAGAGAAAATTGAAAAAAAAAAAAATTCGAACTTATTGGAAAAATAGTCTACAATAATACCTCCAATATCAATTATATATTTTATGTAGAAAAATTAATGTATCTATATTATGCACTCATTGACATTTAAATAATATAATTTTACATTTTAAAATATATTTCAGCGATACTTTTGAGAAATGAGGTAGAATCGAACACATACACTAAAACAATTAAAACTAACCCAACTCGAAAAATAGAAGTCAATCCGAACCTCTTTGAAAAAATATTAACTTTAGCCAGATCCGACTCAAATCGCCAGTCGAGTTAAGTTTAATTTTCCAAGGTGATGCAGGACTCTGCCCGAAACGCAATTTGAGCCCGACATCTCTAAATTCCTATCTGAACCCGAAATATTTCAACCTCAACTAGACCCCAACCATGACTGATGAAAAAATATTATCCATACTGTAATGCAATTATGTAAAACTATATCTACAACTATACCTCCAGTATCAGTTTTAACTTTTAAGGGTGTTCTTAAATCAAAAAGAGCAACTTTGTAACATATTCTTTAAGGGTGTATTCGAAAAAACGCTTTTCCACCTTCAACAGCTCGAAATTTTCCGATACAATTTCAGACACAATTTTAAAAGTAGAGACATGAAACTTGCTGAGGGGATTTTTGAAGTGTCGTATAAGGTGCCGTGTGATGTCATTTTACGCTCAATTCATTAGAATTTGATTTATAAACAATTATCCTCTCAGTATGACCCTTTTTTTCGTCCCCAGATCTCCCGCTTCTGAAAAATCCGTTCAAATTGGCAACTTTGGCAGCCTTTTTTGCAATGTTTTCTACATTTATCAAAGAATCGACCATTACTGTACCTTGAGTACTTTCCGAATAATACAATTTGCCAGTTTCATGCATTTGAGGGCAAAAATGAACTCAAAAATAAATCCGAAAATAAGCAGTTTTAATCGAAATACACCCTTAATTTATTTTTGTTCAGAAATGCTTGAAAATAGTAGGTGTTGTTATTCAGAAACTGTCTAATGGCACTCATTTTTCTGTTTTTTAAAAAACACAATAGATCTTTCATAACTAGCCTTCAAGGTGGACGTTTTTGAGCACGTTTCCCGACGAAAGCAGAAAAACCGGTCAAAAAAGAGGAGAAAAACGGGTAATCTCGTTATCGAAATAGCTTATAACTCAATAGGTAATTTAATTGTCATAAAATGGAAAAATAATTTCCATTCGAAATCGCTTCCACAGTTAGGCATTTCAATTTTATATCTTTCCGTTAAAAAATGAGTTTGTAAATGTGTCAAAATGTTTGCCACTTGTTGAGCGGAGCAGTTGAGAACAAACACCCTTGAGTAAAAACTGGTAAAGTATATATAAACTCATTAACATTCAATACATAATTTTTCAATTTAAAATAAGTTTTGCAAATTCTTTTGAGAGATCAATCTTGAATCTGGAACCGTAAGTGTCAACATTTAACCCGAACCTGAAACAATTAAAGTTAACCCAAATGGAATTCGACCCACAGCGACAAAAGATTAAATTCAACCTGATCCGATACAGATTGCGAGTCATGTCAGGTTCAGTTTCCCCGACCCGATGCAGCATTCTATTTGTCATCCAAGACTGCCTGACAAAACTTTAGTGTAAATTTTATCTTTTTTGTTAAAAAATATACATGTGTAGAGTCATTCATATATCACCCTGTGCAGTCATATAGTATATAGATTTTTATTTTAAGAAATTCGATATTTTTTTGGAAAGATCGGGTTTATCTGAACTTAATCTGCAAGAATCAAAATTCATTCAGAAACCGACTCGTACCTAGAATAATTACTTTATTCAATCTGTGTTTAATTTAAAAAAAAAAAAAACTTCATATATTGACCAAATTTGACGGGGTCGAATTTCAAAAGTCAAAATATTTTCCCCGACGAAATCGAATTTTGACCCCGATGGGGGGGCCAGGTATGCCCGACAGGGGGGCATATCCCCCCCCAGCCCCCCCTCTGGCGCCGCCCTTGATGAAATAGTATACAGTATAATGGCCGAAATCTTTTGTGTGTCCCTGTAAATACTATCTGCTTTCTATTATACAGGAAATAACTTGTAGTAATCCTCAGCAATGTATATCAATTTCATAAAGTGTTAAACAGTTTAATACAATTAACACGTGCAGCAAACAATGTTCTCCCTATACCATTATGTAATGGAATACTTTCGTGTAGCATGTAAATCAATAACAAATATTCTTTGCATCAAAAATTGTACAGAATATATATCCTCCTCAGTCCTGATGTCGCCTGGAGGCAACACTAAAAAAACACCCTTAGTTTAGAAGCTTTTAAAATTGATAAAACTGCATCTGGACTTTACAAATAAATGTGTGCCTATTAGAAACATCGATATATAGATTAATGCACCTTTGGAGATGTTTTATAATAATTTTAAACTGTTTTTTCTAGCACAGCATAAAATTTGTCACAAGACTGAGGAGGATATTGTAGTACAGTAGATTCCCTCAAATCTGCACAGCTTGGGAATGTCAGGAAAATGAGATTTCCTTGACATCCCTTTTGTGAGGTCTTATCACTCAATTTCAACCATTACCTTTCTAACAATTTTTAACCTTTTTTAGTTATATTTATACTTGGTTATATTTAGATACTTCTTATACTTTAAAAAGGATTTGCTTAAATTTAATATTTATTTTTCTAAAAGAAAAATCAAATTCCAATCCATTAAATAAATCTCTTACAATAACTTTCTACTAAAATAACTTAAGCCTTTATAATTGTTTGTATAAAAGTATATTTAATAATATCCTTTTATTCCTATATATTTATTTTTTATTGCCAAAACGTCAGTGAAGGCTTACTTTGGAAACACGAAATATTTTGGTTTCTGTCTGTCTGTCAGTCTATCTGTTCCGCGATAACTAACGCAAAAAACATCCGATTGGCTTGAAATTAAGTGGGTATGTTAGTGAGGCACTGGGATTAAGCTGTATAGTTTTTTGTTGGATTTGATTCATTCGTTCGGAAAATATAAAATATTTTATTTTGCGCAATAATGGTTTTCTATGGCAAATCCAATGATTTTCAATTTTTTTTCCTTGAGAGAAGATGACACATTTCATCAATGAAATTCAACGATAAATAGATACTAAAATTTACCAGTTAAATTATTCATATTGTTTTGAAATTTTGTCTATGCATTTGTCAGATTTTTAAAATTATTGCTGTAAATTTTGGAGATTTTTTATAAATGTGTTCCAATAATATAAACTAATTTGTTTCAGAGATTTACTTATTTCAAATGTATTTTTTTTTTCATTTTCTTTATTTTCTCTTAATGGTAGCTAAGCAACCATTCATCCTAATCCTTATTTTTATAATGTTATAAATTTGAATGCATGTACTAAAATTTAAATGAAGTCAACGTCAAAACTGATGAATTAATGTCTTTGTATCTTTGCGGATAAATATAACATAGCCCAGAAAAGAATATAGGCTATGTTTTATTAATTTTATTCAAATATTTTCCTTAATAATTCAAAATTTCCTTCTTTTTCATACAGAATCAAGAGCAATTTTTTAGATAAAATTTAACCAATTTCCTTTATCGTTGCCAAAAAAAAAAATCTGGAATAATTTTTCAACGGCAATAAGTGTCAATTGAGCTATTTCCATTCGAAAAATTAAACTAAGAAAAAATAAATATGACATCAGAATTAAAATAAAAATTAAAATAGCACTTTGTTAAATATTAAACTCAGAAATTTGTTTCGTTAATAAGAATTTTTCTGACAAAAATGGGGGCATAATTAGAAGTAAAGGAAATAAAAAATAATTATATTTTTAACAAATATTTCAATTGGTAAAATTTGACGTCATAATTGAAATAAAATAGTTATTTTATAGTTGTCGTTAAAAATCCAAGAAACATGGACAGCAATAACTCATTAATAATGACGTCATTGCCGAAACTTCAGTGAAGGCTTATATTGGCGACGCAAAATTTATTGTTTTCCATCTCTCAGTCTGTTCTTCTGTTTATCTGTCAGTCCCCGATAACTGCCACAAAATGCAATCAAAACTTTTTTTCGTAAACAAAATTGTAAAACCCTAGATTATTGAGTTTACACTTTCAAAAGTTCCTGATACATCAGATTTAGGTGTTTTTGGTGGGCAGGTATCAAGAAGTATGAAGATAATGAAAAATGCTTATTAAAACTGTCACTTATCCTTATAAATCAAAATGTAGAAAGAAATAAAAGATATACGATAACCATTAGCATATTGATAGAAAGTTGGAAATTTAAATTTAATGAGACTACGGGGGGTTCAGGGGGGCGGAGCCCCCCTGTAGAAATCTACTGTGGTATAATAAAAAAACAAAAATAATAGATCATGAATTTTTCAGAATATCCTAACATAATTAAATCTTTAATTTAACGGCTTTTGATGGCTTATTCTTATTTTATTCTTATAAATAATTACGTAATTCAAAAATTTTAAATTACAGTTTCCAGGAAGTTGAATATTACGCTGTGTTTTTAAAAAAAAGATGTGAAAAGCTGACGTTGAGGCTCTTGATCTGCAGATTTACTAGTTTATTAGTATACGTAAGTATTTTGTCTCTCCTCATTCTTATCTTTCTGTTAATGTATTTCTAATTTTAATCGATGTTAAATGCTGTGATTGTTTATTTTTGTTATCGATTATTCTAAACACATATCGAATTCTTTATCTACTGAATAAGGGATGATGTCATAGACAATGACGTAAGTAGTCTATCTCATTTGCATTTTCCTTCAGTGGTTGGCGTATCAGAAACACTTTCCAGATGTTTCAGGATGACGTAACACGATATGTGCGGGATGATAAGCTTGCATAAGCAGGAAGGCATTTCCCCTTTCAGAACAATCTATTTATAGCTCAGTCAGTTGGGGTTCGATTTCTTGAATGTGTTATTATGACTTTTTTTAACATTATGAGTTCTTGTTTAGTTCTTCATTATGTAATTGCAAGTGGTAGAACTGATAAAGGATATTGGTCTGTTTATTCAAGAGTGAGGTGAGATGGATTTATTTACTACTTGACAGATGAAAATGAATATTTTATTAGAAGCCGGTTTATAGTGGCCATATGCAGTTCAGACTTGTCTTATCTCTTATTTTTTATTATAAAATATGTTACTAATTATTTAATATATTTTTTTTGTGAGTTAGGCATATTTAAACTTTGCTTGGGTATGTTAGTTTTCCTTTAAATGTTTTTAATAGATAGTTGATTAGGATTCCTCTCCGTTTTGCCGTATGACCTATTGTTTTTTTTTTATTTTGTCTTTCTCTCTCAAAAGATCTTTTAGATATTGTTAATTAACTATTGAGACTCATGGTTCTGGTCCAAGGTTATGTTAATTCTATTTGATTTATATCATAGGGCTCATTGCAACAGTCTGCTTTAAGCACCCTGAGTGATATATTTTATCTTGGTTATTTATGTCTTGTATTTCAAATGTCAGATATCTGCGACCGAATACAGACAATGGGTTACCAGATGAGTTGGGGAAGATAGACTTTATTCGGAGATATTGATGGGAATGTTCGGCAGTTATTAATGAGAGGAATTTAAAATCAGTTAGATCAACTACAACTTTTATTAGAGTAAATTTGAAAACTAAGCCGCCCTTTAAAAATAGTTTTGAATTGGTTTAGTTTAATGTAATGTAATTTAATTTCTATTTAAACTGATGCATTTAATAGACTTCGAAAGTTTAACTTTTTCCGTAAGGGCTCCAGAATGATATCCATATAAATATGTTGATATGTAATTGAGGGATAATTATTCTATGTGTTAAAGTTATGACCTCATGACACAAAGGTACTTCTGTATATGAAGTTGGTGTATAGCTATGTTAGCTGATGGTATCTATGGATATACATATAATTTATATATTTTTTTTCTGTTAATAAAGTTAAGTTTGGTTTTTACATCTGTTTGTTATTATTTTACAGAAATAACATTTTTAATTTATTTAATGTTAAATTGAATTTTAAAGGACTAGTATCACTTTGAAACCTTGGGCATACTGTTTCAGCTCCATTTCCCTCCATTA
The DNA here is from genome assembly GCA_964019185.1 of Maratus speculifer. Taxonomy (NCBI): domain Eukaryota; kingdom Metazoa; phylum Arthropoda; class Arachnida; order Araneae; family Salticidae; genus Maratus; species Maratus speculifer. The sequence goes on from OZ025293.1 coordinate 102,754,384, forward strand.
GCGTTACCCTCTGCTACTTATTTTTTAATTAACTATAAATTACCTTTGGTAATTTATGACAAGGTTATGGGCCTCTAGTTGTGCCCAGGTTTTCCATATAAATAAGATTGGTTTTTATTGTTTTTCCAATTTGAGATTTTTTTTTAACTTGAAATTTTTTTGGCATTTGATCTCCACCGAGCTTTGTGATGGGGGGGGGGGGGGCAAAAGAAGTTTATTTTTCTTGGTTTCATATATTTTTAATAAGTGCTAGTTAAAAGTTAATTTATTTTTTAAAGACATGTCTGGCTGCTGTGGTTATACTATTGGCTTAAAGGATGAATTTTGACCTTCAATGCCTTCAGCACATAATGTGATCTTTATGAACTTCTACGATAATTTAAATCCTTGGAAACTGAACTTTGGCTTCCTTGTTGAGCTTTTGGAAAGAGAAGTCGTGAAGTAAAAAAGAAAATTGCAAAGTTGATTTCAGTTATAAATAAATGAAAGTTTTTTTAAAGGACATGACTGTTTTTCTGCCGACAACAAGAGACTGAAGTGGATACTGCTATTAGATTTTTGAGTGTATCTTGCCTAACTGAGTGTTTCTATGGATGTGGTCATCGACAAAGGATGGTTCGGTTTACTGCCGGTTCATGAATGATATGCTGATTGATATTTCTATGGATTGTGACTGTTTTTATTGACCGAAGTGTATTGAAGGATTCTGGTGATGTCTATGGAGCTGTGAATATGCCAAGATGAATTTTCTGTCTGTGTTTGAGCTATGCAGCAGTGGCAGCATCTGGGCTGTCAACTGGTTGTTTGACTTGATTCTAGTATCCTACTGTTATTAAATGTGAAAGAGTTTAGAAGTTCCTCTACTGAAATGTGGCATATTTGAGAACATTAGGACTGTGTGGACTTTGAGCATTAGCATTTCTTTTCAAGTATGGTGTAAAAATGTACCAAGGAATCTATTCATCTGTAAATATTCATTACTTTGCTTGAATTTTGAAAACTTTTATATATGCTTCACTTAAATAGTTAAGGTAAATTTTTGAAAATTTTTTTGAGAATATAAAATTTTTAAAGCGTAATAATTGAAAAAGAAATTTGTAAAGCATTAGATTATGCATTTAAAATAAAAAGTTAATTAGTTGAATAGTGACTAATTGAGAGAAATTTAATTTATATTCAGGTTTAACCTTTTAAGGAGTTTTGAATATTTTTGAGACGTGGATTTATTTCAGAATATTTAACTGAAATTTTTTAAAAGCCTAGGTTATTTAAAGTTGGAGTTAATATAATGCTGATTTAAAGTAAACTCTAAACTAGAAATCTTATTAAAACTGGAGTTTGAAGGTGTATTTAAATCAATCATTTGAACTGGAATTTAAATGTTTTAAATCAATTATGTTGATATAATTAATTGGAATTTTAAATAGATCTTTAAACTGATAGTTAATAAATCCTTATGGATTTTTTAAAAATTTCTTTAATATATAGATGACAGGTAAAGCAATTCCTGATACTGAAGCTACATTTTTTTTCTTTCAGTTTCTTTAAAAGATGTTAACAAATTATAAGGATTAAAACTTGGTTTTAAAACTTAAGTGACATTTAATTTTTTTTATTTAAAGTAAAATCTGTTTAAAATTTGTTTATGTGACTCTTAGACCTGCAAGTTCGAATTTGAGGATTCGTGGTTTCAATGGGATAGTCATATGTGTAAGAATAATGGACATCTGAATATTGAGGCTGGAACTTATTGTACTATAGTGCAATGTAATTTGAACTTGAATTGGTTACAGAGTTACAAGTGTAATAATTAATGGAGTTTTAAAGGTTATGTTTAAACTTAAGTAATTTTTTGTGGCAGTACAATATAATGGACTAAATTAAAAGTAATTTATGATTTATTTAGTGTTTTATACTTTGAATAAAAGTTTAGCAGTATTAATCATGTTTTCTTTACAGTATATTATATCTGCTGTATTAATGGGTGCTTAACTGAAGGTTTTTAGGTGTCTTTAAGGCAATGTTTTTCAAGTGGATCTACATTAGCTTTGGATTGTTAAATTTGTCCATGCTCCTAAGAATTTTGTTCTGGAGAACAATGAGATTTTTGGGGGGAGACACTCGCTGGATGTTAAGTTCTGATTTGTAACAGATTTTTGTTTAAAAATTTATTTTGGTTATTTATTTTTTTGAAGAATGGATGTGGTGATGGAGCTTTGTTGTAAAGGTCTTGGAGTATTAAGTGTTAGAAGGATTTGATGAGATAGTGTAAAAATAAAGTTGTCTAGCTTTTTTGATGGATGAGGTAGATTTTTTTTTAATACATCTTTATTAAATATAAAAGATGCTTGGTAGAGTTACTGTGTCAATCTGGATTGTGCTTGTAAGGGACATCTTTTTCTGGTTTTGGATGTGATGTCAATTGGTAAACTGTCTATGTCCCCAAGTAAGAGCTAATTTCTTTGATTGAATTTGGCTGATTGAATAATGCAATGTGAATAAGTTTAAATAGTAATAGTTTACAACTTCGGGTTAGTGATTAATTTCTTTTGGGCTTGCTTGAAAGGTTTTTAAGGATGCTACTGCAGGGTGAGAAGCTGGCTGAATAAATTTGATGGGGTTTGGAATAAATATGCTTGGTATTGGCATAATGTGAATATGCTGAACTACATTAAAGTAGATTCTGTTGGATGGTTGAAGTTTCAGTATTGACGGAATTTGAAATGCCTATCATACTTTAAAGTGTTAAAGTTGGGTTTTTCTGCTTTTTTGTATAAGGTCAATATTTTTTCAGGATTTGGCTTGCATTGTCACATTTTTATTCTTTGGTAATATTAATGATTTTTGAATGAGCTAAATACCTGAAGTTTTCAATGGTTTTGGCTATGTAGTTTTTCTGCAGTGGCATGTACTTTCTATAGCAAGATTAGATAGAATAATAATGGTGTTAGGTTAATAGTGTAAGATAAGTGTTAAAATAATGATGTTGGCGAGTGGGAATTAATGTCAAATCAAGTTTAGAGGTTGGTTATGTTCCATATTTTTTTAAACAAGGAATGATTCAGAAAAATAGTAATATTGATTGTTAAAGTTCTCCTTGGAAGTTATATGGAATATCAGTGAACTACATTCATCTATGTGTGTTGTTGTAAGATTGGTGAGAAATCTAGGGCCCTAGTAAATGGATTTAGAGTGAATGACAAGGTAGAAAGAAGATGAATGAAAGTGTTGTGACCACATAAGTTGTGATGTTTTTATGTTCAGGTTTTTGAGATGAATAGTAGTTTGAAATCTTTAGGAATTTATAGTGACAGATATGAAGTTTAGTTTTTTTTTTTTTTTTTTTTGATTGATTGGAGCATGGATCAACTTATTGTGAAGTTTTGACACATTGATATTTGTGTGAAATTGAATTTCTCATTCGATCAATTCATTATTTATATGTAAAGATTCATTTGGCCTGGAGTTGATAGATAATTTAAAATCTAAATAGTGATGATTTATGCTTTCGCTTGGTACTAAATACGAACTTTTGTGTGAGAAAAGATTTTTAATTAGATAAGTTTTAGCTGATGTTCAAATTTTTAGTCCATGTACTGACCACTTGCATGTTTTTATGTTATTTTTATTTATTTGGTGAATCTTGTCTACTTTTAATGGTATTATATATATATATATATATATATATTGTTTGTTTGTTTTACAGCATGTGTAAAGTTTTGGAGCTCTGAGGAATACCTAAATTTTTTATTTTTATATGGGGAAGCCTTGAAAGATCGACATAATATGGAATAGTATTGATAAAAGTATAATTTTTGTTTCAGTTGGAATTTGGTTAGGAATGGGTGATTCAACATCAAGATTTAGGTGTTTTGGAACAGGATGATTGTGCAATATTTGTGTTAGATAGCCTGTTGGTATATTCCTGGAATTCACTAGTCTGGTTTCATTGGAGTGATAAGAAATGGGGGCTTTTGTCAGGAAAATGAGATTTCCTTGACATCCCTTTTGTGAGGTCTTATCACTCAATTTCAACCATTTCCAATTTTTAACCTTTTTTGTTATATTTATACTTGGTTATATTTAGATACTTCTTATACTTTAAATTTAATATTTATTTTTCTAAAAGAAAAATCCAATTCCAATCCATTAAATAAATCTCTTACAATAACTTTCTACTAAAATAACTTAAGCCTTTATAATTGTTTGTCTAAAAGTATATTTAATAATATCCTTTTATTCCTATATATTTACTTTTTATTTATTAGTATACGTAAGTATTTTGTCTCTTCTCATTCTTATCTTTCTGTTAATGTATTTCTAATTTTAATTGATGTTAAATGCTGTGATTGTTTATTTTTGTTATCGATTATTCTAAACACATATCGAATTCGTTATCTACTGAATAAGGGATGATGTCATAGACAATGACGTAAGTAGTCTATCTCATTTGCATTTTTCCTTCAGTGGTTGGCGTATCAGAAACACTTTCCAGATGTTTCAGGATGACGTAACACGATATGTGCGGGATGATAAGCTTGCGTAAGCAGGAAGGCGTTTCCCCTTGCAGAACAATCTATTTATAGCTCAGTCAGTTGTGGTTCGATCTCTTGCATGTGTTATTGTGACTTTTTTTAACATTATGAGTTCTTGCTTAGTTCTTCATTATGTAATTGCAAGTGGTAGAGCTGATAAAGGATATTGGTCTGTTTATTCAACAGTGAGGTGAGATGGATTTATTTACTACTTGACAGATGAAAATGAATATTTTATTAGAAGTCGGTTTATAGTGGCCATATGCAGTTCAAACTTGTCTTATCTCTTATTTTTTATTATAAAATATGTTACTAATTATTTAATATACAGTAGACTCCCTCAAATCCGCACTCCTAAAATCCGCAACTCTCTAAAATCCGCACATATTTTACGGATGTAAACAATGAAACATTCAGTTCAGATGTAGGTGCAAAAATTGATTTTTTCAGTTTTATATCGATTCCATACATTTTTTAATTGATAATTTTTGTTAAGGTTATTGAATTCATGTTTTTTCATGAAGAAAGAATAATTTATTTCTGAAAAAATAAAGATATTGCTAATATCATTGGTAATCACAATCTTACTAAATATATTTATGTATTAATCAAGCTTTTTTGGTTATTAAGTCTGGCTAAACCGGAAATAAAGTTTCATTCTTTTATGATCCTGATGTGAATTAGATATGCACCTTTATGAGGTAAGTTTCATTGAATAATTTAGGAAAAACACATTTCCTCTTTTATAATGAATATTTAACTGTACATCATTGATTATTAATTTGATCTTTCCTTTCAGTATTTTAATCATTTTAAAAATATCTATTTTTTGATTATTTTAGTTTATTACTTATTTTAATATTTTAGTATATTATCAGCATTCATTATACTTTTGATTTCATTATTAATTACATTCAAATTATTTTTTAAAAAATGTAAACAAAGCAATGACCAGAAATCTGCAAAATTCTAAAATCCGCAAAACCTCTGGTCCCAAGCTGTGCGGATTTAAGGAAGTCTACTGTATTTCTTTTGTGAGTTAGGCATATTTAAACTTTGCTTGGGTATGTTAGTTTTCCTTTAAATGTTTTTAATAGATAGTTGATTAGGATTCCTCTCCGTTTTGCCGTATGACCTATTGTTTTTTTTTTATTTTGTCTTTCTCTCTCAAAAGATCTTTTAGATATTGTTAATTAACTATTGAGACTCAGGGTTCTGGTCCAAGGTTATGTTAATTCTATTTGATTTATATCATAGGGCTCTTTGCAACAGTCTGCTTTAAGCACCCTGAGTGATATATTTTATCTTGGTTATTTATGTCTTGTATTTCAAATGTCGGATATCCGCGACCAAATGCAGACAATGGGTTACCAGATGAGTTGGGGGAGATAGACTTTATTCGGAGATATTGATGGGAATGTTGGGCAGTTATTAACCACTTAACCGTCTGCCCCGAGATAACTCGGGGTTAAAAGCATTGTTTCCCCATACCCATCGCCGGTGAAGTGGTTAATGAGAGGAATTTAAAATCAGTTAGATCAACTACAACTTTTATTAGAGTAAATTTGAAAACTAAACTGCCCTTTAAAAATTGTTTTGAATTGTAATAGTTTAATGTAATTTAATTTCTATTTAAACTGATGCATTTAATAGACTTCGAAAGTTAAACTTTTTCCGTAAGAGCTCTAGAACAATATCCATATAAATATGTTGATATGTAATTGAGGGATAATTATTCTATATGTTAAAGTTATGGCCTCATGACACAAAGGTACTTTTGTATATGAAGTTGGTGTATAGCTATGTTAGCTGATGTCAAGTATCTATGGATATACATATAATTTATATGTTATTTATTTTTTTTCTGTTAATAAAGTTAAGTTTGGTTTTTACATCTGTTTGTTATTATTTTACAGAAATAACATTTTTAATTTATTTAATGTTAAATTGAATTTTAAAGGACTAGTATCATTTTGAAACCTTGGGCATACTGTTTCGGCTCCATTTACACTCCATTAGCGTTACCCTCTGCTACTTATTTTTTAATTAACTATAAATTACCTTTTGTAATCTATGACAGGGATCAGATGTTGTGCGGATTTTAGAATTTTATGGATTTCTGGTCATTGCTTTGTTTATATATTTTTTAAAGCAATTTGAATGTAATTAATAATGATATCAAAAGTATAAATGAATGCTTACACTATATTAAAAAATTAAAATAAGTAATAAACTAAAATAATAAAAATTTAGATGATTAAAATATACAAAAATTAAAGGTCAAGTTAATAATCAATAATGTACAATTAAATATTCATTATAAATATTCATTATTGTGTTTTTCCTAAATTATTCAATGAAACTTGCCTCATAAAGGTACATTACTAATTCACATCAGGATCATAGAATAATGAAGCTTTATTTCAGGTTTAGCCATACTTAATAACTAAAAAAAGTTGATTAATACATAAATATATTTGGTAAGATTGTGATTGCCAATGATATCAGCAATATCTTGATATTTTCAGAAATAAATTATTCTTCCTTCATGAAAAAACATGAATTCAATAACCTTAACAAAAATTACAAATTAAAAAATGTATGGAATATATATAAAACTAAAAAAGACAAATTTTGCACCTATATTTGAACTGAATGTTTCATTGTTTACATCTGTAAATTATGTGCAGATTTTAGAGTGTTGCAGATTTGAAGGAGTCTACTGTATATACTTCATAGATACATATCAATTTTATTATGTTCGAGAGAGTTTAACACCATTAAAAATCCTTTTGGCAGATGCTAATAGCTTTCATTATCATAGTTTTTTTTTAAATACAGCTTATTTAACTCAAACACACGAGCTAAAATTAGTAGAACTGGATTAGATGATTAAAATTTGCTTATTTCTTGATTTTAATATTTTTCAAATTTTACTCAAAATTTAAGTGAAAATGCGACGAACCAAATCCTATAAAAGAAGCCTCATCAATACTAAATTTGAATGTTAATTGCGCCAAATTTGTAAGCTATAGCCAAATTGGCATAATTTATGATTGCTTATTTTTTGTCACCAAATTTGGCAGTGTTTCGCCAAGGTTGGCAAGCATTGTAGGTCACCCAATTTTTCAATATTTTGTCTTTGGCAGAAATTTGAAACTAACGTTGACTAATACTCATAAATAAATACCTGATTTTCTTTCATTGTTATCTTGTTTCAAAATGTCAACCACCCTAAAATTTCAACCTGCTATAGCTCAACCGTTTTTTAAGTTAGAGATGAAACAAAAGATACCCTGGAATCCTTGTGTCAAGGACTAACACTTAATGATAAAATAAATTTGGATTTCTAAATTTTTTGTGCATTTTTTTAGTTTTAAATATTTAAAAGGTTGGCATTTTGAAACAAGATGGCATGTAAAGCTGATCAATGAATTTGGTTGAGACATTGGTAAGTACTATGCACACACCAAATTTCATTCAAATTGATTCGTAAATACGATATTTACAGAATGACAAATATCAGATATATATATATATATAGTGGCCAGTATAAATTGGATGACAAAAGCACTAGACAGGAAGCATTGGAAAAATCTGGGGAGGGAGACCTACATCCAGCAGTGGATCAAAAACGGTTAATGATGATGATGATATATATCAATATTTGAATGAAGGATGGTTTGGGGGTCTGGGAGTCATGATTGGTGAAAATATACCAAAATTTTCCAGAAATTCTTTCCTCCGGATGGCTGCAATAAGTAGTTTTTTACTTTTTGTAATGAAAGCTACCTAAAATGCACTTGAAACTTTTTTCCCCTTTCACCGTAATGTATTGGAAAAATTTATTGTCCCTATAATTGAACTATACATCCGATTTTCATAAAATTATGCAATAATTATGCATTTTAAATTTCAAACGATTCGGTTGGGTAGTTTTTGCATTGTTATATGTGGACAAATGGACTGAAGGAGTAAACGATAACTATAGGTGCTACATATTTACATAATTACAAATGCATCTAAAAATATATATATATATATATATATATATATATATATATATATTCCATTTTACTAATTTTTCATTTTTGTGTCCCACAAACCCGAAAAATCAAACTATCGAAATTTAAAAAAGAAAACAAAACAGAAATTTTACTATTTCGGATCTGTGGACTTAAAATGTGGAAATTCTTAAAATTTTGATGTTAATTCATGTCCTCCAGAGCAGAAAAAATTCAATGGAAAGCAAAAAAAAAAAATAAATAAATAAATAAATATAAATAAAAAAATAAATATAATATTTTACAAGTTCAGAAATAATTCGAGATCTACTAGAGTTTTTAATTTTAAAAAAATTTCATCTAATGTGTACGCCGGGCAGTACATAGTGAATCTTTAATTGATATAATCCAAAAATAACAATAATAATTCCTACTGTGGATTTCAAATTACATATAATTGGTTTAATTTCACTTCAAACCATCTAACAAAATGAAAGCTGGAGTCAGAGTCGGCCTGTTTTTTAGCGACTCTGACTCTTTTACTCAAAAATTGGCCCAACTCCAACTCTGCAGCCCTGGTTATAACTGTATGTTGTTTTTGTTTTGTTTTTACCAGAAATATTGAAATTTTCTATTTATGATAGGATTTTGTTATACACAGGTTATATAGTTCTTCAAACTATAATATATATTTTTTTTGTTTTAGCATAACTCAATTATTTCAAGCACAGCCAGAGAGAAGAAAAAAATGATTGCAAAATCCATGTTTGTCTGGGTACAAAAAAGGCTAGTTTCAGCCCTGCCTCATACTTATACCTGTTATGTTATTACATAACAATCACTTATGATAAAGTAAGTATTCCTATTTGAATAGATTAACAATTCAGTTAATTCTTCACAATAGAAAAAACTGAAGGTATTTACAAGAAGAGAAATTACTATAAATACTTTCTAATAATCTATTTATGAGACAAGCAAAAATTTGTACCAGAGGCAAAATGTGGAATCTAAAGTGCAAAAGGCAAAATTAAAGAAACTTTTCTACAAATCATTTTTAAAGACTGAATGTAGAGACCTTAAATCCTCGATGAAGTCTATCTCTCATTATTGCAATGAATTCTTTATATGACAACTGTCCATCACCATCTTCATCAAAGATCTGAAACACAGCATTTACTAAATTTGCATCTAAACTATGACCTGTACAAATTGCTACAGCTCTGTGGAACTCTTCTGAAATAATAAAATATGACATTTAGTAAAATGAATTTTAATTAATATTTAATGTTTATCACAATTATTAAAACTAAAACAATTCATAAGCCCTATTTAATTATTTAGAAGAATATTCTAATAAATTACTATATAAAAATAATGTTTTAGCTTTTGATCTAAAAAAAAAAAAAACACACATAGTGATTCAAAATAATGTGGACAAAATGATATGACAAATCAAGCATATAACAAGGATAAAAAATCACATAGGAACATAGGGTCACAAACTACTTATTGAGTCACAAATACAGGGTGTTTCATTCTAGCTACACCCAGTTTGGAAGCAATAATTTCGAGGAAAATAAAAATATTGTTATGAAAATGCAACAATATGTACCTTATTTTGTGTGAAATGTGATAACATTATGAAAGGATTTGGAAAAACATATTGCTCAAGCAATCGATGGTACCGCATAAACTGTTTATCACAGTTCAAAATGTGAGGTACCAAGTGCATATTGCTGGTACGCATAATGCAACCTTCTACCACTTTTGTTTGGTGTTATCACATTTAAAACAAAGGTGAGAATGTCTACTAAGTGTTTTATTATAATATACTTCAGTTTTCTGAAATTTATTACTGTGAATCCAAATTGAGTTAGGATGAAACACCCTGTATTTGTGACTCAATAAGTGGTTTGCAGCCCTATGTTCCTATGTGATTTTTTATCCCTGTCATATGCCTGATTTGTCATATCAATTTGTCCACGTTTTTTTTAATCACCCTGTATATATAAAGAGAGAGAGGGTGTTCCAGTATTAAATGCTATTCTTCATCATATGAAAATCCATTTACATTTTTAAAAACTAAGAAAGTTAACTTTTTACATGGGCCTGAGGTCCAAACAATTATCTTTAGGAAAACGTTCTTAAAAGCTGCTTTTAGTGAAAATGAGATCAGGTACAAGAACTTTTATGACAATTTTCACTTCCAAAGACCTGCTATTCTCACTGAGGTTACCAATTTAGTTAATTTTTTATTAATCTACTAGAAATTTTGAATAATTTTTGCTTCAATAATTTTCCATGATTAAATATCATTAAGGTAATTATTCAGAATTTTGGTAGATATTTTGAATAAAAAAATTCAGTAAATTGACAAAACTACGTCTCATAATATAATCACCTACTTCAGCAACTCTATGACATGTTCATAGATAATTAAGTGGTAAAACGACAAGCCTTTAAAGTAATTTATTTTGCAGTTGAAACTTGTTGAAATAATGATCAATTTTACTGTGTCAGACTATATTTGGAAATATTTGAGGCCAAGTAATGATAATGTTTCAATTTCTGATCTTTAACAATACAATTATATTTTTCAGCACAAAAAGTTACACTAAATCACATATTTTTAATATTAAAATTTCTTGTAGTATGAAACTTAAGATGATAAACTTTGAAATTTGATCGTTTTTCTGCAACTCTTATATAGTGTACTTTACATAGGGACTCAGGATAATCCAACTATACTACTTATGACTCTGACAATTTGCAGATGTTCATCTAATATCTATGCAATACAGGATCTATGTATATTATAAAGACCAAACGCATCTGTGCATAATGCATACTAGGGATGTACCGAATATTCGGTATCTATTCGGTATTCGGCCATGTTACCGAATATTCGGTTAGGCCGAATATCAAATTATTCGGTTAAGCGAAATATTTGGCTTGGCCAAATATGAAACTATTCGGCCTTCCGAATATCAAAGTATTCGGCTGAATCCAATACTTAACAAAGTCTTTTAAAACACATTTTTAAAAACTTTTCTCAATTTCTACTTTTAACTGTCAATTTATTAATACATTTAAAATAATTAGAAGTAAAATCATATTTAAATAATATAGAATGTTTTTACGTTATTTATTTGCTGTTTGTAAAGTTTAACTTAAGAATATTAACCATGAGAAGGATTAAAATTATGATTTATTAGGATTCTCCTTAGGAATAAATAATGCGAGTGCATATGCAAGTTCCTAAATTCTATTTAGTAAATAATCTGTTTCTTGCTTTTCCCAAAAGTCCTTAAACAAGAAAGGAAAACTTTTGAGATTAGTAATAGCTATCAAGGCAGACAATTTTTTGTTTATGAAACCATAATCAACTTATTGAATCATAAATGCATTGTATTTCATCTCACTCTAGGTCAAACTTGTGTTTTCGTTTATTGCATTAACAATAAATAAGATACCATAAATGTTTTCAACTCACATGCTTTGATTTCTGTAAAATATGATATGATGGGAAGGATGGAAAATGCCACTATTCATAAGAGAAGAACTATGAGCTAGGCATTCCTTTATTCAGAATTAAGTTGAAAGTATTTATACTTTATATTGAAAAAAATCTGCCTTGAGTTATTTAAAAAGAACAAATATGAGACTGTACAGTTTTTCTTCAACTATTTTTTCATCATTTCTCTTTGATTTCAAAATGTTTGTTTCAATTCGTAGAAGAAATGAAAATTATAATTTTACTAATTGAAAAAGTCTCATAATTATGCTTCTTGAATTAAAAAAAAAGGCAGATTTTTTTCAATACTGAATGTTCTTATAAAAAGCTCTTGTTTATCAAAATATAAGTTTTTCTTATTAAATATTATGTAAAATTGTTTTAAAAAGTAACATTTTAATACCTTTAAACTTTGAAATATAAAAAATATTTGGAAAGCCGAATATTCAGTATTCGGCCGGATAGTTACTATTCGGCTAGCCGAGTATTCGGTATTCGGTTTAGCTGTTGGCTGAATATTCGGTATTCGGTCAAAATCACTATTCGGTGCATCCCTAATGCATACCTCATTTTGTGAATGGCAACATTTTGAAATTTGAAATGCAATTTTCGTTTTGCAATTTTTGCTACTGCAAATTTTTAAACTTCTAAACATCATACATTTTCAATTTTTACACCATCGTATAGGGAAAAAATTACTTTTAAATGCATTTTATTTGAAAACTGTACCTTAATTTGTTTTTGATTTTTTGTAGTTTTTAAATACCATATTTTTGATTGTGGCAACAGAAGTACTCTATTTCTATTAAAAGCAAATAGAAAAAGGAAAAAAAAAAAAGATTACTGTTGCCATTACTTTATGTTGCCATTTTTGCATTTAAAAAAAAAAGAATACATGCTGAGGCACGAATTGGTCTCTAAAACTGGGTTTTAAAGAAATAGTATTTTTTTAACTTTAGGTTAAATTTCTTTTGTTTAAGAGTTAGAATAAACCATATAAGGTGCATTTTTTATTATTTTATTTTTAACTAATTTTGTAGGTTTATTATAAATCAGTGAAACAGTTCCTTCTTAAAAGTTTTCTTTTGTCAAAATTTGACAGGTTCTACTTGTTATCTAGACTTCCCAATCTGGAAACAACTAAAATCTAAAAATTTTTGAACTTGTAAATTTTTGCTAAAATTTTGCATTGAAAATTTGCAATTTTTAAAAAAAATTTTACAGATTTAAATTTTTTTCAGTCCATTGTTTCAATATGTAACCACAAAAGTATATTATTTCAGTAGCAGTGGAACATAGAGCCCCCACCCCTCCAAAATTAGAAAAAATACTTTTTTGGTCAAATTTCAGTTTAAAAATAAATTATATTAAATTCTTAAAAAAAAAAAATCAGATATTTTGCCTCTCTTCTCTTACTCTAAAAAAGTACTATGGCAAAGCCATTTTGTTTTTTGAATACACATATAATAGGAGAATTCTGTTTATTTTCTTGTGCTCTCCCTTTCTTCTCAAACATTCCAGAAGGGTCTATCCGCTCATGGTTTCCAGACTTTTGTTGATGGAATTTGCAAAAACAGTTGAAAATCGCCCTGGAAAAAGTTTTTCTGCAGAATCAACAAAATCCCCCAAACTTATAGAGGGAAGAAAAAAACTATTACATTTGTGCTACAGTTGACAAATAGCTTGACATACACAAAAATAAGTATAATACAAAACAAAATATAAGTGTTGCCAATTTGAAAAAGCAATGTAACAAAATGATTTTTCGGTTTATTTACCTCCAGGGTATGTGAAAATAAGAAAAATATTGATAACGGAATGGAAGTTAAATGTTGAAATAACTTTTATACATATATATATATAAATTTTTTCTTATGATTCTTAAAAATAATCCATCATTTTTTCTGTGAATTATATAGCTCTTAAACAAAGATAAAATATTAGTTACCTTGTTTTTTTTACTAAATTCATTGTTATCATTGATTAAAGCAGGAATTTGTTTTTACAAAGTTAAAAAAATTCAAAAGGTAAGTTTTATTCAGATTCTACATGGGATTATTTTAATTTTGTTATTTTAATATTTTTAAAAATATCCAGATTTATTTTATTTATTTATTTTTTTGGAGGGGGGGGGTGTCCAAAATTTTGAAAGACTTGAAATCGTAGAAGGCCTTCAGTCCCGAGGATTCTAAATAATAGGCTCTCTACTGTGTTATTTCCTATAACAATTACATCAAAATATAAGAGGGTCTGGGCAATAGCCTCTAGGCCAATTAACATTGAATGACCTATTTTATAAATAGCTATGTTTACACACATACATTTTATTATGACATGAATAACTCACAACAAAAGGAACGATAAGTAATTAGCTATTGTGTATGTATTGAACATTTTTTCAAATGCAAAACACTCCCTAGATGTATGGCCCTGTGCGATTGCACCTGTTGAACACCTCCTAAAGATGACTCTGATATTCTCTATGTTCTAACAGCTAAAACAGTAAAAATTCCATTTTTATATGACTAACTCTTACAAACCAAAAATCAATTACTTTATACGAGTTTTAAACAGATAAGATAAAACTTTTTACTATCTCAAACACACAAAAATGTGCAATGCTATGACACAAACAAATACAGAAATTTCGTATATATTTAACACTCACTGAGTAACAATACCGTAATTTCCGGTAGATAAGCTGCACCGTTGTATAGGACGCACCATAAAAAATGAGAGATAAAATTTCAATTTTCATCAGGTAGGCCGCACCGGTGCATAGGCCGCAGCTTATGCATAAGCATAATGCAGCAAATAAGCATAATGCAATAAGCATAATGCATAAGCAGCAAAAATGCATAATCTAATTAATAGAAAATTTTTGCTAATTAATTTAATGCTAAAAAAATGCATTTTTTAAAGAAATTTAAAGAAAACAAATATTTTTAGTAAATAATAAAAAGAAATATAACTTGTCAGTATTTATTTATATTGTAATTTATTTACTTATGCTGAAAATTAATACTCTTTCTTTTTAGATATGCCCCAGAGTAAAATTGAAAAAGAAAATCGAAATAAATTACGAAAAGTATATTTAACAAGCTTTTTAAATTGCAACAAGCTGAAAAGTATTAATAGAAAATTTCCATGGAGCCATAATCCTGACTTCAAACGAAAATGAATGTACAAAATAAATTAATAAATAGAACTTAAACAGCATGTTGGGCGATAAAATGAAAGAGACTGTGCTTAACAAAAATACCTTTTTTTTTTTCTTTTTTAAAATCTTGTTTAAATTTTTTGTTTGTCGAAATTTATTTAAAAAATTAATACTTCATTTTTCTATTCATATTTTAAAAATCAAATGTTATTTTTAAGTTTTTGAAATTGTACTAACTTTTTCCTTATTGATTTCAGAACATTTACAATTTTTCTAATTTGCAGCTTTATGCAATATTTTGCTTGCAACACCAGGTTGAAAATAAAAAAATTAATTGTATAGGCCGCACCGGCGTATAAGCCGCAGTTGGAAAAAATTAACTTTTAAACACGTATAAGCCACGGCTTATCTCCCGGAAATTACGGTACTTTGAATTTAATAAATTTTTGGAATCTTTTGGCACTAAAAACCAGGGTTGGCAAGTTTCTTCCACAGTGGAAAAAACCGCGGAAAAAACCATGGAAAAAACCACCCGGAAGAAATAGGTTTCTTCCAAGTGGAAGAAATGGAAGAAACTGTTTTTCTTTAAGAATTTACCATATATTTTCAATTTTGTAAGATATAATAAATATCTTCTTCTTATAATCTTACATAAATTAATTTCACTGGACCAAAACAAATTTAATTAAGTATATATGCTAAATTAATAATTATATCAGATTTTTAGCCAAGATCATACACACCACTTATCTAGAGATCTTCAACCATTGGGGAAATGAAAAGAAATTTTATCCAAAATACACAAAATCAATTAAATGCTATCCATTTCAATGTAACCAACATATTTTTTTTATTTAAATTTCTGAAACTAGTAATAAATAGTAGAGATTCTTTACTAATTAGTAGAATGAAACCCATTTAAATAAAATGTTTTAATTTACATCGGTTTTATTAATGTAAGTAATGTGTAATAATTATTGTATTAAATAGAGATCAACCAAAAATGCAGTTTTGTTTTTGGCCCAAAATCTGAGTTTTGTCAAAAATGTGGGCAAAAATTCGGCCAGACCAAAACACTCAGTATTCCAAAAATCTTGTTTCTTCCTTCGGAAAATTTCAACATTAGTCACTGATTTGAACTGTATCGGCTCAAATGAATGTATTGCAATGAACTTTATTATTTATAATTATCGGTCAGGAATTACCAATCATCTCATAGAAAATTTTTAGTTTAAACTGCATTAGATTTCAAATATTCTTTGAGAAAGTTCTAGTATAACAAATGATCATTTACAAAAATCAATTACAGATGAAAAATCGAAGGGTGTATACCTAAAACTAAAATATTTTTTAATTAAATGAAATTCGGATAATTAGAAAATCTTTGTGTCATGGATTAATTCATTATGTATTATTGTATATGAAAATAAAGTTTTTTGATTATTAACAGCTGTACATAATTAATAAATACTATACATATAATTAATTTACAATTATGTATATTTATGTATGTATTAATTACTTTGAAACATACAATTTAATTCCTTATTTTATTTTATTTTATTTTTAATTGTTTTTAGCCAAAAAGTAAGAAGGTCACCTAAATTCGGTTTTGGCCTTAAAAACCTGTTTCGGTCTATCCTTAGTATTAAAAAAAATCATTAAAATCTTTATTTTTCTTAGTACAGTGTAACATAGTATAGCAAAAAAGTTTTTTAGCAGTAGGATGCTGCAATCAATTTCTCAAATTGGATGAAAGCAAAAAATGATGATTCTTTTTTTTTAAGTCCTATACTTCAGGATAGTTTAAAAGCATTTTGACATACCCATAGATATTTTTAGAACACTAATCTTTTAAAATCAGCATTGAGATATTCATGCTAGATGAAAAATATAAAAAATTACAAATTTATTTATTTACTGTGTTGAACAGTTTAAAATAATGCACTTTTATATGAAAATAATATATTTTTATATGAAAAATAAACAATTTGTAGGTAGTTTCTTTTTCTTTTTTTATAAATGTAATTAATATAATTAAATATTATAATTATTAATTATATTAATAAATTATTATAATTAAATATAATTAATAAAAAACCCACCCCTCTACATCTAGAGTAGTAAAAATCCATCACCTGAAAATGTCTATTGAACCTGAAGTTTGTTATTAAAAAAAAAATTTATTTTTGCAAAAATAATATTTTTAATAATAATTAGATTTTCCAATTTAGATTTCATATGAATATACTTTAATTCTTTTACATAGTTAATATACTTTAACTTTGAGCATCTGTTTTTGGTTTCTGGTGATTTCTTCCATTTCTTTTAGTTTTTTCCATTTCTTCCACTGTCCTGGAAGAAATAGGTTTCTTCCGGAAGAAACCCAACCCTGCTAAAAACATGCACTTCTAAATTTCTAAAATATGAGCAAACTAATACCTTTCTTTTTATATTCTAGTACTTTAACACCAGTAGCTATTTTGCACAAAGAAATTTCCTTTACAATTTTATTTGTAATTTCTGATTTTTAATTTGATTTATTTAGAGAAGAAAACAATGCACAAAATGTATTTTTGTCCTGGATAGGTATATATATAATCAACATAATGGGAATCCTGAAAATAATAGACCTATTTGAAAACAATAATAATGAGAAGAGATCAAAATTCATGATTTAGTGTACTGTGAATTGTAAATTTTCAATCATAATATTATTTAAGAGCCATTAATTTGAAAATCAGACAAAGTGCGATAGTTGTATTTTTTGAATTCCTTGATTTTTTTTTATGTTCAAGTAGATCATATTTAATAAATAATGTGCAATTTTGAAGCCCTAAAAATCTTTTCTATAGAAAATGTCAAAGTTCAAGGCTGCAAATACAATTTTTCAACAAAAGTAAAATGCTAATATGTTTGGAGTGTTATATCTCTGACAAGCAACAACATCTTAAAATTATTTTGGCATAAACTGTTAGCATAATACTACCTGCTTATTAAAATTCACTTGTTTCCATAGGGTATTATTATTTTACATTGTTATGTTGCCACAAAATACAATCAAAATGACGTTTTTGTCCATTTTCCGCACTTAATATCTTATTTAAGCAATAGTACCCCAAACTATTTCTTATAGAATATAAAAGTGTACTACTAGGACAAGTTAAATAATATAATACTGCATCGAGATATTGTTGCAGTTCGCAGATATATTTTGTTAAATATTCAAAATTTCCAACATTTAAATTAGTGTAATCCAAAAAAAGCATCACAGTTGAATTAAACAAAATATAGCATGCGGTAGTTGAACATATGTACAAAAACATGTAAAAGATAAAAAAAAGGGGGGGGGCTTTTGATTTTTAGGAAAAAAAATGTCGATGATCCCACTTCTTCTCTATCAGAAAATGAAAAATCCCATTCTTCCTTCCTCTTTCTATGTTTTTTACCTATGAGAAAATGGAATCTCTCTTTTTTTTCCTTTCCCCTTCCGAAAGAGAAATGGGATGTTTCCTTTTCTGATAGGGGAAAAATGTGATCATTAACATTGCTTCTTTCGTAACTTTTGTTATTTTTTTCCCAAAAAATATGACGAGACCCCCACTTCTTTTTCATGGCTTCAAAATTGTCTACTATTCATTAAATATGATTTATTTCAACATAAAATATCAAGCCAATTAAAAAATAAAACTATCAAAACATCACCTTTTTTGTCTGAATTTCAAAATAATGGCACTTAAATAATGTAAAAATAATATAACTTTTCAGATTGGACAGTCATTTTGGAGACATTCAGTACATGCACACACTGAAAGAATATTTTTTTTAAATCAAAATAAACAAAGTAAAACAAGCATTTATGGGAGCAGTTACTTCCAAAATGACATTCCAAGGATAATGTACATGTTAAATTAATTTTATTATTTGGCTGATAAGCGAGTAAAGAAATTAGATTTTAAAAGCTGTAAGCTCAAGTGGCCCTTTATATTTTGTCATAATTAAAGCTTTTTATAAATTTCTCTTATCTTCATATTGTTTATTTTACTCTAAGATTTTTTTTTGTTCAATGGCATAGTTTGAATCAGTCTGTTTAATAAAGTAAAAGGAAAATCTGAGTGATTACTTTCTACCAGAAGATTGAATTACATCATAGCAGATGTTAATATTAAATAATGTTAATTCGTTTCCTTTAACTTAAAAAAAATTCAAATATCATTCAAATCTAACAAGAAATTATAAAAGTAATAATAAAATAACTGGTTAATCTCAAGCACATTTTAATAATGACAAACAAGCAGAATAAATATAGAAAACAAATTGTTCAATAAAATGACTATCACAATTTTAGTAAATTTCTCTTTTTGACAATGTATAAAGAGTAAATTGATATTTTTTAAAAATTAAAGTATGTATGACACAAACATGAACATGAATACTTACCCTGAGAAATTGGTCTGTTTGCAAATGTGAACATTCTCATTGCAATTGAGAAGTCATCTAAATTATTAAGAAATTGGCAAAATGCTTTGAACTGTGCAAATGAAATACCCTAAGAAATAGAATATATGATACAAAATAAAGTTAAAGGTTAGCATTAAAAAAAAAAAAATCACTAACTGAAAGTTTCTTCACATAATGAATATGTAACTTATTATATTCTAATTAAATTGTACAATATTTTACATTCAATTTTTTAAAAATATAATCTGTAAATTAAAATCTCATTCTAAAAAAGCTTTTGTAAAATAGTTATTTCTGAAAGTGGTAGTAAATTTGACATTAATTGCAAAAGTTATACATTAATTACAAATTTCACATGAAAATGGGCAATTTTGTTAAAACTGATTATTAAACACAGGCAGTAAACAAAGAATATTTAGGAATATTTTAAAGATTTTTTTTACCTATACAAAATTCTATATACTGCAAAATACTTCAGAAATGGTGTGAATAAAACATAACTCCTCCAACATTTGTAGAAGTGTCACAGTTCATACCAAACTTATAAAAAAGTTTTCAAGAAAACTATGCTGATAACATTAATGGACATTCTAACAAGGCAATATCTGGGTGCTTTATAGCAGTTTTAGATCAGTATTGTCAGCTTTACTACCCAAGTAGATATACATTTTCCCCACTAAGTTTCAGATTAAATTTAAAACTATTTCTTTAGAATAAAAACCTCACGTATTTTCTTGGAAACAGAAGATAGGTTTTTATTTAATAAAAGCAGATTTTCTAATTTTATTTAAATACTTTTTTAAAATGCACTATAGTATAGGATCTATTATATAGAATCATCACATAGAGCTTTCTGGATTTGGGAATTTTCCAGATTTTGAGTTCTTCTGAAATTCAGAATTCCCTCCCTCTCCTCCTGAAATCATTTTCAATTCGAGAATTTTTCAAAAACATAAAATAACAAAATTAAAACAATTTCATGTAGAATATGAATAAAACTTATGTTCTAGTTGTTTTTAAATTATGTAAATAAAAATTACTGCATTATTTAATGATAACAATAAAAAAAATGAAGTGGGTAAATAATATTGGTACTACTAGGTTATCCCATCGACCAAATAACTGTTGCCAAATTCTAAGATTAAATGCCAATAATGGTTGATTGTAAATGTCACATTCACTTGATATCAAACATGATACACGTGTTTATTACGTCATCAAGGCATTTTTAATTCGACATTTATTTATATTTTTGTTAATTTTTTTTCTTTATTTAAAATAAAAATTACAGTAATTAACCATTGCCGAAAGATATTTAAAAAGAAAATTAATTCCCACTGACGTCACAAATCAGTCAAAAATGATAATTTAGATAAAATATTAAAGAATTTGAATGTAAAACCAATAAAATAAGAGACATTAATTTTAATTAAAACTCTAATCACATGATGTACATATTCCATTTTTTATTATTTTGTGGATGTTGTCATAATTGTTTCTAGGGGAAAAAAAATATGATTTACATTTATTGAATTTAGTTTGCATCTTTTAGGAAATATGATAAAGATCTGGGGTCTTCCTTCCTCTGAAATTGAGGCAATTGGTTATTTGCAAAAGTATGGAATTCTGTCTTCAAATAAAAAATGCATGAATGGCCATGACATGAAACATTATCAGCAAAACGATAAACAATGGTGCTGCAATATAAAAAAAATGTGATAAAAGGATTTCCCTTAGAAAAAAAAACTGATAAACAATGGCGCTGCAATATAAAAAAAATGTGATAAAAGGATTTCCCTTAGAAAAAAAAACTGGTTTGAGAATTCTAAATTAAATTTTGTCACTGTATTATGGTTCATATATGGTTGGTCTGATGAACTGACATCAATGAAATGGGGAAGAAAACAGCTGGATATGTCAGAGAGCACGATTGTTGATTGGAACAATTACATCAGAGAAGTTCGCATATCCAAACTTATACCAAAAAAAAAAAATTTCAGAAAAATTGGAGGTACAAATAAGATTATAGAAATTGATGAGTCTTTTTACTAAATGAAAGAATCATGCAGGTCGAATTCTTCCTCAACAGTAGCTTTTTGGTGGACTATATCGAGAAACAGATGAGTGTTTCATAGTAAGAGTTCCCAATAGGAATGCTGCTACGCTCATGGAAGAAATAAAACACTACATAGAAAATGGTACTATCATTTATTCGGATTCATGGAAGGCATATAAAACTCAGGAATTGGAAACTGCAGGCTTGGAGCATTTGAAAGTAAATCACCGCTACAACTTTGTGGATCCAGACACTGGTGTACATGCTCAAAATATCAAAAGACTTTGGGGTTCCGCTAAATGGAGAAATAAAAAACATCGTGGAACAGCACGCCAGCACCTTGATTCATATTTAACTGAGTTTATGTGGAGGTGAATTCATAAAAATGATGATTGCTTTGTGGCAATTTTGAATGGTATTAGTCAATTTTGCCCAGCAGAATAAGTAATACTTTTTTTTAATTATTATTATTTGTTATTTATTATTATTATTTTGCTGTAAGTGTATATTTATTGTTTACATTCATTTTAAAGTTGCTACTTATAAGAGGATCCTACTTATAAGAGAGATGTTAAAAGCAGCCAATAAAACATATCTTTGCTGAAATTTTTCCTCGAGAACTTCCTTTTGCGCAAAGTCTTGGCAGTATAGCCTAAAATGCTTGTTGTGTGTTTCTATGACCACTTCTGAAAGCTGCCCAATGGAAAATAATGTATTTTTAATAATAACTGCACCATAAGATAATATTTTGTGCATCGTTGGATGCCACTGTTACAAATATACATATAAGAAAGCAGTGCCTAATACATATTTCCCATATTTTTCCATGTCAATTGTATGTTCGCTTGATATTGTCTTCAGTATGACTTTTAAGGGGTATATTAGGTCCTTAATTATATTAGGTCCTGAATCCTCATAAATAATCCTGTTATGTCAGAAGCGAATTTTGGGTTTTCAAAATACCTCCTAGTTTTATTACTATCATTGGTATTGCCAAAATTTGTCTTTAGTATGTCTACCAATAAATCAATTTCTTTGCCAATTCTTTTCTTGATTTCGAGTTTTTTTATGCTTTAGTCTTCCACTCTCTATATTTCTTTACTGACAACTTATAAGCAAAATAGAAAATGCTTTCAAAAATTATAATTCTAGCATGTAAAATTTAAAGGCCAA
Organism: Maratus speculifer; assembly: GCA_964019185.1. Lineage (NCBI taxonomy): Eukaryota > Metazoa > Arthropoda > Arachnida > Araneae > Salticidae > Maratus > Maratus speculifer. The sequence goes on from OZ025293.1 coordinate 102,777,287, forward strand.
GCTTGATGGCTTCAGAATTAATTTCCATTTGAATATCAATTTTGTTGAAGTGCTTTGAAGTTGTACCCCATATGTAGCATTATCATGCGGATTTTGTGCAAGTCGCATCGTTGAAGATTGTGTCATCTATTACTGTCATGATGAAAACGTGAATGACTGAGAAAATGTTCCCATGTAAATTAACCTCATTGGCATTTAGTGACATTGCAAAATTTTTTATAAAGTTAGTTTCTTCCTCCATAACATCAGTATTTTCTTTGACATAACGAAATCTTATAGGACGGCAGCATATGACAGGTATTTAAAATGTTCTTCCTTTCCAAGAATAATTGTTTTTCAGAAATACATCTTCCTTCTTATGTGCTTTTAACTATCTCTGCTTAATTTTCAATTTAAAGTGTGCAGAATTGTGTTTTAAGCTCCCAATTTGATCTTCTGTGTAACCTTCATGCAATATTAGCTGATCTTTTAAGAAATTTACGTTATCTTTTAAATTGGACAAATTAAAGATCTGCATTCGATCAAACAAATATTTACGGGCTACTATCCTTACTTCCAAGGCATCTTGTGAACCTACAATAAAAATATTTTCTTCTAGAATGTTATTTATGATAATCAATTTTTTTTTACAGTATTTGTGAAAAAAAGTTAAAACACCAAGACATACACATCCGCGCTTTTTCACAGCAGTTTCTTTGATTTTTCACTATTCAAGGCTTCAAACTTTCAATTCAGTCAGAAATTATAACAGGATCTGACTGAATAATACAACAAACACTCAATTAAATAAAATATTTTAGAAATAATCTTACTGTAATAAGAAGGTACCTTCAAAGTACAACAACTAAACTTCATAATGATAAAACAACAAAAAAATATATTAAAGTTTCGCATTATTATCTGTTGTATCAGGATCTATCAGAAAAGCTTTCAAAATAAGCATAAAATAATAAATATTTCACTAAAAAGATAATGTGTTTATACGAACGCTGAGAACAGACACAAGCAACAAGTTGAACAATTGAATTCTGACTAAAGTTGAATGATATGCGTGCACTTTTAAAAGGTGGAAGGGATTGGGTATAGTTCTCGAAATTGTCCTCTAACTCAGGTTGTCTTTTTTTTTTAACAATCTTTATGTTTTTATAATTTGACATTTGGCCACATAGAATGTTCAAATACCCGTATGTGCATTGAGAGTGGACACCCTGTATATGCTATAGCTATAATTGTGCAGTTCCTTAAAAAATTGAGAAGTGATGCAGCATACACCTACAACTATATCTCTGAGAGTTCTCTGACCAGGTTAATAAGATTATGAAAGCTATATTTAATAATCTCAGTATGCATAAAAGGCCAAGAGAAATTTCCTCTTGGCTGCTTATGACTTGAATTCTGTTGGACAGATTTTGATGGGACTTACATTGTTAATTAGATAATTTTTCAGAAAAGATTTTAGTATAAAACTTACATTTTATGTTGCTAAGTTAGATAATTAAGGGGAAAGTTCTAAATCTGATGAACCTAATTTTGAGAGATTGGCTTTTTTTTTAAAGGTTCTGCTGAATGAATTTTTAAAGGATTTAAACTGTTAATAAGATATTTTTAGGGAAGGTTTCAATACATTTTCCAGTTTAAAAGATTCTTTTGTGGGATTTTGATGGAACTCTACCTTTTAGTTAATTTTTAGGGTTCTTTAATTAAAAAATGAAAACAGAACTATTATAAGATCACTCCTGTGTCTGTATGTCCCAGCCATTTTACTTGTAAACTATAAAATATGGAAAGTTTAAATTGGGACTATTGACACACATATTTACAAATATGTTTAGGAGGGGGATAAGGGGGCTAATTACGATACTTGAAGAAGAAAATCTTTTTTGCTTATTGTGTTGGGACATTGTGTGAAAGCTTTTGTTACGCTGAACTCAAAAGTACGTTTCTTTTAACTATAGGTATTGTATTTTCAGAGATTTCATCAAAAATGTCGTGCAAAAATATGTAACCCCCCCCCCCCCTCTATTTCCAAATCTGCAGAAACTAAAATTATGAAAAAAAATTAAAGATTGTAGACATTAATTTAAATCTTGCAGGAATACTATAGCAATTATCGTAGGTCACATAGTTTTTGAGAAAAGAGCATTTTTCCGTTACACACAAATTTGAATCTATGGGCATTTAGCAAATGTGTTGAAGAACACAGGAGGTACCTATTGTTACAAACTTATAATGCAGTTTTGATAATGATTTTTTAAAAAAGTCATTGAAAATTAGGCAAGATATGAACTTTTAAAAATACAGATGGTTTAGACAGAAATAATGACACAGGTGCATATTTTGTGTGCCATCAACTTTTAAAGTCCAGATAAGAACTTTTAATCATATATTTGAGTAATGCAATGCCTTGTAGCAGTACAAAAGCAATAAACGTCAAATTGTTTAAAAGCAGACTAATTTAACTAGAATTAACCTATTGATGTCCAAATTATTTAATTCATTAAAATTAAAATTTCAAATTGACTGTCACTTTTAAAAGAAGAGTATTTTTATCTTATTTTATCAAGGAAATTGTCTGGTGAAAGAGATTATATATTTATATTCATATTTACTGGTGTGAAAGACACTTTTTTGCCACTAAGTCTAGTGATCTAAAAATATGCCACTGGGTGTTTATGGGTTAATCAGATAAATACTATGGGATTCATGACTAGTTTGCATTGAGTAGATCTCACAATACTCTTCTTGTGTTTTTAAAACTTAACCCCTTCGAGACGTGTGTTTTCTACAGACTTTTTAATCTTTTACTACCGGATTTTCAAAACAGAAATTCTTGCCTAGTGCTATTGAGAAAATACTTAGATTACATAAGGAAAAATTTACAATAAAAATTTACTATTGAGAATAATCAAGGATTCTGGGCACCTTATATAGCACATATACTAGTTGTCATCCCCAAGGGGTTAATTAAGAGTAGAATGGCTGTGTGGGGGCATTTTGATTGCTACCATATAAATATATTTTGGTTTAAACGAGAAATTTTATTATATAAAAGTAAAAAAATACAAAGAGGAAAAATTTTTAAAAATTTGAACTATTTTAACTCAAAATTCTGGTGTGAAATATTTTTATAAGACTTGTCTAAAATTTCTGGCTTTTCTAGTGTTCTACCTGGAAAAATGTGGCATGGACCATGGCGATGTTCCAAATTTGCAACATACTTTTGAAGTGCGCTTAGCACAATGTTAAGTTTAAACTTTAAATAAAAGTTTTATTTTAGCTACAATAAAAAAACAAAAAATCATTACTTCATTGAATTTAGTTTCATGAAATGCCCAAATGAAGTTTAAATATGCACTATTTTTATGGTTAATATCGAATTAAGTTCATAAAAAAAGGAAATTAAAAAAAAATATATATATATATATAAGATTAAAAGAAGAGTTATACAGAATAGCAACATCTGATATTATTTAGATATCATATCTCTTTGAAATTTATTCTATAGAAAATTATTAATTTTTATTATATAGGCATTCATACTTTTCTAGTATATACAGCTATGCCCATAGATGCCAACATCTTTTAATTATTCTAGAGTCTGATCATAAACAAACATGTTACCAACCAGAAATTTTATTTAATAAGCAGTTTTAAAATGAAATCTAGTAAGTACTGTTGTTATAAAAACCTTACATAACATTTCCTATTCAAAATTAAGATATAATTTGCATAAAATAAATATTTACATTCTATTTATTAAAGTAAACAAGACTTGAAAACTCAATCTATATTTAATAATCCCATTTTTCATGTAATAAATTACATTTTCCTAATAATAAATTTTTATTTAATATTAATTCCTATATTTTATCAATATTTATTGATTTGACCAATATTATTTACTTTTAGCAATCTGCTAATTTTGCTTTTATTTTTAAAGGTTTGCGATGTCATTTTATTTGCAATACTTACTAAGTTCTAAATATATAAAATCTAAAACCTTTATTTTTAATATTCATGTTTCAATCTATATTCAATCAATAAAACTATTTTTTCTTATTCCTCTGGTAAAATTTCAGTGAGATTAAGCCATTATTTAACCAGATATGCGGCATAATATTTTCTGGGTTTTTCTCTCTTTAAAATAATGCTCACCATTTTCATCCATTCTAACTTCGCCCACACAACTTTCAGAGCATTATCCTGTTTCTTTGAATGCAATGTTGTGGAGGTGGAATGGAAATTCCATTCTCTCGCGTCATCCTTTTCTCAGAATTGGTAGTGCCTCTTAATCTCTTGCTTGTTCGATGTTGCCACACGCCATCGGTTTTTGACCTAACTCTGATTCTAAATTTCTTTTCACCTGCAATGCTATCAGCAAGCCTTTCTCCGATTTTTCTGATTGGCTCTGCATGCTGAGAATATAATCGCTTTTGGCAGTAACATTTTCAATTTCATCCCAGTTTGTTCGAAATTTTGGTCTGTGAAAGGGGAAACTTTTTGCCGTTAGGCAGTGAAGCCTAGCGAGAATCCCCCCTTTTTATATTAGAATTATACATATTTTTTATATTATAATTACAAAGAATGAAATTTATTAATTTTAGAAGTAATTTTATAAAATTAATCATCAGTTTGCATAGTTTCTACAATGTGAACAGAGAGCAGTTTCTTGGGAGAACGACTCGGCAGAGTTTCCTCTCGATGTCTGGAGGTGTGCTGAGTTGATCTTGCTCCTCACAGTTCTACAACGGTGATGAATCTGGTGTGATTTGTGCACAGTGGAAGCATATCATTCTGTAATCATTTCGTGACTAAATCCAATTACTTTCCTTTGGGATTCGATGATAGTGATAATTCTGTTGGTCTTCAAACATATTGTTCTCGACTTATTCATCAATCAATGCTCATTTCTTCATTAACATCCAATAATAGCTATAAATCTGCCATGATTTGGGGGCATTGGGATGCAACTAGATCACTATGTATTCATTACATCGATTTTATTCAAGTTATTTAAAATGAATTTTCAGGATATCATATGTTCTGTGATGATGAAGATTACAGTTATATGTAAGAACTCAATATTAAATAACTGTTGGTATCTGCCCACACAACTTTGAGAGCATTATCCTGTTTCTTCGAATGCAATGTTGTGGAGGTGGATGATGAGAACTGATGAATTTTAATAAATCCAATAATTTCAATTTCTCAATATGAACTAATTATACAAGACTGTAATATGTGCAATAATATATTCATCTCTATTTATAATAAAATATTTGCTATCTTGTTATACATCTGGATCCAGCATCATAATTAGTAATAATCAATAAATATAGTTAATCTTAATTCTGCTTAATTATTTCTGAGGGTTTGCCTCTCATGTCATGGTATGGGGTGAGTAATAATTTTATATCTTTTCTATTATTTTCAGAGATATTAATTATAATATATTCGGCCAATATAAATTATTTATACTTTAAATTTTAATTTTATCATATGATAATAATATTTTAGTAAATCATAAACAATTATTTTGTTAAATGTTAAGTTTTAAGAAACTTATTAAAATAATTTTTGAACAACGCATTGCATGTTGGCCACTAAACGTAAACGCCTGTTGTGTGGGTTTTGGATGCCAAGATTTGTTGATGTTTTGACGCATGATACATTCTGATATTATTTAATTTGAATTTAAGTATTTTGTTAAAATACCGTAAACCCCATTTTCCATACCCCACATAACAAGTACCATGTTGAAAGAGGACACATTTTCTTATTAACACTTTCTGGTTTTAGACTTGCTTGCCTTGTATCAGACTACAGATAAATTAAGAGATGTTGGCATTAAGCCCAACCTTATGTTGTATAGTTTTCTATAAAGTATTATTATTTTTTTAGCTGAAATTTACTTCCATAACATAATATAGTTAATAATTCTTATATTTATTGTACGGAACCTTCTTGACAGTTTATTCAATCAATGTTTTAGTATAAAACACACATCACTTGCTTGGTATTGCTTGGTCGTCAGGTTGCTTGATTGTAGAATTACGGCTGAAAATTCTAGAATCAAGTGAACCCAATTGTTATGAATGATTAGCCTTTTCAGTAAGTCTAATTAACGGATTTTGTTGAGATTAGCATTGATAATTTCTCATTATGCTTTTAGTATATTACATATTGTTCTATCATTCTTTACCAAATCCTACACAAAATGATTAACTGAAGAAGCTGGTCCTTAAAAGCCTAAATTTTGAATGATTCAATAAAAGATATAATAGCATAATGATACTCTAGTTGTTTTCAGCATTTCAGTTGGACATTCCAGGTAAGCAAGGATAGCTACCTGGATTGCAGATGTATTTACCACAAGCAGGTAAATATCCATAGTACTTTAAAATTCTTGGTCAAATTCACATATATAAATCATTTGATTCAAAGTTTCTTTAGAAAAACTAATAAGTACAGCGGACAAAGCCTGCTAGTTTATTAAAAATCTTCTTAATATTACCTACAACTTCTATACTGACAAATTTTTATATAAACAACTCTTACAGACAAAAAGGAGGAGGGGGGGATTGTAAAAGGAAAAAAGAAAATAACACCTCCGTTAATCTGCCAATAAGACAATAAAAAATATCATTTGCATGATGAAAACTTTTAAAAACTTCTGATTCGTCTGAAAAAGAGATCCTGTACAATGGGTTGTATTATTAAACCTGCATGTGTCTCAATGAAAATATCAGAACTTAAAACACAGTATGTGGTTTAGTAAAAGAAACAATGACCACATGGTTTGAATTTATGATTAAATCTTTTTAATATTATCTATAATTTTTGTAGTAACAAGTTTTCAATAAGATGAACTCTATTAATAGACGATATTAGGTACTAAAGATATTTTCTGAAGAAATGAAAAAAATAGGGGTTAAAGAAAAAATTATCATCTTAACATGATTTTGATAAAACTAACACTTCCAGAAAAGAGAAATTAAAAATTCATCAAAAGCAGCCAGATAAAATTGTTAAACTGGGTTTGTCTCCAATCTTGATTTAGTTTTTGTTGAAGAAATTAGTATTTAACTTTGAAATCTATCATCTGCATCTATAGGCCTAGCTGGATGTTTTATTAACCAAATGTGTAAAAAAATGACAATTTTCATCTTTTTTTTCAAACTACATATCTAATTAGCTAATTTTAAAACCAATATTTGTATTGATTTTATAAAATCTTATGTGGTTAGATGTTGGAATATCATTATCCATAGAACTCATTCATAAATTATCTACAAAATTAAATTAAAAAATTACTTTTTCATCAGGGATTCTTTCATGCACTCTCTCAATGTATGCTTCATAATCATTACTGTGGACAAGTGTATAGCGTAATAAAATGCGAGCAAAATCTACTTCAGATATTGTAGGCATTCCTCTGGAGAATTCTGTAAATTCTAACTCTAAGACTTCTGTCTGTAAATTATCCATAAACCTGTAGGGTAAAAAAAAGTACAATTTGGAAACAAAATAGTTTGGGCAAACAATTACTTTTTTTTTTTTTTTTTTAATATAAAGCAAAAATATGATAGAAAAATATTTTATATCATTTACTAACCAAGTTTGTTCATATAGAAATATAAGCCTTTTTATAATTTAAAGGGAAAACACTAAATTCTAATTCATCAAACATTTGTATCTTAAATAATATTTACTTTCCTAGGCAAAGATACATTTTAGTGAAAAAAAAAATGAAAGATTATATTTAAATATATGATTTTTTAAATGATCAAATAGCTTAAATTTAGAAATAGATATAAATATGAATTTAATTTTCAAGGCAACATTTGGCAGTTATTCTGTTATTAAGAATCAAATACTATAAATAATATAAATGAAAACCCCATAGCAAAAAGCTATTATGCATTTTTCTTTAATGTATGTGGATCTTTGAAAAATATTCATAAAACAAATACACTCTCTCTTTATTTATTGAGTATAGAAGAAAAGTGTCTCATGATATGAGTTGCTGTACAGGGTTCATACAGAGTTTGCTAAATGAAAAATAAGGACTCTGTAAGGACTTTGTAAGGGCTTCGTTAAAAGAAAAATAAGAACTTTCTAAAGTTAAAAAAGAACAGTACATATAATTACTTACATTAAATTTCTTCGTGATAGATTGAAATTTTACATAAAACATAATTATGTAACAAAATATATAACATTAGTTGGCTAGCAACTGTTTTTTAGCATCTATTTCTTTGGCCAGGGAGGAATTTTTTTTCTTTTGCAGAATTTCTACAATTGTTCGATTTTATAAATAATTGAATATCTTTAGTTGATTCAGCTTTATCAGCTAATTCATTGGCCTTATTTTCTAACTCCGATACTTCTTTTTCCAGAAGCCATATATTTTTTTCTTTATAAAACCTAAGTTATCTTCAATTAATTTCCTTTAATTTCCTGCAGAGGAAGACTGTTGCTGTTAACCATGTTACACATATCCAGTGAAATAATAAGCAGGGATGGGAACAGCAAAAAAGCAAAATGACTGAAAACACGCGTGAACGGAAAATTTGACCATACTGTATTCACATGCGTGAATGAAAAATTGCACCACATTTTGATCACAAGTGCGAATGAAAAATTGCACAACATTTTGTTTGTGAAAGATAATTCAAGTAACAAAAGCAGGTCTTGATTTCCAAACAAATGAAGACAAGCACACCAGCCTGTATATTACACTACAGGAGTAAATTACAAATTCTCATTTTCTCCTTCCCCCCTTATCACAAAAATTTTATATCTATTCCGAATACCATAATCGCTGCCCTCTCCAACACTCTTTTTAGATGCAAAAATTGAACTTGTTCATTTGCAAAAGAAAAATTAAATGCAATAATTATTGTTTTAGTAATAATGTATAAATAATTAAAGTCAATATTATTTTTTTTAAACTATTAAGAGAAATTTTCTTCACTTTTTTAAAAAATAAATGAGCAAGATACAAATTAAATTATAAAATAAAGCATATTTGAGTGTAGAAGATAACAAGTATCACTATTGTTCGCATTTCTTTTAGAACGGGGCAAAACTGATTTATTGAAAAAGACATTTTTTTCGAAAAAAGAATGCTTTTCTTGAGTAAAGGGGTATTTTTTGTTTAATGAATGGGTGTTTTCAGAAGTTACATTCACTCAGAAAGATTTGGAACAATGAAAAACAGATTGTGAAGCAGGAAAATCTATTTTTGGAGCAGCAATAAAAAAAAAATAATAATAATAAAAAATAAAAATAAATAAAAAATAAATGAATAATAATTTGAAGCAAGAAAGTTTTTTAAACAGAAAAATTCTATCCTGGCATTAACTTTTTTTTCGTGCTCCTTTGATGAAAAATTGAGTTTTAAAAAGATTTTTTGACGAAATCTGCCGTTTTTTCGCGATCTTTTGACTAAATGTGCCGTTTTTTCGGGATCTTTCGGCGAAATGTTACGGTTTTTCGCGATCTTTTGGCGAAAGTTACAGTTTTATCACGATTTTTGATGAAAATTGCCGTTTTTCGCGAATCTTTTGTCAAAACATGCCGTTTTATCGCGATTTTTTGAGGAAATTGACTTTTTTTTTCAGATTTTGTAACAAAATTAGCCGGTTTTTTTGCGAATCTTTTGACGAAATTTACCGGAAATTATTCGTTATTTCGCGATTTTTTTAACGAAATTTGCCTTTTTTGCGATTCTTTGACGAAATGTTCCGAACTTTCGCGATCTTTTGACGAAAGTTTTATCAAAATTTTTTGATGGAATTTGCGTTTTTCGCGGTTTTTTTTTTAAAAAATTGCCATTTTATCACGATTTTTGTCGTTTTTTTGAGGAAATCTGCCCTTTATTCGGGATTTTGTAACAAAATTAGCCATTTTTTCTCGAATTTTTTGACGGAATTTGCCGGAAATTACTCGTTATTTCGCGATTTTTTAACGAAATTTTTCTTTTTGCGATTTTTTGACGAAAATTACGCGTCCCGCGGGACGCATAAGCTCCGTTTTTTTGCGTCCCGTCGCCGATTTTTTGCGTATTTTACAGGGCCGTAACCAGCGAGACATGCCAGGGGGGGGGCTCTGAAAATTTTCTGGGGGGCTAACATTTTTTAACAATCCATATTTTAAGAAAACTAAATATAGCAAAAACTGATAAAATGGGCCTGCCTATTGTCTCTACAGTGTATAGAGTGTAAAACCTCTCTATAACGGATTTTTTCTATAAGGAAATTAATAAATGCAAAATACTTCATGATCATCGGAAATTAAATACTTTTTTTAACCAAAAATAAAACCTTTTTGAAAAACTACTGCAAGATTTAAAATATTATTTTTACACAATATATTTAATAAGAAATTAAATTAAGAGCATGTGTATTGTTATATTTATTTTTATGTACATTAATTTGACTTTTTGTTGTCTATGCAAGTCCAGCCAAGTTCAATATAAGTGTCCAATAGATACATATCCAATTATCTATGAATTTTTTTCTGATTTAATATTTAGTTTAAAAAAAATTTAATCTTACCATTTTTGTAACATTTTATCTGTAAGATAAATAAGTAACTCCAAGTAAGTAACTATAACTATGGTTAGTATAAAATAATGCGTTTTATACTGGCCATTATTGGGGGGGGGGGGGGGGGCAACCAAACACACAGATTTTAAAATATGGGATTTTAAGTTAGAGTTGATTGATTTAAAATTAAATTTATTTTCGCAATGTTTTTGCTGAATTTTGTTATAATTTTTAAAGGATAATTATTTTTGATTTTGTTGAGATTGGCGCTGACTCCAAAAAATCAAATTAATGTACATAAATATCATATAATATGCATGGTAAATACAATGCTCTTAATTCAATGTCTTATTAATTATTATAAAAAAAAATACTTTGCAATAGTTTTTGAAATCTGTTTTCTTTTTGATAAGAAAAAGTTTATTTTTTAGTTGAAAATTAACAGTTTTTTTTGCATATGTTATGGTAGAAAATACATAATTAATGAAACTTAATTCATTATTCTTATTTTAATTTCCTACTTTTAATATCTTTAACTAGCAGCAAATCGTAATTTATTAAATTTTATTAATATTTCATTTTCTGCTGAATTATTAGATCATTTTAAAGTCACGGCTTTTCTAAGTACGATTTAATTTAATGATGATATGAGTTTCTCTTTTAATCTAATTTTGCCTGATCTTATTTTAGTAAAAATAGGTTGTATAAAATAAACTAATAAATTCTTCACAATAATAATTAAATTTAAATTTCTGCATATAATTATGTAACTACAAACATTAATCATTTTTTTAATGTATATTAATTTCATATTTTTGAAACGTATCTGGACTTAACCCCATCGGGACGGAAGCCTTTTATGTAATTTTTAATGTTTTATCATCGGTTTTTAAAAACAAAAATTTGTGTCTTATTAAATCGAGAAAATGCTCCATTTAAATAAGGCAAATTAAGCAATAAAATTTTACTGCTGAGGATAAACAAGGATTCTGAGCACTTTTTGCGGCACATACATGGTTCGCTTGTCCCCAAGGGATTAATAGTGTTTTTGTTTAAAAAAAAAAAAAAGGATTTTAATTTTGTGTTTTTCAATACTGCTTTTCTTTCGCATATGTTGTACACGTGTTTCTTAAAATTTGTCCAATGTCATAAAAAAAAAAAAAAAAAAAGAGCACAAGGACACGAACACCCATTTTCAAAATATGTGAATAATTTTCATTAAATGTATAAGGCGACTGTTAATTATTAGGCGTTTTCCCGTTTTAATTAATCGTAAAAAAAAAAAAAATTTTCTTTCACTCAATAACAAGAAATTTTCATGATGCATTCAAGAAGTGATTTACTTTCCATTTGTTTAAAAATGTCATCTTCTCTCTTCAGACGAATAAGAATTGAATACTGTTTGCCTTTTTTTTTTTAAATAAATGCCATGTATCAAGAGTTATAATAATTTGCTACTCGACGACTAGTATTTTGTTCTTAAATACTATGAAAATCAACCAATAACGTTAAATCTGCCATCATTTTTTGTCAGATTATTTTTCTGGTACAGGAAAACGTAAAATGCTGTTTGATTTCTTATAGTCCATATACCTGCAAATATTTTTATAAATAAAATTACTTCGCGAATATGTCAAAAAGCAGCTTTTTTAAATTGAAAAATAACATTATAAAACACAATTACACAGTTTTATTCTTTGAGACTGAATAACCATGTCTACAAATTTTATGTTTTTCTTTATAAAAATTATTCTGCAAATATGTTAGAATGTAGCGCTTGAAAATAAATTTAATGCACCATACATCAAATAATTGCAGATATTTTTGCCGTAATCTTATAAAAAACTTAACCTTAAATCATTTTTTTTTTTTTTTTGCTTAATTTTTTATTGTTATATGACAAATTGAAAAAAAAAATGTTTTCATTTAACACACAAACAAAATAATAATAATAATAATAAATAAAATAAATAAATAAAAATAAAATAAAATAAACTTTTTTTTTCTTTTTTTTTTCTAATACAGTAGACTCCCTCAAATCCGCACTCCTAAAATCTGCAACTCTCTAAAATCCGCGCATATTTTACGGATGTAAACAATGAAATTTTCAGTTCAGATGTAGGTGCAAAATTTGACTTTTTTAGTTTTACATCTATTCCATATATTTTTTAATTTGTAATTTTTGTTAAGGTTATTGAATTCATGTTTTTTCATGAAGAAAGAATAATTTATTTCTGAAAAAAATAAAGATATTGCTGATATCATTCGTAATCACAATCTTACCAAATATATTTATATATTAATCAAGCTTTTTTAGTTATTAAGTCTGGCTAAACCTGAAATAAAGCTTCATTATTTTATGATTTTGATGTGAATTAGTAATGTGCCTTTATGAGGCAAGTTTCATTGAATAATTTAGGAAAAACACATTTCATCTTTATAATGAATATTTAATTGTACATTATTGGTTATTAATTTGACGTTTGCTTTTAGTATCATTTTAAAAACTATCTAATTTTTTATTATTTTAGTTTATCACTTATTTTAATATTTTAATATATTGTAAGCACTCATTATACTTATGATTTCATTATTAATTACATTCTAATTATTTTTTATAAATGTAAACAAAGCAATGACCAAAAATCCGCAAAACCTCTGGTCCCAAGCTGTGCCAATTTGAGGGAGTCTACTGTATACACTCATGTAACCCATAACATGAAACAATTACTAGCTTTTTTTTATTCCACGTGTATAAATTGACATTTTTTATCTTTTCAATTTTCAAACATTCTAGTTTCCAAGTGATATTTCATCGTTAACTAAATCTACTGATAAGTACGTATTGTCAGCAGGCAAACCATTAAAATTTAGAAACATGGGTTTTTAATGACCGTCTTAGTCAAGATTTTGACCATTGCTTGACTAATTATCGGTCAACTTGAACACCATGTGACCATTTCCATTCATCCTGCGTAAGATCGTTACTTTGAAAATATAATGATGTACTAACACATGTGGTGACCAGTTAGTGCATGAGGACTTAATTTTTTTCAGGAGAAAGAAATGTTCCTTTAAAATGTGTTTCGAGAAATGCATCTCGAAAACGCTAGCAAGATAACTGGAAACAACTAATCCAATAGGGTTCCAAATACAACGTTTTTGGCGTATGTCCATTTTATTCAAAGCAATTAAGAGATCTAAAAAATTTTCTCACTTTTTTTTTTTTTTTTTTTTGAGAAAAGTTAAAGTATGGATTTTGTTAAAAAATTAGAAATTAAAGAAATCGTTAGAGGGGGCTCAGCCCCACCTGCCCCCCGTCTGGTTACGGGCCTGGTATTTTAAGCGCGTCCGCGGCATCGCTGTAAACAAAAAAGCGGAAAATTTCCATCCCTGAATAAGACTACGATCAAACACAAATCAGCGGATTTTAGAACAGATTGGCGCAATTATTTGGCGAAATATCTTTTCTTTGTTATTCATTTCTCTATTTCAAAGAAAAGGAAATTTTAGATGGTGAATACTGATTACAATTGGTGTTTGTGGATACGAGGTTTCTACGTTGCAATCGGGAAACGAAAGAGGCAGCTTTAATGTCCAATCAGAAATAAGAATTATAACAAAGAAACTTGATTTTTTTTCAGCAGCCATATTTGGCAGATTATGAATGTTTCAGGGGTGATTCTGAGTGAAATTTTTTTTTGGGGGAATTCACATCGCATTTTCGGAAATCGGCGGTGCGGGGGGAGGGGGATTCCACGAGTTACCCCCCCCCCCTTGGAGGAGGGGTTTATTGGCGATCTTCAGACGAAATCGACGATTTATCTACGATATTTAACAAAATCGGCGATTTATTGCGATCTTTTGTCGAAATCGGCGTTTTTTTCGACGATCTTTAGGCAAAATTTACATTTTTACGCTATCTTTTCTCAAAAACGGCGTTTTATCCCCGCGATCTTTTGATAAAATCACCGTTTTTTCCGTGATCTTTTGATGAAATCGGCGTTTTTTTTCAATGATCTTTTAACAAAATATTTTTGAGCGATCTTTTATCGAACACGGCGTTTTTTCCGCGATCTTTTAACAAAATCGGCATTATATCCGCAATCTTTAGACGAAATCGACGTTTTAATGCGGTCTACAGACGAAATCAGCGTTTTATCTGCGATATTTGGTGAAATTGCTGTTTTTTCCGTGATCTGCACAGGAAATTCGGATTTTCTAGCGATCTTTTGACAAAGTTTGTTGATAAAAACATCGACGAAATCGTCGTTTTCCCACGAAATATTGATGAAACGTGTGCTTTTTCGGCGAACATTTCACGAAATTTGCATTCCTCAGCGATTGTTTTTTCCGCGCGCTAAACTGTACAAGTTGGCAACTATGCGGAACTGACAACCCAATTTAAAATTTTCGGAAGAGGATGCCTTAAATTTTCAGAAATTTCGGACGAGAATCACCCCTGGAATGTTCGGATCGCGTTAATATTAAGCTCACGTTAAAAATAAGGACTTTCAATAAAAAATAAAGACTTTAAGGATCCTTATTAAGGACTATTGAAATATAAGGAGTTTATAAGGACTTTTAAGGTCCGTGCGAACCCTGCTGTACTATCTATAAAGTTACTTTTGGATTTTATAAGGAAGTTGCTGGTGTTATTATCTGGAAACTTTAGAGTAAAAAAACTTCTAACTATTTAAAATTATTATTTTTTATAATATTTTACCATACCCAGATTCAATTGGATGTCATGAGTCACTTTTATTCCTCAATCAGTTTTCCAGTGTAACATTATGAAAAACAAAGAAAATAAGTATTAAATGGACATGCCATTTTAATAAGAAGATAATTGAAGGGATTAGAAAAATATAAGATTAAAAATTTATAATTATTAAATTACATCAATATGATCTATTAAAAAGATCTGCAGAAGAGCAAACATTAATTGTTCCATAATAGAACCTAATTTTTTTTTTTTTTTTTTTTTTTTTAATGAGAGTGTTTTTCTAAACTTATACCCTTCCAAGGCTATAATCAAGGTATAAAATAGCCCAAGAATTTATTGATGTCAGATTATGAAATTATTGACATCCTGAAGACTTCTTCTTTAAAGGGAAATTTTATGTTCTTTACTATAAATGTGAATTAATCAAGTCAAATATGAACTTTAATTTCTTTTTGAACATTTTTGTTCAAGCACTGCATTGTGCATTATTTTAAATGTAAAATAATAATAATAATAATAATTTCAATATCTAAAAACTTTTTTAAGTTGTAAATGTCATTACCAAGGCTTGTCCTAAACTTCTAATTTTTACTGAAATCATTATTTTAAAGATTTGGAAAGCTTTAAAAGAAATGCAATTATTATATAGGTTATTTTCCTGTCTCTATTTTTAATACATTTGATAATATAGATAAAACAAAAGCATTTCTATTAATTATACTTACTTAAAATTTGTCCCTAACAGTAGTTTTAATTATCATGCTCCTCAGTAATGTTTCATTCTTGTCACCACTAGATTCCATTTTGATATGGAAATGGTCTTAAATTGTTCAGTTCCATATGTTCTTGTGAAGTAATGTCTATTTTTTATTACTTACTCAAGAACTACTTCAATCTATGCTTTTTGTTCCAAAATTACACTCAGTGTATTCAATATGTGACATTTCAAGTTCTTTATAGATAAAATACACATTCAATAGTTCAATTTAGCAGAATCAATAATAAAGAAGATTTATGACTGCTTTCAGAATAAGAATCCCATAAGCTTTCAATTGTTGTAGTTTAAAAAGCAGGCATATCAAACTCGTTTACCACCGTGGGCCAAATTCAGCATTTTATACAAAGCCGCAGGCAACATAGAAAATTCATACTAATATTATTACCGTTGCAAATAATAAAATTTGCACATACAAAACATAGCCATATTAAAGAAATATTTACGTAAATTCCAAAGTTGTTATTATTCATCTCTGTGCCCTTACGGACATGTGTTGGTTTAGCTGGTGAGGAGCTGTTATTGTTGTAGCTTGAAACGTGTCCTACTTTATTTTTCATTTTATGGTGATTTTACAAAGTGTTTTAGTTTATTTATTCATAGTTTTATTTTATCTTTTTTTTTTTTTTTTCGAAAACAGAAACATCCAACAATATTTTTGTATGAACTAAATTTACAAAAATTGATTTGATTTTCTAAATTATATTTATTTTTAAAAATGATTGTACACGGACTGTTGATTTTTATCTAACAAAGCTGCAATCTTCCACTTTTTTTCAACTAAAAAGTTTGAAATATATATCTTCTGAATCAGAAAATTTGCTTTATAAAAAGTTACCTCTACTATATCTATAAGCTACCTATTTTATTATTTTTTTTATATTTTTTTTATTATTACTTTTATTTTTTTTATTTTATTTATTTATTTATTTATTTTTTTTTTTTTTGGTAAGTACTTTTTCTTGTTCAAAGTATGTTTATTTGACTTGAAAAACAACCAAAGGTTGACAGCTATGCAAGGATTTCTTATAGATGTGCACTGCCAAACATTAACATAGTTAGACTGTGTTTAATTGCCATTATACACTAGTAAAATCTGCCGACTTGTAAATAATTACCGAGTTTTGGAAACTTCTACCCATATATTTTCATTTCAGTATGGAAATGCACTGAATTTTGAGTATGTATTGCACTGAACTTCAGTATTAAATTGTAAGCAATTAACATCAATCATTAAATGTGAAGTAAATAGATTAAACTGATTTTTATGAAATTTAAAAATCTTCTTTTGAATTCATTTTGGAATACTTTTGATGTTATAAAAATTTCCACTCTGGTGATTTTTATAATATTGCCTGACAACTTTTAAAATGAAATGCATTTTCTTTTTTAAAATTACTCTGCCAAAGTAACAAATTCAAATTGAAAACGTTTATACTATCAAATAATATGATGGCATTATATAATTTGCCCTGAGGTTGAAGTTTACTCCAGTGTTTTATAATTTCTAATGAATACTTCACATACTTTTTGTCCATTGGTAGTCTAACAATCCCCATTTATAATTTGTAAATTTGAAGTGAAA
Source organism: Maratus speculifer (assembly GCA_964019185.1). Lineage (NCBI taxonomy): Eukaryota > Metazoa > Arthropoda > Arachnida > Araneae > Salticidae > Maratus > Maratus speculifer. The sequence goes on from OZ025293.1 coordinate 102,794,926, forward strand.
ATGATAACATTTTTTAACAGTTTAAATTATCAATTAAAACTTTAAAAAGAAAGCTTTCAAATTTCTGTAATAAGAAAGTTATGATCAATAGAACTGTTAATCTATAGATCTGTATGCAAATTTAGAAGATATTTTTTAGTCTGAGGATGATTAAGCGCAAAACCATAATATATGTTAATGTGTATCATAAGTTTTTAAGCACATAAAGAGCTGGCTACATATAATACTTTCTAGGAATGGTATACTTATGTTTATAGTATTTTCAAATTTCTTTAACTGCTCTTTGAAACATCCTTTCTTCAATTTTGCAGTAATTTCGACTCACAGGTTATCTAATTTAATAAATACAATAATTATTTTTTCGAAATCAAATTAATTTTCTTCAACAGGCTGGTTGAAATACCCGTGTTTTTGTTTTAAGAAATATCAATTTCAGCTCTTACAGTTTATCTTTCCGATGTTTGGCCAAATGTTTTACGAGTTTTCTTTATACTTTGTCCTGTCACATCTTTTAATGTTTCATTCTTTCCATATCCCAACAAACATAAAACTCCAGTTTTCCTTTTAATATAACAGAATTTTAAATCCCCTTTCAAAAAAAATCTGCCACATTCATCTTCAGTTAACCATATTTATTAACACTAGTAGAGAACATTAAAAAAAATCTCTGTACATATGTGACTATGCCAGCAAAATTTATGTTTATGAATACAAAAAGAAAAAAAGAATCAAGCTGGATTAATCAACAATGATACATTTAATAATCTAATAAACAAAAATATTTAAACATAAATCCACCATCAATATTCGATTAAAGCTCATTTTGTGTGATGCATAAAAGTGGTAAGTTGTGTCATTTTCTAAGAAACTAAATCTAAAACATTTAAATTTTGTATTTTGATTTTTTGAAAATTTTAACTTTTCTTAATTAGAACCAATTTTGTTAATTTTAACATACATTTTCTTTTATTTAATAAATATAGCATACATAGAGCATTTTTATTTGTTTATTTCATGCCAAAAGTGAGTTAAGTCACCAAATATGGTACTACAAAGTTTTTGTTTGCCTTATTTTAAGGATATGACAAAAATTGTCAGAAAATTCTACTTTTGAAAATATGCCAACTTTTTACTCGACAAAAATGTGAATATAATGTCATAATTTTTCAAAACCAAATTTGTAGGTTTTTAAAGGAATTTTAAGTTTTTTCAATATTTTATACTTAATATTAACTAATTTATATTTTTAAATACCTTTCTTAGAAAAGAAAAAAAAACCTATATTAATAGTCTGTAAGTAACCTCAAAAATAGCATTTTCAGAAAGTTATACTGCTGCAAAATCAAAAAATATGACTGTAACAGAAAAATATTTTTTAATTCTCAAATTTCCAAATACAGGGTTTTAAAATGCACCAAGTCTCAAAGCTAGGTGCAAACAACACCAAAAGTTTCCCTGTCAGTGTTGAATTGAGACACTTTTCTCCAGGGGGAGAGAAATGTTCCTCCCCATGGCCACCCCCTTGAATTCAACGCTGACTACACTTATGAAATTGTTTATGCAGCAAGACCTATGATAGACCTATTAGTGGAATAAAATGCAAAATGAATTTTTGCAAGATATGTCTTCTTGCAGTTGAGTGATATGTAGGCAACATTAATTGCAAAAATATTCAAAATAAGATTGGATTTAAGATTATATGATGATACAGTCCAGCCATTAATTTCGAAGCAATTACTTTTTAAATTTTTATACAGTTGCAGAATCCTAAAAATCATATTTAAAAATATTTCTCTATGCTCTGAGAAGTAGAACATAAAAAATTCCATTATTTTATGACCAAAAGTAGTACACTTTGAAATTTTTTTAATTTTGGATGTTTCTGGCTCTTATCTGAAAACAGACAGATGACCTTTGAGAGCAGGTGAGTTTTGAAACTTTTAAAATTCAATATATTTTGACAGAGTTCTGGTAATAGAAGATTGAAATTTTTACTACTTTATTTGTCAGAGTATGGACAAAATCATTTTAAATGGAACTAAAAGAAACAAAGTTCTGTATAAAAATTTTAAATGTGCAATGTTGTGAAAATTAATGGTCAAGCAATTTCATCAACTTAATCATAAATGGCTTAATTTGAAGACTTTTGCTATTTACATTGCCTACATGTTGCCAACAAGTAAAAAGTTAAAGCATGTTTCAATTTTTTGAGAGACATCCTGTATATTTTCAGAACTATCCAACTATCTAAAAAAGAATAGATGGAATACAATTTTATGAAAATATTTTGATTACTAGCTGACCCGCCCGGCGTTGCCCGGGTCCGTATTAACAATACTAAACGAACTTGAAATTTGTATGATTTTATCATTAACACGTTACATGCAGAAATGCATTGTCTGAAATACTTAGCCACTGACTGTGTGAAAAATCGGTTTTAAAAACAACAACTAACATTAAGCTCTAAAAATACTCAAAATGAGCAATGAGAAACGCGGGAGGGAATATGTATCCAACGATTGCGTGATTTTCGTGTTAAAAAGTTGATATTTACCCGTAAAAATCACTGTTAAGTCCCGTAACTAATTATTATTTTCACATACAAATCCCAAGTGAAATATTTTGAATTTCAAACTAATTATATCACTCTTAAATCCGACTATACCATGAATGAAATCGATACTCGATGGTAGCTAAAAGATTGGTATATAGTATTATAATTTCAGAGCTATTTAACAAAAGTAAGTGTTATTTTAATCAAATCTTGCGTAATGTTCACTCTGTGTATAAATTCCTAACCTTAAACTTTTGCACCGTAACCAGAACCTGTCTGTAACCTAACAGCGACTTAACAGTACCCTACCGTAAATTAAATATAACATAAATGTAACCTAGCCTTCCCTTTATTGTAACATATCCTTATTCTAGCCATAACATAAATGCAATTTAACTTTAATCTAACTGATATACCGTAATTTCGGGTGTATAAGCCGCGGATCAAACAATTCTTTTTCGACCCAGAATTTTTTAAGAAACAAATGTTACTACTTAGATCGACGTAAATATTTGTCTTCAATCACTAAATAAGATTTCTGGGTCCAAAAAGAATTGTTTGATCCGCGGCTTATACACCCGAAATTACGGTAATAGAAAAAAACCATTTAAAAAAATTACTATTTCTTCGTAAAATATGCTTCAGCTGTACTTCATTTCTTTCAATTCTTTTTATTAATACAAAATTCCTGCCTCGTGCTTTTGTTTGAGACATTAAAATCTCAGCGATAAATGGTTTAATATTGCAAACCTTTTTTTCGGTTTACTTCGTCTCCACCTATCTTTTTCTCCATGGCGTACAGCAACTGTGATAATAAAAAAAAAAACCTCATTTAAACTGACAGTTTGCCAGTCTATGAATTTTAAAGGTCTGTCCCAGCTTTTTTAATTATTTCTGCGAAAATTTTATGCAACCAATCAACCATAAGAAAATGAAAGAGAAAAAAGCGAAAAAAAGGCGATTTTTTATTAGAGTGAGCTTTGGAATTTAATTAATTACTCAGTTAATAAATAGAATTTTGAAATTCTGAGCTTCAGGTGCATCAGGAGAGATATTGGGCTACTCTCATAAAAATTTTGAGCCTCGTACGTCAAATAGATTTTGCTAGCCATAGCAGACACACAGACACACACACACAGACAGACAGAGCGTTTTGTTCTTTTATTAGTATAGATATGAACATTGTTAGCTAAATTAATAATATAATTTTTTTTTCCAAAAGTCTAATTTTTATATTTACTATCAAAGATGTTTTTTAACACTTGCCAACAAAGTTGAAAAGTGTTTATGATTTCAGTTTGCCATGGCCATCTGTCTGTGCTCCAACTCTAGTAAATATACTCGGATTGCCCTGAAATTTTTTTATATTATTGATGTTTATCCTAGCACAAACCCTATTTCAAATGAAGTTTCTAGCATGATTAGTTTATTTACAGTGACAGTCAAAAGTTTACTGTTACATTACGGCCTATGGGAAAAAATAGTTTCAAATGAATTTTAAAGATGCTACATCCTGTCAATCATATTGAAATTTATATACATTTACGAAGTGCACTAAAATATGTGTTGAAAAAAATAGCTATTATTCATTTCCTTGGCCACACAAAAGAATTCCATTACATAATGGTAAAGGGGGGGGTACACATTGTATGTGACATATTTTAATTATATTAAACTACTTTATGAATAATAAAATTGATATACATTGCTGAGGCTTAATATAAGTTACACGATATAGTCATGCATAATACAAAGTGCATAGCCTTTTCAGGGACACACAAACATTTCAAATAGTATATTCTTTCTGAAGTATTGTATATGATGATGGCTCATAAATGGATGAAATGCATTTTGATTATGATATGCGCCTTTAAGTTTCACTAAATTTATGCATATTATATGGTGTGTATAAATGCTACAATTGATACACAGGACTACACAAAAAAAACTCAAATGTTACTGAATATAAGCATAAATTACTCAAAGGTTGTTTTTAAATAAGTTATGCACTTTTACACTGAACTGCATTCAGTTTACTAAAAAACATTTGTAGAATATAGATAAAATGATATACAGGGCCACGCAAAGAATTGAATACATGGATGCCTATAAATGATAATTTCTGTAGTTTTTAAGAGTGTTTTAGTTTAAAATAAATTTTAGCTAAATATTGGCATGTAAAAAAGGTACTTGTTAAACTATAGGGCTGAACTAAAGTATTCAAGTATGTTTCAACCTAATAGTATAAACAGCTAAAAGAGAAATTTTAGCCTGCTAGGCATTTTCATGCTAAATTAAATTTCCTCTTTATATAGTACATATATCAACTGGCAGATCAAATACGAGGCTGTTCAAAAATATTGGAATACATATTTGGCTATATATAACCTTATTTCCCTAAATAATGAAATTTTGTTAAAGATTTCAGGACATAATCTATGCTTAATACATGCTTTTTCTTACTTGTTTTTAAATGAAAAATGCTTATAATATTTAAGATGTTTAGTATTTTTTAACTCAATATGACATCTTGCATCATGAAGTTGAAACTAAATCATAATAACTTATACTTTAGAATTTATTTTGCTTATGAAAATAACAATAACTTAGAATGTTAAATTCTGCCAAGATGGAAAATTATGTTTAAGATAAATTTTTGTCATAGCAGGTACAGCATGTATTGCAATCATATTTTATTTGTTTTCACTGGGATCATGATATTATTCTGTTACATACTCTGTTGTGAGAAGTTTTATAATACAACCATGTCTCACAGCTTTTATACTTTTATAATCAAATAACTGGAATTAAAAGAAACATTTTAAATACTTAATTGAATTGTTTATAAAACTAAAAATCTTTCATCTTTAGAATGCATCTCCCAATAATATAATATAAAAAAATAACAATAATAAAACTTTAGTGTTTGTGTGTGTTAACTTTGACTGAACACTCATACTGTAGGATTTGAGCATTGGCTGGGATCTACAGTATGGAAGACAAGTAGTAAGTATTAGTAGTAGACAAGCCGTAGCATGGAGTAAAAAGCTAGTTCAATTATTCTGTGACAGTGACTCATCATATTGTTTTTTAAAAGTTTTTATTGTGAGAGATGTCATCGCTACAGACTTCACCCCCACTAAAAGTACCTTACATAGACATTGGCTTGTGCTTGTTTAGCTAGTTGCTGTGAGGCTTTGCCTAATAGGGATGAATTTGTTGGTCTGTTATCTGTTATGAAGGTTGAGTGTTATTTTTTCTGAGTCAACAATGTAGGTTTTGAGGTATTAGCTGGATCGGAAACTGTGACCTACAGTATAGCAGACAAGTATGAAATAAAAGGCTAGCTCAATTGATCTGTGCCCGTGACTCATCATATATTACTTGTTGAAGTTTTGTTATGAAATATTATGTCACTACACATACAGATATAAATTCACTAATTTTAAAATATTCGCTGAATCTGAGTTGAAATTTTGATTTAAAAAATAAATCTTAATTTTACCTGTAAAAGTCTTCATAGCTGAGATCCTCGTTCCCTTTTTTACCAAATAAATGAATAAGTAATGTTGTATCAACAGCATCAAATTCGCTATCATCCTGGGGGGGGGGAAAATGCAATAATTTTGCAAATCATTAATAGAAACATATACAATTTGTAAATAAAGTAATGTAAACATATTGTAATAAGGAACATTTGCTGGCTAGCTGAAATTGCAAATATGTGCATGCTTATAGATTCTATAGATAATCATGCATGATATTTTTTTTTTTTTTTTTTTTTTTTTTTTTTATCATTTGCTATTTGGAAACATGAAGACAAACGCCTAAGTTATTAGTCCATTGATGAGAATGGTGTAAAAAGCATATTACAATAATGACATATGCCACAAAGCAAAATCAGCACTAGAGTAGGGTACATAAGGTCAAATCCACAACTGACAGTCTGCCTCCATCCCGACCTATGGTTTGGGTAAACAACACAATTTTTGTTAGGTTTGGTTGACTTTAAGTGGGATTTTTGCATTCAGGTTGGGTACAATCCAATCTGCACAGAGTTGAAAAAACTATATACAGTACAGAACCATTTATCTGGAATGGTTAGGGTCAGATGTATTCCGGATAACTGGTTTTTCCAGTTAACTGGTTAGGCATTAAAGCAGCATCCATTTGATAAGTTTTGTGAAACATATGTAGTTGTGGTATTACTTCTAATTTTAAATTAATTATTAGATTACTTGAACCAAGAATCTGATGCAAGTAAGATCAATTGTTAGAGTTTGAAAGAAGATAATTCATTTGGATCTCCTTGGGAACAAAAATTCTTCTGTTTTCTCGGCATAAAAATGAAAACATCTATAATATTATTTATTAATCTATAATATGATTATATGCTTCTATTTCAAATACTAGATGCTGTTATCAAACTATACAATTGTTTCAAGCAATGTATATGTCAAACTGATTGTGTGTGACACTTTTTCTAAAAGGATTCTAACATCTGTTTATTAGAAGTATAATTCCGAATAACTGGTTTTCCGGTTATCTGGTTTCTGGATAAATGGTTCCGTACTGTATTTGAATATGAATTTCTCTTTAGTTGTTTAACATAAAAGATAAAATTAGTATTGCAGGTAAGATACATACTGTCTTTTCATAATTATATTAAATTTGCACCGAAATATTAGCTAACTGGAAAGTAATATTTAAACCAAAAAATTATCCAAATCTTACATCAGCAGGTCTTTCTTTTCTTCTTAGCATGTTTCCTTTTCTTGCAACAGTACTAAATATTTTTTCCAGCTAAAAATATATTCACCAGCAATGGAGAGGAGACAAAAAAAAAAAAAAAAAAAAATCAATTGCTGATACATACAACAGAGTAACAATTTAAGTTATATAAACATTGTATTCATATGTCTTAACAATTATTTGTAAAGAAATTATTCACTAAAGAATGTTTCACTATATACTGCACAGAATTGGGCAACATCGAAAATACATGTCTTTGAAATACATTTTAAAACCAAATGTATTTTAAACCAACAAAACAACTATATTTTTGTAATGTATTTTGGAATGCTTTTTCGAAATATTTTGTCTTTTCAAAATACTCAAAATATAGTCTTTCAGATTTCAAGGCATCATATTTAAATTGCAGATCCTAGATTTGCAACACAGTAACACACATGCCTGTCTGTATAATCTTTGAAATTTCTACAGGAATTTCATTGTTTAACACTTGGCACAATGTACAATAAACATATTAATGAATTGGATGTTTATTTCTACAGAAGCACTTTTGCTGAGCAGTTATAAAAACACAGTGTAACCTTAATAGCTTGAATCTGTGGGGAAAAAATTCAAGATATAGAGGTTTTGAGTTATCAAAGTTTTAACAAAATTAAAAAATCTAATCTCACAAACTGCTTTTTGCCATAAAAAATAAGATTTATCAAAATCTGTACATAATCTACTAATTATTAATAAATTACATTCTCAAAGTTTTAATAATTCCAAAATTGTGTTACAGACTACTTGTTTTTGATTAAATAATATCAAATTCATAATTAAAAAATTCATTCAGTTGTTTTGGAAGAAGAAGTCCTTAGTTGAAGTGTGCTGTCTCACAGAATCTTTTTTGCAATTGCATTAGTTTTTTCTACCATAGCTGTGGTATTAAACACTTCAGTTCCAATGTTTTCATTTAATTCAAGAAATCTCCAGAGCAGGTGAACACTCCTTCTTGGTGTCTTTCACTATAATAGTTTTATGCTCTTGTTGATCTTGTATGTCTTCAATTTTTTTCTTCAGAAATTTCTACATTAATGCTCGAAACAATCTCTTTATCTGTCATAGAGCAGCAGGTTTCAAGTTCATTGTCTACATTAAAAAATTTTGAAAGAAATCTCAGTGTGACATACCTTTTTTATTGATTCCCATTGTTTTGGATTTGTTCTTCTCCAGTTACTTGCTTAATAGAATCAACTTCCTCTCCTCAGTTTCGCTTGAAGTTACATATTCTAAAAATCCTGCTCTTATGAAACAATTCTTTACTGTGGTCTCTGTAACATTTTTCCATACATAGGCAGCCCATCGCATTGACTGTAAGATATTGATAGGGGTGCTAGTATGTTTACTTTCACCAATATTATTCAGAAGTCTTTTCACAATTTGTGCTCAATAAAATCTTTGAAACTATGGATATGTAACTTCAAAATTATGTTTGGCAGCAAAATTTAATAGTAATATTTTTTAGTGTTATAAAATTAGAATGTGCTTTATAATTGTCTATGGATTGCGTATTTTGCTTTTAGCCATTATTTTGCTGATTCTTATCAGCCAATCAACAAAAATTGCATTTGTCATTCCAGTCCTTATATTTTAGCATTTGTCATTGAAGTCCTTGTATTTTAACTGTATAGCACTGACTTAATTTTAGAAAAACACCTCAAACATTTTTATCATCCTATGATATGAGGAGGGAGCTTTTCTTTGCACTTTAATTTGCTGTCAAAAGCACAATTACACCAAGATTGCACAATTAGTCACATTGGCTTTCTCCATCTTAAAATGCAGCCATTTCGTTGGAAAAATACTGGTGGAATAACCCAGTTTCATTCATTTGCATTAAACATCTCATCTGCTTTACAGTCCTTGAAAAGAGAAAGACGTTCTGAAAGCTACTCTTCACCAATAGCTGCATCACCCGAAGCACTTTCACTGCAAAGTTTACAAGAAAGGATTCTTTGTACCAACAAAGAGATAAAAGATTGTGAAACCAGAATCCAGATCAAATTAGTCCTATAACTGACTATAGGGTCATTCCATGTCAATTCAACCAGACCTTGTAACCCGACCCTCAGGGATTTTGATGAAACTTTGTGTACACACTAATTCTATCATGAAATGATTCCATCAGAAATTTTTTCTTGCTAGACCTCATAGTTTGTGAGATATGGGGGGGGGGGTCCAATTCTTGAGTTTTTCTCAAATCGCACATTTCTGAGTCTGTATTTTGAGATTGCATTTCCATCTTCAAAAAATTGTTTCTCTGGATCTAAAACATGAATCATCCTAAAAATATCACTGTAAGAAGATAAATAGATGCAGATTTTAATAAAAAATATTTAAAAAATTTACTTGTAATATTTAGGATAAAAAAGTCAGCCAAAGTTGAGAGTTATGGTTATTTTTCCAAATTTTTATGACTTCACGAAAAACGCTGTACACAAAAAGGCAAATTAAATTTCCAATTTCTTTTTGTTTTAAATAAAACTTTTCACTTTGGGCTTTCTATCTATGAAATAAAAATGATGTGTTTCGCATGCCTTATGCAAAAATTTTGGGTACTTTCCAATTAACCGGATGCATGTTTTATTTTTACATATTACGCATGCATACAAAAAAATCAAATGAAATTTCCAATTTCTTTTTGTTTTAAATAAAAGTTTACATTTTGGGCTTTCTATCTGTAAAATAAAAATGATGTCTTCCGCATGGCTTACCCAAAAATTTTGGGTACTTTCCAATTAGCCAGATGCGTGTTTAATTTTTACATATATAGATATGTATAGATCTACTAGTAGACCCGGCAAACGTTGTTTTGCCATATAAATTATTTCTAGGGATTATTTTAGTAGAAAAACATAACTATAACTTATTGTAAGTGTGTAAGGATGTGGTATAATGAGTGGAAGAGACATGGAGCGCTGTGGATGACGGAATATAAAAAATAACAAAACACCAAATATTTATACATTTAATTCATTCAAATTTATATATTTATATATATATATAATTATATACATCACAAACTATGATAATTTTAGAAAAAACAATATCATTATCTTAATGCAGTAGAATGTACAATATTTTTTGTCATACCTTCTTTAGCTAATACAAACAAACTGGATGGTTTGCCCACTCGAGAGCATGCTACGTATAATTGCCCATGTGAAAAACATGGTGTGCTCAAATCTAAGCCACAAACAGACATCGTTTGGCCTTGAGATTTATTGATGGTCATTGCATATGCCAATCTAATTGGAAATTGAAGACGTTTGAATTGAATTGGCACGTCTGTGGGTATAATAGGGATCCGTGGTATCAATATATTTTCACCTCGGAATTTGCCGTTTAAAATGATGGCTTCGACAATATTATTCATTAATTTTTTAATAACTAATCGCGTGCCATTACACAGCTGTGGTGGGTTTAAATTGCGAAGCAAAATAACTGGAGATCCAACTTTCAATCGTAAATTATGCGGTGGCATGCCTGGTAAATCTAATGAGTTTAAAAACTCTGCTGGATAATTCACAACTTCTGTGGCATCGCAAACTGAATCAATAGATTTGTATGTCACCAAGTCCCCTGGCAACAACTGTTGTATCTTGAGATTCAATTCATTGACGTCCACATTTTTTGCTGCTAAAATTGCTCTTTCTGCCAGCCACTCATGGTTGATGTAGTTTGTGTGTACATCGGGAAATATTTGGTTAACGAGATCATCTTTCGAATGAATGATTGTGCAGAAATCAGTCGGTAATTTTATACATCCAGTTTTATCGACAGGAAATTTTCCATCGCCGATATCTAACAGTTGTTTAGAGAATGTTTCAGCAGATGAATCTTGAAGCATTTGAATGCGCATGTTTACTTTAAGTTGCAATTTTTCAACATTACGCCACAATAGTGATGACTTTAAGCAGGCGTTGATTTCATCAGCATACGTTGAACATGGAATGACGGGAAGTGTTTGTCTAAAATCACCTGAAAGGAGTAATAGAGTGCCGCCAAATAGTTTATTGTTATTTTTAAGATCTTTCAATGTCCTGTTCAACGCCTCAAGTGAATGCTTGTGTGCCATAGTGCATTCATCCCAAATGATAATTTTACACTTTTTCAGCACTGTGGCCATGGACGATTGTTTTTTTATATTGCACACTGCATCTGGGTTCTTTTGAATATTTAGTGGCAGCTTAAATACTGAATGAGCTGTTCTACCTCCATCCAATAAAGTTGCTGCAATGCCAGACGATGCAACGGCCAATGCGATACCATTATTTGATCGTATTTTAGCAAGAATTAGCGAAATAAGGAATGTTTTGCCAGTTCCACCTGATGCGTCCAAAAAAAAGAATCCGCCTTGCCCTGCTGAAACTGCGAACATAATGCGGTCGTAAATGAGTCTTTGTTCTTCATTCATTAGTGGGACAGTGCGAGCAACAATTTCTGCCATTTCTACAGCATTGTATTGTAGTTCACGATTCATTTCAGTGTTCATTAAATTAGATGTACTTCGATTTGGCGATTGCATACCGAAATGACTAAGTGATAAGTTGGCCATGGTAATGCAATGATCTTCTATAGCAATCAATGCTTCATTGTACATAGCGTCGCTGAATGGGATCGTTAGATCGTTGCACCGTGTACGATAATGATGCAAAATGTCATCACTCATTGAATCTTTGTGATTACTCCACAATGTCTCTGCTCGGGCCGGGAAACATGTAGTCAACACTATAGCAAATAACAGACAAATTTGTTTTGCTGTACAATTCAATGATGCTTCAGCAAGCATACATTCCCACTGGTTGTCGTCTTCCAGTAAGCCGAGAGCAAGACATGCATCTTTATACGTTGGATACTGTTGTCCATTTACTTTACGTATATCTTGAAATGACAATGGACCGATGACATTAACCAACAACAGCCAAAGATAAAAGCACTCAGTCTGCCTTGGATTGACAGTAAATACTCGTCCCAAGACGTTTGATTTGAATAAACCTGGACATGCATCAATCGGTGTGCCTTGCTTGCGGGGCATCCATTTTTTTGTTTGAGTCCAAGTGAAATAGCGGGGAATTTCTGAATAAAGTAATGTCCGTGCAAAGGCACCAAAAGCATCCGCACGATTACACAATTCAAAGAATTCGGTGAGTGTAGTTTTTGGTGGACTAACAGCACGACCAATCGCTGTCTCCTTCGTGAAATATACGCGCTGACCATTTTCAAGATGGACTGCTAAATGAATAACTGCTGGATCCCGTTCATGAATTGAGAAACCAAAGATATGCCAAACAGCTTCATTGGAGCTAATATACCGGCCAATTTGGTAAAGAGTTATTTCATCGTTGTTATTTACTGGAGGAACATTCTCGTTGGTATTTTCAACTCGAAATACAGCCATATCACTGCCTTTATTCACATACTTGCAAATGTATTTGATGCTCTTCACTGAACTGCAGAACTCAACGTTGATATGAGCGTCGTATGTTTTGCTCAGCAGAGGCGAGTATGGCACAACCCAACGGTTGTCAATTTCAATATCTGTGTGGTTGATATTCTTAATAAATGAATGTCTGCCATTATCGGGACTTCTCCGACGATATATTGGATATCCGTCAACATTTGTTATCGTATCATTAGTGAAACTTTTGGCACATTTTCCATCTGACATGCAAGGCGATGATCTATTCAGATTAGCGCAAGGGCCGTGAATCATGTTTGCAGTAACAATATCAAACAGCAATGGATCAGTAGATGGATCTGGAATTTCTGCAGAAATTATACTATCAATTTCTTCAGGACGGATTTTGTCGAATAACCAAACCAAAATATGTGCGTGAGGTAATCCACGCTTTTGCCATTCAACTGTATACATCCAGCAACGTGTGGGGTCGAATACATGTAATTTTGTGATGAAATTTTTTAAAGACTTTAATTTTTGTCTGAACACACGTGCTGTAATGTCATGACGATGTATTGCATTTTGCCCAGGCAATAGCAAAGTTGTAATCTCCCGCCATTTTGGATTGCATGTGAATGTGATAAATAAGCATGGCCGTCCATATTTGCACACAAAAGTCATAGCATCCTGTATATATTCTTGCATATGACGTGGACTGCCTATGTACGATGATAGTAGAATGACAGAGTTACCAATTTCGTCGGCGTCAGCATTGTTGACAATAGCATCTCGCAAGTGAATGTATTCTTCCGCACGCAACTTTTGTTGATTAAATCGCAAGTACCGTAGTCGTTCGCTCTCTATCTTCACGTACATGTCGACCATGAATTGTTGACAAAGCTCACGACATCGTAGAATGATGTTCTCCTGACCACGTCTTACCATCAATCGATATGCATAAAAATCTTTCGAACTAACGTTCTTGTTTGTTTCGGCTCCTGTAATAATGCATTAATAAATAAATATTAACAATAGTTAAGCTTAATGAATTAATCAATATTAAATTAACACAGGGCCGTAGCTAATGGAGTGCTATGGGCTGCTCAGACCCCCCCCCCCCCCCTTTCTAAAATATTTTGAGCCCCCTGGAAAAGACACCAAGGTTACTAAGTGAATTTATGTACCAAAATTCAAAGGAAATTCTGTTCCAAAATCTAAGTTAGTTTTGAGGCCCTTTCCCAGTTTTGTAGAATTTCTAAATTGTATCTAAAATAAGCGTTTCAACATACGCTCATCTTATTTGCGCATATGAAGCTAACATGATATTTAATTTTTTGCAAGTTTTACAATCAAATTTTTCATCATCCAATTCTTTTCTTAGTATAAAATGAAATTATGAAAACAGTTTAGAAAGAAACATACTATCTACAATGTAAATATGTACTAATTTATCTTTTTGCGTCAGAAAGATAGAAACTAAACGTAAGACCTCACCCACCCCCCTACATTCTCTTGAGCCCCCCACCTATTCTTCACTTCTAGCTACGGTCCTGAATTAAGTGCTTGTTTAATGAGTAATAATGAAGTTCATAATGAATATAGTACCTGTAGTGGGATTTCGTTGTTTAATGTTTATGCAATATCCGTCTTGTCCCTTCCAGAACATTAGTGGATATTGGAGAGCGTCATATGAATGGTGTGTATCAGCAATGAACTGTAGATTATTATTTCTTCTACGAATCATGATTTCTCGTGTACCTGAATGATCGCCAACTATAATTCCAGCAACGTCTTCAACGGCAGGAGCATTGAATCTACGAATGTGCTCTCCAGCAGGTGTTTTGTCAGGATTGATGACAATAGCGTGATCATCACTTTCTAATTTGTGCATGTGTGATTTGAATATTTTCAACAATTCATTGTGCTCATTCAATAGAGCGTCCAGCTCACTGATGATATGCCTTGCAGAAAGTGAATTGAGGTGACTGTATCTACAACGTGCATCCACACGTGCATCCTCACCGCCCATAAAGTAAATTTGTAAATATTTATGTGGTTCGTCTGGCATTGGCAGCAATGAGCCCACTTTGTGATAAATTTGGCCTTTGATTTTGAATGTTGAATTGAATTGTTGACCATTTACATTGCTATTCTTAACTATTTCTGTTGCTCCGAACGATGTCATTTGGAAACATAAATTGAATGTTCTTATTGACTTCAGAAACAGGTTAGAATTTGGATCTGTTCCAATAAGAAGACTGTTCAATGGTTCAGGTGGTGTTCAAATTGCTGGTAATTGCACCTTTCCTGATGCGCAACACATTCCGACCGCTTCATTTTTAAATTTAAGGGCATTACAATGCAGGCATTCCTTATCCATAGCACCAATTACCACTTTTGAATGAGCATAATATTGAATATCAGGCTCATACTTGAATGCTAGACGCAGGAATGAATCAGATGTAAATGATCGATGTACATGTTGGCGTAGTGTATCATTTGCTCAGCGTCTGTCAACTATGGAATGGCATGCTTTTCTTTATTCTAATCTTCTTTGTTTATTTCATGCAGCTCGCTTATCTTCTGATTCTGCTTGACGAAATTGCGCCATGCTCACACGTGCATTAGTATTACCTTGCTGGATTTCTTCTTTTGTTCTTTGGACTCTTGTATTTCGCATGCCAGCAGCTTTACTTGTTTGACGGCCCAAGGAAGCCCCTTTGCGTCTTGTTGGCATTGTTCACTGTACGAAACACAAATGAATAGAAAAAATTGAATTACTTAATGATGAAAAACAATATAGTAACAATGTTTTTTATTCTTTGATTGTACATGTATACACATACATGTAAATACACACATATATCTATCGATACTTATATAAAATAGTTTGCCCTAACAGATTGATAATCAACGCACAGACCAAACTACTAAACATAGTAACATGAAAAATTGGGAAAAATATACTTCTTATGATGTAAGCGTGCACTAAGATTAGATCACCCCTCTAAGGTGGCGGGGGAAACGGGGAGGGGTCGAAAATTCTGAAACATCCTCGTATATCTCAGCAGCCGTTTAAGGTATCCACGTGAAATTCCAGAAAATGAATCTACTAAAATATAATTAAACAGGCATTTCAGCGATTTTAGAAATTGCCCTCCTCCTCCTGAGGGGGTTGAATGAAAGAGTCGAACAGTTAAGAATTTTTTGCACTTCTCAGCAGTCGTTTAAAGTAAAAGCGTGAAACAGCAGAAAATAAATATAAAAAAGTAATTAAAGATGTGTTTTAGCGATTTTAAGATTTTTACCCCGAGGGGATTAATTTGGGGGTAAAAAATTCCGAACTTTTTTTTGGGCCTGTCATGTATCATTGGTTAGTCCTCTGTCTGCTCTTTCATATTATAAAATTTCCTTCCATTACCACAATTTAACTTCCCCCCCCCCCCCGGGGGGCAGTTTTTGAAATGTTTTGAAATTGTACCGTTTCATCATCACAGATAGGATTTTTTACGGGAGCCTCTGATAAATATTTGTTATAATATTTGAAAATTTCAGATTGGGGAAGGTTTTATATCTGGAAGACATGAGTTATACTGTTCGCCAAATGCGTGACGTTTTTGTCCTTTTTACGCCAAAAACTTGATTTTTTTTTTTTTTTACAAAATTTTCACTGAATTTCCGCCGGTAAATTTGACTGATCTTTTATTACTCAGATAAGTAATTTAATTAGTATTTTTTTCAAAATTTTCTGAGTATGCCCAGTATGGACATCTTCCTTGTCAGCAGCAGGTTTAGGTAGAAGCGGGGATTTCAAGATAACAGATCTAAAAAAAACTGTCAAACATAGGTATTTTAGTCATTTTAGAGCTATTTTGTCTATTATGTCGTCAACATCGATGTTGAACAGAATAATGCAAGATTACATGAATAAGACAACAATTATGAATGTTTGATTAGATATTGTGGTACTACTCTGTTATCCTGTCGACCAATTTTGCCAAGTTATACAAATCGCCAAACTAATAGCCAAATTATACATATTGACATAATTTTTATTTCAAATAACGAAAAAACAAATAATTAGTCGAATAATTAATAAAAATACAGATAAAAAGTCAAAATAAAAATCACTTAATGACATTTTAAGCATGTGAATCGTAATTAATGTAATTGAATGTGAAATTCACGATCATCCATTATTGGCATTTAATCTTATAGATTGGCGATAATTTTTTGGTCGACGGGATAACCTATTAATACCGATATTTCCTTTTCTTCTTAAATTTTTGCTAGATCAACTTCGTTTTATTCAAGATATCTTAAGAGAAACCGACCAGCGTAGTGGACAAAGATTGCTAGTATATATATTACAATGTTTAATGTTATTTAGTGTATCATTTATTATTATTATTATTTTTATTTAGCTGTCACAATATTTCTCTTTTAGAATGATTCACACTAAATATTGCACTCACTGACTAATATTTTTGTTATAGTATTGTTTAATAATAAACCAAATGATACTACTTGGTTCTCCTGTTGACCAAAAAACGTGGCCAATTATAAGATTAAATGCCAATAATGGGTGACGGTGAAAATACAATAAACATGTTTAAAATGTAATTAAGTTTTATTTCGATTTTTTATTGGTATTTTTATTAAATATTCTGCTAATTATTTGTTTTTTCGTTATTTGAAACAAAAACTATGTCAATATGGAAAATTTTGGCTATTAGTTTGCCGTTTGTATAATTTGGAGAGATTGGTCGGCAGGATAACCAAGTAGTACTAAACAAATTAATCATCTATATAAAAAAGCATAAGTCATATGACTGTCATCAGCATTTTTAGGCTGATCACTTCACTTTTTATAAACCACTCGAATTATAAAACGGATTATAAACGGTCTCGGATTTTTATAAACCACCCAACACTGATTTTATCTCTAATGAAAGGGGTACTACTTGGTTATCCCATCGACAAATTTCGCCAAATGATAGAAATCGCCAAAGTATTAGCCAATTTATACAAATTAACTTAATTTTTCGATTAAATAACGAAAAAACAAATAAATTAATACAATATTGATAAAAGCAGAAATAAAAAGTTGAATTAAAAATCACTTGACGATGTAATAAACATGCACATTGTGGTTAATGTCAAGTGTATGTGACATTTACGATCATCCATTATTCGTATCATTCATCTACCTTGTAATTGGGCGGTAGATTTTTGGTCGAGAGAATAACCAAGTAGTATAAAATGTCTAAGCCATATGATTGTCAAAAATAAAAACAGTCTAACCATTCCGCTTTTTACATATGGCAAACGGCCATTGTCGAATTACTAATATGTATTCTAGTATGTATATTCTTTATCAGATTGAGAGGAAACTACAAAAGTAATAAACATAAAAAATGTCTATATTCAATTTAAACTATAACATTTTCACGTTTCATTAAAAAATATTATTTACCTTATTCTGAAGACATCGGCATTAAAAATTTCTTCTTTTTTTTTTTTTTTAATAATTTAATTTACTACCTAAAACATGGGAATATAAAAAAAAAATACATCATTCTAAGATCTATTGTTGCCAACAACTTCAAAATAATAATTATTATAATTATAATTATAAAGTAAAAAAATAAATTTAATGACAAATTATGAATTTGTTGAAAACCATTGAGTTCGTCTCGCAAAGCATTCAAACAATGAATGAACAAAGACATTTATTCTTATGACGTCATAGCATGAAAATTTCATCAATATCGCTTAAGCCGTTTCGAAGAAATTTTTACGGGGTGGACCCCCCTTATCACTTAGGGTTATAAAAAATAGATAACAACCTATTCTCAGACCTACTGAGTATACATATAAAATTTCATCAAAATCGGTTAAGCCGTTTCGGAGGAGTATGGCAACTAACACTGTGACAGGAGAATTATATATATATAGATATAAATACATATGTATTATACATGTACATATGTATGTATATATATACAGTATATTGATATATATATGTATCACACTGGTGCCTGTCTAACCGAAAAGTACCAAATTTTGCCTTGTTTTGAGAATCTGCGCAATTAAGAGGGAAAAATCTGACTAAGTTTAGCTGTGGTACTTAAATAATTACTGGAATTTCTATGAGTTATTGAATTTAATGTTATTTGATGCATGTTTTTTTTATTTGCAAAGTAAAGTTTAGGCTTTGTTTTTTCTGATTAAAAAAACTGACTGTAATATGTTTCCCCATTAAATTTAGTGAATGGTCCATATATTTCATTTAGTTCTTTAATAATGGGCATTTTTTGCTAATCTAAAGAATCTCTTACTTTTATTTTCAATAATTAAACTCAAAACAGATATTTTTTTTGTACAGTATAAAATAAATAATTTTTTCTCCTCACATTTCCATTCTTTCTTTAGAATGCTTATATATTCAAAACCTTGTATTTCCCTTCCTTGGTTAATTTTAATCAGTTTAAATATTTATATTGGCAAGTTTAAATACACAAATGTTTAACAGAACTTAAATTTGTTTCTATAGTCTAAAAGATTTAATTGCGCCTGCCTTGTATAAACGCCTTCTGATAAAGGCAGGGTAATGTTCGTAGTGAAAGCAGATGTTTTGAAATCATTTTAATCAAATTATTGGCATTCAGTTGTTTCTTATCATAGAAGAATGATCTAACTTTTACTGTGCTACTAAAAATATATTTTGATTGTTACATATTTTATAGTTTGTGATATGTATAAATATTTTTTTTACTTTATTGTTTTAATATGGAGCCTGATATTAAACCTTCTACAAGCCTTCAGGCTTGCAGTACTGTAATATTAACTGGTTTAGAATGTCACAAAACCAGCTATACAAATAAAAGAGAAATAGACTACATTGATAATCTCTGTCATTCAGAAAAAGAAGTTTTATTAGTTAGGACTATTGCATTTATAAGACAAAAATTAAGTGAAAACCGTTTGATTAATATGTGAGCATCACAGAATTTGGCTCTTAATGAAATATGAATTTTATCAATATAAATGTGCAGATCCATTTAAGCGGCATAAAAAGCAAGTGAAAAAAGCAATTAGGGCAGTTAATAGAGAATACGGCGGAAAAAGTAAACCAAAGTTGAAAATTATGATTATTTTTCCGAAATTTTGTGACTTTATGAAAAAGTCTCTACACAAAAAGACAAATGAAATTTCAAATAACATTAATATGTATAAATAATAAAATGTATCAAATAACATTAAATTCAATAACTCATAGAAACTCCACTAATTATTTAAGTACCACAGCTAAACTTAGTCAGATTTTTTTCCCCTTAATTTGTGCAAATTTTCAAAACAAGGCAAAAATTGGTACTTTTTGGTTAGACACGCACCAGTGTTATACATATATATATATCAATATACTGTATATATACATACATATGTGCATGTATAATACATCTGTATTTATATAGATCTATACATATGTGCAAATGTAAAAATAAAACACGCATCTGGCTAATTGGAAAGTACCCAAAATTTTTGTATAAGCCATACGAAAGACATCATTTTTATTTCACAAATAGAAAGCCCAAAGTTTAAACTTGTATTTAAATCAAAAAGGAATTGGAAATTTCATTTGCTTTTTGATGTGCATATGTAATATGTAAAAATAAAGCACTTATCCGGCTAATTGGAAAGTACCCAAAATTTTTGCATAAGCCATGCGAAAGACATCATTTTTATTTCATAGATATAAAGCCCAAAGTGTAAACTTTTATTTAAAACAAAAAGAAATTGGAAATCTCATTTGCTTTTTTGTGTGCATATGTCATACATAAAAGTAAAGCACTTATCCGGCTAATTGGAAAGTACCCAAAATTTTTGCATAAGCCATGCGAAACACATCATTTTTATTTCATAGATAGAAAGCCCAGAGTGTAAACTTTTATTTAAAACAAAAAGAAATTGGAAATTTAATTTGCCTTTTTGTGTACAGCCTTTTTCGTGAAGTCACAAAAATTTGGAAAAATAACCATAACTCTCAACTTTGGCTGACTTTATTATCCTAAATATTACAAGTAAATTTTTTAAATATTTTTTATTAAAATCTGCATCTATTTATCTTCTTACAGTGATATTTTTAGGATGATTCATGTTTTAGATCCAGAGAAACAATTTTTTGAAGATGGAACTGCAATCTCAAAATACAGACTCAGAAATTTGTGATTTGAGAAAAACCCAAAAATTGGACCCCCCATATCTCTCAAACTATGAGGTCTGTGAAGGAAAAATTCCTGATGGAATCATTTCATGATAGAATTAGTGTGCACACAAAGTTTCATCCAAATCCCTGTTGGTCGGGTTACAAATGGGAGAAAAATTGGTTGAATTGACATGGAATGACCCTATAGCCAAAAGTAAAAAGTCAAACTAATTTCTGTCAAAAAAAATTTTGACATATCAAAGGTTTTGGAAAATTATTAAGTGTTTTGAGATAAGGAAATTCAATATATCAAGAATTCTACAGCAATTACAAAAAATTATGTTATAGGCAGGAAGGATTATTCATTGTCTTTCTGTCTATTTAAAATACATTAGATGTGCAACGCAGTTAGTTACCACAGAGACTCATCAAAATATTGTTAAATCTCACAAAGAATATTTACCAAAAGTATTACAAGGTTGTACACATCAAAGAATTCTGGGTTTTTAGGTGTTTTAGTACCAGACATTTAGTAAAGTACTGATCGCTGTATCTTAAGATAGGATTTTTTTCCCCCATTAAATAAAGCAAATATTACTTTATAAAAATTCTGGTAAAAGGTCCTTAAAGTGTACAAACCCTGTAATTGTTATGACAATATGCCATGTGCTCTATTAGAAGTGAAATATTTTTAAATAATTTTCTGTTGGTGAAAATAAAAAAATTAAGGCATAATGTCAGCATAAAACAAGATGTTCAATTTTAAGTTAAATTTCTGAATGATAAAACAAACTTTAAAACCTATTTAAAAGTAAGATTTTAGTTTTATACCATAATATATCGATTTTAACACTATTTTCACGACTATTATAGTATTAATTTAATTGAGGTTCTGATATAATTTAACAGATCTCTGACAATCACTTAATTGAGATTGAACTTTAATATAAAATAGTTCAATTTATTAATAAAGTGAGCAAATGTTTATTAACTGTGCATGTATTTGCCATAGAGTATATTAGATATTGGATGTTTAAATATGGATCTGACTTATTATAATTAACCCCTAGGAGATGATCGACAGGTATATGTGCCACATAAGGTATTCAGAATCCTCGATTATTCTCACCAATAAAATTTTATTGTAAATATTGTCTTATTTAATCTGCGCTTTTTTTTAATTCAAATAGGCAGGAATTTCTCTTTTTAAAAACTGGTGGTTAAAGATAAAAAATTTCATAAAAGATGCTCGTCCTGAAGGGGTTAAGCATTTATGCCATGACTTTGGATTCTAATGATTGTTATACTTCAATTTTTATTTTACACATGGAAAGCTAACTCTGGTTTCCTAGGTTAAAGAAAATACTACTTGATGTACAAAACATAGATGAAAGTAATTTTTAATTAAAAACAAATAAATATGCTTATGTAATAGATTTGTTCTTCTTTGGATTTTTTATTAACAACTCAAAAAAAAAAAAAAAAAAAAAAAAAAAAAAAAAAAAAAAAAAATTATATCAAAAATAGTAATATGCATTTAAATAGAGCTTTGTTATTTATTAAAAACAATACCATAGTTGCAGGCCAGAGGTTAATAGACTAAGAAATTGACAAAGATTTCACTAATTATAGCATCCTTTTTTACTCTGATTATTTCAGTGGTAATTTGATTGTATGTCTGTTCATTTTTTTTATTTATTTATTTTTGATGAACTTTTAATATCCTTATTGAGTATTAGCTAATTCTGAACTTCTTTGCATAATTTTCAGTGCATGCAGGTTAATTTCTAACAATCACGCTATACGCAATTTTTTTTTTAATCATGTTCAAAAATTTTTTAAATCATCTAAAATTTATAAGTTAAGATGCTTTTCCAACAGATTTCATTTGAAATTAATTTTTTTTTCTCTATTCGATGGCATAAAAGTTCAGATCATATAATGTTTAGAAATAAACAGGTTTGCTAAAAAGAGAGAAATTTAATATTCAGATCAAAAATTGTCATTGTCAATATGATACAATGTTACTCATGGGCATTTTTTGTTTTATAATATAGACAGTGATTTTACTCAAATTATAAATGTCTGATATACTTTGCAATATACAGAACATAGGGGAAAATGATTTTTAAATGAAAATTAATAGATTTTTTACATGTATGGTGTTCTGGGGTAATAACACCACATTAAAACATTACCAATTTTCAAGGCTCAGATTTTTTTTTTTTTCAAACAAATATAGGATTTGATGCAGCAACTTTTTAACTATGTTTACAAGAAAGAATATTTTAGCAGGTATGTGTTCATAAAATCTCATGGCATGATTTCTTGACCAATGCTATTTGGCCTTATTACTCCACTTCATGGGTAATAATTCCATGCAAACAAAACTATAAAATAAGATGAAATTTCATGTAAATTGTCCAATTCTAAAGATACAAACTCAGCAGCCTTAGAAATTGACAAATTTATCTTACTTACCATTAATTAGAATATCAGGATGCAGTAATAATAATTTGATATTTTATTCTGAACATGAAAAAAGTACAGTAAAACAAATCTGAACGCACTCCGATAACAGTGAATTTGATTCTCCCACATGATACATTTTTTTCTTTAAAAGGTAGAAGTGCAGACTGAACCAAAATAAAATAATGCTCTTATGAAAGCTTATAAAGAGTAATATCATTGCATGTCAAAATTAATTTGGTTCATCGAGTGCTTCTTAAAAAAAATTTAATTCCAAGATGCCAAAAATGTAGAAAATATCCAAAACATTCTATTTTTGGGCTATAATTTCCATGACTTACCATTTTATTTATCATGCAAAACAAAAATACATATCTTTAATTATGCAAAGCCACTGAACAATTATCGGAATTTTAAACTTTTTTTTTTTTCGGGTATATGATAGGTGAAAAATAGCCCACTATCAGCCCACCTTCTTTCTGTTACTTTCCATTAATTACAATATCAGGATACAGTACTAATCATTTGATATTTTATTCTTCTGAAAATGAAAAAAAATTAGAGACAATTAGTACATACAAATTTCTATGTATTCTTTTTGGTTTTCAGCAATGACAATAATGCTCTCTTGTGCATAAAATAAAAAATACACCCTCTTCAGATGTTGTTTCAACATTGAAAAGATTCAACTGGAGTAATAACACCAATGGATGGCATTATTACCCTGGTATACTTATTGCACCATTACAAACAAAACTATATAATAAGATGGAATTTTATCTCCATCATATTCTTGAAATAGAGAATGTTTGGTAGATTGTATGAAATATAAAAATTTAATTAAACATTTATTACATAAATGTGCGAAGTATCTTGCAATGAATTTTGGGTTACAGTCTACATATGCACAGTTCCAATGGTATTTGTTCAGACATTATAAAAACATTGGAGCACTAACTTCAAAACATCAAAATTATAATATTATAACAATAATTTTTTATTTTAACTATTGCTCATAAATTATCTATTTACTTCAACTTTTAAATGTCTTTTAGGCGAGATTTAATAAGAAATTCAGTATAAGATGCAAATTATCTATATGAAATAAAAAATGAAATGATGGTGAATATGAAATGTATCATATACTTTTTGTAATGCTTATTCTCATCTGAATAGGATAAAATTAAATATTATAGAACAGTTGCTACATTATATTATTTCTTTTTCTCGACAATTTAAGAAAATAAAAAAAGACAGGCAGAAATTTTGTAATAAAAATATACAAAATTAAAATAAATGAATGCAGGATAAAATAAAATAAATCCAGGCACATTCTAAAACTACTTACTACTTCAGAGGGAACACCAGAATAATGAACACCTATGTTGTCAGCTGTTTTCTTAAAAAAAGACTTTACTAAAAGGTGAAGAACCTACAGAAATAATGCACTCAAAAAGAAGAAAAAAGCAAAACAAATGAAATAACTAAACTTAAATAAATGTGCGCATAAAAAGCAAATAAAACAAAGCATGCAAAAATACTAAGGAGATGAAGGCAGTGTACTATTGTTAAAGAAATTTTATGGCCATGCAGAGTTTAAATTGTTGGAATTACACCACAAGGTGCATAGGTTTACAGCACACAAAGTGCTCTTGTGCAGAGCTTGAGTTTAAGACTCAGAATAATGCATAGCCTCAAACTAAAACTACATCATCATTTACAATCTGTACCCATGAATATTAAACCTGGAAAATAGAAATGTCTCACTTTGGATGTTGAAATTTAATTCAAAAACATAAAGACAGGAAAGCCTCACTTATAGAATAAAAGAACAGCAATCATCACAGGCATTTAATCTAGTATTAAAAAAAGATTGTATAATATATTTTATCAGAATAGTTATAAGCTGCTGTAATTTAAAAAAAAAAGAACTATTTTTAAAAACAAAAAATATATATTATATTGGAATTTGCTATGAGCAAACATTGTTTAAACTTTTTTTTTTAAGTAACTGTTAAAGAAAGGGAGTTACACAGTTTGATGATACATGTACATATTAATGTATGCTCCTGCATAACTTTTTAACACATGCTCAAAATTTGATAATTTTTTCTATTCTTTCTTTCTTTTCTTTCCTTTAAAAAAGACCTATGTTTTTCATTCTTCCATGTAAACTTTATCATTATGATTTCTTAAAAATAGCGTATTTTTCTGTTGCGGTGAGCTTTAACTTCTATAAAAATAGACCAGTTACCAAAAATTTTGATATGTTATTAAGGGATACACAATATTATTTTATATTTGAAAAATAGTCATATCATACATACTTTTAGAAGAATCCATTAATTTTAAAAAATATATATTATCATACAGTATCATGTTCTTTTTACTTTGTTACATCTGTAGCAGGTTCGACAGAGTATTTCTCACCTCTGGCTAACACCATAATTAAAACTGGAACTTACCATCTTGGAAAATATTCACATTTTACTACCTAGAGAAAACTTCTTGAAAATGATTGAATAAACAAATTCAACTTTATGTTCAAACAAAAATAAATTCACAGGTCCATAACTAGAAAAATATTCGTGAATGGTAGTTCAAATATATACAGTCTCTGAACAAATTATTAATCTCTGAACCCTTTTCCAGGGACACAGGTCGCCATGCACATCAAACACATGGGTGGTTTACGATTCTCCATGAGTCGATATATACAGGATGATACCAGCTGATGTAGAATTGCCCTCACCTCCGAAGAGGAAACCACAACAAGAGTTAAATAAAGATGAAAGGAAGACAAGAGAGATAAGAAGAAAAAAGAAAAGAGAAAGATGGCTTAGGTGCCCAGGGTTGCGAAGTCCATGAATTCCTAAAGAAAGTATCTTCCTAGGAGAAAATAAAATTTTAAATACCTTAAGTTATTAAAAGGGAAGCTCCCTAAACTGCCAAAAAAACTTTAAATAAAGTTAGGTCCATGTAACTGAGTTGACAAAAGTAGAGTTTCCACAGCTGTGGCATTTATGACAGGTGCAGTGGTTATGATATTTTTTAGCTTTGAGACCAATTTGAGGAGGCAGTTCTTAAGACAGGTGCAGCATTTTTTCCATAAAATATGGTACTTCTTTAAGAGGATTTAAATAAATGTTAGTCAACAGATTATAATTTCAGACTATGAAAAATTTGATCATGATTTTTAAAGTGACAATTTTGTTTCATTAGACCTGTTGTGTGAATAGCTGCATTGTCTTAAAGAAAGTGAGCATTTGCATCTGAATGGAGCATTTTTAGGATTGATACGTATGTAGCTTTAATACCCCCTAAATATTACCATTACTTCACAACATTATATGTATATCATTCAAGAAGAAAATTGATGAGCAAAATACTCCATAAATTCCAAAATTATTAGTAAGAACTTAGTTTTTATATGGAGCTGTTTCACTTTTTGTGCAGTATTTCATATTAGATTGCCTTGTTTCACATTTTTCTACAGTCATTTTTAAACAACATGAACCATTTATATACTAGAACCTTTAATAGAAAATATTTATTCCTGAATTGTACATTAAATCTGTACAAAATTCTGATAGGTATTACATTTTCATTTGTTCAAGAAATCTTGTGTAGTGGGTTTCAGTTATTATGGGTCAGGGTCATTAATAATATATTTAAAAAATGGCTCAATCAATTTTGACTAAATTTTGTATCTAACTATTTTCTGGCACATGAAGACCAATGAGCTAGGTCCCATGTTCAAGAAAATTTGATTAGTGGGTCATTATGAATCAGGATCAAGCTAAACATTTATTTTTAAAAAAATCTCAATTGATTTTGATTAAATTTTGTATCCAACTCTTTCAGGGCACACTAAAGGGCCTCAGGGGTTGAAAAATTTTCAAAAAATCAATTTTTTTTAATGATCAAGTTTGATTATTCAATTAATTCTTAACTCAGTGCAAAAAACTGCATAAAAATATTTACATTTCTAACAGAGTTATAAGCATTTATGTATCAACACTTTCATAGCCGCACCCATATAATTTCAACTTTAAGTTGCGTTTTCTCAAAACTTGATTTTTGACGACTAACACCAAGATTTAAAAAAAAAACTATTTGATGGACTAGCTTAATTTTTTTTTTTTTTTTGCATGCACATAACATTATTATCTATAGAATGAATTAAGGATATAACTATCACTTAAGGTATCTGCCTACGTGCGGAACACTTTTTTTAAAAAACGGACAGTTTTGAAAAAATATAATAATTTTCAGTTCTATTGTATTACAGAATGATAAAAAAACATAAAATCCTAGCAATATCTTTTTAATATTTTTAAAATTTGGGTTTTTTTACTGTTTTTTGAGCAAAATTTTGCATATATGCCAGACAGCGTACACTCAATTTAAATAAATATATTTCAATTTCCTTTATGCTGCACACTCCTATTACACTTATCTGTGCACTGAACTAGGAGTTTTACAATATCTTCAAAAATAGCCAAAAATTTTCAAAATATGTAAAAAAGTAAATTTTTTTCAGTAAAAATTACCATTTTTCCATATTCAAGTGACTATAAAATAATTAAATTTTCACATATAGCTTAGATCCTAGTTCAGAGCATAGTGAGCGATATGGAAAGCATTCTTACAAAATTTCACTGAAATATCTTTAACACTTTTTATGTAATGAAGTTTATTGCACATGGAAATAATGAAAAAATTGATTCTCCAGAAATCGCATTTAAAGATTTCTTTTTATGTAAGAAACTACAATATTTAATTTTTACGCTTAAAATGCACCACATTTATATTCCAACTGTTCCTTAACTTTATTTTTAACCATTTTTAACTTCTTAGTAGCTCTTTTTGTTTTCCTGGTAAGTTTTGCTGTGTATAGCGAGGGACGATTTGAATTTTTCATTCCTAGCAAAATATCATGCTTACGCCAAACAGCATACACTCAATTCAAACAAGTATATTTCAATTTACTTTATGCTGTGTAATTCTATTACATTTATCTGTGCACTGAACTAGAAGTTTTACAATATCTTCAAAAATAACCGAAAGTTTTCAAAATCTGTAAAAAAGTACACATTTTAGTAAAAATTAACATTTTTCTATATTCCAGTGCATATAAAATAATTAAATTATCACATATAGCTTAGATCCTACTTCAGAGCATAGTGAGTGACATTGAAAGCATACTTACAAAATTTTACTGAAATATCTTTAGAACTTTTTATGTAATGAAGCTTATTGAACATAGAAATAA
The DNA here is from genome assembly GCA_964019185.1 of Maratus speculifer. Taxonomy (NCBI): domain Eukaryota; kingdom Metazoa; phylum Arthropoda; class Arachnida; order Araneae; family Salticidae; genus Maratus; species Maratus speculifer. Next base: position 102,823,628 of record OZ025293.1, read on the forward strand.
CGAAAAAAATAATTTTCCAGAAATCGCATACATGTATTTTCTTGTAAAAATCTAATATATTTAATTTATACACTTAAAATGCACCACATTTATATTCAAACCCATTTTTAACTTCATATTTAACCAATTTTTAACTTCTTAGTAGCTCTTTTTGTTTTCCTGGTAAGTTTTGCAAAGGATAGCGAGTGACTTTTGAATTTTTTATTCACTCATCTTTAATTTTAAAGTACTTTGTGATCATATTTTGTTCAATTTATACTCCTAATTGTTTGAACTGTTGTAAAAGTCCCAAATATCCTGAATTATAAATTAAAACTGATAAATTAAAGTGATTTAGAATCGTAATAGATTGTTCTTTCATAAAAACAATTTAAAAAAATAGAAAAATTTCACAGAAATGGCAATTTTGATGTTAATTAAAATTGCTATAATTCCTCCTCTAATAATAGTAGGAACAAAACTTAAACAGATTTGGAATCGTAAAAGATTGCTCTTTCATATAAAACAATAAAAATTCGAAAATTTTCTCCAAAACAGCCAGTTTGATGTAGGCAGATACCTTAAAAAAAAACATTATTAAAAAATCTCTCAAATTTGAAAATTAAAAAAAACCCTAAAAAAATACAACTTTTTTTCATTAAAAATACTCAAAATATTAAACTATCTAAAATATATTAATTCATTCGATAGGTAATGATGTTATATGCATGCAAAAAAAATTTAAGCCATTCCATCAAATAGTTTTTTTTTAATCTTGGTGTTAGTCATCAAAAATCAAGTTTTGATGACCACTGATGTGATTGCAACTTAAAGTTGAAATTATATGGGTGCGGCTATGAAAGTGTTGATACATAAATGCTTATAACTTCATTAAAAATGCAAATATTTTTATGCGGTTTTTTGCATTGAGTTCTGAATTAATTGAATAATCAAACTAGATCATAGAAAAAAATTTTATTTTTTGAAAAGTTTTCACCCCCCCCCCCCTTAAGAATCCCCTTAAGAATATTGGGCTTGGGCTAGGCTAGGTCACATGTTCAAGAAATTTTGATTAGTGGGTCATTTTTGGGTCACTACAGATCAGGCTAACAATTGACTAAATTTTGGACCATTTTGGGTTAGTAGGAGACCATTGGGTTAAGTCACATGTTTGAGAAAATTTGATTAGTGCAGGAGTGACATTCACTCAGTAAGATTTGGAGCAATCAAAAACAGATTTTGGAGCAGGAAAATCCATTTTTGGAGCAGCAAAAAAAAACAATTTTGGAACAGGAAAATCAATTTTTGGAGAAAATAAAGGACAAAAACCAATTTTGTAGCAACAAAATCAGTTTTTGTAACAGAAAAATCTACTTCCGACAATAACTTTTCTTTCGAATTTACCAACAAAATTTAACCTTTTTTGCAATCTTTTGATGAAATCTGTCAATTTTTTGTGATTTCTACTGACAAAATTTGCTATTTTTCAAGATCTTTCAGCAAAACTTGCCATTTTTTCGAGATCTTTCGACGCAATTTATCATTTTCTCGCAATCTTTCGACGTAATTTACTGTTTTTTGCGATCTTTTGACGCAATTTATCATTTTTTCGCGATCTTTTGATGAAATTTACCATATTTTCAAGATCTTTTGAAGAAATCTGCAGTTTTTTCGCGATCTTTTTTCGAAATCTGTCTTTTTTCGCGATATCTTTAGATGAAATTTGCCGTTTGTCAAGATCTTTCGACAAAATTTGCCTTTTTTAAATCATTCGATGAAATTTACCGCCTTTTTCCGATCTTTCAACGAAATTTACCGTTTTTTCGCGATCTTTCGACAAAATCTATAGTTTTTTGTTATCTTTTGACGAAATCTGTTGTTTTTTCGAAATTTTTTGACGAAATTTGAGGGGGGTTTTCTGGAACTTTAGATGAAATTTGCCGTTTTTCCGAGATCATTAGAAGAAATCTGTAGTTTTTTCGAGATCTTTTGACGGTCTTTTTGCGATCTGTTGATTTTGCGATCTTATGATGAAACTTGCTGCTTTTTCACGATTATTTCACGAAATTTGCGTTTTTTTGCGCTCCTTGGACAAGTTTAGATGTTTTTGCGATCTCTGGACGAAATTTTGCATTATTTTGTAATCTTCTGACTATATTCTCGTTTTTCCCGCGATCCTTTGACGAATTTTTTTTTTTAATGATTATTTGTCAAAATTTACAATATACTTTATGCCCGAATGAATTTTTTGATTTAAGACTGATTTTTTAAAAAACCAGTCATAAATCTGAAATGAGTGCCGAATTTTCAGAAATGATTGCCTAAATTTTTCAGAAAATTCAGAACAGAATCACTTTTAAATGTTAAAAGATGATAAAATTTCTTTGGAGGAAACAAAATGGCGCTAAGAAATTAAATTTGGGCGCAGACAGAAAAAAGAAAATGGTTGTTTTAGTCTGTAGGGCAAGTGAGCATATCGTTCCGTTTCGTTTACCATGTCACACAAATAAGTGATTTTTTGAAAATGAGTCAATCTTGATATATATTTTTAAAATTTACAATGTTCTCCAACCAAAATGTGCACATTAATTTTTAATTCTTCTCAAAAAACATACATTTCAGTCCATATTATAAGATAACTTGTGTTAAATAAAACTGCCAAGAGATGGCGCTGCAAAAACATTTTATTGTTTCAATATAAAAAAATCCCTGTCAGCTGGGCCTATAGGCGGAAGTAGATTTCAAAAAGTGCTCATTTCAACAAAAAAAAAAAAAAAAAAAAATCTGATTAGAGATAAACCCAGTTAAATAACTTCATTTGGCCGTTTATGAAAAATTTTTAATTTCATTTTTCTGCAAAAACTGGTTTTATCAGAATCATCTTAAGAAAAATTCAGCTCAAATGCCCATTTTGACAACATATTTTGAAATAAATTCTGAATTTATTAAAAAATCGACCAAAACAGCACATTATACAGTTCCTAAATAACAAAAAACTGTCAGTTGAATGCATTTGAGAAAAAAATTGAATTTAAAAATGAGTCATAAAATAACCGATTTGTTGTTTGAATACATCCTTAATTCTTTAATCATGATTGCTTTGGAAAATTTTGTGCGAAATACTCACTTTGACAGCATTTTAAAAAATGTATTCTATCTTTATAAAAAAAACTGGCCAATGCGTCACAGTATATAGTTCCTAAATAAGAGGATTTGTAAATTGGATGCGTTTGAGAGCGAAAATGGATTTTAAAACGAGTCATAAAAAACGCAATTTGCTATGTGAAAACTTCCTTAAATTTTCAAATGACGAAGACTTCGGGAAATTCTGTTCAAAATACCCTTTTTGGTGGTTTTTTTTAAAATATATTCTGTCTTTATCAAAAAACCGATCAATGCATCACATTATATAGTTCCTAAATAAGAGGATCTGTAAATTGGATGCGTTTGAGAGCAAAAATGGATTTAAAAACAAGTCAGAAAAAAACACAATTTCTTATTTGAACACTTCCTTAAATTTTCAGTCACGAGGATTTCGGAAAATTCTGGTCAAAATACCCTTTTTGGTAGCCTTTTTTGAAATATATTCCGTCTTTATCAAAAAACTGACCAATACATCACATTATATAGTTCCTAAATAAGAGGATCTGTAAATTGGATGCGTTTGAGAAGAAAAATGGATTTAAAAACGAGTCAGAAAAAAAAAACGCAATTTCTTATTTGAATATTTCCTTAAATTTTCAGTCCCAATGACTTTGGGAAATTCTGTTCAAAATACCCTTTTTCGTAGCCTTTTTAAAAATATATTCTGTCTTTATCAGAAAATTGACCAATGCGTCACTTTATACAGTTTCTAAATAAGAGGATCTACCATTTGAATGCGTTTAAAATCAAAAATGAATTTAAAAATGAGTCAGAATATAAGCAGTTTGGATTTGAGGTTTTTTTTCTCCAACTCCTATTTTTGTTTAATTTCTTTATGCTATACGAATTGATCCTATGAAAAACTTGTCACTATAAAAGTTGTAGATATTATTGAGAAGATGTAAAATAAATTTAATCAGATTTGATATCTTAAAAATTGATGGAGTTATGGTTTTTTCCCTTTTTTTACCGCCCTTTTTCTTTTCATTTTTAATTTTTTTCATCGGTAAAAGTTGGTCCTATCAAAAACTTGTAAATACAAAAGTTTTAGATAATTTTAAGAACATTTACAAAAAATTTAGCTGGACTTAATATCTTGAAAATTGACGAAGTTATGAATTTTTTTCTCTCAAAACCCCTGTTTTTTTCGCCCCTTGAGCCCACTTCTAAATTTATCAAAAATCTGTCATGCATAAACTTTTGGCCCATTTTTAAGAAGTAATATAAACTTTAAACCGATTCAATATCTACTTTAATTAAGAAGTTATGGCGTTTTTTCGGTTTTCACAAAAACGCCCCCTATTCCAACCCCCTTGGTCCGATTTTGCCCATTAACGAACTTAGCTGAGATTTTATCCCCTTTGATTTTATGTACCAGTTTGGTGGCGATTGGTGAAAAATTATAGAAGTTATCGTGTCCATAAAAAAGTGAGATAGATAGATAGATAGATAGATAGATATGTAAACTGGTGCGATTGCAATAGGTAGTATTTCATACGAAATCTACCTAAAAATTCAGGATTATTTATGATGTTAAATGAACTTTTATTTATTTATTTATTTATTTTATTTTATTTTTTTTTGCTCCAAGTAAAAATAGTTCTTAAAAATAAGATAGTTAAAAGGGTCTTTAAACATTTTCTGTTTTTTTTTTTTTTTTTAGTCGACCATTTGGTCTGTTTTGTAAACAAATAATGGCAATCTACACGACATGTTGCATAAATCCTGTTAAAAAGTTTTTCAGAATTAAGTTTGATAAAATTTTTCATCAGCACTCTTTGGTTTCAATAATTTAGCTTAATATTGAAATTCCCATCCTGTTTGCAATAAAATTTATTCGAAATTTATACAGAGATTTTTGAATTTTTCAAATTTATGCAATTTTTGGTGCTTTTTAGCGTTTTGCTGCAATACTTCGATATTTTTAAAATAAATTTGATTATAGTATTTTTTTTTTTTTTCTAATATAGTAAAATTTGTTCTCAGCCATTTTAGAATTTTTCAAGCGACTATTAACAATTTTTTTCCACATTTTTTTTTTTTTTAACATTTAGAAAAGTAATTATCAAATTTAAACAGGCATAAGATGTTTAAGTATATAAAATAAATGAGGCGTTTATAAAGCATACAGTTTTTATGCTACTTAAACATGTACACTTTTAAATTATTTTTGTTATTTAAAGCTAATGTGACAAGCAAGTTTGAAAAATGAAATATTTTTAAATATACTCCATATAAGATTAATAAAATAATAATGTATGGTATTCGAACACTGCTTAAATCATAATTAAATAATTATCGGATTACATTTTGATTTGAATTATTAGATAAATTTATCTGCTAGATACATTTTAAAAAAGAAATAAAAAAAATAATTAAAACAGGAAACTGTAGACTAGAAAAATATATCGAATAAAATTTAAAATATGCTCCCACTTAAATGATTTCACATAAAAAATACTGCTTTATAAGAATAATCAGATTGCATTTAAATACTTTTTTTTTTGCTTTGAATGTAAGCATATCTATTAATTCTCAAAGTATCATATCAATTCTTTATATTTTGCCGTGTATAGTACTTTCCCATGTATAATGTATAACCGACCCTTAAATCTTTTTATATTGAATTTTTTTTCATTATTATTATTGCTGTAAAATTTATTGATTTTTCTCATGCATGTTTATCTACCATTTAAAAAGTAAGGTTAAATACAAAGTAAATATTTTAATACTAAAAACAAAAGCATTCAAATAGCTTTTAAGGAATGTTACAAACTTTTATTTATTCTCTTTCTAAAAAAAATTATGTCCAACTATTTTTGTTTCTCATCTACTTGAATCTACTATTTAAGAGTAAGAATAAATAATGGAAAATAATTAATTTAAAACTTATAGCTGTATTATTTTAATATTACTCAATATTGTGATAAACTTGTTTTTTCTTTTTGTTAATAAAAAGATTACATGCAAATTCTCTGCTGTATTTCTCTCATCAGTGCGTATTTTCTATTTAAAAAATAAGATTAAATGAATACAAATATTTTAATATAAAAATTAAAAGCACTAAAGTACTCTTTTTCGAGTACGACAATAAATTCGCATTTAAAACTTATAACATACATTTAAAAATATTAAAATACAATACATTTAAAAACGAATATGGCAATAAATTTACAGTTACATGTAAATATTTTAATATATAAATTAAAAACATTAAAGTAACTTTTACCATAAATCTACTTTTTGATAAAAAAAGTATGTGGTACAATTTTTGTCAAAACAGCGTACTTTTTACGTATCTACTGTTTAAAATGTAAGAGTAAATAAATACAAAAATTTTAATATAAAAATTAAAAGCCACATAAAACTTTTTTCGTATATTCTAATAATAAACCTGCATTATTTTTTTTTTTATAAAAAAAAAAATATGTGCAGCGATTTTGTAGTGTATTTTTCTCACTTATCCATATATTCTATTTTAGAAATAAAATTAAATGAATGTGAAATCATTAAAGTACATTTTTTAAAATATTGCAATAAATTTAGGTTTTTTTTTTTTTTTTTTTTTTTTTTTTTGCTTGAATTGAAATTATGTGCAACTGTATTTTAGGGAACATTGTATTTTTCTCATGTAGGCATATCTATTAATTAAAAAGTCAGATTAAATGAGTACAAATATTTTATTATAAAAATAACGATTTTTTTTTTCAATAAATTTATGTTTTTGCTTGTAATAAAATTATGTGCAACTGTTTTGTGGGGAACAATGCAGTTTTCTCATCTATCCATATATTCTATTTAAAAAGTAAGATTAAATGATTGTAAATATTTTAATATAAAAATTAAATCTTTAAAGCACATTTTTTAGAATGCTGCAATAAATTTACTTTTTTGCATGTAACCAAATTATGTGACACTAATTTTAAGAGAACATCGTTGTTTTCTCTTGTATGCATATCTACTATTTAAAAAAGTCAGGTTAAATAAATACAAATATTTTAATTTAAAAATTGAAGGCGTTAAAATTACGTTTTTCAAATATAGCAATAAATCCAAGCTTTTTGCTTGTAAAAAATTATGTGCAACTATTTTTTGGTGAACATTGCATTTTCTTTATCTATGTGTATCTAGCATTATAAAAAATACACATTTTCTTAGTTGCCAGACTTGGCAAACGAAACTTACTTTCTAAGCGTCTTTTTGCCTGTCGCCCCATGGACTATTAAGGCACAGAAACAGTCAAATAAACTCATTTGTAGCAGAAATTTTTGTTTGACACAGGCTGATGCAATTGGCGTAGGTCTGTGACCCCTATTAGTGAGTCATTGTGGGTCAGGGTCTAGCTAATTATATATTAAAAAATACCTTAATCAATTTTGTATCCATTTTCAGACAAGAGAAGAAGATTGGGATAGGTCACATGTTTGAGAAATTTTGATTAGTGGAACAAGCTAATTTTATTAAAAAAGGCTCAAAATATTGATTAAATTTCACATCCAACCATTTTTGAGCATGAGAAGACTATTGGACTAAGTCAAATGTTAAAAAATATAATAATAGATTAGTGGTTCCTTTTAAGTCACTATGTGTCAGGATCAAGCTATATTTAAGTAAAAAAATGGCTTTAATGATTTTGTCTACATTTTGTATTTTACCATTTTGGGACATGAGAAGACCACTGGACTAGGTCACACATTCAAGAAAACTCAAATAATGAGTCATTTTGAAATCATTATGAATCAAGTTAATTTTAACAATTTTGACTAAATTTTGCATCCCATTATTTTGGGGTAGGTGAAGATCATTGAGTGTTGAAGAAAATTTGATTAGTGGGTAATTTTGGAGACACTACAGGCATTGCAATGGAAATGAAGGTTGAACAATAGTTAACTTCTTGAACAAATCTTGCCGTAAACAAAGCCAGATAGTTTCTAAAATTTCTTGAAATTTGGTGATAGTTGGCGAAATACTGGCAAAGTTTTTCTGGGAAATTGACTTTCTAGATTACCAATGTAAAAACACATATCTGGCACCTAATGAAAAAATTTTGAAAATTTTGGCAATATTTAGTGAAAAAATGGAATTACAGAATGAGAAAAAATTTACAACAAAAATTCCCTGATAAACATGATCCAACCAACTGGAATCCAACTAAAAATATAGTTTGGAATGATGTTCTTTCAATGTGAATATGAGTAATTTAAAATTTTGAAACATGTACATAGTTTTCATATTGATTGTTTCTGTAAATAATATTGTTATGAAATAGGAGGCTTTATAGAATTACTATATACAGAGAGAATAATATATTGACTTGAACACAAAGTTAATTTTAATTGGCAATAGCTTGGCCTTTCCCACTGATATGCTATTAAATAATCACTGTTCAGAAAGGACATTGGCTTAAATTGTTTGTAAGGAGAATGAAGTATTTATTTCAGACAAGTAATATTCATTTTAGAGATAATTATGTTATATTATCTTTTCTTAATAAAGTATAACATGGCTAGCTGGCAAGATCACAAAGAAAAAATTATTTTGAAAATTATTTTTCTTGTTGAAGTACTTGCAAGTCAAAGCTCAGAAAATTTTATTATTCATATTTTATAATCTATAGATGAGTAGGGGGTTTAAAAAAAAATAAAGTTAAAAAAGGGGGACGAGATCTTTGTTATAAGCTTAAATTTATATTTGCAATCTAAATTTTTTGGTTATGTGATGATTTTGAAAATATATTGCTTTAAATCAAGTTTATTAATATTTATTTAGGCATCATATAATAATAAGAATAATAATGATAAAAATATTTCTGGTTTAAAAGTGTTCTGTGGTTCTGATGTTAAAATTTATGAAACAATAATATTTTTGTCTGTTGCATGAATTTGCCAACTTTCTTTTATAGTTATTGCTAAAATTACATTATTTTAAAATATTTTCATGACTCATGTGCATTTATTAACTTTTTATGTTCACAGTTTAAACATTAGCAGCATAATTAACAATAAAAAAAAATATGTTGAAGATACTGAATGATTAATTCAAAAGGTATCTAAAATATGCTTTTAAAAATGTTGAAGTATTTATTACTGAGAAGGGGGAGAGGTTGCAAACAATATTGTGGGATCCATCAAATCCAATAAAAGAAATTTTGTAGGATGATAATAAAAATAACACAGGCAGGGACAAAGTGATTCTTAACGGAAAATTATACCAATCTGCTTTGCCTCTTCCTTTTTCACAGGTAATTAATGCCATATTTTGAACTATAAACTATATATAGCCCTTATAATGGTCATCTGGAATGACAAATCCCAGCTAATAGTACAATTAAGAAGATTCCTTATCACTATTGAACACATAGATATTATTTGGATAAAGGGAAAAAAATCATAATAAAATTTTCAGACAGCAAAAGACAAAACTTATTTTCTCAAAAACTTTTGTAGAATATTGCAATATGGAAAAAGAAAATATAATTTATAAAACAGACACTGGAGCATACATTACCACAAGGAACTCTTTTTTATCTACTCTTTGATTTCCATCAGTATCAAACATATTAAATGCAATGTGAAAACCAGACTGAGGTTCTGAAATTTTAAAGCAGTACATATAAAAACTGAAAATAGTGATAAACATGTTTAATATATATACTTTTACAAATAAAACCAAAGTAACTCAGATATTACCATAACAATAAGCCAATGAAACCAGTATTGTACTGTCTAAGTATAATTAACACAAAAATGAAATCCTGTTAAAATCATTTGAAGTGATATAGAGAGTAGATTACCAAAATTAAAAAAGGTAAATGGATAAATAGACTGTAGAAGGCTTTTGTATTAGACTTCTCTTCAGAGGTGCATAGCCATAATACAAAAGCAAAACACCCAACCAGTTTCTGTTATAGGTCGTGCTATAAGCTAAGAAATTCGACCCATGATGCACCTTACTGGTTAGATTTTATTTACTATTTCAAAGTAGGAAAAGAGGAATTCAATGAAATAACAATGTTAAATAATAACTATAATAAAAAATATATATAAAAAATATATATATACTAACATATTTACAAAAATTTATCTTGAATGAGCAATAAAGCAAGAGAACTGGATCAGTCATGTGCTATGTCACATTTAAAATTACATGTGACACAGTTAAAGGTTACAGTTATCACAACTAATGTAGAGGATATAATTAAAACAATAACATTAATTATTATATTAAAAAATAGTAGATCATACATTATATTATACCACTCATTCTACAATTAAAATCAGTAATCGCTACTGTTAAAGACATTACTTTTTAGAACAATTTTCAATAATACTGTTTTAATTTTTAACAGTTCTACTCCAAATGCACAAAAACCCATTAGTACTGCCATCTATTAGAAAAATATATTTGCATTTTTTTTAATTTATGGTGCTGCCATCTGTTATGAAATATAAGAGAAATATTATTTAAATAAAAGAAAAATTATTTTAAAAACATGAGAGTCTTTTTAGAATAATTTCTATTCCAATAATTTTACAAATTACTTTTTTTAATAAACCAAATACAATTGACAACCATATCTTATAGCAATACCTTGATCATTTTTAAGTTATGCATTTTAATTTTAGGTTAACAGATAATTTTTAATTCTATGTGTAAAATTAAGTAAAATATTTATATGTATATATAATAATTAATCATTGCGTATTATCCAGACAACACCGCCCTCTTCCATACTCTAACATCTACCCACCCAGCCATCCTATTATATATATATATTTTTTTAAATATTTTTTACATTTATTTTTTTATATTATTTTTACTTTTTAATAATTTTTTAAAACATTTTTTTATGCAATGTGCTAATTATTTTTAAGATTATGAAATAACTAATCGTATATTAAAGAATACAGGAATTCTTAGTTATAACATTATTTAGTGTTTCATAATTTAGCATTTTAATATTTGCATTAATTGAATGAGAAGAACATAAACAGTTAATTCTGTACGAAATTTGCAGAATCAAAGCAGAATCATCAGGCCTACAAATACTTTGGAACTACAAATAAAGTGTAGGGTTTCATCTTCGCATTAGCCATGAAACCGCAAAATAATATGAATTTAGCACTACCAACATACATAAACCAAAATAAAATAGAGAAAAAACATAATAACATTATTAAAATGGATATAGAAAAAGAAAAATATATATATACAAGACACTATAATTGCCCCTAAAATGATGTAGCACAAAATCATTTAATTTGACAATACAATACTAAACTCAATATCTTAATAAAAGAAAAAATAAGGAATAAAATAGATGATTAATATATGCATTTTATACACTTAGAAATAGTATTTTAAATATTGTTCAAATTGTTATAAGTTAGGTACAAATTAATCTTTAACATTAATTACTACATTATATTAAGACTTAATTAATATAATTGTACAGTTATCCATACATATGTGTTAATTGAACATCCAGTATAAAATGTATTACAATTTAGCAAATGCCTCTCCCCCCTCAGATTTTTTTAAATTAACCCTTGTGTATATACATATATATTCACAAATCATAAAATAACAATATAAGTATTAATTAATAGCTACTTACTAGTAAGCACAGACAGCAAAAACAGATATTCTGTATATGAAATTATTCCTATAATAAATTATTATACTTTATTACAAAAAATATATACAATATAAAATCAAGAATCAAATAAAATATGCACCACAACTTTTTGTAAACATTGCACTAATGCAACACATGTACACAGTAGGGAAGATCTGAACACCCTTTTTCCCTAACATTGAGTCTGTTTACTAAATCATGGATACAAAACCAGTAAGTACTACTAAAATGGAATCACATAGAAATGGCAAAAGGTTTTCATTTTTGGCCGGTTTCAGTCTCAGAAATATAATTTTAAGATATTTCTTTCACCTGGACCATGATTTTTTTTTTTCATTTAACATAGGATTCCATTATGTTATGTTTTCTCAGATATTCCGTAAAACTTAACCATTCTAAAATTCTTGAGAATATAAATGAACTATAGTTAAACCTATAACACTAGAATATATCTGTAAAAGAATGATGTCTCAATCAGAAGACATTCAAAGTCCAAAGAAAATAATACCGTACATTTATACCTGCTAAGACAAAAATCTGTGTAAAATGGAACTTTAATCCAGTCCTTTCTGATTCCTTCTTTGCTGAAAACCAACGTGAATTGTGAAAACCAATTTCTCATTTAACTGGAAAAATTTCATGATCCTGATGATGAAACAAAAAACCACAGAAATACTCTTATTACAACAGAAACCTGTCTAAAATGGAATTTTTTTTTCAGTCCCTAGCAATTCCATTTTCCAAGATTAAATTGCAACTAGACAAAGTATAAACTTGTATCAACAAAGGCTTTGATGGAATCAATATTACCAAAACATACAGTAAAAAATACATTTACTTAGCGTATTTTCGGGTGTATAGCCCACACTCTAAAAAAAGTTCGTGTATAAGTCGGGGAGATGCATCGGTGTATAGTCTGCAGGCTATACACCATTTATGAACGTATATTTCGATCAGGGTTCGAAGTTAGAAGCCATTAAAGTATATACGCGCGTATAAGTCGAGAAATTTTAGACAAAAAAAGAATTTCAAAGTGGAGGGGGGTCGACTTATACCTTAAAAAAAAATCTATGAATAAAATATCAGAAAACAGTTTGCTAGCGAATTGGTGCTGCAGCACCCCTTTGTGTTTGTAGATTACAAAATCCAAAATCTGGAACCTTTCCTACCTTGACAGTTTTCAGTTTAATATCATTTTTAGTTTATTTTAAAAAAATAATAATCTACCCTGCCCTGTTGCAAAGAACAAAAAAAAAAAAATTGTGTGATTTACGCAATTTCGGAATGATTCAGAAGAGTCGTTCTTTTTCGGAATGATTCCGAGAAATCCTTCCTTTTCAGAGTCGTTTCATTATGGAACGAGTCATAGGAATTGCTCCTTTTCGGAAAAAGTCTGAGGAATCAAGCCTTTTCGGAGTTGTTTCATTTCAGAACAAGTCCGAGGATTTTGCCCTTTTCGAAGTTTTGGACCGATTCCGTGATTTCGTTTCTTTTTTGTATCGTTCGTTTAGTTCCACTGCCGGAATCGCTCCTTTTGAATCGTTCCTCAACAAATGACACATCTCTACTAAAAAACTGATTTCAGTTAACGTTAAAACGACTTATTCAGCAAAAAAGTAAGTTTAAAATAAGTAACATGTTATACTATTGTTTTTACCCTCTCAAATCAAGAGCAAACTGCATTTGAGCATCATTATTTCTCGCTACCGGTTAGTGCAATATTGGCGATAGTTGCGACAGTTCTTCCAAATCCAGAAGTAACTGTATTTAAACAATAATAATAATAATAATAAAAGCTTTTACAAACATGAGAGAACTCTCTATATTCCGCGGCACAGCCAAAAAAAAATTACAAATTTCAATGTTTTTTTTCAAATTTTTTGAGGTTTAAAAATTGTAGAAAAAATATCATGATTTCCAATTAAAAAAAAAAAATCTTTGTATAACCCGCACCGTGTATAAGCCGCAGCGGCTTTTTCGAAGGTTTTTTTTTGTATAAGCCACGGACTATACACCCGAAAATATGGTATATACACTTATTTACATTAATTTCTGGACTTGTTGATCATTTTTGGAAAAATAAAAGGATCTTGGAAATTTATGTTCTGTTCCACTTCTGTATTGTGTTCTTGTAACATCGCCTTGGCGACAAACACAGCCCACGCCAATTATACGCCAATCGGCAATTTACTGTAACCCTGCTCACGTGTTGTGTGACGCAGTGGATTGAGAGAAACAGTCTCTTAGCAACAAGCTCTAATACTGCATCAAGCAGCGACTCTTAGAAAAATAAACATTCCATTAAATTTACAGTCTACTTGCTTTTTCTTTTTAGTTTTTCTTTTTAATTTAGTACACCTCCGTACATTTGGTCCTAGCGACCCGGAGGTATAAACGAATCAGTGTCTTTTCTATTGAATTAAATATTGAATTTATCGAATTTCGTCAACAAGATGAATAATGTCGGAAACTGAGATAAAAGCATTGAACAGAAGGCGAGGGAATATCAAGGCCCAAGTCACTAGAATATTTAACGCAACGGATGGAAAAACATTTAATTTATCCGAATGGAAAGCCCACCTGGATTTACTGTCGAAAACTGAAGAAAAGTTTGAAGCTCTTAAACTGGAATATTATAGAATAATAGAGGAAGAAAAGTTGGAAGAAACTGAAAAAATACTGAGTCAACTGGACGAGGATATTCTAAAACTAGAGGTAAGCTTAAAATCCTCTATTAATGCTTATTATGAAAATACTGATTCTAATAAAAAATCTATTGAACAGGACCAAGCGAAAACGTCTAGCATTAAGCTACCTAGGGTCATATTGCCGGTTTTTAGTGGCAGAATTGAAGAATGGTCCGTATTTAAAAGTACATTTAACGAGCTTATTAATGATAATTCAAATTTAAAAGATAATGAAAAATTATTTTATTTGCGTTCTGCTTTGACTGGTGAAGCGAGGAGTTTGCTTACACCAGATGAAAATTATGTTTCACTTTTCAATGCGTTAGAACAAAGATACGAGAATAAAAGAGTTATGGTAGATTGTCATATAAAGAATATTTTAAATCTTTGTGTAATTAAACAGGAATCCGCTAAGGATCTCCGCATTTTATTGGATAACGTGAAAAAAAATTTAAGAGCTTTAAAGATCTTAAAGTATGATAGACATAATTTCTCGAACGCAATTTTGCTGAATATTATTCTAAATAAACTAGATAACGAAACTCGTAAACAATATGAACTAACATTAAAGGATAATGAAGTGCCTAATTTTGATGAATTTTTAGAATTTCTTGAGCGAAGATGTCAAATCTTAAATAGTATAAGTTCTAATGTATCCTCTAAATATACTGCAAAATCCTTATTCATAAAAACAAGCAAACCTCAAAGTAAATGTTGCGTAATTTGTAAAACCGAAAACCACCCCTTATATCATTGTGTTAAATATAAAAATATGAAGTTAAGTGAGCGAATTAACCTTGTTAAGAAAAATAAACTTTGCTTCAATTGTTTAAGTTCAGCCCACCTCATTAATTATTGTAATTCAAAAAGCACTTGTCATGTTTGCAAGAGCGCAAGCCATCATTCATCATTACATAATTATACAACACCAGTAAACAATCCTATAAACAATCTCCCAATACATGAAACAATAAATAGCAATTTTGTTTCGGAAGATTTATCACAAAACGAAACTACTGCTCATTCATTTTTTTCATATGAAAATGATAATAATAAATCTGTTTTAATTAGCACTGCAATAATTTATTTGACAGATGTAAATGGCATCAAAATTCCTTTCAGGGCAATCTTAGATTCCGCATCTCAGAATTGTTTTTGTACATTTAAAGCAGCACAAATATTAGGCTTGAAAAAGGAGAAAATAAATATTCCTGTAAGTGGAATAAATAAATTGCCTATTTACATTAAATCTAGAATCAAATCGAAGTTGTCAAATAAAATGAATAGTGCCAGTTATGATATTGAGTTATTAATCGTTCCAAACATTTGTGACTTCACGCCCTCGAAAAAGATAAACATATCAGATTTAAAAATTCCAGCAAATATTTGTTTAGCGGATAAAAAATTTAACATTCCAAGCAGTGTGGAGATAATTATCGGTGCTGAACTGTATTTTTCTCTTTTAAATGAAGAAAAAATAAAGTTAGGCAATAATTTATATTTGCAATCAAGTATTTTCGGTTACATTGTATCTGGTTGTATTTATGACAAAACAGTAAATAATAATAATACTAATTATTGTTTCTTAACAAAAAATCTTGATTTACTTAATGACACTTTGAAGTCTTTTTGGGAAATTGAAGAAGTGCAAAATTTAAAACCCTGTAACAGTGAGGAATTAGAATATTGTAATGATCACTTCGATAAAACGCACTTCAGAAAACCGGATGGTAGGTTTGTGGTCACGATGCCGTTTAAACCACAGGTTTTAGAACCCGATTTGGGAAATTCCAAAAATCTTGCTTTGAAAAGATTAAACTCTCTGTGGCAACGTTTAGATCGAGATCCTGTTATGAAAAATTTATACACAGAATTTATTAAAGAATATAGAGATTTAAATCACATGCATGAAGTAAAAGAAAACACGAACTTTAATGATGGCTATTACTTACCACATCACGGCGTTTTACGACCCTCTAGTAAAACCACAAAACTACGCGTCGTTTTTGACGCTAGTGCCAAGTCAACCAACAGAAAATCTTTGAACGATTTATTATGTAAGGGTGGAGTTCTGCAAGATGATCTTTTTTCGATATTAATTAGATTTAGAAAGCATATTTATGCTTTTACTGCGGATATTAAACAAATGTTTAGGATGATAGAAATAAATCCATCCCAGTACAAATATTTAAAAATTTTGTGGAAAGACAGTATGTCATCCCCGGTTAAGGTATTTCAGCTAACAACAGTTTCATATGGAACATCTTGTGCTCCCTACTTAGCCACCAAAGTATTACAACAATTAGCTCTAGATGAGAAAAAGGAATTCCCGTTAGCATCGAAAATTGTTTTGAAGGACTTTTATATGGATGATTGCCTATCGGGCTCATCCAATTTAGAAGAAATCAGATTAATGAAATCGCAATTAACAGAACTCCTCCTAAAGGGAGGGATGGTTTTACACAAATGGTGTACCAATGAGGTCCAATCTACTGATAATCACATGTTTCCCCTGGACAGAAATTCTGAAGAAATAACTGTTAAAACATTAGGGATGTTGTGGAACAGTTTCAATGATACGTTTAGGTATAAAGTTAATATCAACACAAAGAGTGATTTCACAAAAAGAGATGTACTTTCGCAAATTGCCCGCATTTATGATCCTCTCGGTCTCTTAGGGCCAGTGATTGCTAAAGCAAAAATATTCATGCAGGAGCTATGGCTTCTTAAAATAGAGTGGAATGAGAAGCTGCCCTCTCATGTTGCCAAACAATGGGAAACCTTCCTCGAAAGTCTTAAAGAACTGGAATCCATTGAAGTACCAAGATGCTTCCTAGCTGTGAACCAATCAGTGGTGCTAAATGGTTTCGCAGATGCTTCTTCCAAGGCTTATGGCGCAGTGATATACATGCAAACATCTAATTCTAGTGAAACCATCAGTTACTTATTATGTAGTAAATCCCGCGTGTGTCCAACCAAAGTAATAACAGTGCCACGTCTCGAACTGTCAGCATGTCTTCTTCTGGCTAAACTCACTAACAAGGTCTTAAATTCATTAGACAAACAAGTAGCTTCAGTCAATTTGTTTTCTGATTCAACTATTGCTTTAGCTTGGATAGACACTGCTCCTCATCTCCTGAAAACGTTTGTGGGAAACCGCGTTGTGCAAATTAAGGAACAAACTAAGAACTTTCCATGGTTTCATATTCCGTCAGAACACAATCCAGCTGACTTGATATCAAGAGGTGCAAGTGTGGAAAACCTGTTTTCTAACCAGTTGTGGTGGCATGGCCCGCCTCTTTCAATTCTTGAAGAAACAATAGCAAAAGCTGACTCTAATATAAGTGACATTAAAGATGAACATTATTCTAGTGAGCTTAAAGCTCCCAGCAACTTGACATTCGCTATTCATAATGACTCTAATTTCTGTGATAATTTAATTAATCTTAGCAATAATTTCCAAAAATTAATTAGAATTTTAGCTTATATTTTCAGATTCATACATAAATGTAAAAAAGCAACATCTGCAACCGGCCCTCTGTTGCTGGAGGAATTAAGAAAGCCAGAGGTTTATTTAATAAAAAATGAACAGGTAAAGTATTTCAAAAATGAAATTTCGGCCCTCCAAGCGGGATCTTCGGTTCATCGCGCAAGTAAGTTAAAATTCTTAAATCCCTTTTTAGATGGAGATAGCTTATTGAGGGTGGGAGGAAGACTAGCAAAATCAAATTTGAATTTTGATCATAAACACCCCATTATACTTCCGGCGAGCTGTCGCTTGACGAAACTAATTTTTCAATATTATCATAAACGAGATTTTCATGTAGGACCCCAAGCTCTTTTGAACACTGTGCGTCAAAAATATTGGCCTCTCGGTGGCAGAAATATTGCGCGTAAAATTGTACATGAGTGTTTACAATGCTTTAAAATTAAACCTATAACAGCTTGTCAAATGATGGGGGATCTCCCTCCTGAAAGAATAGTGCCCAGTTCCCCATTTTCAAATGTGGGATTAGATTTAAGTGGGCCTTTTGAAATAAAATATAAAGGTCAAAGAAAGGGTACTTTTCAGAAAATCTATGTTGCCATATTTGTATGTATGGTCACTAAAGCTGTGCACTTGGATTTTGTCTCAGATTTGACATCCGAGGCTATAATAGCGACTCTAAAAAGATTCTTCGCTCGTCGTGGGAAAAGCTCTGTAATCTTTAGCGACAATGCTACAAATTTCGTTGGGGCTTCAGCAGAACTAAAACATTTACGTAGACTTGTTACGAGTGATGAAGTTTCGAACTTTTTAGCTTCTGAAGGTATTAACTGGAAGTTCTCCCCTCCTAGGGCGCCAAATTTTGGTGGCCTTTGGGAGGCAGGAGTCAAATCTTTCAAATACCACTTAAAAAGAGCTGTGGGTTCAGCTCATCTCACGATCGAGGAATTCCTGACAGTTATCACACAGATAGAGGCTATTTTAAATTCGCGACCGCTTTGTCCTTTGTCAACAGATCCTGACGATCTTCAGGTGTTGACTCCTGGTCACTTTCTCATAGGAAAGCCTCTTAATTTAATTCCAGAACCCAATTTAAGTGAGGTCAAAGATAATTTGCTAAATAAATGGCAAAGGACTCAAAAATTAACGCAGTTAATATGGAAACGTTGGCAGAATAATTATCTGAGCCAGTTACAAGAAAGAAACAAGTGGCTATTTAAAAAGCCTAATATTCTGCCAGGAATGCTAGTTTTGCTTAAGGACTCACAATTACCCATTTGCACTTGGTCACTAGGGCGCATTAATAAGGTTTTCCCAGGCGCGGACGGGATAGTCAGGGTAGTTGAAGTTCGTACCGCTAAGGGTAATTTTAAACGACCTATTTCAAAAATAAGTATATTACCCATTGAGGACAACATCATAGATCCTAAACTTTAAATGTGCTTTATTAAGTATTAATTTTTCATGTATTATTTGTGTTTATTTATTTTATTTATTTATTTTTGCTTATAATCTGTATCATATTGTATTATTACTTGTATTGCATATGTATCTTGAAATATAAAAATATTTCAACGCCGGGCGGGATGTTCCGCTTCTGTATTGTGTTCTTGTAACATCGCCTTGGCGACAAACACAGCCCACGCCAATTATACGCCAATCGGCAATTTACTGTAACCCTGCTCACGTGTTGTGTGACGCAGTGGATTGAGAGAAACAGTCTCTTAGCAACAAGCTCTAATACTGCATCAAGCAGCGACTCTTAGAAAAATAAACATTCCATTAAATTTACAGTCTACTTGCTTTTTCTTTTTAGTTTTTCTTTTTAATTTAGTACACCTCCGTACATGTTCTATTCACAAAAATGCTAACCCATCAAAAAACAAATTGTTGAAAAAAACTTAACGTGTTTTATGACAATCGAGTATCAGAATCAATTATCATATTTGAATGTTTACTTTGGTGTTGATTGATACTTCGGATTGTGAAAAAATCATGAATTTCGATGAAGGATTGTTGAAAAACCTACATTTCATTGGAAGATTGCAGTAAAAACGCGAATTATGTAAGATCTTAAAAAAAGCAATCAAAGGATCATTTAAAAAACACAAATTATGTACAAAAATCCCTTAAAAAAAATGCGAAACAATCGTGAATTTCTCAAAGGATCACCAAAAAGAATGCGCATTTTGTCAAAAAATTGTAAGAAAAAATGCAAATATGTCACATCTATAAATAATCAGTCAAAAAACTGAAAAAAAAAACGTAAATTCTGTTAAAAAAAACACGAAATTTGTAAAAAAAAAAAAAAAAAAAAAAAGCCAAAAAAGCGAGAATGCCATTTACAAATCTCGAAAAAACACACATTTCATCAAAGAAACATGAAAGAAACGCACATCTCAACAAAAAATTGGTAAAAAAACGCTATTTTTTTTAAGTATCGCTAAAAAACTACAAAATTCGTCAAATATCGTGATAAAACCTTGCAAATTTCGTCAAATATCGCGAAAAAATCCCACAAATATCTTGCAAAAAATGCAAATTTTGTGAAAAGATCATGGAAAAATTATGTGTAAACGCACCCTCCAATTATTTTACGATTTTTCGTCCCATTTGGGGGACGGATTAACGGTATTTTACAGTATACATATGATGATATATTAGTTGTGTTCCCGCAAAAACACAATGATCTGACGAAGCGAAATGAAGGTGTGAACAATGTCGACAGTTGATCTGTCATCATCAATCACATTACCTCCAATATATTCATGGCCGTAAGTTGGCAGATGTAGCTCGATGAAAAGTGTTGTCTATTCAAATGTTCAAAATTATACGAAATCAGTGAACATCATATTTTATTATCGTTCAATTTCACTATTACTCCACAGTCAATCTCCTTAGTACTGCATTCTTGAAAAATGGAAAAATCAAAAACATCGCCTGAGAATAAAATACAAAAATGTTCTTTATCTTAATATTTCAGATCTTAACTTCCATTATCACAATTAGACTTCTTGACTCTCAAAGTCAATGTCACTGAAAATAATAAAAGAACAAAAAAGAGTGTCGGTGCAAAGCCATTTCTGGAAAAATATCACCACTCTGCAAAAACATTCTCAAATTAATAGGAGAGGTACCGTACATGCTTAACAATTGGAAAGTCAGTCCATTCTGATCTTCTCTCAGCCAAAACTGACGCTCTGAAAATTCTCAGAGAAACTGGCCCTGCCTCCCGGCTGACGCACGTAACTACAGCCCAATAAAGGTCATTCGAAGGTATAACATTTCTAGCACTTCCATTGGATTAGAGGCAGAGCTTGAGGCTGGTACTCATAATCCACCAGCATAATATGCAAACTTACACAGGGGTGAACAGCCCAAAACACAGACTTATTCGGAATGGCCAGCAGACGATAATTTAATAAAAATAAACAAAATTAAAACTTTTGATAAATGTTTTTTATTCTAAAAGGGAAATGGATTAATGGAATGATTTTAACAGTTTAAAATAAGATATTGACATTTAAGTAATACAGTTTAGTTCTTTTTAGGAAAATAAATAATATATTATGCTGAATTAAAGAAAAGAAAAAGGAACGTTAGCCGATAATTAAATATCAGTAGATTACACAAAATAATAATGAAAGTATGTTCTTATAAGAATTTAGAACAAAATCAAAACAAGAAAAAGGCTAAAAATGTTTTCTATTACAAATATATATATACACTGGTGTGCAAAATTGAAGGACAAGTCCCAAAATGCTAATTTTCAAGCAATAATTTTCACATGAACATTCAAAAAGAAGTAATATAATTCAAATAATTACTATCTCTACATAACAGCTAGTCCATATAACATCTCATTCAGGTTACACATGGTCACAAGAGTCACAGTCACTATGATGAAATAAAAAATACGAAATTCCCTACGTCTCTTTTATGAATCTCAAATGACTACTATATGTGACTCCACTGACAAGTCACTGTGGCTGCTGCTTTGTGTCTATTCACAGGTGACTTTACAATGTCGTTTTTTTAGACTCTTATGTGACTGTCATTTGGAGACCCAATTTCAAAGTCATTGTGAATGTTGCATTATGATAAATCACCACATGTCACATTAAAGTCACATGGTGACTTTCTGTCACAAGACTTTGTCAAATGATGACAGAGACCCTACTTTGAAATAACCACTGTGAAAAGTGGAGAAAAGTCACCATGTGACTCTAAAGGGACATTATTTTTTAATTTATCTTAATTCACGTTCACAATGACTTTGAAATTGAGTCTCCAGATGAGAAGTCACACAAGAGTTCCAATGAAACGACATTGTAAAGTCACCTGGTGACTTGCCACAAAGCAGCAGTCACAATGACCTGTTAGTGGAGTCGCATATAGTAGTCATTTGAGACTCATGAAAGAGACCTATGGAATTTCCTACTTTTTGTTTTGCTATAGTGACAGTGACTTTTGTGACCATGCATGACCTGAATAAGATGTTATATGTATTAGCTGTTATGCAGGAATAGTAATTATTCGAATTATATTACTTACTTTTGAATATTTACGTGAAAATTATCGCTTGAAAATCCCTTGAAAATTGTTATTTTGGGACTCCTTAAATTTTGCATACCATTGTATATAAGAAATCTATTAACAGAAAATAGCAAGATCATTACAAAAATTTCTGTTTTAGAAAATTTTCCATCTTCAGAGGTACAAATGTATGCATATAAAATATGAATGCATAAAATGTATTCATTGGGAAGGGACATGAAATTTTTTCTCTTGTAAAAACAAAATCGTAAGGTATCTGAAGAAATTCTGTTTTATACAAGTTTCCTCTTATAAGGTAGAGTTTTATGTTTAACATTCTTTCTAAGAGGACAATGAAACTTTCCATTTAAGACAGCATTCGACTGTAGACAGGTTTTGATTTAATAGATTTTACTAATTATATAACACATATTCTAAACACCCCCAACTTGAGGAAAAAAAAAAAATCCTGGCTACACCTGGCTGTACTCAAATTTTTGACACATGATTTGGAAAAAAATTTAGAGACATTTCAAACAGATTTTATTCTATTAAAATCTGTTAGTTATTACTATAATTATGCAACATTCAGAAAATATTACTTTATGGTTTTATAAATTTAAATACAAAATTGCTGTCTGGTGGTTATATGCTGAGACCAATGGATATATGGAGGCCAGTTTTATGATGACAAACCCCAAATATTCATGTATCATATTAATATTTTTCAAGTAAATTTTGGATTAAAGCATTTGCAACACATATGAAAATTTATGTTAGTTATTCTCCATTTTAGTTTTCAGATGCTCTTTTAATTCTAATTTTAATATGTTCTTCTTTTGTTAAATGCATAAAATAGCACTTTATTCCAATTGTTTACTGTACTTTTTTAAAGCCTAATGGATTCAAATTGCATACAGTAACAGAAAGGAGGCTGCATACAGTTTCATTGCCTTCCTTGAAAAAAAAAAAAAAAAAAAAAAAAAAAAAAAAAAAAAAAATTAATTCAGATCATTTTTTCTTTGAAAAGTCCTAACTAAAGATATTCTTTCTATGGACAAAATTAGTCAATGACTAAAAATTCAACCCAATCTTCACAAGATAAGTGCATTCTTTATTGTCCTTTAATTCAATACTATTTCACTTCTGCAAAGTAATTCTTCAATTGGAAATTACAGATATGTAAGAGGACTAATTGCATTGCTTATTTAGAATAAAGTAAAATTAATGCATGAGGAATGTCTATTTTATACACTTAGTGAGTATATCTTTCTTTTCATGTTATGAATTTCATAAACTTCTCCTTTCAATTATTTTTATATGCAAGGAAATAATATCTGAATTTCCAGGAATAAACTGCAGTTTATACTAAACAGATTTAAATGATGCATTCTTTTTTTTTTTTTTTTTTTTCGTCTTTTATAAAGTAGGAATTTGACCCTGATCTTAAGTTTTCATAGAAGAAAAATAAAATAAAATGTAGTTTTAGATATAAAATTATAGTGCATTTTAAAATTAATATTATCTTGAAAAAAAAAAAAAAAAGAAAAATTTCTATAAATTTACCTTTATCATGCAGTGAACGAAATAAATTAGTGCTTCCTTTACGACGTGGTGGAGTACTATCATAAAGAGAATGGAGCTCTTTTTTAGTTAAAACTTTTCTCTTTAATCGAGCTATAAAGAAATAAAAATAATATTGACAAGTGTAAGTACAAAGTTATTCAATTTTCTAATTTAAAAGCCAACTATAAAAACCTCCTGTACACAATAGTTAATATTTATCTGTATTATTTCACTAACCCACTGACCACTTTCCATATTAATAAATTCTATGGGGGAAAAAAAGATTTATCATCAAAAACAGATAAAACTTTGTTAATATAAGCACAGGGGGGAAAAATTGAAATTGGATAAAATCTTCCATTTGCGCATCACGCTCAAAGTTTTTGAATTTGAACAAAATTGAACAGATATACAAAAATTATAAATGGTATAAATTTTGTCAGATTGAACTCAATGTACATAGCATGGCCTTGAGGTGTAGAATGGAGGGAAAAAAATACTACACAACCCTCCTCTGTTCTCTTTGAACAATCACAAGGGGATGAAAAAAACAAATTTTTATAGAATTAATCCAAATTACAGGAGCTGTAAAAATTCATTAATCGATCTGATTTTTTGTACATATGACAATCTTGAGGCTAAAAGTTTAAAAAAAAATGTCCCCTTCCCATCCTTTACACCAGAGGGGTCTGAGGGGTTGAAATTGTGCAACACTTGGCCCATCCTTCTACGAACGACTCACGACAGGTAGCAGCCTGCAAGTCCTACTCATACCCTACCTAACCAACCAATAAAATGTGGGCATGGAGAGTTATCCAGATCCATGTGCAGATTCAGGCACAGTGAATTGTTATTTAGTGTAAAATTGTAGCATGGCAGCATGAGAAATGAGGTTGGCTGTTATGAAACCATCATGTTACTTGTGCTCATAACCTTTTGAGGAAGTCTATGTTACAAGCTCTATATGACGGTCTATAGCTGGCGTATGAAGTGGTATCTTTACCAGAGTCAAAGGAAGAGTTTGCTTTTCCTACTTGGAAAACAAGTCTGCAATATCAGCTGAAGAAATGTTCATCAAATAACATGAACTGATAATCTTGGTTTCATACAAATTATTACTAATATCATAATAACAATCCGCTAGAAACTTTCTGACAGATTTGCTTTTTGTGGGAATGTCCTGCATATCATCCATTATCATTGAAAGGTTTTCTTTACGGTCAAAGAAAGCATTTGTTTGAATGGCCTTCTGCACCATCTCTTTGACTTTTATTAACAGCTGGATGATTGCAAGCCTTTGCCTATAGTTTCTTTTAAGATATTTGATTGCAACATTTCACACATTGATCCAGAAATCCTGAGTGAAAATCAAAGATATCTGCACAATATTGCCGTTTCTGGTGCTACTAGAACTTGTTCCTCAGATCTAGCAAATCAGGATCCGAGACCAGTATCACACTCTTAGTGGTTAATAACATTAAACAGATTCATGAAGCTGTATTGTATATTTCATGTTGTTTATGATACAATGATGATTCAAATGGGTAAATTCAAACATGAGTTTTTTTAATTTGATTTTGGGTGTAGTACACCTAAAAATCTCATCAACACTGTCACTCATATTAAGACAGTATACATACATCTGTAGTTCAAGTTAAAGAACCTAAACATATTTTTGAATGCATCAAGAAATCTAGAAGGTTACATGTAAAAAGCTAAGAAGTGGCAAAAAAGGTCATTCAAACAAATGCTATATTTGGCCATCCAGAAAACTTTCTCCTTTCAATGGTAGCAAATTATAGGCAAGACATTCAAAAGCTGGGACCTATGTTGGGCATGAAATCCAAAGATACTCCCCACAAAGAGCATATCCAATAAAAGTTTTCCAGTTCTGGCCTTAAATTTTAAATGCCAGTAATAATTATGACATCAGAAGTTGGTCTGTAACCAAGATTACCTGTCAGTCATTTAATAAACATTTCTTCAAATGACATTGCTAACTTGATTTCCAGAAAGGAATTCTTTATTTCAATCTGGCAGATATACCATGTCATATGTAAGTTGTAGAATATAGTGTCATGCTTGGTAACATAGGCTTCTTCAAAAGTTTATGGGCATGAGCAACATGATGGTTTCATAAGAGCCATCCTCACTTCTTGTGTTACCATGGTATAATTTGACACTAGAAAAGAATTTGCAGTACCCGAATCTGCAGGTGGATCATCTGGATAACTCTCCGTGCCCATATTTTGGGTGTTTTTTGGGGTAGGGTGTGGGTGGTACTCACAGTGCAACCATGTTCCTGTAGTGAGTCGTGAATCGTCCATAGAAGGATGGGCAAAGAGCTGCACAATTTCTACTTCTCACAACCCACTGGAGAGGATGTCATGGTGGGTTTTTTTAGACTTTTAGCCTTAAGATTTTCCTTATGTACAAAAAAATCAGGTTGATTGGTCAATATTTATGGCTCCAGTGGGTTAATTGTACAAAAATTAGCCATTTTCAACCCCTTGAGCAGGTTTGAAGGAGATGGAAGAGGGGTGTGGGGTATTTTACCCCTATTCAACATCTCAATTATTATGCTATGTATATTAAGTGAGATTGATCTGGCAAAATTTACCCCTTTTTTAGCTCACAGGCTATCAAAGCCTGAGAGCTTATGTGCCCGCCGTATGTACATGTGTGCATGCATATTTATGTACATAACGGGATAACTCATGATAAAAATATCCGATTTACTTGAAATTTTGGATATAGACTTATTATGATATGGCACTTCCCTGATTAGTTTTGAAAGTTCATTCAATAAGTATAAGAAGGGGAACGGGGGCCAATGCCCCTCCCCTTAATTTGTATATATGTGTTTTTCATGCAGAATTACTGGATTTCGCTCAAATCTTAGGTACAGAATCATTTTGATGAGACTCTTCCATGATTAGTATTGGATGTTCATTGGATAAGTATTAATAAGGGCAACGGGGGCTATTACCCCTCCCCTTAATTTATATAAATGTATTTTTCATGCAGAATTATCAGATTTCATTCAAATCTTTGATATAGGATCATTCTGATGAGGTGCTTCCATGATTAGTATTGGATGTTCATTAGATAAGTTTAAAGAGGGGGAGAATGGGGGGTTGAATCCCCTTCTTAATTTAGGTTAAGGGATTTTTATGCAAAATTTACCGATTTGCTTCACATTTTGGATATAGGTTCATTCTGAAAAGGCACTTTTCTGATTTGTTTTTAGAATTCATTGGATAAGTATAAATGGGGATAGCAGGAACTACCCCTCATAATTTAGGTAAATGGTTTTTCGTACAAAATTAACTGATGTGTCTCAATTTTTGGATACAGGTTCATAGAGGTAAGAAGCTTCCCTCATTAGTTGTGGTATTCTTTTGTTAAATATAAAGAGGGGTACAGGCAATTACCTTCCCCTTAAGTTAGCTAAATAGAGTTTTATGCAGAGTTATCTGATTTGCTTTAAATTTTGGCGATAAATTATTTCTGGTAAGTTGAATTTCTGAACACTTTGGAGGTTTAAGGGTTAAGTATAAATGAGGAAATGGAGGAAAATGCTTTTTAAATTACATAAATGAGTTTTTATGTAGAATTATTCGACTTGCTTCAAATTCTAGATACAGGTTTATTGTATGATAAGACATATCCCTGATTAGTTTTGGGGGGCTATTTCCTTCCTTAATTTGTTTTTCGAAGGGCATTATTATATAAGGTTGTAATATACAATTAATGTGCATGCCTGTGAGCTCTATGTCATCCGTTTAACTGGGCAATATTCTTTTTATTGCATAATTGTTCAATTTTGTTCAAATCCAAAAAATTTGAGTGCTATGCACAAATGCAAGATATCATCTGATTTCAAAAAGTTTTTGCCCCTGTGTTTCTATTGGCAAGTAGCAACTTTTCCACAGAACAATTTATGCAGAATATTTGGAGTTGGATGTATTTCAGAAAATTGGTTTCTCTGGATAACTGGATGGGTTATAAAAAACATACAATTGATTAAATTTGTAGAATATATGTGGCTGTGACATTGTTTCTGATTTTAAATTAATTATTAGATTGTACAAATTAGGAATAAGATTTAAACAAGATACAAATTTCAATGTGTTTAAAATAATTAATATTAATAAAATACACCACAAACTATTCTTCCTTTCAGATCTTAAAATATTGGAATTTGTTTGAGTGTTTCTATAAACAAACTGCAAATGCTACACACTTCATTCTCAATTATGAACATTCCATTATAAATCCAAATGCAACCCTCAAGTGTGCTGGGCAGGGACGTAAACCATCCTTGTTGCGTAGGGGGTTGTAGACCCATAAATTTCTGACTCCAAGAAGGAAAATTTCTGAGTACTAAGAAAAATAGAATACCGACTATTATATACATACGTATATGTATATATGTGTATATACACACATATATATATACAGGGTGTCCGAAAAGTCTGGAAACGGCCGAATAACTCGAGAAATACAAATGAGATTGAAAAACGTAAATATACGTGTTAAATATTTTTAAATAAGCTACTCTATGATACCAAATTTGACCTTCGAAACCGACCCCCTGGGGTCAGAGGGGATCCAACTTTGAAATCTTAAATTATAACCCCCATTTTTTATTGCAGATTCGGATTCTACGGACAAAAATACGTAACTTTTGTATTTGATGTTTATTTCAAATCTTCATTTATCACGGTGTAATCGAGCATATTAAATCGATACATATTCCCACTTTTCCAACGGGATTTTCCCTAATCGAAACTGATTGGGCAGAATTTTTGACGTCAAATTCCTTGTCTTTTGTAGGAATAGCGTTTCCTGAAAATCACCCGTGGCGATTATTTCAATAGTGCTACACTGTTAAAAATTTGACCCATTTGCTGCAGCGTCACGCCACAGCTATTATAGAATATCTCTTTTGTGACCAATGAGAATGCTCCATAACACAGTAAAGTAATCGTTTTCTATAAAAGCGGTGGAGTGACGATGCAGCAAAAGGGTCAATTTTTTTACAGTGTACTTTACTGTGTTATGGAACATTCTCATTGGTCATGAAAGAGATATTCTATAAAAGCTGTGGAGTGACACTACAGCAAATGGATCAAATTTTTAACTGTGTAGCACTACCGAAATAATCGGCACGGGTGATTTTCAGGAAACACTATTATTGCAAAAGACAAGGAATTTGATGTCATAAATTCTCCCCAATTAGTTTCGATTAGGGAAAATCCCGTTGGAAAAGCCGAAATATGTATCGATTTAATATGCTCAATTACACCGTGATAAACGAGGATTCGAAATAAACATCAAATACAAAAGTTACGTATTTTTGTCCGTAGAATCTGAATCTGCAATAAAAAATGAGGGTTATAATTTAAGATTTCAAAGTTGGACCCCCGCTGACCTCCAGGGGGTCGGTTACGAAAGTCAAATTTGGTATCACTGAGTAGCTTATTTAAAAATATTTAACACGTATATTTACGTTTTTCAATCTCATATGTATTTTTCGAGTTATTCGACCGTTTTCAGACTTTTCGGACACCCTGTATATATAGTCATGTATTAAATTCGTGGAATCTTGGCAGTTTATGAAAGATTGTGTTTTTTGTAGTCACCAAATCCAGTCAACTTGCGGGAAATTCTTGATAATAGCTGATATCAGACAATTTAAATTGAAAACACAAGGTGGTTGTTTTGAAGTCGTACTACTAATCTATACGGTCAGAGCATAGGTGTAGCAAGCAGTGGATTCGATAATCATGTGATTTCTCCATCAGAAATGAAGCCAGTTTGTTGTTTTAAGTCGTTTATTCATCAAACATGAAACATTAAAATGAGTCTTACATATGAAAAAATTCGTTAAGCCTTCATTCTTTGGGATGAATCTCTATGTCATACTATGTGATTTTCAAAAGAAAATGTAAAAAAATACAAGAGTCGTAGACAGGAGATAATATATGTCGAAATGCTTAAAACAAGGCAGAAATCTAAATTCCAAAGTCACTGCAGCTGCTTTTTGTTAGATTCAAAGACGACGACAGATATCGACATAGTACAGAAACGAGCCAATTAGTGAAAGGAGCACTTTTAGAGATGGACAGCTAAACCAATGACTCAAGAGGAGAGCGGCTTAAGGAGCCCATGCTTCATAGCATGGTTTTTTCGAAGTAAAAAGTCTAGCATTAAAAAGACGTGGAAATATAGACCCCTGAAATTAAGATTGGAAATAACCTTTTCAGACCCGAGCATAAAATAACTCCACAAATATATATTTTTTGCTTTTGCATAATCAAAATGACACCATAGATGACAGAAAGAGTCATTTTTTTAAAATCAGTACTTTAGGAGACTAGTAATTTAGGTTTACAAATATGGCTATAAAAGTACTAATCCCCTTAAAACATCAGTTTAACTATCAGTAATATAAATTTACTCAATAACAAATTAAAGGTCTTTAAATAGGTAAATGATCAGCAAATTCTCGAATTTTTTTATTGTAAAGCAATTAAGTTAAATAATCTTGAATATTTCCTACATTTTGGCCACAATGTCTTGAAGGCATTTTCAAAACTCAGATGAAAATAATATTTATTTTAGGAGGAAATATTCATCAGTGCTGACATGTATTGGTTTTGTTTTAAAGCAAAAAACATTCAGCTGTATAGAAGTAAAGAAAAAATGCAAAAAATTCGAACAGTTTAGTTTTTATGAGGAAAAGAATAGAGGTACACATTTGTGTACCTCAGGTCTGAAGAGGTTAAAAAAAGCAAAATGGCTTTTCAAACATTCGAAAATAAAAACTAGTTTCTCTCAATATATTATAGTTTGGTAAACTGATAAAATTTATAAAGGACTAAAAACTTTAGATTAAATAAGATATTTATTAATATACGCGTTTTAAAATTAAAGGGAAACTCAATTGAAACAACTAATAGGTTTTATTAAGAAATGGGGAAATAAATAATATGGCAGAAATTTAGAATAATTTAGATGAATATTGCAAAATGAAATTTAACACACACACACATATATATACTGGCAGCCTTCGCCCGCTACGCTGGTTGGTTTTTCTAAAAGATTATTGAATCAAATGAAATATAACGCAGATAAAATTAAAATAAAACTACTTTTTCTTAACATCTAATTAATTATCCATTATTATTGTCTTATTCGTATAATTTTACATTATCCCCTTCAAAGTCGATGCTGGCGATAGAATAGACAAAATAGCTCTAAAATCACTGAAGTACTGTAATTAACAACTTTTTGGTAGGTTTGTTACACTGAATTTCCCGGTTCTACCTAAAATTTGTGCTTAGATATGTTAAGACGACCTAAAACTTACCTTATCCCGTTAAACATTATTACTTGAGAATTTCCAAAATCAATAAAATAGATATTTAAATACGTTTTAGTAGATTAGTTATTCTGAAGCTCATCATTAATCTAAAACAGAAATATTGCGAAATGATCTAAGAGTTTCAATCCCTCCCCCCTTTAATCCTCTTAAAGGCAAGAGAATTTTTAAAATCTCTGAAATGCATGTTAAATTACTTTTAAATTAGCTTGTTATCTTGAATTTCATGCCCTTACCTAAAACTGTTGCCAAGATATGGCCAAATGTTTTAAAAATTTTGACTCCCTTTAACTCACTTAGAGAGCAATTTCTAAAGTTCTGAAATATGTATTTATTTTTTTAGTGGTTTTATTTTCCTTAATTCCACACTTCTACCTAAAACAGCTGATGAGATATACCAAATATTCAAAAATTTTCAACTTCCTTTCAGGGGCGGATCCAGAGGATCGTTTTGGAGGGGAGGGGGGGGGGATACTAAGAAACATATAATCAACATAGTCATAGTTTCTGTTCATGAAATCATTCCTTGTACAGTTATTATTAAATGAATGATCAAATGAAATGCTTTTCTGCGATCTTTTGACTAAATTCGCGCTCTTTTCGCGACTCTTTGAAGGAATTCGCATTTTTTGACATTTTTGACGAATTTTGCTTTTTTCCCCGCGATACTCTGTCAAAATTCGGGTTTTTCCCGTGATCCTTTGACGAAATTGGCTTTTTTCTGCGATACTTTGACAAAATTAGCAATTTTTTGCAATCCTTTGAGAAAAGTAGCTCATTTTTCCGCGACCTTTTGTGAAATTGAAGTTTTTCCGCGACACTTTGACAAAACTCGTGTTTTTCCAGCAATCCTATGTCGAAATACGCACTTTTCAGCAATCCAATGTCGAAGTTCGCATTTTTTATGCGATCCTCTCTCAAAATTCGTGTTTTTTCCGCGACTCATTGACGAAATTCGCACTTTTTCGCGGTATTTTGACAAAATTAGCACTTTTTCAGCAATCTTATGTCGAAGTTCGTGCTTTTTCAGCGATCCTATGTCGAAATTCACTCTTTTTCCGCGATTCTTTGCCTACCTTTCTTCCAACCCTTTGACAAAATTAGCGCTTTTTCCGCGAACTTTGACAAAATTAGCACTTTTTTTTAAACCCTTTGAAAAAAGTAGCTAACTTTAGACGAAATTCGAGCTTTTTGCGTGACACTTTGACAAAAATCGTGCTTTTTCAGTGATCCTATGTCGAAATATGCCTTTTTCAGCGATCCAATGTCGAAGTTCGCGTTTTTTACGCGATCCTCTCTCAAAATTCGTGTTTTTTCCGTGACTCATTGACGAAATTCACACTTTTTCGCGGTACTTTGACAAAATTAGCGCTTTTTCAGCAATCCTATGTCGAAGTTCACGGTTTTTCAGCGATCCTATATCGAAATTCACACTTTGTCCGCGATTCTTTGCCTACCTTTCTTCCAACCCTTTGAAAAAAGTAGTTAACTTTAGACGAAATTCGAGCTTTTTGCATGACACTTTGATAAAAATCGCGCTTTTTCAGCGATCCTATGTCGAAATACGTGCTTTTCAGAGATCCTACGTCAAAGTTCACGTTTTTTTGCGATTCTCTGTCAAAATTCGCATTTTTTCTCGACCCTTCGATGAAATTCGCACTTTTTTCCGTGATCATTTGACGAAATTTATGCTTTTTCGTGATACTTTGACAAAATTAGCGCTTTTTCAGCAATCCTATGTCGAAGTTCACGGTTTTTCAGCGATCCTATGTCGAAATTTGCACTTTTTCCGAGTTCCTTTGCCTTCCCTTTTCGTTACCTTTTGAAAAAAGTAGCGCAAACTTTTGACGAAATTTGAGCTTTTTACACAACACTTTGACAAAATTCATGCCTTTTCAGTGATCCTATGTCAAGGTTCGCGTTTTTTACGCGATCCTCTGTCAAAATTTGCGTTTTTTCCGCGACCCCTTGACGAAATTCGCGCTTTTTCCGTAATAACTTGACAGAATTCGCACTTTTTTGCAATATGATATGATTGAATTAAAACACAATTCCATCAGGGTTAATTATCTAGCAGAGTCGCGTCAAAACAGTGTTAGCGTTTAAAGCTGATTTTGTAACCCCATAAGTAAATTAATTTATTCTCAATTAATTTAATTCTAACGAAATGCCCAAATGAATACATAATTAAATGTTTAGTCAAAGGTAAACTTAGATAAAATAATGACATGCAAAATTAAAACTTAACAATTAACATTTATTAGTTCGTAAACTAAAAATAGACATAAAATATAAAAACATAAATGTAAACAAAATAAAATATGGTATCTCTAATCAAATGATATCTAAAACAAAAATGTATTTCTTTCTATTAATTCTATGTACTGAATATTTAAATATGTATATTGTAAAACAAAATATATAAAAAACAAACAATAAACAAAATTTGAACTTATCTTGTGGAAAATAAATATAAATATTTAAAACACTTCGTAAGTCCTTTAATAACAAATATCTGTCTTGTCAAGTGCACCGGAGCCTGCAAGATTAGAAGAGGGAAAAGATTTCAGTTCAAAAATGTTCAAAGACATATGCATCCATCAATCGAATCCCAAAAAGTCTATGACCAAAAACCAAGGAAAAGCCACGGTAACTTCATACAAACAACAGTAGAACTTCAATCAAAAGAAATGTCTAACTCAAATTCATTGGATCCCTTCTTCCCGGACATCTCGTAACATTGCTGACTATCTATCATCACAGGTCGATGAACTCACATTAGTAGCGGACATCTCCCTCTGGTTTCCAAGCACTTGTCAGAACGAAAATATCATATAGCTCAATTCAATCTATCAGCTTAGATGAAATGTAAAGCGGGATAAAATATCACTACTGAATTAATGTTCCATTTCAATAAATGACTAGCTTAACTGATAGCATAGCTGGCTTCCAGAAAAACAAATCACAAGATTAAAAACAAACGAAAACTGTGAGGACACGAAAGACAACAAATACGAAGCTACCTTTTACCGGCGAGACTAAAGTATATATACTCCTCAAACGGATTGAACATTAAGTTTCTCCCCGCCGTGAGACACACCCACCAATCACTGAAGAATGAATGGTTGATGAGATCGTTACGTCAGATCGCATAGGCGATTACGTCATCGATTCTCATCACTACGCCTCCTCATGGCGATATGGAAAACTATGTCAAATGCCGATGTTTATGTTTGAAAAGGTGCGTGAAAAATAAGTCTGCCGGGAAATATAAATTAATATAGAACTAAAGTTTAACTATGCAACTTATGGACAACAATTAACTAAAAATAAGACTTCTATTATAAAAGGTAAGTGTACTTTAAATTATATTGAATTGTAAATAAAAAATGACTATTGGTATTTATGTGTTGTAATTTAAGTTTTATATGAATAAAATGAGTAATGATTAATGTCTAGATGGAATAGCCTGACACTCATATCAAAGGATATTTCTTACAGTAAATGTCAGTCAAAAAAAGAATGTTTTTACAGTGGCAAGAACATACGGTCTATTTCTATCACGATACATTGACAAAATTAGCGCTTTTTGGCGATACGTTGACAAAATTAGTGCTTTTTCGCAATACGTTGACAAAATTAGTGCTTTTTCAGCAATCCTATGTCGAAGTTCGTGCTTTTTCAGCGAACCTATGTCAAAATTAGTACTTTTTCCACGATACTTTGCCTTCCCTTTTTCCAACCCTTTGACAAATTAGCGCTTTTTCCACGACCTTTTGACAAAATTTGCTCTTTTTCCGCGATACTTTGACAAAATTAACGTTTTTTTTTGCAAATATTTGACAAAAATCCTTCTTTTTCCTCGACCTTTTGATGAAATTCGAGCTTTTTCCGCGACACTTTGACAAAACTCGCGCTTTCAGCGATCTTGTATCAAAATTCGCGTTTTTTAGCGATCCTTTGTAAATCTTTTTTGTGCACGCGCGACCTATGACAAAATTCGAGATTTTTCCACGAATTTTGTCGAAATTCGCTCTTTTTCCGCGACACTTTGACAAATTTAGCGCTTTTTAGCGACATTTTAAAATGAAATTCGCATTTTTTTCGGAACACTAGAATGTTCTCCGATGGAGTCGCAGAAATCCCTTCCGGAAAAAAGTCTGAATTCAACACTGGTTTGGGGGGTTTTCCCCCCCGTGGATCCGCTCCTGCTTCCTTTACAGTTATAGGGGAAGAATTTCTAATATACTAAAATATGCTAGTAATTATTTGTTTAGCAGATTTACTTTCTTTAATTTCACATTCCTACCTAAAAACGACTATAGAAATATGGCTAGTTGATCTATAAAACGGTGTCAAAAAAAAAAAAAAAAAGAATTACACAACTTGCATTGCGTTTTTTGCATTTAGGAGGTGGCATAATTGATACAGAAATATTGCATTATTATTAAATGAATACAAAAATATTCTCAGTAGTAGCAACATATAATGATTAAAGGTCTTAACAATTTCATGCTATATGATTATAAGCTAGAATACTAATGGTTTAAGCAGAATAAAGTTAAATATTAAGAAGATTGGTTGTAGGGGATTCGTAGGGATGCCCATCGTGGCGCAAGCGTCGTTTTGTTTTGTAACTGATACTTGGAAAGGGTTCCAGTCGTCTGAGTGTGCCAAAGCATAATCTGGAAAAGCAAACAATGTTCTATCTCTTTAATTTTTAGCGATGAATTAAAATTCTTATAGCGTTTCTTTTATGAGTAAAATTGAAATTTGATTGCTCGAGGACTACTTTAAAAACAAACATTTGTCCTTTTTTTTTTTTTTTTTAAGCTTATAATTCTTTCTAATGACATACTTTCCATCTGCTTAAAAATTTGGTGTCATCTCTGTTTTTTCGACTAAACAAAATGTAGTTATAATATGCAAAAACATTCGAATACAATTGATTAAGGGGAAAAAACAAACAAATTATTTCTGATAGAAATAAGGTCATATAGGTTGATAAATATCCAGATCAATTCGAGGGAAAAATTCAAAGTATTTGGATGTTTTCAATTTTCATCCACCTATTTTGATTAAAATTACACAAAGTCAACAAAATTTGCATTAAAAAATAGTTAGTAGAAAAAAATAAAACCATAATTATTTTCGATTAAAATTAAATTTGTGTAGCTTGGAAAATATCCAGAGTGATAAAGAAAAGCACTAAATGTTTGAAAATTTTTTTTTAATTTTCATTAGAAGAAAATTACACCTAAATTCAGTGATTTCTAACTAAATTTAAAGTTAGAGAAAAAGTAGAAGTTTTATCATTTCAATCAGCATATCTTAAAATTTCCACACCAAAGTAAAAATTTTTCGACAATACAGCAGAATCTTGATATTTCAAAGTCAAAATGCACACACACACACAAAAAACTTGAATAACAAGAGTTTTGATCAAAATATGCAGGTTTTGTAAAATATTAACATTGATGGGGTATGTATCTAAGTATTTTTTCGTCATATCGAAGTTTTTTAGTTCACAATATTCGACTAAGCTAAGTTTATCTGAATAGTTTTATCAAAAAAAAAAAAAAAAAAAAATGAAAATCTGAAATATTTCCGACTAAGAACAAATTTATATAAATTTTCTTTGTTCAATTTTTTTTTTTCTTCTAATTAGAAACTACAATAAAAAAATTTCACCAATTCATAAGTTTTTACAATTTAACATATATATATATTGTTTTCGACTAAACGTACATTTTTCTGATCAAATGGGAATTTTTTCGACTGACTTTTTTCATCTTTCCAATTTGTAAGTCCTTATAGGTAAATACCATTTTCCCGACTAAACATACCTTTTTCCTATCGAACGGGGAATTTTTCGACTGATTTTTTCATTTTTCCAATTTGTAAGTCATTATAGTAAATAACTTTTTTGCGACTAAATGAACATTTTTCCAATTTGTAAGTCCTTATGGTTAAATACCATTTTTAAGACTAAACGTACATTTTCCCTATCGAACAGGAGTTTTTCCGACTGAATTTTTCAATTTTCTAATTTCTAAGTCTTTATAGTACATAACGTTTTTCCGACTAAACAGACATTTTGCAGATTGATTTTTTTCGTTTATAAGTTTTTATAGATAAATACAATTTTTTCCCACCAAAACATACATTTTTCCTAGCGAACGGGAATTTTTTTGACTGATTTTTTCGTTTTTCCAATTTGTAAGTCATTATAGTAAATAACTTTTTTTCTGACTAAACAAACATTTTTTCCAATTCCTTATAGTTAAATACCATTTTTAAGACAAAACATATACATTTTCCCTATTGAACGGGAGTTTTTCCGACTGATCTTTTCATTTTTCCAATTTCTGAGTCTTTATAGTACATAACGTTTTTCCGACTAAACGGACATTTTCCCGACTGATTTTTTTGGTTTTTCCAAAGTTTTTATAGATAAATACCATTTTTTCCCCCAACTAAGTGTATTGTTTTACCAATAAACACGAAAATTTTCGACTGATTCTCTCGAAGGGGGTTGCCGCACCCCCCCCCCCCCGGGGATTTACACCCCTGGTGCTGGAATGTTAAGTGTTTGTGAATTTACATCCCAGATCAACAATGAGACAGCTCTCTAATCCCTCCCCCTTTAATGCTGACAAGCACTTAAAAAAATAGTGTCTTTATCCTCAAAGCAATCTTATATTAGCCCATTTCAGTGCAGTTAATATGAAACTAGGTTTTATTTTTTCTAACTTTATTTTTACGACAAATAATATGTTTTATTTTTCAGTACATTTTAACTTTTACATTTATGATTTACAAGAAAATCTGAAGTAATGACCAAAATAAGGTACTTTCCATATTCAGTGCTAAAAAATACACAAAAACCAAACATTAAAAGTTAAAAAGCACAGTATCTCCTCTATTTTATAGAATCAGATATTTGTTATTTTTTAACTATGACAGTTTATGATTAACGAAAAATCCTGACATGATGGTTAAAATTTAAGGTAATTTTTGGTTTCAGCAGTAAAAAATACATAAAAGTTAAAAAAAAATACCAGCATCACCATCTTGTGTTATCTACTCTATAACTTTTTCTTAAACTTCTTGGCAGTAATCAACCTGAAATTTTTTGTGTTATTCTATAAAAAATATAAATGGTAACCATTAAAAATCATAATAATATCAGATTGTCATCTTATTTAAACCAGTATGTAAAATTTAACCTTGATCGAATATTTGAAAAGAGTTAAACTAAATTTTTAACTGGAAAAACATAGATACGAACATTAAAGTTAAAAAAACTTATAAAAATAATATAATTTTTGTTAAATGAAATTATGAAAAAAAAGTGTCTCAAATACTTACAAAATAAAAAATGTTGAAATACAATTATTTTAGCTAATCACAAACTTAATAAAAGTTAACTCATTCATAATACTTTGTTTTTCAAAGCACAGACACACATGAAATAAGTTCCTTGAATACTGTAAGAATTTGGTATATGATCCCTCAAATCATAGTCGAACTCATATGTTCTTGATGCAGGAAAGTCAAGTCATGCATTTTTAAAGTTTCATAACTTGGTCAATTTTACTGTTATGTGAACAGTACTTTTTTTTGTTTTACTTGTAAGTGTAATAGGAAAAATTTACTAAATATAACTTGTAGGAACGGGGGACCATATAAAAATTTATATTTTGTAACTTTTTAAGAAATGATTTTTTTTTAACCCAAATCACTTTTAAAATATTTCTTTACTTCATTAAAACATTTTTGTAATTGGAACTATATATCTATGACTAACGGTTTCAGAATTACAGCCATCAGCCACTGTTGAGAGCAGATACAAAGTATAAGGAAATCTGTAGCCGATAGATCACAAATTTCGAAGAATGTTGATCAGCCTTTATTATATCCTAAAAGAAGAACTGTGCAAGGGAAAAAAGGAGATGTAGGGACAAAATTTATCTTTTTATTTTTTATATCAATTCTATGTCTATTTTAATTTGTAATTTTTGTTAATATTACTGATCTCATGTTTTTTAAGAAGAAAAATAAATTTATTTTGGAAAAAATTCAAGAAATCACATACATCACTGGTCATCACAATCTTCTTACCAAATATTTTTTCATTAATAAAGCTTTTATGGTTATGTCTGGCTAAACCTAAAAAAAAACTTACTTATTTTATGATTTTGATGTGAATTAGCAGTGCACACCTTTATGAGACAAGTTTCATTGGAAAAATAAATAAATATTTTTATAATGAATATTTAATTGTACATTATTGATTATTAACTTGACCTTTAATTTTAGTATATTTTAATCAACTAAATTTTTATTATTTTAGTTTAATACTTATTTTAATATTTTATTATACTGTAAGCATTCATTATAATTTCAATTTCATTGTTAAATACATTCAAATGACTATTTTAAAAATGTAAACAAAAAAAAGATCAGAAATTGGCAAATTCTAAAATCTGCACAACCTCTGGTCCTTAGCTGTGCGGATTTGAGAAAGTTTACTGTATTTAAAACTTGACAACAAATCAAAATGATGAGTTCTCACATACACCTGATAAGAAAACATTATTTAATCACAAATTATATTATAACACAACTGTCAACATTTCTTTTTATGGAAAATCTGCAATAAAAATGTGTAACTAACTTTCCCTATAACAAAAACATAAAAATTTGAACACTGAATTTAACTTTATTACTTTTTTTCATTTTTCAAATCAAGTAACTCCACCAGCTACATAAAAATTGTAACATTACTGATGATTATTTTTGGTTATTCTTTGTTATCAATTATATATACTATTAGATGAAAGTTATATCTGTATTTATACATTCTACAATATATTTTTGAATTTATATTATTAAGGGAATTTTAAAAAACAATGTACATTATTTCATTACATTTCTCAACTTTTTTTTTCATAGAAATAATGGATTTGTATGCTGAACGGCTCATATATTATAAGCAAAAGCAAGGGATAAGCTAAACTTTAAATTTATATTCAGAAAAACAAAGGGAAAACAGCTTTAAAAATCATTTTTTATTTCAAAAATATATTCTCAATGCAAAAAAAAAAAGAAAGTTCAAATGCTTTTTTCATACAGTATTTAGAGACTTACGTCGAGGATCAGTTTCAGTTACTGAATCAAGAAAATCTTGAGGTGTCATGTAAAGTTGCCCATCATATTCAACAGATGCAAATTTTATGAACCTACGCTCTCTTTGTGTAAGTTGTGACATTTGTATATCTTCTTCTTTATTCTAATAAAGAAAAAAAGAATTAGATGTACAGCATCTACACAAGAAATATGTATATATTATTCTTTCTCATGAAAATGGAGTAGAAATTGAGTTCAATTAGGGCAAAGAGGAATAGCAGTAGTATTTTGATTTATGAAAAGTTCTTCATAAATAAATAAGGTTTAAGTTGTCATAAGTAATCATCAGTTTATGTAAAAATATATACATAGATGGAAAAACAAATTTTCATCAATTTTGTGAAT
This sequence comes from Maratus speculifer, assembly GCA_964019185.1. NCBI lineage: Eukaryota > Metazoa > Arthropoda > Arachnida > Araneae > Salticidae > Maratus > Maratus speculifer. The sequence continues at coordinate 102,864,592 of OZ025293.1, forward strand.
TAGCAATCAATGAAATATAAACCACAGAAAATTAAAACAGTTAAATGGGATAGGAAAATATCAGTTGTTTATGATACCAAAATAACAGAACTAAGCCATTATTTTTTGTTTTACTAGAGTGTAACAGCCTATATATATCTTTGACTTTCACATGTGCATATTTTTATATTGAACTATTTTTGGAATAGCAATTACTAATAAACAATTAAATCATTAAAATTCATAAATAAAAACATACTGGTCATCATTACAATCAGCATGATAAACAGAGTTTATACTCAATTTTGGAAATAAAAATATAGGATTTTTTCAGAAGAAAAAATATATATTCATTTTGGGAGAATACTTTAGAAATAACAATATACTTAAAAAAAAAAAATACAATAGGTTAAAATAGCCAAACAACAAAAGAAAGGAAAATTTCTGAACCTTTACCTATACACATACCTATGATAAAGTTCCGCTTTTCTAGGGGAAATCAGTGGGAAGAAGTAGAATTAAGGGGGGGGGGGAGGGTGATTCAGATGATTGACATTTATCTTCACTGTAAACAAATTGAGTGTAAAAGTTTAAAAAATGAAAGTTTTAAAGATTTTAAACTGTGTTCTGGGGAGAATAGAAGGGAATGTGAAATTTCATATAGTGGGGGAAAAGATAATTAAAATGTTTGATTACTTATTTAATATTACTAGAAAGCAACAAATAGTGCAAGTTACACACACAATATATATATATCACCTATCTGTTAATTTATGACCTTGTACCCTAATGGACACATGTTTACATTGGCTGATGACAGGCTATTAAAATTTTAGCCCCCTGTGTGTTCTTTTGTTTTACAGTGATTCATACATAGTTTAACTGTTTATTTTAAATATATGCATTGTTATACATATAGAATTAGGAACATTTTCCCATTTTTTTTTTAGTTTCACCAACTTAGCTTGAAATAAAAACATACAAGATCTTATATTTAAATCAGTATGTAATAGATTGTAATTCTTTTTGTATAAAATTAGCTCTAAATTAATAGTTTCAGAAAATGTGATGCCACAACAGAAAAGGCTATCACTCATGTACGACAACCAGTGACATAGGGGGATGGATAGTCCAAGAGCTGACAACACAAAAACCTAAGGTATCAAGTAAAAGAAAAAAAAAAAACTTTTATTTTATGGAATAGCAGTAATAGAAGAATCTAATGATTCATGTCTGCTGGAAGCAAAGGAGTGCATAAGCCAAAAATTAATACCACTAGTATTTTACTTGTAGGCTTAACATTGTGTTTGCAGTACAATCATTTCATACCTTTGAATATACGGCAAACGCAGTGTTAAGCCTATGAGTAAACCACTAGTGGTATTAATTTTTAGCTTGTGCACCACTTCGCTCCCAACAGACATAGATCATGATATTCCCCTGTTGCTAGTCTTCTATAAAATAAAGGTTTTTTTTCTTGTGCTTGATACCTTAGGTTCTTGTGCTGTCAGCTCTTGGACTAAGAGAGAAATTTGTGTGATGTAATTAATAAACAACGCCTTAAGAAATTGGATAAACTAAAAATTGTGAGAAAATGAATGATTTAAACATGTTACATTTAGTATAGAATTATATTTAAGAATAGAGGAATAGAATATATAATATTGATTAAGAATTGCAAATTATGCAACACAAGCATGCACTTAAGCTTTGTATTCCTTTTGAAAGCATAGATTTTAAATTAAAATGACAAAACACAACAGGTGCATTCCAAGGGCAGATCCAGCTTCTTATTTAGAGAGGGGGGGGGGGGGGAATCACTTTTTTAAAAATTATTATTATTTGTAGGGAAGAGATCCTATCTCTTTATCAGAAATTTTTATATTGAAAACTATTACCAAATCCAAATTGATTACTTTTCTGATAATTAAAATAATAGACTTTCCAGATAGTAAAAATCACCATAAAATAAAAAATATATAGCAGGACACGTTTCAAGCTAAACAATACAGCTCGCCATCAGCTGAGACACATTTCCATAAGGGCACGAGGTCAAAAAAGAACTGAAAGAAAGCGGGAAGAGATTACAAAACGTGCGACAGGTGGCATTAGTTGAAAGAGCAAATGCATAAGGCAAAAGTGATTCCAAAATAAAAGAAGAGAAAAAGGTAGAAAAAAATAAACAGGAAAAAATAAATGGAAAATAATAATAATAATAAATGAAATAAATAAATAATAAAGAAAATTTAAAAGAAAAATAAAATAAAGAAAAAATTAATAATGATATACAAATAATAATTAATAAATAAATAAAATAAAAACAAAAAAATATTTGACCTTGTGCCTTTACGGATACGTGTTTCCATCAACTGATGACAAACTGTATTGTTTTAGCTGGAAATGCATCCTGCTTTATATTTTTTGTTTCAAGGTGAATTTTTACAACATCCATTATTTTAATTATCAATTATCGCCAGGGTATTTGGTGTTTTTCTGCTACTTTCTCAAAGTTGTAAATACAAAAACAGTAGATTCCCTCAAATCCTCAACTCCCTAAATCCACAAGTCTCTAAAATCTGCACATAATTTATGGAGGTAAACAATGAAACATTCAATTCAGATATAGGGACAAATTTTGACCTTTTTCAGTTTTATATCAATTCCACATATATTTTAATTTGTAAGTTTTGTTAATATTACTGAATTCATGTTTCTTCATGAAGGAAGAATAAAAATTTGTCTGAAGAAATTCAAAATATTGCTAATATCACTGGTAATCGCAATCTTCTTATCAAATATATTTATATATTATTCATTTTTGGTTGTTAAGTCTGATTAAACCTGAAATAAAACTTTATTATTTTGATGTGAATTAATAATGTATTTTTATGAGGCAAATTTCATTAAATAATTTAAGAAAAAATACATTTCATCTTTATAATGAATGTTTAATAAGACATTATTGATTATTAACTCTACCTTTGCTTTTAACATTTTAATCATTTCAAAAAATATCTTAATTTTCATTATTTTAGTTTATTACTTATTTTAATATTATATTATTTTGTAAGCATTCATTATAGTTTCAATTGCGTTCAAATTACTGTTTAAAAAAGTAAGCAAAGCAATGACCAGAAATCTGCAAAATTCTAAAATCTGCACAATCTCTGATCCCAAGTTGTACTGATTTGAGGAAGTCTACTGTATTCCTAAAATATAAAATTTAGCAATTTTGTTCAGATACCTAAAAATTAAAGAATTTCCCATTCTAGTATAAAGGCAAAGATACATTCAGAAAATGATTTCAATTCAATGATTTCAATCAAATTAGCATTTTTAGACAACTTTTAGGACTTTCTAGCTAGAGAAATGTGGTCACAAGGAAGTAATTGCCTGTAACGTCAGGAAATTCAGTTTAAAAAATCAAATTTTACAGATTTTTTTTTTTTTAAGTAAAATTCTTTGTTTTCATCGAAAAATATAAAACTTTGTAATCACAACAGTGTCATATTGACCCACTAGACAATGAGGTATATACTTTCTCAATAAGTGCACTTGCAAATGTCTTGGATTTGAGATTAAAAATAATTTGACAAATATATGAAAAATTGTCAAATTTGGATTTGATTAGAGCTTTAAAAAGAAAGATTCGGAGAAAATGAGTGGCGGAAAATTTAAAGAATTTAATGTAATATTTCACTTTTAAAATGTTCTTTAGAGTGTTTTTTGTGTGTGTGTGTGTGTTCAGAGGGGAATCATGACTTTCCCATTGGATCTGCCATTGAATACATTGAACTCCCCTCCCCCCCCCACCCCCTAGCACCCTAAAAAAAGAATCTAAATAAAAGCAATTATAATAACATAATTTAAGAAATTACAGAGAAAGATGCAGAAAAAAAATTCTAGAAGCATTATGAAACAAGAAAAAGTTTATAAGTTGATAAAAAAAAAAAAAAGTGAATAAGTTGTAATATCAAACATGATACTTGATTATCAGTATCTGGCATTCACATAAAAAAGGAAAGTCAAAATTTTATAAGAAAGAAGTGTAAATAACATAAATAAAAATCAAAACAAAAAATGCAATTATGGAATAGAAATATAGCATTAAATAAGATATTGATAAATTCAAAATATTTTCCTTATTTGCTCATAAAATAACTGTGCGTATTATCTAATAGAACATGCGATAATTAAAAGCTAAACTATGCTAATTCATGCAACTATATTTTCAATACCTCTTCAATACTTTTTCCATTTTCAACACTTCTTCCCTACATAATAAAACATATGGAAATTAAAAAACATACTCATTTACTAGCATTTTACTAAAAATTATCTCTCAAGAGTTTCCAGAATGAAATGGATTCTTATCTCCATAACTGAGTTGTCAATACAGCAGTGTTCATCAAGAAAATTTGGGAACTTTGTACCTTTTTCAAATTTTTGTTTTTCTTTGTGCTCTTTAATAATGCAACTAAGACAAATGATCTTTAATTTTCATAAAAAAGTTGCTTGGTCTTTATATTACAAATACCTTTTCTGCACTTCCTTTTTAAATACATTGAACTGGAGTATTTCAATTATATTACATACAGAGCTGCAGAACTTATATGATTCTCAAGTTATGTCTGAAAATAAACTTGTTTCAAAATAAACAGAAATGTGCAAACAGAAAACAAAAACACACACACAATAGCTTGCATCTTGAGAATATATACACTTTGTAGCACATTTAAATTAAGATAGTTAAAAAACATACAAAAGAAATAGTATTATTTAAAACACAAACAAAATTCTTCATGACAGTAACAAAATGCAAAATAATTTATTTTACTTTATAACAAAAATGTAATGCTACATAAAATTCTTGAAATCCTACTCATTACTGTACATTAAGAAACTACTTCACTAACCCTCATAAGCAGCTAATGTTATTCAAATGGGATACATTTAAAAGTCAGATTTTTCTTAAATTTGATAATTTTTTTAAATTCCAAAACCTGTATGTTTACAAAAGGCAAGTCATTTTACTTACCGTAAAATACCATTAATCCGCCCTTCCCGATCAAACGCCCCCTCTCCACTTTATAAAAAATTTGAAATTTCCAATCCCCCCCCCCCCCCCAAAAAAAAAAAACGCTGAAAAAACAGAAATTACATAAAAAAATCATGAAAAAAAAAAGGAAATTTTATCTAATGATTGCTTTAAAAACGCTAATTTCACCAAAGAATTGCGAAAAATAACTGCAAATTTCTTCAAAGGATCGCGAAAAAATCATGAATTTTGCCAAAGGATCGCCAAAAAACATACATTTTGTCGAAAGATTGCAGTAAAAACACGAATTATGTCAGATCTTAAAAAATGCAATCAAAGGATCATTTAAAAAATGCGAATTATGTCAAAAAATGCAAATTATGTCAAAAGATCACAGAACAATCATGAATTTCTCAAAGAATCCCCAAAAAGAATGCACATTTTGTCAAAAATTGTAAGAGAAGATGCAAATATGTTGTATCTATAAATATAGTCAAAAAATCATGAAAAAAATGTACATTCTGTCAAAAAAAAAATCTCAGAAAAAAACACGAAATTTGTAAAAAAAAGCCAAAAAAGCGTGATTTCCATTAAAAAAATCTCGAAAAAATGCACATTTCGTCAAACAATCATGAAAGAAACGCACATCTCCACAAAGAATTGTGTAAAAAATGCAAATTTTGTCAAGTATTGCGAAAAAAAACCCCTACAAATTCGTCAAATATCGCTGAAAAATCCCGCAGTTACCTCGCAAAAAATGCAGATTTTGTGAAAAGTTAGCTGAAAAATATCGTGTAAGCACCCCCTCTGATTATTTTATGATTTTTTGTCGCGTTTGGGGGGGGGCAGATTAAGGGTATTTTATGGTAATTCTTTTCATTTTAATGCAATTAAAATGTGTCATTTTAGGATCATTAAAGATTCATGTTTAATGTCTTATTGAACATATAAAATTTGGTAAAAGCTCCAACCTAGATTAATAATCATTTAGCTTTCCAAAAATGTTTTTTCAATTTGCTTTTTAAGGAATTTAAATGTGTACTACTTTTTTTTTTTAAAGGTTGGCTCTTCTTTAAAACAGTTGAACAAATTACACATTTTAAATTTCTTAGTTTGATACAATTTCTTCCCTAATCTTTTTTCTTAAAGTAAATTGCAAGAAGAAATTGCAGTTAAATGGCTATTTCAATATTTTTCTTGGACAATTTAGTGCTTAAAATGTTCTTTTTCATATAAAACAAATCTAGGGTTTGTAAAATTTCTTCAGAGTTAGTTTTTTAAGAGTCATTTTCCACCCCCCCCCCCTCCCTACTAGTTCACTAAAATCCTGTAGGAAGAAAAAATAAAATATAAGGTAGAAACCTTATATTTTATTTTTTCTGTCTACAGGATTTATTTTTTCTAACTGAATTTATTTTTTTCTGTAGGTGTGAAAACATTTTCATAATTTTCATGCACACCAAAATTGTTCAACACTGAAATAAACCTATGAGAAATCAAATTTTATTACATTAAACCTCATCATAAAATAAATAATATAATTTAAAAAAAATTACTTCAGTTTAGTAAAATCTTGGACATAACTAAATTTTTATAACGCACACCTGAGATCCTATCATGATACACTGGTTGAAAAATCCCTGATTTAGAGAGAGCACAACTCTGCTTTTTCTAACCGCTATTCCTCAAATAGCAGAGCAAACCTGACATTGTAAATATTACAACATCCCCACATGACATGGATCACTTGACACAAATTTTCATCTCTTATAATCATAGTTGGTAACTTTTATGCATTTTAGTTATTATTACATTAAAATATGTACTGTGCGTTACAAAAGTTTAAGCGCAATAGATATTTTAAAATGAAACTTTAAATATTCACTTTATTTCAATATCTGTCTTGTATATGTTAATAACATCTATTTTAACATCATATTCATTGAAATTAACTTTTAAATTTCATCTCAAACCATGGAGTTTAAGAATAGAACAAAAATAACCGTGTCAAAAGTTTAAGCACAAAATTGTTTTTATGCAAATTTCACAATCTGACGTAAGCGGTTGTGCATGCACACAATTTCTGGGTGTATACGAAGCAGTCAGTTGTTATTTTTGAGTTAGTACAAAATGCCTAAGTTGAAAGAATTTTCAGAGGAAGAGGTGATAAAAATCTGGAGTATGAGAGCAAAATATAAGTCTGTTTCTGAAATTGGAAATGCATTAAAAAGATCAAAACAAGGTATTCATTAAATTTTGGCTTGTGGTATGATTTCAAACGGAAATTTAGTTCAGGAAGACTGCGAGTTACTATAGTTGGGGAACGTTGACGTTGAGAGTACAGTTTATACTGTGAATGTTATACTTCCGCGACAAGAAAAAGTGTGTTGACTATTTCAATAAAATCCCCCTCAGTATCTGTTTTTTCTTCAAAGTTTTAATGCAAAAACGATTTATTCACCAAATAGAACTTATTTAAGTTAAAATTTTTCAATATTATGATATGTACATATAAAATTTACATAAAAATGTATTTATTCGCTTTGGCGAGATTTTGGCGCTAATAAACATGTGTTGTACAAAAATTGCAAACCTTTTACAGATAACGGCTCCCTGCATTTTCCGAATTTCCAGTCAGTTAAGAGATAATTACTTAAAGATCACGGTACTTAATCTGCAATACATATTTTTTATTTTTGAAACTTTTTAAAATACAGAAAAAAATTTTGTGGATTTGAATTTATCGGAAAATTTTACTCGAAATGCATACCAAATATGACAATAAAATATTAAAGTAAAATTAAATAAATGAAAAGGTTTTTATTTAAGTGCTGAGGTTAAGGATCGACTGAAACAGGTTTTTAAGGTCGAAAATGATGCAGACTTTCGGTTATCTTTCTATTTTCGGCTGAAAACGAATGTAAAGAAAAAAAAAATAATAATAATAAAAAATAAATAAAATAAAATAAAATAAAGTAAGCCATACATGAATGTACATAATTATTTATTAATTATGCATATTTAATAAATATGTATAATTAATTAATAATTATTTAATTATTATAATTAATTATACATATTTTTAAATATACATAATTATTATTAATTAAATGTATTTATTAAATATGCGTAATTATTTATTAACAGTACATATTTATTAATTAATTATACATATTTATTAATTATACACAATTATTAATTAAGGGAGACCTGTACTCCATTTTCGGCCAAAAATCATCAAAAGTTCAAATTTTTTTTTCCTCAGAAAACGATAAAATACATATTTGCGAATGACCATGAAAAATTTCAAAACTCGGGGACACTTGGAACAGGTAGAAAATGAGCTTTTTAAATTGTACTCACCATAGAGTTTAAAGGACTAGCGGCCATTTAAAACGTGTTTTCCTGAAAATGACTTTTTTCATATTTTGCCTAAGTTCAAAGTACTAAGACTCAGTGGTAAAATGATTTAGAAACAATGAATAATTTGCAACAAAAGTAAGGAGAGATATTTTTTTTAACTATTTCTGAAAATTTTACATAAATTGGTAAACATGAAAATTATAACGAATTTAAGAAAATTTACCATGCGTTTTTTTTTTTTTTTTTTTTTTTTTTTTTTAGCCGATTAAAATAGAAAATTAAAAATATAGTATATAGAAAAGAACTAAGGAGAGATAACACTATTTAAGAAATTTTAGTAATACCAAAATATTGAAAATTGAATGAGGAGTAGTAATTTTAAAAAGTGTATTTTTCGACAAAAAAAAAAAAAATCATAAAAATTTCCATAAAAAATATACTTTTTGATAAAAAGTGAATTTTTTTGCTAATTATTCCTTACAAGAAGATTCTTAAATAGTACACCAAAATTCATTACTTTAAAATCAATAATAAAAATTTTGGATTTTTACTTACGGGTTTCCCTTAATTATGTGTGTGACTCAAGTGTACTTGCTGTATCTTAAACCCAACACTTTTTATTTTCATAAAATAGAATATAATTGAACCACGACACAGAAATATTTTCTATTACGTCAATTTATTTATTAATTATTATTATTATTTTTATAAAATATTTATTTAATTAGTGTTAGGCATACACAGCTCGATTTATCTTTTATAACAATTTTTGTAAATGATTGTTTGTTGTGCTATCTCAAAGAGTATTCGAACCACTTTTGCAGTTTCAAAATAAAAATTTACTATTACTGTTTGTTAAGTTTTCAGCTTTTAATGAGTACATAAAAATAATCTATGAATTGCTTGCTTTATAATTCGCATTCACATCTTGAATCAATGATGACTGTAGATAGTAAATTGGATCAATTGTAAACAATGAAGTTCATAGCAATAAATAATCTCATTTGAGCCTCATTTTTGTTCTTAAGTCTTTACTTTCCCTAGATTTCGTGCTACCGAAATGCATTCAATGAATTGTTATTTATGTTTATAGGCAATATGAGAAATAAAAAACATTACATAATTATGCTAATATAGTATAGACGTGAATATAAGATTGAATAACAAAAAAAAAGAAATATTGATTATAAAAATAAGCTATGAGATTGAATAACAAAAAGAAAAGAAAAGAAAGAAAAAAATATTGATTATAAAAATAAGCTATGAGATTGAATAACAAAAAGAAAAGAAAGAAAAAAATATTGATTATAAAAATAAGCTTAAAAGTTTATTTTACATATTTTTATAGTGTGTACAGTCTATATAACTTGTTTCCTTTAGATTTGTTTTCCTTTTTACATTCAATATTTTTAAATGTATCTAAAACGGAATTTTAGAAGGGGTGGCCTTCCCTAACGAAAAAGAAATTCTTGTCTTTTCTTTCTTTCTTTTTATTTATTTTCTCTTTTATTTATTTATCTTTTTAATTGCGGTAAAACCTTGTGTCTTCCCCCCCCCCCCCCTCCCTGGATTACATGCTGATGGCACCAATTCAATGAATTGCTATTTATGGTTATGTTCAATAATAATAATAAAGCATAGTTATGTTAATCTTTTAGCATGAATATGGGATTGAATTAGAAATAAGGAAAAAATATTGATAGATGAAAATAAGCTTAAAAGTTTATTTTGCATATTTTTATAATGTATACATGCAATAACTTTATAATGCTTTAAATATGTAGATTTTTTATATAAAATACAAATTTGAATTCATGTGGTTATTCTGCTCAAACATGAATCTCTCTAACGACAAAAACGAGTCCTTTTTAACAAAAACTTAGACATATGCAGGGTAATGAGGGTCGGGTGGGGTCGAAATAATTTTTAAAAAAAGACTTGTTGAAAACATTACTGTTTAATACTATTTGTTGATTAACTTTTTTTATTTTCTCTTAAAATCCTGATAGAAATTTATTTCTGAATATTGAATATTATTTAATTGTTAATTTTTTAAGTCATTTTTTATTTAATTTTTTTTTTTTTAATTGTCTTGCACAGGAATTCTGATTTTAATTTTTGTTTTTTAGTTTAATTTATTTCATGTTTTTAATTTCTCTTATATATATAAATTCCGCGAACAAGGCTTCGGACCACAGTCACATGCGTTGAAAAATCTTGTACCTCCATGTGTTCCATACTGCCAGCGCCCATGCAATGCTCTTGTATTTTTATCTATGGGAAATATTTAATTAAAAAAAATACACAATTCTACTATTTTTTTCATTAATTGTTTTTATAGTCGAAGGTAGATACTTTGAACCCCTTCCCTCCCAGAGTGAGTGTATATATGTGTGTGTGTGCAAATGAGAAGACAAATTTTTCTAATTTTAAGAAAGTTTAGACATGAGTTTCTTTTTTTTTTGTCCGAATAACCAAAAACCTGTACTGCAACATTATTGCTGTATGTTGCACACATGTGTTAAACATCTGACGTATACCATACGTGTTATATCACCTGGTTTCTAATTTTAAACCTACTTTCCAGAGCTATATATTGGCTTAACTTCTTAACCATGTGAAAACTGGATATCAGAGTAAATTTTACCTGTTACTTATTATTATTTTGCAAGCGATTTTTTTCTTGCATTTTGCTTTAAACACATCTTTGTTTCAAACATAAAATGGAAATCTCTCCATCATCTTCTTCGAGGAACTATAGCCCGGTTTATTCGTCACATCGGAAAGGTAAACCTCTGAGCAGTATGGCAAAAGAAATAATAATGAACGTATATTGCAAATTACGTGCTCTACATGGTGAAAAATCAGAAAATGAAATTATTGGAATGACATCTGATTTAACTGGTGTTTCTGTAGCAACCATTTATTGGATGAAAGCAGAATTGCGAATTTCTGGTAAATTTTCATCACCTGCGAAGAAAAGGAAAAAAAGTGGAACTCAAACTCGCATGGAAAAATATGATGATTTTACTTTAAATGCCATCGGAGGAAAAGCTCATGCATTTTTTAAGAGGAATGAAATTCCAACTGCACAAAACATTTTGGATACAATTACTCCCGATGATGAAATTCCAAATTTTACTGTTCGAACTTTGAGAAACATTCTAAAGGATCTTGGATTTGTTTATGCAAAGAGAGACAGGCGCTCACTTTTAATTGAAAGGGAGGATATTCTGCAGTGGAGGAGGCAATACTTAAGAAACATTAGAAAATATCATGAGGAGGGCAGAAAAATTTATTATTCCGATGAAACCTGGATTAAAGTATGGCAAGACACCACTGTAAAATCATTGCAACAAGCTTTTTTAAGTGGCCTATTGACGGGACTAAAAGCACCTTCTGGTAAAGGTTCCAGATTAATCATAATTCATGCAGGAAGTGATGATGGCTTCATTCAAAATGCTTGCAAAATATTTCAAGCAAAAAAGTACTGGTGATTATCATGGAGAAATGAATGGAGAATCATATGAGACTTGGTTCAGAACAAAACTTCTCCCTAATATTCATCCGAACAGTGTAAAAGTAATTGATAATGCCCTATATCACAGTGTTTTTAATGAGTACATCCCTAAGACATCTTCCAAAAAAGCCGACATTCAAGAATGGTTGTCAAATAAAAAGATGCCATGGGACAAGGATATGCTATAGCATGAATTGTTAAATATTGTGTCATCAATTAAAAAGCATTACGAAGCGTACAAAATCGATAAAATTGCCGAACAGCATGGACATAAAATTTTAAGATTACCTCCATATCATTGTGAGTTGAACCTGATTGAGCTTGTATGGTCTCAGGTGAAAGCATACGTGGCTTTAAGAAATCGCTCTTTTAAAATTTATGAAGTAGAAAAATTTACGCAAGAAGCAGTTTCACATGTTACACAACACAACTGGCAAAATTACATACAGCATGTAATAAAAGAAAAATGTGGGAAATGGATAACCTCAGTGAAAATACTGTAGGAAGCCTTTGCATTGAAATCAATAGTGATAGCGATTCTAGCGAGGACGGAAACACTTACAATTAAGGGTATGTGAATCGATTTAATATTTTATACGTACATATTTATTTAATAAATTTGTTGCATGTTCTTTCACTCTTGTAATTTTAAATCAGTTTAGATTAGTTTTCCTTTTTATATTCAATATTTTTAAACACATCTTAGATGGGGTTTCAGAAGGGGTTGCCCTCCCTAACAAGAATGAAATTACTGTCAATTGTCTTTTCTTTTTTGTTTCGATTTTTCTTGTTCTCTATTTTTTCTTTCCTTTTTTTAAATGCCTGTTTGAAATTTATTTTTTAAAATTTGGTTTTTTTCCTGTTAAATTTTAAAATTGCTGTCCAAATATTTTAATGTCCAAAAAAAGAATACTTCTGCTGCCATGTTGACAGAAAGTGTAATAAAAACTTTAAAAAAACTAATTCTTTCAAAACAAATTGTGATAAATATTTCAAATTTCATTAAAAAATGCATTTTTTTTTCTCTAGGCAATAGTGTAAAAATTTAAAATGTAAGATTTTTAGAAGTTTAAAATTTGCAGTTCTGAAAATAGTAAGACTGAAATTTCATCTAAAATTTGTTTGTGATGGGCAAAGGAATATGAATGTTTAATCAATGTTGTACGTAATATGAGGCGTTCAGAAAACAGTCTGCTAAACTCCATCCAATAAAAATGTACATTTTAAAACAGTGAAAATAATGATGTTTATTATTATTATTATTTTAAATATAGAATTTATTTTTTTAAATTTTAGTCTTTGAAAATATCCTTTTCCAAATAGTTGTCGTAATTTATTAAATTACATAAAAAAAATATTTTACATATTTTATAGTACAGTAGACTCCCTCAAATCCACACAGCTTGGGACCAGAGGTTGTGCGGATTTTAGAATTTTGCGGATTTCTGATCATTGCCTTGTTTACATTTTTTAAACATTAATTTGAGGGCAATTAATACTGTAATCGGAACTATAATGAATGCTTACAATATAATAAAATATTAAATTAAGTAATAAAGTAAAATAATAAAAATTTAGATATTTTTTAAATGATTAAAGTACTAATAGCAAAGGTCAAGTTAATAATCAATAGTGTATGATTAAATATTCATTATAAAGATTAGATGTATTTTTTCAAAATTATTCAACAAAATTTGCCTCATAAAAGTACATTACTAATTCACATCAAAATCATAAAATAAGGATTTTTTTCCAAGTTTAGCCAGGCTTAATAATCAAAAAATTTTGATTAATGCATAAATATACTTGGTAATAAGATTGTGATTACTAGCAATATCTCAAATTTTTTCCAAAAAAATATTCTTCCTTCATGAAAAAAACATGAATAGAGTATTGTAAAGAAAATTTCAAATTAAAAAATATATGGAATTCATACAACACTAAAAAAATAAAATTTTGTCCCAATATCCAAACTGAAAGTTTCATTGTTTACATCCATAAAATATGTGCGGATTTTAGAGAGTTGCAGATTTCTGGTTTGCAGATTTGAGGGAGTCTACTGTATTTACATTCTGTAATTTGTTTCCCTTTAGCTTTGTTTTCCTCTTTACATTCAATATTTTTAAATATATCTTAAAAGCAATTTTAGTAGAGTTGGCCTTCCCTCACGAAAATGATAGGACTGTTTACCTGTCTTTTCTTTTTTTCCTTTTCTCTATCTTTCCTTTCATTTTTATTTTTTTTTAAATGCCAATCAGAAATTTATTTTTGAACATTTAATTTTTCTGTATGTTTTTTTTAATTGCTTTTTACATTGGTATGTTTTTAAAAATGTCTTGCGCGGATGTTTTGATCAAATAAAATTATTTGTTTAGTGTATGTCATCTTTATAGCTTCCATTTTAAAATATGCTGTGATGGCTGTGGACCACAGGCATATCCTTTCTAAAGGCTTTACTTTCCCTGGATTTCTTGTTACAAGAATACATTCAACAAATTGCTGTTTATAATTATAGGCAATATTGGGGGGGGGGACTACATAATTATGCTAATATAGTACGGAAGTTTTAACGTGAATATGGGATTGAATAACAAATAAAGAAAAAATATTAATTGTAAAAATAATATGAAAAGTTTATTTTACATATTTTTATTGTGTGTACATTCTATAATTTGTTTCCCTTTTATATTCAATATTTTTAAATGTATCTTAAACGGAATTTTAGGAGGGGTGGCCTTCCCTAACGAAAAAGAAATTGCTGTCTTTTCTTTCTTTCTTTTTATTTTTTATTTATTTATTTATCTTTTTAAGGCCAGTAGAAAAATTCAAATTTGAATATTTTTTTTCTTTTCTTTTTCTACATTAAATTTTGAAGTTGCTTTTTTTTATTGGCATGTTATAAAAAATTTCCTGCGTGTAATATAAAATAAATAGCTTATCTTATGCCCTCTTTATAGTCAACTTTTTGTTAAAAAAAATAAAATAAATAAAAATAAATAAATAAAGTGATCAAGGCTGCAAACCACAATCATAAATCATATCCCATTCGTTCTAAAATCTTTTTTGTTTTAATAGTATGTTTTCTTATCTAATTTAAAATATGAAAAGACTTCATGTAAAATACAAATGTGAATTCGTGTGGTTCTTCAAAATTGCACACTGAACAATGTTAGGTACCTGGTACAAATTACACACATATCACTTTAAATCTTATTATTAAAAACACATTTATCAAAGAAAAAATTACGATTCCATTACAAAAAAAAAAAAAAAAAAATTATAGGTGATATTAAATTGTAACAATATGTTTGTTTTTAACTTTCAAAGATGAAAAATTCTTGGAGTATATGTATGTTATTCTAATTTAAATAATGTACTTTGATAATAAATTGTCAATAATCGATTATATTTAATCCTTCAAAAAACAACAGGGGAAAAAAATCTTTGAAATAAGCTTTTTGCAAACACAATTCAAAATTCATATTATGTTGTTGAAAAGAATGCTGTAATGCCAGATATTGAAACCATGTTAAACCAACAGAGTAAAAAGTCTCTATTAGGCTTGTATGCACTTGCTTTTTTCTCGTTCCCTGACTATAGTTTGTATAAAGATAGCCGCATCAAAAATTTGGCTTCAACTGGTAATTACTCCCTTTCGCAAATAAAACATGCAGTTAGAATTAGGGATGGGACGAATATTCGGCCACTATTCGGCCCTTTGGCCGAATATTGAAGGCTTGTTGACCGAATACCTGTAGCCGAATATTTAGAGATATCTTGCCGAATATTGCTAAAATCTCGCCGAATAGTGAAAGATATCTTGCCAAATAAATTTAGGATTTAAAGAATTTCATTTCTTACAATTTTTTTTTTCTCTAATCCAAATTTTCTACTTCATTCATGAAGTCCTTCACAGGAGCGTAGCTGGAAATTTTTATTGGGGGGTGGGGGGACCCAAAATTTGGTGCCTTTTAATGCTTTGCCACCCTTGAATTATTTGCACATTTTTTAGGAGAGGGGAGGGGTAGTTATGCTACTTTTTACCTTTAGTTATTTATTCATGGCAATAGCATCTATTTAGGTGATATAAGTGATGCAGCCAGGTTAAATTTCCATTTTAAGCGTCCATACTCATGTGCTGATAAAAATCTCTCTCAGCTCTTGTTTTTTCAAGGTCTAAAAAGGCAATGTAGAATGTTTGAAGAAAATCCAAATCCTGCAGGGATGAGATTGACCAAAAAGCAAAAAAGCTGAAAACTGTGTGAACAACGTTTGAGAAATGACAGGAATTTCAATCGCAGCAAATATAATTGCTATTAATAAATACAAATTAGCTTTGCATAAATTAAAAAGGACTTATTAACATGAAATAGGCAGAAAGTATTTGATTACAATAATGAAAATTTATTTTACTAATATCAGGGGTGATTGTGACTCAGAATGAAAAATCCTGAAAATTAAGTGATACAAAGTAGAAAACCCTGAAAATTATCAAATGCAAAATATACCAATTTCAAAAGGTCCCTTTCAATCAAAAAGATTCGGAGCAGAAAAAACAGTTTTTTAAAAAAGCAAAAGATTTAAAAAGTGACAACAAAATTAGTTTTTAAAGCAGTAAAAAGATTTTGGAACAGAAAATTCCAATTCAGCAATAACCCTTTTTTTTTTTTTTTTTTTTTTTTCGCAATCTTTTGATTGAATTTGCCACTTTTTCGCGATTTTTTGACGAAATCGGTCGTTTTTTCGCGATATTTTTACGAAATTGGCCATTTTTTCGCACTTATTTCATTAAAGTTATTGTTTTTACGCTGTTTTTTTTTTTAATGAAATTTGAAGTTTTTTCATGAAATTTGACGTTTTTACACACTTATATGACAAAATTGATCGTTTTTTCGCGATAATTTAGACAAAATTGATCATTTTTCTGAGATTTTTGAGACGAAATTGATCGTTTTTCTTCAATTTTTTTTACTAATTTGATCGTTTTTTGACGAAATTCATCGTTTTTTCACAATTTTTTGAGGAAATTTAAATTTTTTTATTACGAAATTTGCGTTTTTACCCCGCGATTTTATAAAGAATTAGTTTTTTGCGCGATTCTTTAATTAAATTCGTGGGTATTCCGGCGATTTTTGGACAAAAATCACATTTAACATTTAAAGAATTTTTTTTCCACGATCCTTTATAAAATTTCCGCTTTTTCTTCGCAATCGTTTGACGAAATTGTATATTTCTTTCTGCGAACAATTGGCAAATTGATTTTTTTCGGCGACCATGTGTCGAAATTCATGATATTTTAAAATTCCAATTTTCCACTAAATATAATAATCTCATAAACCCGGAAATCCGAGGTATACATGGAACACAATCGCCCATGTTGAAGTATTCAGTTAATGTTATAGAAATCAGCCAATTGCTTCTCAAACTATGCTCTCAAAAATGACCAAACCGATCCGGAGTTCAGGATTAACGCGGTCCGAATTAGTGGGGTTCTACTGTATACTGAATATTCCAGTTTCTGTAAAATGGAATAACATGTTTTCCCTTTTATTATCTTAGTTTAAGTAAATACATATAAGTAAAAAATAATCTGTATCGTACTGCAATTATAACACAAAACTTTAAAGTAGTTATTTTTTTCTAATGTGCATTTTTTAAATCGGTCGCACGATTATTCTATTAATTATACAGTACATTAACAAATACTTTTTTTTTTCCTGTCACTTTTCAACATTAAAAGACAGTCGTTCAAAGTAAATTTAATTTTCTCTTTTGACAATGGCTACTTTAAAAGCAAAAATCAATTATTTCCAAATCCCTTTATACAATCACTAGAATAAAAACTTATTTAACCCCTTAAGCAACATGTTCAATTTAACAATAGTATGCTAAATACCGGATATCATTAAATTTTGTCAAAAGTAATTTATCACAATAGCAATTAATGACACAAAAAACTCAGATGCATAGAACATTTCAATCTCGATTTAAAATAAACACATGTACACATATATTTTTTAATTTCAGACAGAAGAGTTCATTTTGCACGTCGGTACATCGTGATGTTCATAGAGTTAATTAAAAATTGAAATAATAAAAAATTGTAAATCAAATTTAAGCTATAATGTCCACTGCAAGGCAGAAAAAAGACCCATCAGAAGAGTGACAATAACTTGAATTGTATATGTACAATTGATAAAACATAACAAAATTATATTTAGGAATTATAAAACAAAAATAGAGCCAAAAAAAAATTATTGCTCAGTTGAAAACATTTGATTTTTTTTTTTTTTTTTTTACCACTTGATCAGTAACCTTTGCAAGAATGGAATCAATGCCACTTGATCAGTAACAATGCAATTTTAATTATAATTTTAAATACAGTATTTTATACAATAAAATCTGTGAAAATGCAATATGTGGATACCAAAAACCAAAATAAATAAAAGAAAATCATGTAAAACTGAATATTTGTTTGGTTCCATTCAATTGCATCTTACTATGTTTGATTGCTTTTTCGAAAAACATTTGCAAGTAAGGGATCCAAACTGCTTATTTTCGCATTTAATTTTGAATTCATTTTTGCTCTCAAATGCATCAGACTGACAGAATCTCTTATTCAGAAACTATACAAGGTGCCGTAAAGCTCGATATTTTGATAAAAACAGAAAATAGTGTGAAAAATGCTGTCAAAGTGGGCATTGTGAACTGAATTTTCCAAAGCGGAAGAGCTGGAGACGAAAAAAAGGGCCATACTGAAGCAATGATTGTTTATCAATCAAATTCTAATAAATGGAGCAAAAAATAAGATCATACGGCACCTTGTACATCTCTTTGAAAATCACTCCAGCAAGTTTCATGTTTCTATTTTTAAAAATGAATCTGAAATTCTATCGGAAAATTTCGAGGTGTTGAAGGTGGAAAAGCATGTTTTCGAGTACAACCTTAAACATATATTTCTTTTAATTTTGGGGGAAGCTTCATTCCTGCCCAGTCCTGGGTTAAAACTAGGTCGATTATTAATAAAGTAACAGTCTCAGAAATCACCATTAATCAAAAAATAGCTATCTGCTTAGGAAATAAATAATAAAAATCATTAAAACTTAAATTTACCGGAAAACTGAGAATGCTATTCGATTTTTTTCCACTAATAATAGCAATGATAATCAATGAACTCACAATTGCGTCAGAAATATAAACATTGTACTTTAAGAACATGCTTAACTAAAGGTAAATATGCACATTTTTTACCTTCGACTGCATCATCATTTTTCATAAATTTGCATCATTTCTCCGCTTCATAACTTCTTTTTGTGTTTTGTTCTCTGCAGTAAGATTCAATTCTTTTGTTTTTTTATGTTTTATACCAGTCATCACTTACGACTAAATTTCTTCTTTCTGGACGACTACGAAAGACAGATTTTTATTTTTATTTTAAAAATTGAACAAAAAAAATCGCTATTTTGAAAAATCGCCTTATTAGTTTCAGTGCAATCTGACAACACTAGATAGTGGACAACAAAGATGTATGTATTGTATATTACTTAATGTAATATACAAAATATTTAAAGATTTGCAGAGCAGCTTTTACAGCAGAAACGCTCATGCTGGTTCCTGAACCACAATTACACAAAAAAGAAGTTCGAAATTTAATATAAGTTAAACTGCAAAAGAAAAATTAATGTGTGGTGATATAAAAGATAAATGAAAATTTAAAATCTAACAAAATATTTATTGAAGTCTTAAAACATAACAAAATAAAAAGATAAAAAAAAAATTTATCAATTAACTTTATAACAATAACAACATAATCTATCTGCGTCTTCATTACTTATCTGCGACTTCATGACATAAAAAAAAAACATTTGCAGAAAAACCAAAATGTCCAGAAGCTCATGGCATAACGCATCTTCTTTAAAAGAAATGATACTTCTATTGTGAAAACATTTGTTGATTCATTCAGTGCTCGCTATCCATGAAACCACCAACAAAGAAGTCAATCACCTTGCCGATTCTGAAAAACACATCTGGAGACCGATGACTCGTTTTTCTCTTCAATCGACTTGACACTAGGTACATTAAAGTAGTCGGGGAAAAACAACTTCAAAGTCCAAGACGAAAACGCAAGCCATCAATAACAAAATGTTTCGTTGAAAAACTACAATGCAAACTTAACAAAAAAAAAACTATTTAGCTACCTCATGATCAGTCGTAATCTATCACGTCACACACATGTTGTAAAACGGTGGCCAAGCCTACCGACACATCTTAAGGTGATAATCGAAACTGATTAACTCATCAATTCGTGATCTTTATATATGCTTATTAACACAGGTAATGGTTAACTACCCAAACAGCGATTCAAAATCCATTCACTTTCTGAATCTCATTAAGAGTAAGAATGACGTAAGAGTATCAGAATGATGCAACTTCTGATCGATGACGTCAAAGATCGGACACTTCGTTATCTCGTAACGGCCATGTGAATTATGATCAGATAATGAAAGGAAGTGAAACTAGATTCCAAATGACTTGTAAACAGTAGCGTGAATGAAATATGACAGCTGTAAAGTAATATATTCTAAAGAACTATTTAAGAGATTTAGAAGAATAAAGATTAAAGTTAAAGGTATAATTTATTTCAATTAAAGATAAACTATTTTTAATAAAAACTGCATTTTAATTTAACTTTAATTTCAGCAAAAGAAACTTTATTTTTATTTAATAAATCTTAGAGAACTTTAGTATTTTAGGAATAAGATTTAAAAAGGAAATTATGGAAGTGATGACAGTTGCATTTGCACAGTGACAAGAACTAAAACTGGAGAAATAGACAACAGTATGTAGGTGACACTCGGAAATTATCAAACTTCACACAAGGAAGGACATAAGAGGGGAGTTAGGTCAGATAACACTGTCGAGGGCCACCAACCTTTGGAATAAGGGGAGAGCTTTTCTCCAAAAGATCAAATTACATGTAGTGATCGAACAATGTCCATTTCAGGAATGTGTTCTTGTTTTTGCACTGGGGATAGCACCTGGTAGTAATCTTAAGGGGTATTTCGATTCAAACTGCTTATTTTCCGATTTATTTTTTAATTCATTTTTGCTCTCAAATACACCAAACTTTCAAAATCTCTTATTTGGAGTACACAAGGTGCCGTGATTGTCGATTCTTTGATAAATGCAGAAAATATTGCAAAAAAAGCAATCAAAAATAGCATTTCGAACTGATTTTTCCCAAGCGGGAGATTTGGGAATGAAAAAAAGGGGTCATACTGATAAGGTAACTGTTTATAACTCAAATTCTAATGAATTGAGCGTAAAAAGACATCACACGGCACCTCATACGTCCCTTCAAGAATCCCCTCAGCAAGTTTCATGTTTCTACTTTTCAAAATGTGCCTGAAATTGTATCGGAAAATTTTGAGCTATTGAGGGTGGAACAGCATTTTTTCGAATACACCCTTAAAATGTCTCAAATGTAATGGATTTCTTATATTTTTTTGAAACCATAATTTATTTTCTTATAAATTTACAATAATATTAATTCCAAATCACGTTACTGTTATTTCATTATTTTTTCTTTTTGTGTGTGTGAGTGCAAAAAATAATCTAAGAATGCCACATTAATAATAAAAATTTTAGGTGCCTAACGGCGCCTTTAAACCTTCCATGACACCTTTTTTGAAACCCTCTTTTTTAGGTGCCTGACTGAGCCTCTTAAGCTTCTGTGGCGCCCTACTACTGAAACATATTATAGAACCATTCAAACGCACTACAGTCGTTTCCACACTTCTTTTCCCTTTTTATCTATTTCTAAGAGTGACCAACAACTACCATAAGAAGGAAATAATTGTACATCTATCCTGGAATTCATTACAAGTCTGTTTTTGATTTTTTTTTTTTATTTTGGGTGAATAGATTTTCTCCGGGATAGGAGTAGGGGAATAGAGGTAGTAACAAATCTAAAATTAAGTGCCTTTTTCATGTTTTGTAGTGAATAATAACTTACTTTGTAATTTTACATTTAAAATTAAGTTATTTTATAATTACTTGTTACTATTAACAAAACCTTTTATCCGGGCGCCTAACGGCGCCCTACTACTTGAACATATTGGGAGGGGAGGCCCCCCCTCCCCTCTCCTCCCTAAAGCTATGTCCCTGGTCCTTCACATTCTTACTTACAAAATATACAGTTATTCAGATATTAAGAAATACACAGCCTTTCTGTATTTCCTATAAAAGTTAGTGATATTTTAGAAATTGCTGCCCGAGTTGGAGATTTAATTGTATGGGAAATGTCTTCATTAGAGAATGATATATTACGATTCAAAATATAAAAACACTTATAGAAAATAAGGGAAAAACAGTGCATTATTCTAAAACACTTGAATATTTATTAATGTCTGCAAATTCCATGCACATATAAAAAAGGCTCTTATGTAATTCGTAACTTATTTTCTATAAAGTAAGAAATGAAAATATTCATTTATGAGGTGCATTAACAAAGATTCATTTTCAAAATTTAATATCGAATATCACTAATACAAATACAATGGTAGATCTGAAAACAGAACTAGTGTCAAACTAGATAAGCATTAGATGACAACTTGCTTTGGGTCATTCCATGTCAAATCAACGAGGCCCACATCCTGACCGTCTCCAATTTTTATGAAATTCACAGGATTGTTTCTACTTATGTAATAATGCAATAAAATATTTTTTGTAGATTTTTTGCAGCCTTTTATTAGGGGGGAGGGCTTCATGAAAAAGTAGAAAACACGTAAAAAAATGACATTCTGGCAGTTTTGTTTCTTTTACCACCCTTATTAACAACCTAAAATAATACTTCAATATCTCAAATATTTTTTGCAAAAAAAAAAAAAAAAAAAAAAAAAAAAAAAAAAAAAAAATACTGAAATAAGCAGAAAAGGTGCATAAGTGGCACTTCAAAAGATCTGTATAAAAACATTGTTTTAGAAAAAAAAATCATAGTTTTACTATTTATTAACATATTAAGTTGAAATTTGCACTAAAATGTACACAAAAGGATGAAGATATAAGAAAAAAAAAAAAAAAAAGGTTTGATGATCATATTTTAAAGACCTTTCAAAATTGTCTAAAGTTTGTTTTTACAAAAGAATTTAAGAAAAATTATTTTCAAATCTCATTCTTTGAAAAAGACATAGCAGTTAAACAATCAGTTTTCTTTAAAATTATACATAAATCCATAAACTGAAAGACTGAAAAAAAAATGGCTTTTTGGGTGCAAATATATTTTATTGATCACAAACTAAAAAATAAATAATAAAAATAAATGCTGAAAAAAGCAACTGTATACAAATGGCTTTGGAAATCCCCAAACAAGCATTAAAATAATTGTTTGTATTACAAGTGATCATTTGAAAACAATACATTACTACTTCTATTTATCTTACTTTGATTTAAAAAATTTGATATTATATGGTAATTTTAAGTAATTTAGATTTAATTTGATTTAGTGTCTGTGTATAGCAAATTTGTATACATAAATTCAAACAAAATATTAAATCACTTTGTAAAATAATGACTTTTTGGGTACCAATAAATTTAATTCAAAGCCTGGCTTGAAAGTAAGTTAGGGGGGGGGGGAAGGGAAGGTATAACCATGATTAGAGGCTCCTAATGTATCTTGCCTTACTTAAATCATCTGTCGATTGATTTGGTATTAACAAATAATCCATACATATAACAAAATTATATTTTTTGGAGGGGGTGGGGGGGAGGGAGGGAATTGAAATTTGGGGCTCAGGCTTTGCATGCCTTAGAAGAAGTTAAGACTGTTTTTGGTCCACAAATCAATATTTTTAACAGTCAGTATTTAGGGAAAAGTTATTGATATCAGTATCCATTTTATTTTTTTCAGTGCTTTTTTTCTTTCTTTTTTTTTAAGTTGAAAAAATTTATTCACATTCAAAACAAAGCAATGGCATTAGATACTTTAAAAAAAAATGCTCTAGTACAGCAGTTCCCAAACTTTCTTGGTACGTGACCCACCTTTCAATGAAAAAAAAATTTGAGACCCACCTTTCAGTTAAAAAAAAAAATTTCGTGACCCACCCAAGAAAAAGTTGTATATCAGTATAGCAATTTTTCTTTGATCTCAGCTATCCTATCCTACGAAAAGCGTAAAATTTCATACGGAAGATACATTATCAACAAAAACAAGAATCGGTAATCTCAATGTGTGTAAGTGAATAGTATTTAGAACAATGCACAAACTACAACAATAGTTGAAAATACGTTTAGTTATTATGAAAACATAACTTTATAATCAATGAGATTTCTGACATTGGTAGTTACCAATGTGGGAACATGTATTAACACACAGTTTGTCTCAGTACTTGTCTTTCAAAAACAGCAAAGTAAAAAAAGCATGTTTTCATAAGCATGAAGTGTTGATTTTAACCCAAAACTGCTTTAAATATTTCTGGATATTCTGTTCACATATTAATCGAGAAGGAAATTAAGGATGTTCCCTTGAAATATCATTTCCTGAATTTAAGTTGAAATTGTCATATCTTTTTTAACAGATGACATAAAAGATATATTTTTTGACAAACCTACATTGTTTCGCAAACCACCAAAACAACAGCCATGAACCACCAGTGGGTCGCAACCCATAGTTTGGGAACCGCTTCCCTAGTATATTTTCAATTTTAACAAATGTTTAATTTTTTTACTTTGTTACAAGAAATTTAAAATAAACATATGATATTTTTCATATAAAACTTTTTTTAATAATATCTTTTAATTTTTTTAAGTTTTGTACAACAAGAATTATTCTGAGATTAAGTATGTTGTTTCTGTGCAAGGAAATCTTTATTTTTAAGCAACACTGAAATGGTAGTTCCCCATATAGCTGAATCATATGAGGCCATGTGGTTTTGTTCTAAGGGAGACATTACACTTGACATAAGTCCCTCCCCTGTGAAGAAGTTGTTAAAAAAAAAAATCATCTTATTAAGTAAAATTTACTTTTATTTTTACTGAATACTTCATACAAATATTACAAAAGTCGCAGAATGCTAAGCAGATAAAATGAATTAATTTAAGCCCATTTAATTGCAAAATATAGTATTACAATATTCGTCTGAATAACTGCAATCAAACAGTGAGGACTAGAATGACCACAACACAAAGCTACAAATGACAGTTAACTGTAATGTAAGTTGCTTCTTATTTCATTTTTATGTGATCCCATTGCAATCCTAATATGAAAGTTTTACAGCATGTCTGTCACATTAAGAAGTAAAAAATATATTTTTTTCAGATTTTTCAAAAATGGACTTTTTAATATTTTCAAGGTCAAAGACAATATTTGATGACCTTGAAACATTAAATTTAATAAATCCTGTCAAGTGATATGTAATATGAAAGCCCACACAAAGACCTTCAAAACAACATCAAGATAAATTCTATATCTATCATAGGAGTTGAGAAAATTGTATTTTTGTAATTACCAGAATGTCATTTTTTACGTGTTTTCCACTTTTTCATGAAGCCCTCCTCTCCAAAAAAAGGCTGCAAAAAATATTTTATTGCATTATTACATAAGTAGAAACAATCCTGTGAATTTCTGTAAAATTGCTTGATGTCAATCTCAAAAGTATATTTTTCTTCGTTGATTTGACATGGAATGACCCCTTTATGAAGATAGTTTTATAAATATTTAAACATAAATTCTAAATACTGAACAAAGTAATTTTTTTATTCTATAGTTTTCACTTTTAAATAATTATTTTCATAATTACTGACTTAAAATGTAACATTATTATGCATATATTTTTAATTTACGTCTTCCTTCATTCATGTTGTTATCAATTTGTTTATCCTTTTAATGCTTGTTGAATAAGTGGAATATTGAAGTTGAATACTGTATGCGCCAATTCAAATGTCAAAGATTTTGTTAACATATGCATTCTACTTTAAGCATAACCTTTTGCTTTAACATAATTTGTAATTTAAAGCTTGGCAACTGATTTCAGAAAAGTCTTGTTCTTATGAATTTGCTTATCATTAGGGACACAAACTCTAAATGATCAAATTTACTTTATTAAAGGTTATTTTAGAAAATATCTTCTTGTGAGTTCTGAAAGAGAGAGATTGAGAATATTATTGATTTTGGATGCAAGAAAGGTTAAAAGTATTGGAGGGGCCGTTAGCTGACCTCTCCATTAATCTGATTTCAATCTCATTTAATCAGTGAGATAATTGAATGTACTCGATAATACAATAAACTGCTACGGATAACTTTTCATAATATTGTATTTGAACAAAATATTTACATAAAATTAAATTAAATTAACACGAAGGGTTGGTCATGATTTACAGCACATCGAGCTCGGTCGTACGATCAGTGCCAGAGTCGGCAGGTGAGTGAATGTCAGGTAAGTCACTGGTACCACACAGGTAAGTGTCTTAGGTAAAGGTGTGGCATGCTGCCATCTAATGGTTGGTTGAGTAGCTAAAGTTTGCTATATAGAAAATCTGGCAGCTGCTGCAGTACCCCCCTCCTAGCAATTGCTAAGAGAAACGTACAGGTCGACGAATGGAACGTCCAGATCTGGAAACCGGAGTAGGGAGTGGAGGTTCCGCTACTGGAATGTCGATGACTTGATGAGTGTCTGTCTCTGTGCTCGGAATGTCGTTGGGCTCTGCTAGGGTAAATGCAGGCTTTAACCGGTCTACTGATACGATGACATCTTTCCCGTCTTTCTGAATTTTGAAGAATTTATCAGTTCGGTCAAGGACCAAAAATGGTCCATCATATGGTGGTCTTAGCAGTGCACGCACGGCATCATAACGCATAAAAACATATGTGCACGTTGTCAAATCCTTTGGGAGGAAGAAGCTAGTTCGCTTTTGCACTCTGGTTGGAGTAGGACATAGCTGAGCCATGGCTTGTTTAATCGATTTAAGGAAGTCTGATGTCTGGAGATCGTTGTCAGTTGATGCAAAAAATTCTCCCGGTAAACGGATTGTTTGACCATACACCAGTTCGGAGGGAGTGCATTTCAGATCTGGTCGAAATGTGACTCTTAAGCCCAACAAAACTGTTGGGAGTATCTGCATCCACCGCTCTGTCAGGTATGCTTTCAGGGCAGACTTTAACGTACGATGCCAATTTTCGATAAGGCCATTCGCCTGAGGATGAAAGAAACATGTGTGGATGTGCTTTGAACCCAACAAGTTGGCCAAAGAGCGAAACAAACGAGATTCGAATTGACGGCCCTGGTCAGTTGTTATAATTTTGGGTGTGCCAAAACATGAAATCCAAACTTTGTAAAACGCACTTGCTACCGTCTCAGCTTCAATATTCTTAAGGGGCTCTGCCTCCACCTAACGCGTAAACCTGTCAATAATTGTAAGACAATAAGTAAAATTTTGAGAAGTGGGAAGAGGGCCGATTAAATCCAAATGGATGTGAGAGAAGCGCTGATTTTCAACTGGGATATTATTTATTGGAGCTTTGGTGTGTGTCAAAATTTTAACTCGCTGACATGGAATGCACGTCTTGGCCCACTTATCGCAATCAGGTCTAATATTAGGCCAAACAAAATGGTCCGTGATAAGTTTAATGGTCGATTTGCGACCAGGGTGGGAAATGTTATGTAAAGCGTCAAAAGCATTTTTTCGCTGAGTTAGCGGGATAAAAGGCCTGATTTTTCCAGTAGATGTGTCACAATAAAGTTCCACAGAGCTATTGGGCATGATGAATTTACTGAGCTTAAGCGATGATGAATTATCTGCTAAACATGTGCTTAAATCACTGTCCCTACTCTGATCATCAGCGATCTGTTCGTAGTTAATTGGCGTGGGACAAGTTATAGATTCAATTCGCTAAAGCGTGTCGGCTGGTATGTTGTCAACCCCCTTAACGTGTCTAATATCAGTGGTGAACTGGCTAATGAAATCTAGCTGTCGCAATTGTCGTGGGGAACATTTGTCACTTTTTTGGGAAAAGGCATAAGTAAGTGGTTTGTGGTCTGTGTATAAAGTAAAATTACGACCTTCCAGCATGAAGCGAAAATGTTTAATAGCAGAATAAGCGGCTAGTAACTCTCTATCATATGCGGAATACTTCTTTTCAGTCTCAGTCAATTTGCGTGAAAAAAAACCTAATGGTTGAAGAGTCGACTCAACACACTGGTGCAACGCTGCGCCAATAGCGAAATCACTAGCATCTACAAATAAAGCAATTTGAGCATCGGGCGAAGGATGAAAAAGCAAAGCTGCATTAGCGAGCTGACGTTTTGAATCCTCAAAAGCTTTACTGCTCTCATCATTCCACTCTATCTCGCTCTTATCAGCCCTTTTAGAACCTTTTAAGTAAGTACTTAAAAATGACTGAACATGAGCAGCCTGTGGGATATTACGCCGATAATAATTAAATAACCCCAAATATCGCCTTAGATCCCCTACAGTTTTTGGCTTATCAAAATTCAAGATGGGTGTTACTCTCTCGGGCATTGGTCTTATACCCTGCTCATTAATAAGATAGCCCAAAAAAGACAGTTCCTGAACATCTAAAACACATTTATCCACATTGATTCGAATGCCATACTCAGAGGCGACTAAAAACCAAATCTAAGTGCTTAGCGTGCTCCTCCTCAGATGAGCTGCCAATTAATATGTCATCAATGTAGTCGAAAGCAAAATCAAAACCATAAAGTACTTCATTCATAAAACGTTGAAATGTTTGGGCTGCGCATTTTAAGTCGAATGGCATGAATAAAAATTCAAAGAGCCCGAAAGGTGTAGTTATTGCCGTTTTGGGCACGTCATCAGGATGCACTGGAATTTGATGATATGCTCTAGTAAGATCGATTTTTGAAAAATATTTTTTTCTGTGCAAATTTTGTGCAAAATCATGCAAATGTGGTAAAGGATATCTATCCATCTGAGTTATTCTATTTAAGGTGCGATAGTCGCCAGTGGGGCGAAATTCAACATTAGCTTTAGGAACCATATGTAAGGGATTTGACCAATTCGATTTACTAGGCCTACAAATACCCTGCTCCATCATGGTCTGAAATTCCTGCTTTGCGACGGCTAACTGCTGAGGGTTTAAACGCCTTGGGCGACTGAAGACTGGTTGCCCATTTGTTATTATCCTATGCACAGTATTATGCTTTGGGTTGGGTGAAGCAGGATATGGGTGAATTATATCCTTGTATTTGTTTAAAATATTATAGAATTTATCTCTACTAGAGACAAGAGTAATGCTTTTGCTGTGACTGTTAATTGTAGTGCCTTTGGAAGTGAACTTAGTGAGTGGATCATATAAACAAGAATTTTTCAAATCAATTAATAATCCATAATTTTTTAAAAAATCGGCGCCGATAATTGGTTTACTAACGTTAGCGATTATAAATGGCCATTTTAATTCACGTCGTAAATTTAGACTAAGTGTTATCATTTTTGTACCATATGTTTTGATTGGGGAATTGCTGGCTGAATACAGTGTTAAATTAGAAGGTGCAACAAAAGACATCTTAGCCGTATACGGCAAAACACAAACATCGCTGCCGCTATCAATTAAATAATGCCGGCGAGAAGTAGGATCGTGAATAAAAAGGCGACTTGATGTGTTAACATTGAAATCACATTGCGCCACGTGCGATTTCCCTTCTAGTTTTCTGATTTCTTAAAATTACATGGGGGTCAGCATTGCCGTGCCCTATCGGCGAACGTAGCGTGATACCAACACAAACCTTCTTTCATGCGCTTAGGAGTCTGCGATCGATGCCTTCTATGCATAGAACGGTCCCGTTATCTATGCTCCCGCTGCTGGCTAAAGCGCGATAAATGTTTCACTTGCTCGGTTAACTCCGCGATTTGCGTCTGTAATTCGGAAACCGACGCGTTTTCTTTGTTTTGATCGTAACGCCGCTGCGTCTCCGCGACTTGTGGAATTGCTACTTCGATGATTTTATCAGCCATCTGCGCGAGTTTATCTAAATTACCTTCCGAAACAGATAAAATGGCTTGCGTTTCTTTCGGCAAACGTTGTATCCATAGTGTTTTAAGAAATTCCTCATTAACTTTTTCCTGCGCGAGCTGTCGCATTTTACGTAAGAGGTGCGATGGCTTTTCATCCCCCAAAACCGTATGCATTAGCAAATCTTTCACCCGCTTTTGCTCAGAATCCGCGAACTCAGCGATTAAGCCTTTTTTAAGGCTTAAGTACAAATCCGTATGCGGGGGATTTTTCACGATATCGCTCACATAGGAAAGCACTTCCG
The DNA here is from genome assembly GCA_964019185.1 of Maratus speculifer. Taxonomy (NCBI): domain Eukaryota; kingdom Metazoa; phylum Arthropoda; class Arachnida; order Araneae; family Salticidae; genus Maratus; species Maratus speculifer. The sequence goes on from OZ025293.1 coordinate 102,894,782, forward strand.
AATTAAGAGCCGATACTACTGCGTAATACTTCGTAGTATCTTGAGTAATGTTATTTAGAATAAATTGTGCTTCAATATTGATAAACCAAAGGTCAGCCTCTTTATCCCAAAAAGGGGGAAATTTAACAGAGACTTTCTCAACCTGTTGCAAAGGATCGTTTGGCGGCATCATGAATATGTAAAAATAAACAAAGCACTCCTGACAGAAACAATGAACGGAAATGAAAAATAGCCACTTACCTTCAGAATCGGCACATCGCGAACACGCGGGCTCTCCTTTGTACCGCAGCTGGCGTAAAATTCAGGATAAAGTCCATAATCATAGCACTAGTAAAGTTGGATGAAAGCAGGACGATGATGAATGCAAGTCTTCTAGTTACGGTGCCAGCGATGTTAGCATGCGTTGTATTCTTTCACAAGGTCACCACTTGGAGGGGCCGTTAGCTGACCTCTCCATTAATCTGATTTCAATCTCATTTAATCAGTGAGATAATTGAATGTACTCGATAATACAATAAACTGCTACGGATAACTTTTCATAATATTGTATTTGAACAAAATATTTACATAAAATTAAATTAAATTAACATGAAGGGTTGGTCATGATTTACAGCACATCGAGCTCGGTCGTACGATCAGTGCCAGAGTCGGCAGGTGAGTGAATGTCAGGTAAGTCACTGGTACCACACAGGTAAGTGTCTTAGGTAAAGGTGTGGCGTGCTGCCATCTATCGGTTGGTTGAGTAGCTAAAGTTTGCTATATAGAAAATCTGGCAGCTGCTGCAGTATCATTTGATAGTAAAAGTGAAGTACATTCTTCATATTTTAATGGAAATATCTTCCCATCCTGACTTACTGAAAATCAATTTGATGTACATTAGGATAAAAGAAGTAATTTCATAATTTTTTTGTGTTAAATAGGTTTTTAAAATTTAAAAATACATTTAAAAGCACATTTAAGAGTAATAATTGTTAATGAGCTCCTATTTTTAAAATTATATATAATCAAAATTTATTTTCTTTATTGGAAAAAAAAAGTTGGTATTTGGCCTAAAATTTGGCCGAATATTCGGTATTTGGCCAAATCACTATTCGTCCTATCCCTAGTTGGAATACAAATATAGAAAAAAACTGTTTATAGAAGAGTTTTGAAATTCAAATACATCAAATAGCGTAAAATGGCTTGATTACTGTGTATCAAATAACACCATAAAGAAGCTAGATTACAATGGGACAAACAGCATATGCCATTTGGTGAAAAGTGGCTGAATGTCATATTCAATGATGGAAAAAAAATGGAACCTCGATGGCCCTGATGGGTTTAAGTACTATTGGCATGATCTCTACAAAGAACCTAGGAATGTATTTAGCTGACGCTGACAACATAATGGTGGTTTTGTAATGGCATGGGGGGCTATTTCTTTCAATGGTCAGATATCTCTAGCATTCATCAGTGGTCATGAAAACTCTGAAAACTACCAAGAGACACTTGCCAATAATTTGCCCCCTGTTGTCGAGGTTTTGGGGGGAGAAAAATGGTTATTTCAACATGATAGTGCTTTAATCCATACCTGAAACTCAACTTTATCGTGACTTAAGTCGAAAAAAGTGTCTGTTTTGAAATTGCCAGCAATTAGTCCTGATTTAAATCCTGTAGAAAATAGGTGGGGTATTCTCATTCATGCAGTTTATCCAAATGGAACGCAGTAATCTTCAGTTAAAGATTTGAAAGTTGCCATTGAGAACGCTTGGTTTAAAATTAAACCAGAAACAATACAGAATCTCATTTTATCGATGGTAGATTGTATATTTATAGTAATTCAGCAGAAAGGAGCGATAATCAAGTATTATTTTTTTTAATTCTTGTTCTGTTAAAGACTAAAAAATTACTGTACTGAAACTTTTAACACACTCAGTTTTGTTGTTCTGATAAATTTTATTATTTAAGATAAATTTTATAGCATAAATCTGTTAACTATCTTTTTAAAACTACAATTTGTAGGTTATGTGAAAAGGAAAGTAACTTTCACTTATTAATAAAATTTTATTTTGAAATTATCTGTTGTGCCTAAACTTTTGACATGCATTGTATATACTGTATATATATATACATTACTTATGGTATTACCCCGTATTAGATGGCATTTGGGAAAAAGCAAGGAACTTCAAAAAAAGAAACTAATGTGGTTCATTAGCTGTATTCAGCAGCAACGACTACTATTGAGAAGGAGGAGTACAATATAGAGTTTGTCCCCACTTTTCTAATTATTTAGTTTACCTTTTTACATATTCAAGAGAATAAAAATGTGTTTCATGTATCTCATACCATTTCACACAAAGCTCTCTCCTTAGCAACTATCCAATATTTGCAATGTAGATATAGATTATCTCATAAATTATGGCATGGACAGAAATATTCTTCTTATCCATAAAATAAGAAAAATATAATAACGATTTAAATTTATAAAGAAACTATATATTAAAAAAATAACTTTATATCATCATCAAAGAGTAGAAACATCATGCATGAAAATTTTACATAGTATTTAGGAAGGAGAGAGAGAGGAAGAAAAAGAGAGGAATTGAGTAAGTGAGTGAGAAAAATAAATATTGATGTTTTTTCAGTAAAATTAAAAATGTTAAAAAAACAAAATAAATCAGCCGCCCATCCTCAGGTATCGAAACTTCATATTTTCCAGCATGCTGGTATATATGAGTTTTTCTGGCATGCTGGCTAATACAGGGGAATAAAGTAATTGCAGAAATTCTGTATTTAAATAAACTAACCTTTTCTCTACAAAAGTAGTGATAATCAAAATTCCATTATGATGTTTTATTAGGCAATCATGCACAAGTCACTTTTCAAAGGAAATATTGCAAATGTATTGTCAAAATTAATTTAACACAATTGAGTAAAAGGAGTTAAAAGAGTTGCTCTATAAGTTGTATCCAGAGATTTCCTATTAAATAATCTGTAAATATAACAATATTTTTAATCTGTGCATGTGTGCTTGTAATAATCATCAAACTTTGTCATTTCTTGACAAAAACATAAATTATTTAATCAAGTTGTAATTTAATAGTATTTTTTATTTAAAATTCACTAAACCATTTTATATTAATGCATTTTAATTATCAAATTTGAAACTTCTACAAATTTTGGCTTTCTCATTATAGTAGACTCCCTCAAATCCACACATGGGTGCAAGTTTGAAATTTTGCCAGGACTGAAAATATTTTGAATTACTCCCCCCCCCCCCCCACCGAGTGAACAAATATACGCGTGCATGATTCACGTTTTTTTCATGACCGTTTGACGAAATTCGCTTTTTCCCATCTTTTGACAAAAATTAGTGACTTTTTCGCGATCCTTTGACAAAAATTCGCTACTTTTTCGCGATCCTTTAACAAAAATTCACGACATTTTCGCGATCTTTTGAAGAAAAAACAAAAATTCACGACATTTTCGCTATCTTTTGAAGAAAATTCGCGATTTTTTCGCTATTCTTTGACAAAAAAAATCGTGTTTTTCTGCAATTCTGAAAAATAGTGTTTTTCCTGGTATCATTTGACGAAAATCGCATCTTTTTCGCGATTCTTTGAAAGAGACTGCATCATTTTCGCGATCTTTCGACAGAAATCGCAGTTTTTTTGCTATTCTTTGACAAAAAACGCATCTTTTTTGCGATCTTTTGTCAGAAAAAGTGCTTTTTTTCCGCGATCTTTTGACAAAAATCACGTATTATCAGTAATCTTTTGAAAAAAATAGTGTCTTTTTTTACGATATTTTCGACGGAAAACAGATTTTCCTCGATATTTTGATAAAAATCGTAGTTTCTTTGCAATTTTGACAGAGATAGCGTTTTTTCCACGATCATTTGAGGAAAATCGCGTCTTTTCTGCGATTCCTCGACAGTTTTTTTGACGGAAATAACATTTTTCTTGAGATCTGTCGACAGTAATCACGTTTATTCCACAATTTTTTTGACAAAAAACGCGTCCTTTTGTGATCTTTTGATAGAAATAACGCCCTTTTCCGCGATCATTTGACAAAAATCACGTTTTATTCATAAAATTTTGATGAAAAATCGTGTCTTTTTTAGCAATCTTTTGGCAAAAAACGCGTCATTTTCGCGATGGTTTTTCATCGTCAGAGATTTTTCCGTCCCGCTTCCGTCCTCGGGAATTTTTAAAAGACGGAAAACTTGCACCCATGAATCCACACATAATGTATCGATGCAAACAATGAAACATTCAGTTCAGATATAGGGGACAAAATTTGACTTTTTTTTAGTCTTATATCAATTCTATATATATTTTAATTTGTAATTTTCATTAATATTACTGAATTCATGTGTTTTCATGGAGGAATAAATTTATTTCTGAAAAAATTTAAAATATTGCTGATATCATTGATAATCAAAATCTTTCTACCAAATATATTTATATATTAATCAAGCTTTTATGGTTATTAAGTCTGGCTAAACCTGAAATAAAAATTCCTTATTTTATAATTTTGACGTGAATTAATAATGTATCTCTATGAAGCAAGTTTCATTGAATACCAATTTAGGAAAAACACATTTCATGTTTATAATCAACATTTAATCATGAATAATTGATGATTAACTTGACCTTTGCTTTTAATATTTAATCGTTTTAAAAATCTAAATTTTTATCATTTTAGTTTGTTGTTTATCTTAATACTTTATTATATTATAAGCATTCATTATAGTTTCGATTGCAGTAATTATTACCTACATTCAAATTACTGTTTAAAAAATGTAAACAAAGCAATGATCAGAAATCCACAATATTCTAAAATCTGCATATCCTCTGGTCTTGAGCTCAGTGGTGAAGACAAAAAAAACAGAGGTTATATTTTCTAAGCAGAGGGTATATGCTAGAGTGTATCTACTATAACTTTCTTGAGAAACAGAGGATATATGATATTACTTAATGAAATCCAGAAGTTATACGGCATATATTCCTGTGTAACCTCCACTACATCCCTGTCTGAGCTGTATGGATTTGAGGGAGTCTACTGTATTAAGCACTATACATGTTGCACTGAAAAAATCCTCTTTTTTTCTGAACTTTTAGTAGATAAATAAGCATAAACAATATCTCACTTTGCAAATTAAAAGATTTTAAAATGAGGGCCAATCAAAGTGCTAATAAGTAATTTAAAACCATATAGAATTGATCATGTTAAACATTTTTATTGTGTGACAATAAACATATTTATTTAACAACATTTTTGCTGTATCTCATAATATATATTCAGAATATAAAAAACAAACAAAATTCATTCTAAAATCTGATGATATATAAATTACCACACATGAATACTTTAAGCAAAAATTGCATTTTTTAACACAATCAAACTGATTGGTAAAGGGGTCATTCCACGTGAAATCAACCAATTTAAAGAAAACTTGTTGCATCATAGTCACAGATTTTTTTTTTTTTTTTTTATCATACACATTCATAGTAGTGAAACCCTCAAATCTGAAATTTAAAAGTAATATTCGCAATATTGGCTGAGATTTTAATGGCCATTTGAAAACTGACCATTTTTACTAAATGGCGGTCATCTTGGAATTTCATCAGTGTCTGAAAGTGCCCATAACTTGACAATTAATGGCTCAAATTTCATATATCTGGTACCAATTTGAAGCTATTTGTACAAAGAATGCATATTTTACATTAAAACAATTGTAAATTTTCATTTATTTACTTTTTATTACGTACAAATTGAAAATATCACCCCGAAAAAGGGCCGATTGTAATTGCCCATAAAAAAAATGAATCATCATGAATTTTTCTGAAACTTGGTAAAAACATTGCTCCATGTGTGTGCTTTAAATAATAAAAAAAATGGAGAGGTAAAATCTGTTGTTTAAAAATAAATGATTTTTTTACACTTAAGGTGTCACTAACCAAATAATGATTATTTTAGAATCTGTAAATACTCCTAATTTAAGAAATAATGGTTAAAATAAAATTTTCTAACATTTCAATTAATATAGTGTGAGCATATTATATAATTCAATAAAGAAATATCAATTTGCAGCTATTTATTCTAAATATTCATATATTAAAATACAAGTAAATTTTCATCTCTGCAATATTTTTTATTTCATTTAAAATATGGGAATATAATTCCCAAAACATATTTACATAAATATTAAATACCTTACTAGAATAGACTACATAAAAAAAAAAAAAAAAAAAAAAAAGCCACATAATATTTTTTTTTAAATATTGGAGAAATACTAGCTGTAAATCACAGTTGAATTCATTCACTTGTGTAATTTAAATAAAATAAAAAATATATAAATTTGACAACATAAATTTCATTTTTAAGTGAAAAAAAGTCTTAAATAGGCTCTATGTATATAGGGGAGAGTGGGGAGGAATGGGATACTTTTTACAAAAATTAGAAAATCATTTTTGTTTGACACAAAAACAAAAATTTCGTTTTGAATACAAAATAAAACACTTTTTAATGTTCTTGAGCAATATAGCTAAACAATTTTATAATTAAAGAAATTCTAAATTTCAAAATGTGTCCCATACCTCCCCACTAACAGACAGGAATGAGACAACTATAAAACAATATATTATACGAAATAAATTATTCTAGTGTTGGCTATATTCACAATCTAACAAAGTTTATAGGTTGATAAAGTCTGTGCTACAACATCAAATTTTAGTATCTTCATCAATGGAAGGATAATTCAGGATTGTTAGAGATTGTAATCACTTGTTCTATTTATATATATTTTGAAGTAAATGAATATATTTTCAATGCTTAATTAATATACTACTCTTTAAAAGTATTTGCATATTAGCAATTTATAGTCATCTTATTAAAAAGTAAGAATTAGACATGTTCCATTCCCCCCCCCCTTTCCTGGCATGTCCTATTATTCTCTCTACCTTCTTTTATTATAAACAGAAATACTGCTTTTAGGCATAGTTTAAATTATAGTTAATATACAATATAATGTTTTATAAATAGGAGAACTATTACATCTATGCATAAACAAATCATTAATATACAGAAAGCACAAAAAGTATATGAAGTAAATTTACTTTTGATTCTTGAAATAATCTTTTCTTTATACAACTGCAAGCTTACGTCAACCAACTACTTTTTTCAACTGAAGATTGGGATACTATTGCTTCATGTAATGTGTGATTGATGAAATTTTCAGAATGATACATAAAGGGGAAAACCTACTGTCCCATTCCACCCCACTCTTCTCTATATGTAAAGTAAATCCTCATTTATATGTATTGCATTTACAAGTATTTTATAATTATACATTATATTCCTTAGTTATTTCCTTATATTTTTCAGTGTAAAAGTTTTTCCAATAGTATACATTTTTTGCAGAGGAGGATGGGGTTGGGGGAGAATTCCTACAAAATTAGTGCAAAAGAATTTTTGAATATACATTTACATTAATTTAGATTTTAGAAAATTTTATTTTAACCATTATTTTTAAAATTAGAAATACTTACAGATTCTAAAATGATCGGTTAGTGACACCTTAAGTGTAAAAAATCATTTATTTTTAAACAACAGATTTTACCTCTCCAATTTTTTTATTATTTAAAGCACACACATAGAGCAATGTTTTTACCAAGTTTGAAAAAAATTCATGATGATTCATTTTTTTTTATGGGCAATTACAATCGGCCCTTTTTTTGGGTGATATTTTCAGTTTGCACATAATAAAAAGTAAATAAATTAAAATCTACTATTGTTTTGATGTAAAATATGCATTCTTTGTACAAATAGCTTCAAATTGGTACCAGATATATAAAATTTGAGCCATTAGTTGTCAAGTTATGGGCACTTTTAGACACTGATGAAATTCCAAGATGGCCGTCATTTAATAGAAATGGTCAGTTTTCAAATGTCTATATCTCAGCCAATATTGCGAATATTCCTTTTAAATTTCAGATTTGAGGGTTTCATTACTATGTCTGTCTATGATAAAAATTTTAAAAAAATCTGTGACTATGATGCAACACCCATTGGTTGAATTCATGTGGAATGACCCAAAGTCATCATACGAATTAAATATTTCCAGCTGAGCGAAAAATTGCCCAAGCCAGGAATCAAACCCAGATACTTGGCTTACAAGGCCAATGCTTTACCGTTTAAAATTCCCGGCCTGGGCAATTTTTTGCTCAGTTGGAAATATAACTTTATCAATCAGTCTGATTGTGTTAAAAAATGCAATTTATCTATGAATCTAACATACTATGGAGTTCCTTTACCTGCAGTCTATTCTGTTGAGCTGTCTAAATGACAGACCAGATGTTATGACTTACAAGATTATCTGGGCGAAAAATGCTCACCGGTTGTCGTGCCCAGTTAGCTTAAAGGGAAAACATTGGCCTTGTAAGCCAAGTATCTGGGTACGATTCCCAGCCTGGGCAATTTTTCGCTCAGTTGGAAACATTTAATTCATATGATAACTTGAAGCAAAATTTAATAATTACAGGTCTCCCTTCCCCCCCCCCCCCCCCCCACAAAAAAAAATCTGTCAACACATCGCTCAAAGTGCTTATGACTTCTATTATCATAGAAATGAAGCGCTTGCCAGCTAATGCTATTTCTAAAGAGATGTTACTTTCTAATATCTGGTTTGTATTGTGACATTTTTAAATATTCTTTTATGCAATGGATAGCTGAGGTGCATCTCTACGTCTCACCTTTTTTACTTTTTTGATTTTGATTACACATTTCTTAGAATGATGCTTTCATTTTCAGAACCAGTTTTGATAGTGAAACTAACATCATAAAAAATATCTACAACGAAAATGGAAAAAGTAAAAAAATTAGCGATGTAGAGATGCATCTCAGCTATCCAATGCAAAAAGAAAATATTTTACAATGTTGAAATGCAATCCAGGTGTTCGAAAAATAACCTCTCTATCGGAATAGTATTAGCTCGCAAATGTTTCACTTGACGGGGGCGGGAGCCTTAAGATCACTTGGCTAAAAGCGCTTAGTTTAAAATCGTATCTGAATATTTTATCTTCTCCATTAGCATATCTGCAAGCATCCCTGAATTTGGTCCCTGGATTTTCTAACATTTTCCAAAACCACAGGCATGTTGTTTGAACTTTTAAAAGCTATCCAATCAGATGATTACGTGAAAACTACAAAAAATAGAAGTAAAAAGTTTTCGAAGGGTTCAAAATTAGAATGAGACATACCTAAAATTTATGAATTATTACATTTTGCATGAAAAGAAAAAAAGCAATACCGAAACCAAAACTAGAATTCGAAAACTATAACATTACATTGGAAAACATGAATAAGAAACGTAAAATAATTTTACTAATCGCAGTATTTACTCACAGCTTTGTAATTTTGATTAGCTCTTACTATACCCATGTCACGTTTAGTACCAAATTTCTGCAATTTATCACTGAATATCATCAGAGTTATTCCAGCGCCCACACTTGCAGCAACATAATAAAGTTTTTCCCTGTTATTCTGAACAACTTCCCTAAATTTATATGGCGAATACCCATACTTTCGGGATAAGTTTAAAAATATTTCTCTAACCCGAAACCTCAGAGCCATGTTTACTGACAGACTTGGTTGATTGATTGAATCAGAGCTACGCTACGGCTCGATGATCACAAAAATTGGCGCATGCGTATCTGCAGCTCGGCTTTCGTCTGCATTTTCGCCGTTCCTAACCGATATTGCAAAATAGCAAACAAAGCATGCGTGCGGACCAATGACCTTAAGATACTAATACCCCGTTCACACTACGGATATTTAAGATATCTCAGGCCTGGAACTCTCTCAGAGAGTTCTACAAACTCTCTCAGAGAGTTTCAATTCTCTCGAGCTAGATACAGGAACAACCACCTACTCTCATTGGCTACAAAGCTTTGCTTTTACTGATTGGCTGTTGTGACCGTCTTTATTTCAAGCGCATGCGCATACGCTACATTTGTTCAGTTCAGAGATACAGTGACATTCGCTGAGATATCTTAGGTAAATTTTTCAATGTGAACAGGCATCCAAGTCCGGGAGGGTCCACTTCAAACACGGCGATCTTAAGATATCTTAAGTTTGTAGTGTGAACAGGGTATTAGACTCCAAAATAGCAACCTTTTCGTAGGCCGACATGTGCCGAGATAACAATGGGATTTGGCGTCTACGTCTACGTATATGAGAAAGTCAATGGTGCGGACTTAATTGAAATTCTCTCTCTAGAAAAATTCTACATACAGGGTTACCATATTGGCGCTTTTTATCTTATTAGACGTGACATTTTCATCCCATATTACATTAATAATTATTTTAATTTCATTAATAAATTAATTATTTTATTTTTATTATAAATTCTTTTAATAAATTCGTTTAAATAACTGGATATAGATGGCAGCACAGAAGAGTTTTCTTTCTTTATTTTTCACTTTTATATGGATGTAAATAATTCAGTTTTAACTTTTTTTAATCTTTTTAATGATAAAAAATATTTATTTTAACTTTTTAAAAACTTTTGTTATGCTTTAACTTTAATTTAACTTCCTCTCTTTGCTTTTTTACATCTATCTCTATCAAAAATACATATTAGTTTGCAAGGATATAGATTATTATTAAGAATATTTTTAAATTTAAAATAGAGATTTTTAGTTATACCATTATCAAATTAAGTGAGATAATTATTTATAATTAATAAATAAGCAGTGTCTAGGTATTCCAACTAGCTAATTATATTACATATTTTATTATAAAATTATTTATTGATAGTATGATATTTAATATTACATAATTTTTATACAATTTATAGCATATTTGAATATAAAATAAAATGGAATATTTGATAAAGATAAATTATTATATTTTGTAATAAATAATTATCAAATAATTGTTGTTGTTAAATAATAAAATTAAATGTGACATAATTTATAGATAATGTTTATATAGATAATAATATAGATATAACAAATTATCATATTTGCTGATTTATTATTGATAAATATAATAATACAATAATAACTTAGATCATCATCAAATTATTATTATATTAGTAATGTAATAATATCTATATATTTCAATAAATGAAATTTTACATATAAATAGTTCATTGAAAATTAATTATAATTTATATTCATTTATAAAATGTTATCTTTTTCAGATAATAAAGAAAATAATATTTATTACCTATTACATCTGTTTTATTTATAATAAAAATATTTGATAATATTTAATGTTGATAATAAGTAAATACTAAAATATTATAGAAATAAATCTTTATATATAAAAATCTTCTGTGCGTGTGTATGTAATTGAACTCCTCCTAAACGATTGGACCGATTTTGATGAAATTTTGTGTGTGCGTTCCAGTAGATTCGAGAATGGTTTAGATTCACATTTCGTCGAAATTGATTCAGCACTTTTTTAGTAATTAGGCAAAAACTAATAGTTAGTGATTTTTTCGCTAATTAAAAGTGCTATATAAATTAAAGAAAGTCAGGATTTCGTATTAATCATAGCACAAAAGAATCTACCATACCAAAAATTTTGAAAATTGGGGTAAAAATACTTTTTATAACATCGAGTGTCGCTAAAAATGGATTTTCGAAAATTCCACCCCAACGATGAGTAGAAAAAAGAACGAACTTTTTAAAAAACTCTTAAAAATCGGATTTTGTAGTTATTTTTCAACTGATAACATATTTTAGGGCATTTTTTCATTCTGAATCGAATGGTACTAAGCAAATTCGTTTAAATCCAGTATAGTTCGTGAGGTAATTCACATTTTCCTAATTTGGCGATGTCTTCGGCGCAAAAACCTGAAATTTTCAATGCTCATCTTTATATATATAAATCTTCTGTGCGTGTGTATGTAATTGAACTCCTCCTGAACGACAGGACCGATTTTGATGAAATTTTGTGTGTGCATTCCAGTAGATTCGAGAATGGTTTAGATTCACATTTCGTCGAAAATGATTCAGTGCTTTTTTAGTAATTAGACAAAAACTAATAGTTAGTGATTTTTCGCTAATTAAAAGTGCTATATATATTAAAGAAAGTCAGGATTTCGTATTAATCATAGCACAAAAAAATCTACCGATCCAAAAATCTTGAAAATTGGGGTAAAAATATTTCCTACAACATCGAGTGCCGCTAAAAAGGGATTTTCGAAAATTCCCACCCCTAATATGAGTAGAAAAAAGAACGAACTTTTAAAAAATTCCCTAAAAATCGGCTTTTGTATTTATTTTTCATCTGATAACATATTTTAGATTATTTTTTCATTCTGAATCGAATGGTACTAAGCAAATTCGTTTAAATCCAGTATAGTTTGTAAGATAATTCACATTTTCCTAATTTGGCGATGTCTTCGGCGCAAAAACCTGAAATTTTCAATGCTCATCTTTATATATAGAAATCTTCTGTGCGTGTGTATGTAATTGAACTCCACCTAAACGACTGGACCGATTTTGTGTGTGCGTTCCAGTAGATTCGAGAATGGTTTAGATTCACATTTCGTCGAAATTGATTCAGCACTTTTTTAGTAATTAGGCAAAAACTAATAGTTAGTGATTTTTCGCTAATTAAAAGTGCTATATAAATTAAAGAAAGTCAGGATTTCGTATTAATCATAGCACGAAAAAACTACCATACCAAAAATCTTGAAAATTGGGGTAAAAATACTTTTTATAACATCGAGTGCCGCTAAAAATGGATTTTTGAAAATTCCACCCCTAAGATGAGTAGAAAAAAGAACGAACTTTTAAAAAATTTCTTAAAAATCGGCTTTTGTAGTTATTTTTCAACTGATAACATATTTTAGTGCATTTTTTCATTCTGAATCGAATGGTACTAAGCAAATTCGTTTAAATCCAGTATAGTTCGTGAGGTAATTCACATTTTTCTAATTTGGCGATGACTTCGGCGCAAAAACCTGAAATTTTCAATGCTCATCTTTATATATAAAAATCTTCTGTGCGTGTGTATGTAATTTAACTCCTACTAAACGACAGGACCGATTTTGATGAAATTTTGTGTGTGCATTCCAGTAGATTCGAGAATGGTTTAGATTCACATTTCGTCGAAATTGATTCAGCACTTTTTTAGTAATTAGGCAAAAACTAATAGTTAGTGATTTTTCGCTAATTAAAAGTGAATTAAATTACTAAATTTGTTTAAATCCAGTAGTTTGTGAGATATTTCACATTTTTCTAATTTGGCGATGACTTCGGCGCAAAAACCTGATATTTTCAATGCTCATCTTTATATATAAAAATCTTCTGTGCGTGTGTATGTAATTGAACTCCTACTAAACGACAGGACCGATTTTGATGAAATTTTGTGTGTGCATTCCAGTAGATTCGAGAATGGTTTAGATTCACATTTCGTCGAAATTGATTCAGCACTTTTTTAGTAATTAGGCAAAAACTAATAGTTAGTGATTTTTCGCTAATTAAAAGTGAATTAAATTACTAAATTTGTTTAAATCCAGTAGTTTGTGAGATATTTCACATTTTTCTAATTTGGCGATGTCTTCGGCAAAAAAACCTGAAATTTTCAATGCTCATCTTTATATATAAAAACCTTCTGTGCGTGTGTATGTAACTGAACTCCTCCAAACTCCTTTTTCCGATTTTAATGAAATTTTGTGTGTGCGTTCCAGTGGATTCGAGAATGGTTTAGATTCACATTTCGTCGAAATTTATTCAGTATTTTTTTATTAATTAGGCAAAAACTAATAGTTAGTGATTTTTTGCTAATTAAAAGTTTTGAATAAGTTCGATGAATAGAGTTCGGACGGAATGTCCGAGCGGTCTAAGATCCAGATTTAAGTTCAGCTTCTTGAAGAAAGAAATCATGTGTTCGAACCCCACTCCTGACAAACATGTATGCTTTACAATAATATTTCCTGTATTATAATTTTGATTAACCGATTTCAGACAATCGTTAACTTTTAACTAAAAAGAGAAAAATAAACTTTTCTATCAAAAATTGAACCGACTTCAAAAATTACTGAAGAGTGAAAAATAATTTCCTTACATAATTGTAATAAGAAATTAAGTTAAGAGCGTAGTGTTTATCCTGCGTATTACCATATTTACGTACATTTATTTGATTTTCTGGAGTCGGTGCCAAGGACAACGTCTGTCGGGTCCGCTAGTATTCAAGTAAATCATTTAATGATAATATGTATAATATGTGTAATATATAATTATTTAAATACTGCAAATCAGCTTATATATTTTTACAAAATACTTTAAAATTTATTGAACAGTTAAAAAAAATTTAATCTTTATACAATATTTCATAAATTATTATCATTTTTATTTTTTATAGCGTGTAATATAAAATATCTCTCTAACATATATTTTAAAATTATATAAGATATTATAAATTTATTTATCTAATATAGATTAATATTTATTATAAATGTTATTTGCATTGATACCACAACAATATTAATACTTGATAGTGTTTAATTACAATAAATTATTAATGATAAAAAAATTATTATAAAGCATAAAATATTTCAATAAACTATTTAAGTATCTTAATATGATTAAATCGGAAACAAATTTAAAATAAATTAATATTGGAGATTTAAATCGCTAGATTCACAAAGAAATAAAATATCAAAAGAAAATCTCAAGTATTAAAACGCCTCTGTAAATCTAATAATAATAATTTTCTTGTTAATGTTGTTAATTACCGACGTATCCAAGTCGGCACTAAATCGCACAACGCTTAGGGATAAACAAACTGAAGCTCCTCCCATACTAATAAGCGAGCGTCATCTACTGGGGAATTGTTTAATATGGGTTTTGCAGGGTTCTTTAAATTAATTTAAAATTTCTTTTTGCTTCATATATTCAAAACATTATTCACTATAAAGATAATAATAATTATAATATACTCTTTTTGTTACTGCCCATAACATTTTCATTTTATAATATGCCATCATAAGTTAGTAAATGGAAAAAATAAAAAAGTAAAGTTAATAATAATAATTATTATTATTATAAAAGAGAGAAAGGGGAAATATATTTTAATTGTAAATATTTAATTTATATGCTTTAACATTAAAGTTATGTTTTGAACCCTGACTAAGGGCTAGCCACTTTTAATGTTAACAAGTTTTTTTTTAATTTGTTATTTATTTATTGTATTGCTTAAAAGAAATTTATTTCAGATTTACTAGTTTACGATGCCATGCAATAATTAAAAAAAAAAAGAAAAGAAAAAAAAATTAGGGCTGATCTGAGAAAATTCCACGTTTAATTATTATTATTATTTAGGAATTCAAAGCAGAGCTTTATTTTATTCATTATTTTTGCATCTCATTAAAAAAAAAAAAAAAAAAAAAAAACTTTAATTGAAGAAACCCCTAGAATTTCATTTTCATTCTAATATTATCAATTACTTTCAATTACCTTTATCCAAATCTTACTTAATTATTTGAATGATTTTTTATAAATAAAATAAACAGATTTATACAAAAGTATTTATTAAAGAATTATCTTAACCCTTTTGAATAATTTACCGTAGAAAATAAATTATTTTATATTTAAAAAAAAATTACAATTTATTTAACTTTTTCATGATAAATGTATTCAAATTCAAGTTATATATATAGTATTTAAAGATAATATACTCTTATATTTGAGGTTAAAAAATAGTAAAATGGTTAGTTATTAAATATACTTAAAAATAAAATTCAAATTTGGTGTAGTACAGAATTTAAATAGCACTTATCTGTATTGGAAAGTAACTGATAGCTGAAATTATTAGACAATAAATACTACATATTTTTTTATCTCTCTTTCTCTTTTATCAAACATAAATTCAAACAATTACTATAAAAAATAAGAATCTAGGAGATTCTCGAAATTGAACTTTTCTTATTTATTAACAAAGTGCAAAAATTATAAATTGAAAAAAAAAAAAAAATCTTATTTGAATTCTTACATATTTATAATAATCGAACATGATTTTTCAATTAATGCATGACATTAAAATTAGTAAATCTCAAATAATTTTTCTTTAAAATAAAAAAAGAAAAGAAAGACATAACAAATAAATAAAAAATGCTAATATTAACAGATGTTGGTCTTAAATCATGATAAATCGTTTTTTTTTCTTCTTCTTCTTCTTCTACCCAGGCTTTTAGGAAAAAACTTTTTATGCATACATTATATTCTGGTCCATATACACAAATATACCTGAATAAAACTTTAATGTGAAGCATATAGATGAAATACTTGATATTAAAGTATATTTCCTCTAGTCTCTTTTTTAATTTTAAAGAATTTTTATGCAAATTCACTAGCTTATGATGTTATATCATAAAATGAAAATTGTATGGGTAGTCACAGAAATAACTATATTATTATCATTATTATTATTTTAAATATATTATGAAAAAGGTTTTGAAAACCTTTGAACATTTGTTTTGAATGTCTTAGTGGTTATGAAAAACTACTAAGAAGGAAAAAGAAATGTAAAATTAATTTGGATTTAAATTTTAACTAGATTTAACAAAAACCTTCTTACTACTTTTTTAAGTCCAAATGTAAGAGTATATGTATGTTTTTTATGTAACACGATTTCAAATAGTTATTTATAAAAATAAGTTAATAAATTGTTCATCTTTGTTGTTTTTTACATAACTAAATAACATTTGGATACAGGGCCGTAGCAAGGTGTTTTGAGGCCCCCCCCAAGAAACAAATTTTGGGCCCCCTTCCCCCCACTTTAAACTGAGTTTTTTGAGAAATATTTAAAGTTTCATTATTATAAATTGAAACTCATATTGAAGTTTCTATATGAGTTTCAAATTATAATAATGTAATGAACAAATTTAATAGTTAGCATAAGTATTTTAAATCATTATTAAAATTATTATAAATTTCATAACTTTGCGAAAATACGAAATACATATGCATTGCTTAAAGATCAATTAATAACGTTAAAATAAAATTTGTCTAAAACAATTTTACAAATAAGCACATGATGTTTAAAGATAGAAAACCAACGAATATAAATGCACAAATAAAGTATGAGAAGGTAGCAAATAGCTATTTCGAATCTACTAACGAGATTCTTCATCAGTGCAAAACTCAGCGAGCTAAAAGTAGCAAAACTGAGCAAAGAGACAGAGAGACGCAGGCTTATATACCCGCTATGGGAACAATCCCACCTAAAGAAAAGCAACCAATGAGAAGAAAGTAGCCAAAACCAACTGAGTGGACAAGTAGCGACACCTATCGGAGAACAAGCAAAACAAAAACTAAAAAGCGAGTGAAAAAAAAAA
Source organism: Maratus speculifer (assembly GCA_964019185.1). Lineage (NCBI taxonomy): Eukaryota > Metazoa > Arthropoda > Arachnida > Araneae > Salticidae > Maratus > Maratus speculifer. The sequence continues at coordinate 102,912,120 of OZ025293.1, forward strand.
AAAAAAAAAAAAGAATTAAATTAAAGATTTCCAAATACTTGGAAAATAAGGAGTACTAGATAAGTCATTGACTAAGGAGTGAGAATTTTTTATGATGTGGTAAGCTTCCCAAAAATCAAGATCAAGAATAGAAGGACATTTATGGATGATGGCGGCTGAAGAAAAGTTAAACTTATGTTGAGAAGACCAACAATGTTGAGCAATAGAGGAACGTTTAAGCTCCTGATTTTTGACATACCTTTTATGTTCCATTAAACGAAATCTGAGAGCACGTTTAGTCTGACCAATATAAGAAAGACCACATTGGCAAGAAATTTGGTAAATACCCCAGTTATCTAAGTGATCAATGGGGTGCTTAAGATTTGAAAAAGCAATTTTATTAACAGGAGAAAAAATAACATTGAAATCGAACGTTTTTAAAATTTTAGCAACTTGCTGACTGATTTTGGGGAAAAAAGGCAAAACAACCAAAGCATTGGAGTTCGAATTAAAGTTCTTACTTTCAGATTGTGTGGATTTAGTCAATTTTCTATGAATAGAATCTATAATATTAGGAGAATAACCACGATCAACAGCAATAGCTTTTAGGTAATTAAGTTCATCACTAAGTAACTTAAAGGAGCTTAAACGTTCCTCTATTGCTCAACATTGTTGGTCTTCTCAACATAAGTTTAACTTTTCTTCAGCCGCCATCATCCATAAATGTCCTTCTATTCTTGATCTTGATTTTTGGGAAGCTTACCACATCATAAAAAATTCTCACTCCTTAGTCAATGACTTATCTAGTACTCCTTATTTTCCAAGTATTTGGAAATCTTTAATTTAATTCTTTTTTTTTTTTTTTTTTTTTTTTTTTCACTCGCTTTTTAGTTTTTGTTTTGCTTGTTCTCCGATAGGTGTCGCTACTTGTCCACTCAGTTGGTTTTGGCTACTTTCTTCTCATTGGTTGCTTTTCTTTAGGCGGGATTGTTCCCATAGCGGGTATATAAGCCTGCGTCTCTCTGTCTCTTTGCTCAGTTTTGCTACTTTTAGCTCGCTGAGTTTTGCACTGATGAAGAATCTCGTTAGTAGATTCGAAATAGCTATTTGCTACCTTCTCATACTTTATTTGTGCATTTATATTCGTTGGTTTTCTATCTTTAAACATTTGTGCACAAAGGCTTTATTTGCTATTTTAAGCACATGATGCTAAGATTTTATTACAAAGTATAGGAATTAAATAGATTATATAAACACATAATTCCAGCAGTTTGCTATTTAAAGGGCTATTTCAGTTACGCGAAAAGACCCATTCGCTAATGCATGGAAGAATGGAATAGAATACTATGTAGGCATGGGATTCGTCCACGGATTTGCGATTTTCCTGATTTTTTGTCATTTTCCGCTTTTTTTATTTTTCATATCTTGAAAGGATTGCAGAAATAACACGACTTTCGTCAAAAGATCGCGAAAAAAGCGTGGTCTTCATAAAAAAAAATCGCGGAATAAAAAACGATTTTCGTCAAAAATCCCCCCAAAACGCTATTTTTGTCAAAATATAGCAAAGAAAACGTTATTATCGTCAAAAGGTAGCGAAAAAATTCTACTTTTATCAAAATAACGCTAGAAAAACGCGATTTTCGTGCAAAAAATCTTGAAAAAACACGATTTTCGGCATAAGATCGTAAGAAAACAAGATTTTCGTCAAAAGATCGCAATAAAAACAAGATTTTCGCCAAAAAATAGCGAAAAAAAAGAGATTTCCGCTAAAAATTGCCGAGGAAAACGCATTTTTCGTCAAAAAATCGCGAGAAAAACGCGGTTTTCGCCAAAAGATCAAGAAAAAAATGCTATCTTCATAAAAAAAAAATCGCGGAATAAAAAACGAATTTCGTCGAAAGATTCCGCAATAAATGCAATTTTCGTCAAAAGATCGCGAAAAAACACTATTTTCGTCAAAAGGTCGCGAAAAAATGCTATTTTACGAAATACGAAATAAATACGAAAACAGCGAGAGAAACGCGGTTTTCGTCAAAATAACGCCAGAATAAATATAGTTTAAAAAAACTAAAAAACACGCTTTTTAAGTATATCAAACTAAAAAGTGAAAAATAATTCGTACTATAAGCTGAAAACGAAAATAGATGAAAAATACTATATTACTATAAAATCATTGTTATTATAAAAATCAATTAATAAGCAATAAATAAAATTATCGTGGAAAAAAAGCGTGGGGTGCTCCATCTACCATGCTCCATCTATCAGTTCTTAAGAAGCACCCCACGCGTTTTTTCCACGATAATTTTATTTATTGCTTATTAATTGATTTCTATAATAACAATGATTTTATTGTAATATAGTATTTTTCATCTATTTTCGTTTTCAGCTTATTGTATGAATTATTTTTCACCTTTTAGTTTGATATACTTAAAAAGCGTGTTTTTTAGTTTTTTTAAACTATATTTATTTTTCACTTTTTAGTTTGATTACTTTAAAAGCATGGTTTTTAATTTTCTTAAACTATATTTATATTTAATACAAAAACCAAATTAATCGGTTGGATAGTTTCAGAGTAATTGGTGAACATACATAGAAAAAAAAATGTATACGCGTCGAATTGATAACTTCCTCTTCCTTTTCTGAAGCCGGTTAAAAATAAAAATTGTAATACGGAATTTTTTTAAAAAATTTTATATAGATGTAAATAATGTCAGGAGTGGTGTTCGAACCCACAATCTCTTTCGAAAAACAGAGCTTCAATCCGGTGCCTTAGACCGCTCGGCCATGCTGTCTACACTCCATTTAGTGAACGTATTCAACACTTTTAATTAGCGAAAAATCACTAATTTTATTAGTTTTTGCCTAATTACTAAAAAAGTACTGAACCAATTTCGATGAAACTGAAGTGGTACCAATTCGAGAGCATCGTCTTTCATTTAACACCATAACCAAGTTAATCGGTTGCATGGTTTCGGAGTAATCGGTGAACATACATAAAATAAGGAGAGTTACAAACTCACAAACATACAGGTGAAGTTAATAAAAGCGGGGTAAAAACGCGAGTATCATAAAAAAAATCTCGAGAAAAACGCGATTTTCATCATAAGACCGCGAGGAAAACATTACTTTCGTCAAAAGATGGCAATAAATATACGATTTTCGTCAAAAGGTCGCGAAAAAAATGCTTTTTTTATCAAAATACCGCGAGAGAAACGCGGTTTTCGTCAAAATAACGCTAGAAAAGCGCGATTTTCATTAAAAAAAATCTCGAGAAAAACGCGATTTTCATCATAAGACCGCAAGGAAAACACTACTTTCGTCAAAAAATCGCAATAAAAATACGATTTTCGTCAAAAGATCTCGAGAAAACCGCGATTTTCCGCATAAGATCGTGAGGAAAACCGCGATTTTCGTCAAAAGATAGCAATAAAAATACGATTTTCATTAAAAGATCGCGAAAAGAACGCAATTTTCCTCAAAAAAGATCGCAAAAAAACGCGATTTTCCTCAAAAAGATCGCGAAAAAAATGCGAATTTTCATCAAAAGGATTGCAATTATAACGTGATTTTCGTCAAAAGATCGCGGAAAAATGCAAGTTCCGTCAAACGATTGCAGAAAAAATGCAAATCTCGTCAAAGAATCGCGGAAATTTTTTTCCAATAGTAATGTTTTCAACAACTTTTTTTCGCAGCTGAGTGGCAAATTGAAACATTAATTTGCCATGTTTGAATAACTAATGTTTTAAGTGAAAATATGTTAAAATTTAAATTGGACAACTAGATGTGTAAAAAATTGCATCAGAAGTATGAACTTAAAATAGAAACTTTTATTTAATAATTGCTTATAATATTTACATAAATGGATTCACTTTGACCATATCTCACTCCCAAATAAAAAGTAAATAATATAAAACAGGATTCAAACAAAAATACTGACAATTTTGTTGCGAATAAAGTAACCTTCTTAATTGTCTATACGTGCGCTATTTAAAATAATTTCTCAGTTTCCGCTTCACGCGCTTTTTTTATAACTTTTTGGACAGATTAGTATTGTGCAGTTAATGTGAAGAATGACCTATCTCCTAAGAACATAATATTCAGATGTTTCAAAAGAAAACACCCTTTTGTCGCTAGCAACTCTATATACAAAAACTCATGGCCAAAAAGAGAGGGGCAAAAATTGAGTAAGAAAATAAGGATTTCCAGTTTCTTCATTTTTGAAATCTAAACAAGGTTTTTGATAAAAACAGAGCCCAGTTAAGGATATGGGGCCCCCGGAGTAAACATCATTCTGTAGCCCTCCCCTCCCCCCCTTCTAGCTGTCTGTAGATTTTTTTTGTGAATAATGCAGAAGTGGCAAGTACAAATAAATAAATAAATAAATAAAAATAAATAAATAAATAAATAAAAATAAATAAATAAATAAATAAAAATAAATAAATAATAATAATAATAATAATAATAATAAAACATATTGTATGCAGGCATAAATTTTGGTACTCGATAGGGCTCACATCTATATATTAGAGATACCAAAAATTTGGCCACAACTTTAATTAAGAATATTAATTTGATAATTATAGAAAAAATTATAAATTGGTTGACACAAATATTTCTTTGCAAATTTTTACTTTGCTTACCTACGTACATTACAAGATGTCTAAAAAAGAAGGCTAAAAATTGGTCATAATTGATGATTTTAACTTACCAAGTTAAGAGGAAACATTAATAAAAAATTTCTTTAAAAAGCTATACGATACTATGTTGTTATAATTAAGGCCTGACTAAGTAAGGCCCATGCAGGGCAACTGCATCGGACGTCGGGTCTCCGGATTGAGGCCCCCCCCCCCCCACCCCAAGGGCAAAAAGAATTTTTTTGTTATGGATAATTAATAAAAAACAAAAGTCACCAAAATTCTTTATTTATCTGTTTATTTTAATCTTTATGGGGCTCTTTTCTCATCTCCTTTGCTTTCGAACCTCATGCTCCCCCCTTCTCCCCTCAATGTAACAGTTACATCACAAGTGTATTTACATTTTAATGGTTCACATTTATCCTTATATTTCCATAATCGAAGAAAAAATGTATTCAATAGTTTCTTAACGTTATCTCTTTTGTGCTATTCTGTATACAAATGCGAATAGTACTTGGTACGAAATTTACATATACAGACAATTAGTATAAAGTTTAGTTTTAGACACTTTGTTTTATTCAAGAAAAAAATCAAAAAGGTAGAAAGGGGGCCTCCCCGAATTACGTTTACCCCAGGGCCCCTCACAATCTAAGTCGGGCCCTTGGACCCTGGTTGTAATAAAATTTTAATCATTTGTTTTCTAATGATATAGTTCGTTTTCTGCGTATTTGGAGGGAATACTGGAAACAGAGAGGAAAAGGGGAACCACACTCCCTTTCTAAATCTTTGAAAACTTATGAATTTTGACCACTTTTGGCACATTTTAAGCATTTGGCATCCTTTAATGGAAATCCTAATTATTGGGGGCCCCTTTAAAAAGAGGCACGAGAGGGAACTGCCCCGCATGCCCCTAGATAAGAAAATTTCGATTTGAAAAAGTAAAAACATTATTTAAAAGAAGTATTTTCTTAAATTTTCACTACAAATAAACTTCGGTAAAAAGGTCGATAGAATCGATTAGGGGCCCCCTGGCTTCGTCGGCCCCCCCCAAATGGGGGGGTATGGGGGGCGGTCGCTACGGCCCTGTTTGGATAAAGTATTTGAAAATAACTGATAGCTAAAATTATTTGAAATTATCTGTTATTCTTATTTTTTCCCTGTATTTTTCTTTTATTAAATATAAATTCAAAATATCAGAAATTCAGTTTAAAATGCCCACTTTGACACTATTTTCTGAAATATCTACCTGTATTCCTCTGATGTCACAATAGGTAACATGGCAATTTTTATAGCCTCAAACCGAAGAGGACAGCAGGGGCTATTTGTTTATGGATTATTAACTGGAAACAAATGCTACACTATTTATGTACTTTTTTGTGTAAATGAAATTTTCTGTAATGTGGTAAGTGCAATAAATAGTATTCCTGTGATGTCACAATTGGTAAAATCAGTGGATTAAAAAGGTGATCTGATGGGGCTACCAGGGCCATAGCTAGAAGTGTACAATAGGGGGGGGGGGGGGGGCTCAAGGGAATATAGGAGGGGCTCATATTTTTTTTGTTCTCTCTCTAATGCAGAAAGATAAATGAGTGCATATTCACATTGTAGGTACTATGTTTTTCATTAAACTGTTGTAATAACTTCTTTTTATGCTAAGAAAAGTATATGAGGATAAAAATTTTGAATGTATAACTGGTGCAAAATTAAACATCCTGTTAGCTTCATATGTACCAATAGGATGAGGGAGTGTTGAAAGTCTAAAGTCTAAACCATTCTGTTTTAGACAGACTTTTATTAGAAAATGTATTATTTTGCAGATATAAGGAAATAACAATTTCAACCAAATATCAGTTATACATAGGCTCGATTTACACGCCTTTTACTGTTTAAAACATAATATATGCTGATTAAAAGGTCATTATTAATTTTTATTAGTTTTAAAACATTAAAAAGCTTACACTTGCTATTTATCAGTAGAAAATCTGTAATTTTAGGGTAGTATCCTTCGAACCTTGGATTCTGATTTCCTTGTATTGATACGGATTAGGATCCCTTAAAAATACTACCATGGAGGGCATCTCTTTCTAGCCATTATCCTTACTGTAGATAATCGGCTGTAATAAACAACACCAACACTGTGACTTTAGGTAATACATAGATAGAGATATCTTCTCTGTATAAAATAGGCAGCCTTGAACCTTTATTTTTTTTTTAGTTTTTAATTTATTTAAATCGTAGTATAAACTTGTTATTTAGCTTGTTGTAGAACAGTGATGGTTATATTATTTCCATAGTATTACAAAATATTGATAAAAAAGGCGGCTCTATGACTGTTTAACGTTTTGATTAGAAATAAACTTCATTTACATTAAAAGTGAATCATAAATTTAATTGAGTGATTCTGAATTTTGAATATATAAACAGGTTTCAGTCTGTCACAAATTATCACAAAAAAAGAATTCAGGAAATAGTATTAAATTTGTCAGTTAATTGATTGGTATATCTCGGAAAAGTCATCATGGGGATTCCAAGTGTATCTCTTTTATGAGAAAATAAAAAACACTTTTCAATACTTAAGTTTTACAAAATGTCGTGCATGTATTCTCCAAAATGGTTTCTGAAATGTGTTGAAGGAGGTGTGTGTGTGTATGGATGGGGGGGGGGGGGGGGGAGGGGTAGAATGAGAACGTTCTTAAATAATTTTAAATTTGCTGTTTACTTCAGTTTTATTTACTATTTATTGAGATACCTTTTAGTAATTTTCAGTAACCCACTACAAAAAAATGTGGTAGAACCTTGGAATTATACTTGTTAAGACGGAAATCTGCTTAAACGGAAAATTTTTCCAATTACATTCTGTTCTATCTTAGCAGATTTGATTGTATAATGCAGCAGTTCCCAATCTATGGGTCGCGACCCACTGGTAGGCCACGGCAGTTATTTTGGTGGGCCTCGGAAAAATCAAGGTTTGTTATCAAAATATATCTTTTATTTCATCTGTTTGAAAAAATATGATATGACAATTTCAGCAGGAAGTATCTAATTAACCAAAAAGTTATGTGTTCATAATAATTAAATGTATTTTTAGCTATATTTGTAGTTTGTGCATTTTTTTAATTACTATTCACTGACACACATTGAGATTACCGATTCTTGTTTTTGTTGATAATATATCTTCCGTACAAAAATTTGCGTTTTTCGTTGGACAGGATAGCTGAGCGTATAGAGATTGTACAAAAATTGCTATACTGATATACAACTTTTTCTTTAGTGGGTCGCAAAATTTTTTTTTTAGTGAAGGTGGGTCACGAAATTTTTTTTCACTGAATGGTAGGTCGCGTACCAAGAAAGTTTGGGAACCGCTGATATAATGCGTTTCCTGTTATGATGTGTGTTACCTGATTTAATAAAAACTCTTTTAAAGCGGAATTTTTAATGTTTCTTGCGATTCCCTCGTAGAAACTTTTACTAAATCTGTCCCCTCCGAAATGATAAGTCTAGATACGCCACAGGGTAAAATGGAAGTTTTTAATGCCTCTAACCAAAAGGGAGAATAGCATCCATGTACCCCTCTCTATATAGCGAAATATCTATCTCCATATAACGAATTTTTTCATAGATTGGTCTTAATTTATTCAGTTTTAAAAAGTTTCGAAATCATATGGAATCATACGTATTGACACATACGACTAACGAGTCATATTTCTAAGTAACAATTTGGTATTTCTTATCTTTAAGAATACCAGTTACCTAATAACGAATAGGTGTGGTTTGCAACAGCTGTACTTGTTAAAAGTAAAGTTAGTTCTTTTCTTTGTTTGAAGCACAAACAAATACGTTTGGTAAAGTTTTTTTTTCTATTTTACTCTTATTTCTCTTTTTTTTATAAATTTTATTTGAAAAATGTGTTAAATATTAGACTACAAAAATATTTAGCATTAAAATTTCCTAAAGTTTATTTTTAATTTGTCTTTAATTATTTTCAGGTTAAAATTGCAAGACAAATTTTCAGTAAAGTGTCTCTGCTGGAATGAGTGCTCTAATTTCAGGCAATTTTCTGCCAGCTGAATCTGCTGACTTTGTGAGAATGATAAATGACCTATTTGACTCTTGTAACGGCAACAGTAAACATCCTCCAGATGGTACAAAGTATCATTGTGTGGCTTCTGAGGGTTCTCATTTGCAGTTCTGGACTGATACATATGAAGAATTAAAGAAATATTATTTTGTCTGTTCTAGCAGCAGAGATCAGCCACCAAAGAAAAAAAGAAAAATTACATCTGAAGAAATTAAAAAAAAAGTCATTTTGTCAATTCTAGCAACACAGATGAGCTTCCAAAAGTAGGAAGAATTGCATCGAAAGGACTAAAGGGTTGGGTCTTAACAATAAATTCTATGAGAGGCTTATATGATGAATTAAAGCTAATTAATTTTTTGCTATTTTTATGCAAATTGTACTGTGTGAATTCTCTACTTGGAGTTGGCATTTAAATACACATTGCAGTTTATAAAAGGTCTAATAATTTAAAAATGTTTTGTAGAACTATGTAGAACAGCTTATGTTGAATATTAATCATCTTAAAGTATGTGGTTTGTTTGTGAAGAATATTTTTGAAATATGTACTTTGATTTGTGAACTTGTGCATTAACATTAAATTACTTAGTGCAACTTTTTGTTTGCATTTTTTTATTTCCACCATGCTACTTTATGCTTTTTTTTTAAATAAAATTAGTAAATGAATTTTCAAACTGCTATCATTATTTTACTTTGCTAAAACATTACCCATACAAGAACACCTCAGAGAATTTCTGTTTACGTCAAATTCTCTTTACATGTTAGGATGTACCCTCTCCTATAAATTTATATTAGTAGCACTTTCTGACCCATTGCAGCTTTGATTATATATATATAACAATGAATCTGCCAGATGTACATACTAAATCTGCCTGGTTGCAATTTTATTTTGGAAGAAAAATTCCATAACGATTCAATATTTTTTGTGACATTCGACATCAAGCTCTGCATTACATATTGTGTATAAATCCCTCAAAAATCAATTTGAAGGTTCTTATATTTTTATTTTTTAAGTTTAATGATTAACATGAAAGTTTGCATCAGTAAAATTAATCAATGTACTGTCAACAGTGCTAAAAATTGATATCGACAGAATGAATGGTCAAATGGCCAACTAGGCTAATGCATATTTGTTGACATGAGTGAATGTTAAACACCTAACTGAATATGTTTTCAGCTTAAAATATATATGAGGAATTTTTTTTTAAATAATTATTTTTCAAAATTTTATGCTTGGTATGAGAATTCCTTACTTCAGTTGCTGCTTTCTAGCATTACATTGTAGAAAGATCATGATTCTGTATTACGCAATGTTGTTAGTGAGCTTAGATCAATAATGAATATGAATCTTTATTGGAATTTCATATTTTTTATTATGCCTGGTGTTAAGTATTGAATTCAAGTATGCTCCTCTGAATGCGGTGACATGAATTTCATTCTTATAACTGTAAAAATTAAAATTAAATTGATAACATATAACTAAGGAATAAAATTGTCAATTCTCCAGTGGTGAAAAACTCTTTTATTTGTTACTGAAATACTGTGTAATAAAGAAATGACTTCACAAATTTCAATATTTGCTACAGGTAATTTTCTTTAAAAAATTTTTGCGAGTGTATTAAAACATATTAGTTTTTGAATTGTATCTTTTCAATATGGCATTTTAGCGAAACCTTAAAAAATGCATTAAACATTTAGTAGTAGATATTTCAACAACAAAGTACTGGATAAATTATTACAAAAGTTTATCATGTCCTGTGTTCACACATGTATATATTGCTACATTTAATGAATATGTGCAGTTTTTTTAAGGAAGAAGAGGAGGGATTAAGATATTAATTTAAGTAAACTAGCAAAAGCCATGCTTTGTTTGGATTCGCGAAGCATTATTTTATAAAACAGATATTTGAAAGTAACACTATTTTTTAATATTATTTTTGCATCTTTATTAAACAAAAACGTTACTTTATGTTTTGGCACATTTTACTTTTTTATTTGTGATGTAAGACTGGCATAATAAAATATTTTCGAAGCAAACTTTTACAAAATATTTTTAAATTTTCAACTAAAAGCTCTTTTAAAGATGTTTTTACAATTTCCAGTAGCCACTGGTGTTTTTTAAAGTTGTTTGAAATATGCATGTTTCCAATCTTTGTAATTAACATCAGATAATTAATCTTTGATAGCTATTTTAGAATAATATATTTGAAGAGAGCTTGAAGAAGGTTACTTCTTCAAAATCCTATTTTCTGGAAAAACGTTTGAAATCTGCTTTCGTTGATACTGTGAATTTTTAACTGTAAAATATTTTATTCTAATTTCTTCGTTTCTATACATGTTAGCATATGAGAATTTTTGATATTGTAGAATTTTTTGTAAGGAAAATTTCAATTGAATGCTTAATTTTGAAGGATTTTCACTCTCGACAACGTTACATACGTTTTTAAGCCAACTGGTGTTTATATATCCTCAATATCTACAACTGCTTCATCTAATGTTAAACCTTGGGATTTATGAATTATAACAGCAAAAGCTAACTGCAGAAGAAATTCTTTCCTTGAGCAATTTATGCTTCCATTTTTCCAGAATTTAATTATTGGGGGAATCGGTACGCACCAATTCTTATAAGTTAAATTACTGCAGTATTCAAATTTATCCATGATTATTCGTGATATCTGATCTGGTGGCTTGCGATTTTCTTTAATACATGCAACAAAGTCTAAAGTCCCATTCACTAAACCTTTTTTGGTCCACAAATAAGAACGTAATATTACTTTAGATCCAAATGATAAAGTAAGAAATGGTTAAAGCCTATTTGTCATTTCTGAATCTGCCAACTTTGGTTTAGTACATTTATAAAGAGCGTGAATCGAGGCAACATCTTCATGCAGTTCTTTTAATTTTTCATTTATATATTTGTTTATATTTTTGTTTGCAATTCTTTTGTTACCACTTTACAAAAAAAAATCCATAATACAATTCTTTTAAAATGTTTGAGTGTCATCTGTGCAAACGATTTTGCAGAATAATGAAAAAATGTTTTATTTATTAATCATGATTCTATCTATAATTACTTACTCCATGATTTATATATTTTTTTTTCTGAAAATTACGCGTTTCATTTTTTATTTATTTGTTAAAATGCGTCCGTATTGGAAATGCATGTAAAATAAATTAATTAAAATATTTTTTTTAACGTTTTACTGTAAAAAAAATATTGTGCAAATCTACGGATCATAATTTATTTTTGTGTTTAATTTGAAGTTAAAATATTGAATAGTTTTATTGTAAAGTGTACGACAAAATGTAATTTGAGTGGCCTAGTAGAGTATTCGCTTCGCTCATCCTAATAAGGAAGAATTATTAAAAGGTTGCTAAATTACTGATACACCAAAGCTAAATCTTTTACAAAAATAAAATAATTGGAAATAAAAAAAAATTGCGATTGATTTATACAATGTTTTCGCACTTTCTTTAAAAGGTTGCTAAATTATTGATACGTCAAAGCTAAAACTTTTACGAAAATAAAATAATTGGAATTAAAAAAGAATTTCGTACATATTTTAACAAAAATCAGATAATTCAACAAAAATATTTTATTGCTGTATTTCATGATGTACTTTTTTTTTATTATTATTCTTAATCTGAATAATGGTTAATCTTATGAAAATGTTCAATTTAAGACATTTATCTGTAGAATTTCAAAATTTTAAGTTGCTTTTTTAATAGCGATTTAGTATTTTAAAATATAGTGATATAAATATTTGCTTAGTATCAAATAAATTCATTTGAAGATTTTATGTACATACAGGATAAGAAAAGGGAAAAACTATACATAGACACATATATATATCTATGTTATTTTAGTCGTTTTTTCTTTACTTGCCATTATCCTGCAAAGCTACATTATCTTACCTTATACCACGGGCACAGTGAATATTTTGAGCAAGGCTAACTTATCATAATATAAAGGCTTGTCATTCACCAAGTTTCCTTTGACCGCAGTACAGGGGGCGCTGAACTACATGATTTTCACGTTGGTAGCGCCATCTAATGTTAGAAACTGAAATGTTTGCCATTATTTCCTATGGGATTATTAGCAGTAGTATGCACCAGGTGGCGTTACATACGAGACAAAGTCATATAATAAGTTGGCAATTATAGGGACAATTTCAACAATAGATTTTCTCCTGAATGCGAGGCCTTGATATTATGATAAGGGGGCCTTGATTTTGAGTACTAGGTTTGCATGACAATCGTGTAGAAACCACTTTTCGTAAATTATCGATATAAGTATTCGAAAGGAATCGACTTGAGCGCATGCGCAGAGTCTGCTTCTGCTGGTAATGCAGAAGAAAAGATGGCGGTTCGGTTGCTGTAAATTCACATGTGAAATCGTTTTATAAAAGATTTACAAAACATTCCGTAAGTTCATTATTAGTATATTATTATTATTTAAATATTTCTTCTGTATTGCCTTTTCTATTATTGATTCAGATCTTTTTCATAAATGTATCATATATTTTGGTTGCTTTTGTTCATTATTAAAGCTGTTTCACTTTGTTGTGCATGCTAAATTTTTAAATTACAATTATTTCTATAAATATGATATACATAAAACTTTTTTACGGAGCATTGTTTCTGAACAATTTAGAGTTTTTAGGATTACAGTGTTAAATATGTTTTATCAACAATATAATCGAGATTCTTTTGTAATTAAAAGCACTTGTTTGCTTTTACGTTTAATATTTTTAAGTCGGTATTTTTTTTTCTTAAAATCATCAAAAATAAAGGAAATGTTGTTAAAGTTTTACCCACGATCCCCTTACAATATTTGATGCGAGCTTTTCTTACGAGTTACAAATCAAAATACTTTGACCTTCAACAAATTACATTTATTTAAAAATGTGATAAGTTTTTTTTTTTTTTTCCCATACAGTTTTTGCGAGAATAGTTTATTGATGTTGTTGAAACATGCAGATCCGTTTATTAAAGTGTATTTGTAAATTTTTTAAGTGTACTGTTATCATTTTTAGCCACACTATCTTAGCCTTAGGTAAACATATACTTGCAGTTCAAAAACAAAGTACTACGTTTTAGATCACATTTAGAATTTTATTTTTACATTTTAACTATGTGTTTTAATGGCATTTCTGAGCCGAACGATAAAAATGATTCGTATTTTGCTTGAAATAAGGTTTACAATAATAATAATAATAATTTATATAACATAGTAATAAAATATTAATCTGAAAGATCAATTAAATACTGGAGTATTATGGAATTTAACATATTTGGCTTTAAATCTTATCTTTATGAGTACAAAATATTTCAATTTTAAAATAATTTCATACATCATAATGTAATCTACTGAATTTTAATGCTTTTATTTTAACCAAAATGTGTGATGTCACATTTCAGCAACACATACAGAGCAATGTTTAAAATGTTATTTTCTAGTAGGATAAAAAAATTTTGTAATTTTGTTTTAAACAAATGAGGTACTGGAAAACAATGGTTCATACAGCTTGGTTGCAAGTGTTTGTCGAATTTGATGCTTTTCCCTTATTATAAATCATTTTTTTAAATATTTGTTTGTGTTTTTCTTATTCATATTTTGAGCACAGACAGGGGTCTGTCCAGGTCGAAAATTGAGTCCGTTAACGGACTCTTCACAAAATTCGATGACAATAAAACGGACTCTTCACAAAAACAAATTTATGAAAAACGGACTCTTCACAAAAATAAATTTAAGAAAAACCGACTCTTCACAGAATTATATTCAGAAAAACGGCCCTTTCACACACACACACACAAAAGGAAAAAAAAAAAAAAAAAAACAGCGTAATAAGTGTAAATTTCTGTAAAAATCTAGATTTTTGTGTTCATTGTATCATTTATCTCAACGTAAACAAACTACAGCCTCTTTCGTTTATTGCTATCTTGCTTTTCACTCTTTCTCCCAGTTATCCTTATTTTGAATGAGCGCCGATTGACTGACACATGACGTGAGCAGCATAGTAGGTGTGGCAATTGTATCTTTTTATGATTTCACTTCCTAATTTGGCAATACCTGCTTTTATTTTGCTGTGTTTGCTTCGTGCATGAAATGTGCTTCGCGGGCTTTACGTGTTACTTTGGATTTTCTCTGATTTGCCTTATTGTTTTGTTTCTACTGTATGTGCTCATTTCCATCAATATGAAACGTGGACGTCCCTCCATGGGAGGAAATTCTCGAAATTTTTATTATAACTTGAAAAAAATACCATTGTCATATGCTAAAGGCTGTGATAAAATTTCTAATCATTTTCAGGGAATCGATCAAGATGCTGATGCACAAAAATCTCCGATCAGAAATTAATCTCAAAAAGGGGATTTAATAACTGATAATTTAATTTTTTTTCACAAAAATAGAAATAATTCACAAAAATAAAAGTAATTCACAAAAATAATATTTAATTTCACAAAAATAGGACTCTGGAAAAAAAACCTGGACAGACCCCTGACAGATGTCATATATGCACCACTTTGGCACAATTTTATGTGTTGCATGGTAATGGTAACACGTCTACTGTCGTTTATTAATAAACTGTTGATTTAATTTTTTCTTTTTTAAAATATTAAATTGTTTTCTTCTATAATTATTAATTAAACTTTATTTATTTATTATTAATTTCCATTTTAAAATAATTGGAAACAACTAATATAAATGAAGGGCTCACCAAATTGGCATTAGAAAAAAAATTGCATTAATGTGGTGTGTATAGGACATCTGTGCTATATTTTGGACAATTTCTGATTTATAAGTCTTAAAAATGAAAAATTATGCACCAGAATACATGAATTAAGTAAGAATTAGTTAATTTTGTGCATGTGTGTAATTTTATAAATATGTCATAGTTATTTGTATTAAAGGACATAGTTTTTGTATTGTAGCTTATATTCTTCTATAATTAACTGCTAAAACATAAATTTTGTCTTCTATAATAATAATAAATTTCGTTTTTAGAAATTTAATTGTATTCTTTATCAAACATTGTCAAATTGTTATTGTTTATCAACATTACATGTCAGTTAAATATGAATTTCTAGGTATTTGTAATTATTTTCAGGCGATATTATTTAAACAGCAAATCTAACATAAAAGTTCTTATACTAAGAGTAATTGAACTTGAAAAATTCTGGGTCTTTTTTTTTTTTTTTTTTTTTTTTTTTTTTTTTTTTTTTTACAAAAGCGGGTTTCTATTAATAAATCATATTTATAGGCGCAAAAATTGAACTTGTTTATTTGAAAAAAAAAAAAAAAAAAAAAAAGATGCAATAATTATTGTTTTAATAATAATTAGTAGATAATTAAAACCAATATTAATATATAACACTATGGAAATAGTGATTCATGAGAACTTGTCATGAAAGGTTTAAATTTTTTTTCTGATTGTCATTATTTTATTTTGTATTTTTCAGTTACATCCTAATGACATCTGGTAGAAATGCCAAAGCCATGGTCTCCAGCTTGTTGATAAAAATGATTCAATGTTTAAAAGAGGGAAGCAACTAAAGATCCAGGTCACCTGAAAAATAATTGGTAAAGATTTATTTATTATTATATACTATTTTAATAACATTAGTATAATTTAGTAAGTTTATATACAATTTTTGGAGGGGGGGGGATTGATTATTTTATACAAATTAAATATTTTTTTGTTGTAAAATGCATCCCTTTTATTATTATTATTATTATTTTTTTTTTGGGGGGGGGGGCATTATATGCAGTTAAATATTGTATATACTTTTATATATTAACTTTAGTACTGGTTTTTTTTTTTTTTTTTCTGTTCTCGGGATGGTAACACTGTTTTCAAATTGTAACATTTACACTATTTAATTGTAAATTATATAAAGTGACTGTTATTGTTCAGAAATAAGTGCAGAGTTATTTTGTACAAATTAAATGACACGTTTTTGTTGTAAAATGCATCTCTTTTTTTTGGGTGGGGGGAAGGCATTATACACGATTAAATATTGTATATACTTTTATGTATTAACTTTAGTACTGGCATTTTTTTGGGGGGGGGGGGATGATAATGCTGTTTTCAAATTGTAACATTTACATTATTTAATTGTAAATTATATAAAGTAAATATTTTTGTTCAGAAATAGGTAACATTGTGAAATAAGTGCGGGATTATTTTATACAAATTAAATGACATGTTTTCGTTGTAAAATGCATCCCTTTTTTATTTATTTTTTTTTGGGGGGGGGGGCATTATACACGATTAAATTTTGTATATACTTTTATATATTAACTAGGGATGCACCGAATAGTGATTTTGGCCGAATACTGAATGCCAAATATTCGGCCAACATGTGAACCGAATATTCGGCTAGCCGAATAGTAATTGTTGGGCCGAATGCTGAATATTCGGCTTCCCAAATACTTTTTTAATTTCAAAATTTAAAGGTATTGAAATGTTACTTTTTAAAATAGTTTTACATAATATTTAATAAAAGAAACTTACATTTTGATAAACAAGAGCTTTTTATAAGAGCATTTAGTATTGAAAAAAATCTGCCTTGAGTTATTTAAGAAGCGCAGTTATGAAACTTTAATTAATAAAATTTTCTACGAATCAAAACAAACATTTTAAAATCAAATAATGAAAAAATGGCCGAAGAAAAATTTTACAGTCTGATAATTGTCCTTTTTAAATAACTCAAAGCAGATTTTTTTCAATATAAAGTACAAATACTTTCAACTTAATTCTGAATAAAGGTATGTTTAGCTCATAGTTCTTTTCTTATGAATGGTGGTATTTTCCACCCTTCCCATCATATCATATTTTACAGAAATCAAAGCATGTGAGTTGAAAATATGTTATCTTATTTATTGTTAATGTAATAAACGAACACACAAGTTTTGACCTAGAGTGAGATGAAATGCAGTATACTTATGATTCAATAAGTTGATTATGATTATGGTTTCATGAACAAAAATTGTCTGCCTTGATAGCTATTACTAATCTCAAAAGTTGTTTTTTTTTCTTTTAAAGGACTTTTATTTGGGGAAAAGCAAGAAACAGATTATTTACTAAACAAAATTTAGAAACTTGTATGAGCACGTAATTTATTCCTAAGGAGAATCCTGATAAATTACTATTTTAATCCTTCTCATGGTTAATTTTCTTAAGTTATACTTTACAAACAGCAAATAAATAATGTAATATTTTATTTAAAAATTATTTTGTTTCTAATTATTTTAAATATAAATTAAAAAATTGACAGTTAACAGTAGAAATAGTGAAAAGTTCTTAAAAGGTTTTATTATGTATTGGATTCGGCCAAATACTTTGATATTCGGCAAAGCCGAATAGTTTAGTATGGCCGAATAGATACCGAATATTCGGTGCATTCCTAATATTAACTTTAGTACTGGCATTTTTTTTTCAGGGGGGGTGGGGGGGGTGATAATGCTGTTTTCAAATTGTAACATTTACATTATTTAATTGTAAATTATATAAAGTAAATATTATTGTTCAGAAATAGGTAACATTGTGAAATAAGTGCGGGATTATTTTATACAAATTAAATGACATGTTCTTGTTGTAAAATGCATCCCTTTTTTATTTTATTTTTTTGGGGGGGTGAGGAGGAGCATTATACACAATTAAATTTTGTGTACACTTTTATGTATTAACTTCAGTACTGGCATTTTTTTTTTTTTTTTTTTTTTTTTTTTTTTTTCCTGTTCTTGGGATGGTAACGTTGTTTTCAAATTGTAACATTTACATTATTTAATTGTAAATTATATAAAATGAATATTATTGTTCAGAAATAGGTAGCATTGTGAAATAAGTGTGGGGAAAAAGCTATATTAACTAGTTTACTTAGTTATAAATTCTTTTGTTGGACTTTTCTTGACTCCTAAATTTTTCATTTTTACACCTTCTATTGACAAGTTTGTTTCTATTAAAAGCTAAATTTTTTTTTTTTTTTTTTGTTATCTTATTGAATGATAAAAGATAAATATACATGAAATAACGATTTGAATATTAGTAAAAATTATTTCAAAATAATTTTCATTTATAAATTATTTATTTTATAACTCTTGTTCTTACATATGAATATTGAAATACCAGGGATGTAGAAATATATCATTTTGCTCGCCAGTTTCAAAGGATTTTCTGGCAAGGCGAGTTCATTTTTAGTTTCTGAAAAACTGTAGGTAATAGAGACATTATCAGACACTCTTTATTAATCTAGATATTTTAACTTTCCAAATTATTACAGTGTAAATAACTAAGTTTCAATTACTAAGTGCTACTCAGTTCTATCGTTTATTAAGCTTATTTCTGTTGTATATATTTCTTAATATAGAAAAAAATAATTATGAAAATGCATTGTAGTAATAGTAAGTTTGTCTGCAATTGCATGCGATTTTGTCATAACTATTTTCAATTGCGTGTGTTATGTCTGCTATTTCACTTTTATTATTTTGTCAATTTCTTATCATTATCCTTTTGTATAATTTTTATGACAGAACTCAGAAAGTCAAGAAAAACTCTTAATTTCTGATGAAAATTCAGAGCATCTTCAGTGAAGAGCACTGATTTTCAGCAGCCTCAGAATTGATTTAAAAAAATAAGTCACTGGTCTGCGGCATAAAATTTTATTAAATCCTTTTAACTCTTTAAGCGACTCCTCCTCCTAAATATAAACTAAACTTACTTTGCAATTATCCAAAATTTTCTAGATAATAAAATGTAAAATTATAAATTATTAAAAATTGAATAAAATCATGATTTGAAATCTTTACTAGTATCTCATGGCCAAGAAAACTTACATTTGTCTGTCGGAGAGGGCAAAAAATGTTACCAGTCCTGCTGATCACTAAGTTTTTCCAATTAGTTGTTCGATTAAATTTTTGGCTGATTCGTACCAGTAGACCACTAAGGATTTCAAACACTGTCTAGGTTAAGATATGATAATATTTGTTTGAGAATTAAACTAACCAATATAAGATTTTTTGGTACTTCTAGGTTATCCCGTCGACCAATTTCGCCAAATTATACAAATCGCCAAACTAATAGCCAAATTATACATGTTGACATAATTTTTATTTTAAATAACGAAAAAACAAATAATTAGTAGAATATTAATAAAAAGTCGAAATAAAAATCACTTAATGACATTTTAAACACATGAATCGCATTTAATGTCATTGAATGTGACATTCGCGATCATCCATTATTGGCATTTAATCTTATAGTTTGGCGATATAATTTTTTGGTCGACGGGATAACCTAGAAGTACCAACTTTTTTTACTGTAACTAATTTTGTAGATTTATTATAAATTTTTGAAACAGTGTTAGTTGCTCAGCCTCGTCCTCTGAGCTGTAGCCAGCTATCAAGGATTCAATTTAGCATAGAGTCTGCAATCTCACTGTCTGCTAATCCTTCGCTTTAAATCTTGAAATTTTTAACGCTATCTGAATGTACAATTTTTTAGGTCACACAGTACTTTATTTTTGCTATGCATATTTGATTTGTGTGTTTATATTTATCTTTTTATTTTCTAGAAAAAAAAAAAATGAATCAAGAAGAGGGAGAGACTTAACTGAAGTTCCTGACAAAATTATATTGATGTAATATTGATAAATTATGTCAATTCTTTGCATGTAAATAAATAGAATTTTATAAACTGAATGATATTTCATTTATTTTCGAGAATATTTCCTTCGTACAGAGAAATACTTTTCATTGCTTCAGTCAGAATTCAGTTATTAAAAATTATAAAGGGAAAAGAATAATAATTTAAATCAGTTAAATTATAACTTTAAAAAATTAAGATTAGTTTAGTATTTACTGTGTTACTCATAGAAAAATATTTCTCTGGCTTAAAAAAAAAAAATAAAAATAAAAAATAGAAGGAAGTGTTTGAATTATTGTAATTTGTAAAATTTATGTTGTTAAATAAATAAGAAATATAACATACTTTAATGTAAAAAAGCTGGAATTGAATTTATAAAAAAGTTTCTTTTTGGAACTTTCTTTCTTAAACAATTTTCTTATAAAATGTCAAATAGCTGCTGCAGGCATCAAACTAAATTCTATGGATGATTTTTAAAAGTCCTCCAATATTCTCTGAATAATAATCAAAATTCAAAGAAATAATTAAGTTTAATAAATGAAATAATTAAGAATTTAATGAAGTACTAATATGAAAAATCTGCAATCTTCTACTGTCATAAAATGTATGCTGTAATGGAATTTCACATATTCAATTCAATATTTATTGTAAGTAAACAGATTTGTATATACAATAAATAATTAACTGATCCTGAATTTTGAACTGGATTCGAAAGGTAAGTAATTAGTGTAATCAAATTTACTATGTATGAGCTTAGATATAGAGTTGCGTATTTATAAGTCCCATCAGCAATTTTTAAATACTTGTTTAGCCTACGTATTTAAAAAAAAGTTTTTTTTTTTTTTTTTTCCCACAGAGATATGACATCAGAAAAAAATCCCTCTGCTTATTTTTATTTCAAATGCTCAATCAATAATTTACAGGCCTATATGTATAAGGATGAATTTCAAATGTTAAATACATGAAAATTTTCACATTTCTAACTGAGCGATTCTGTGTGTTATCAGCAGAGTGAGAAATGCTCCAATGAACTCTAATCACGCTTAGTTATGAATGTGAAAAATTTCAGTAATTTTAGGTGTAATTTCACAGTTGATAATTAAAATTTTTCCCTCTAGAAAGTTTTAAGTAAGATATTACTTTGTTCATGCATAAACACTTGTATGCTATTGTTAATCTTATGAGAGAAAATTCTTGACTATCTCATTTGCATTTCCATATTTTAGATTTTAACTGTGAACAGTCTGTACAAAAACTAAGTTTTCTAATTTGTTTACAAGCTTCTTTTTTCCCAAATGAATAAACATTTCCTTTCAAACTTTTGAAAATAAAATTATCTTAATAGAAAAAAAAATAATAACCTTGTAAACTGCATTGAAAAAGTAAAAAAAGGCCTTGGTAGAGATCAACCTCAGGCATCCAATGGGAAAAAAAAAATGCAAATAAGATTTTTTAAAAAAATCCCCAGAGGATTAACATTAGCAATCAGGTGTTTTTCCATGAGTAATAAAACCTTAAAATATAATTTAGGATTATGTATTTATTTGTTTATTTATTTTTTTAAGTATTAAAGTTAAATCTAGTAATGCTGTGAATTGATACAAATTCAATACATATTTTATACATACATAGTAAAAGATTATAGGAATGTTATCTAATTAAAAAATAAATAAAATGCCTAAAAACAGGCTATTTTTTATAATTTAAAAAATAATTCAAATTCAAATATTATCTGTTATCTAATAAATATGTATTAAAATAAACTATTTGATAAATATGTGACTAACAAAAAACTATAATAATTTTAATTAATAAATAGTGTTTGACTAAAACTTGGTTTTCTGTAAAAACACGCAAAACGAGCAGCAAAAAAGAAAAAAAAAAAAAAAAAGTAAAGTCAAATCAAAAAATTGTAAGTTCAGTTATTTTGCTTAAAATCCCATTTTTCTATCACATATGATTTATAAAACACCTCATTTTAATTTAAAAAGTAAAGTATATTGAAATTTAATCATTTATTTAATAAATATATTAATTATAATAATCAAATTTATAAATACGTGACTAAAAAATAAACTATTTTTCAATATATAGATAATATTAGACAAAAATTTAGTTTTCCGTAAAAACAGATACAAATGAGAAAAAAAAAAAAAAGCATACATAGCTCAGAAAACTTTTAAGTTCAGTAATTTTGCTGAAAAACTACTTTTTCTATCAAATAAGGTATTGAGATTAATAAAAAACCTCATTTTCATTTTTTTTCTGCATGCTTGTTATAAAAGCCTTTTATCTATCTTTGATTGTAATTCCTCTAACTTTCCTTTTCATTCTTCCCTTTCGCATGCTTATTCTGAAACACTTACGGACAAGCTCTGATTGCGTCAACTAGCAACCTGTTCTAACCCTTTTCAAAATCTTTACAAACTTTGCATGAAAAGCCTTTAAAAAGCATTCAGACATTTACATAGTATGCTTGAAAAAAGCTGTTAAAAAGCAAAAAATGCTATCTGGGGGGTGGAGTAAGGGATTAAAAACTAAGAAATTAAAAATTTTTCATTATTTTTTTTATCTAAATCAGCCATGTATAAAAGTTTTTAATTTAGCATACTTTTAGTACCATGATGAAATTGCAAAAAGTTATACTTAGAAAAATGTTGAATAAATGAAGCTTTCAGTTTTTCAACTTAACAAGTTTAATTTAACAATTTCAATACGTATAACTTTTTGCAATTTCATCATGGTACTAAAAGTATGCTAAATAAAAAATTTTATACATGGCTGATTTAGATAAAAAAAATAATGAAAAAATTTTAATTTCTTAGTTTTTAATCCCTTATTCCACCCACCCCACAAAATAACATAGATATATATATGCGTCTATGTATAGTTTTTCCCTTTTCTTATCCTGTATGTACATAAAATCTTCAAATGAATTCATTTGATACTAAACAAATATTTATGTCACTATGATTTAAAATACTAAATCGCTATTAAAAAAGCAACTTAAAATTCATTTTGAAATTCTGCAGATGAATGTCTTAAATTGAACATTTTCATAAGATTAACCATTATTCCGATTAAAAATAATTAAAAAAAAAAGTATATCATGAAATACAGCAATAAAATATTTTTGTTGAATTATCTGATTTTTGTTAAAACATGTGCGAAATTCTTTTTTAATTCCAATTATTTTATTTTCGTAAAAGTTTTAGCTTTGACGTATCAATAATTTAGCAACCTTTTAAAGAGAATGCGAAAACAAAACACCGATACAAACGGTAAAAGGAACTGGTGGGTGGTTTCCCTGCAGCGCAATCTGTTTCGCCTACCAGCCGCTGTGGCGCTGAAGTGCGCTTCGATGATCACAAAAATTGGCGCATGCGTATCTGCAGCTCGGCTTTCGTCTGCATTTTCGCCGTTCCTAACCGATATTGCAAAATAGCAAACAAAGCATGCGTGCGGACCAATGACCTTAAAATACTTAGACTCCAAAATAGCAACCTTTTCGTAGGCCGACATGTGTGCCTTCCGTCACGTGACGGAGGGCAGATTTAGCACGCCAAACTGGTTTTTCTCCCGCCGAAACTCATATTGCTATGTTTGTCTTGAATTGGACCGCACTTTTTTTCTCTTTGTGAAATCTGAAAGTTGCCAATAAAGCGATCACCGCCAAAAAACAGCATCTTTTCGCCAAAGATGTTGGATTCGAAACCATGCCGAGATAACAATGGGATTTGGCGTCTACGTATATGAGAAAGTCAATGGTGCGGACTTAATTGAAATTCTCTCTCTAGAAAAATTCTACATACAGGGTTACCATATTGGCGCTTTTTATCTTATTAGACGTGACATTTTCATCCCATATTACATTAATAATTATTTTAATTTCATTAATAAATTAATTATTTTATTTTTATTATAAATTCTTTTAATAAATTCGTTTAAATAACTGGATATAGATGGCAGCACAGAAGAGTTTTCTTTCTTTATTTTTCACTTTTTTATGGATGTAAATAATTCAGTTTTAACTTTTTTTAATCTTTTTAATGATAAAAAATATTTATTTTAACTTTTTAAAAACTTTTGTTATGCTTTAACTTTAATTTAACTTCCTCTCTTTGCTTTTTTACATCTATCTCTATCAAAAATACATATTAGTTTGCAAGGATATAGATTATTATTAAGAATATTTTTAAATTTAAAATAGAGATTTTTAGTTATACCATTATCAAATTAAGTGAGATAATTATTTATAATTAATAAATAAGCAGTGTCTAGGTATTCCAACTAGCTAATTATATTACATATTTTATTATAAAATTATTTATTGATAGTATGATATTTAATATTACATAATTTTTATACAATTTATAGCATATTTGAATATAAAATAAAATGGAATATTTGATAAAGATAAATTATTATATTTTGTAATAAATAATTATCAAATAATTGTTGTTGTTAAATAATAAAATTAAATGTGACATAATTTATAGATAATGTTTATATAGATAATAATATAGATATAACAAATTATCATATTTGCTGATTTATTATTGATAAATATAATAATACAATAATAACTTAGATCATCATCAAATTATTATTATATTAGTAATATAAGTAAGTATTATTATATTAGTAATATTAGTACTATATATTTCAATAAATGAAATTTTACATATAAATAGTTCATTGAAAATTAATTATAATTTATATTCATTTATAAAATGTTATCTTTTTCAGATAATAAAGAAAATAATATTTATTACCAATTACATCTGTTTTATTTATAATAAAAATATTTGATAATATTTAATGTTGATAATAAGTAAATACTAAAATATTATAGAAATAAATATTCAAGTAAATCATTTAATGATAATATGTATAATATGTGTAATATATAATTATTTAAATACTGCAAATCAGCTTATATTTTTTTACAAAATACTTTAAAATTTATTGAACAGTTAAAAAAATTTAATCTTTATACAATATTTCATATCATTTTTATTTTTTATAGCGTGTAATATAAAATATCTCTCTAACATATATTTTAAAATTATATAAGATATTATAAATTTATTTATCTAATATAGATTAATATTTATTATAAATGTTATTTGCATTGATACCACAACAATATTAATACTTGATAGTGTTTAATTACAATAAATTATTAATGATAAAAAAATTATTATAAAGCATAAAATATTTCAATAAACTATTTAAGTATCTTAATATGATTAAATCGGAAACAAATTTAAAATAAATTAATATTGGAGATTTAAATCGCTAGATTCACAAAGAAATAAAATATCAAAAGAAAATCTCAAGTATTAAAACGCCTCTGTAAATCTAATAATAATAATTTTCTTGTTAATGTTGTTAATTACCGACGTATCCAAGTCGGCACTAAATCGCACAACGCTTAGGGATAAACAAACTGAAGCTCCTCCCATACTAATAAGCGAGCGTCATCTACTGGGGAATTGTTTAATATGGGTTTTGCAGGGTTCTTTAAATTAATTTAAAATTTCTTTTTGCTTCATATATTCAAAACATTATTCACTATAAAGATAATAATAATTATAATATATTCTTTTTGTTACTGCCCATAACATTTTCATTTTATAATATGCCATCATAAGTTAGTAAATAGGGCATTCCAACATGACGTCAGGGACATTACCGCCCAAAATCTTCTATCTGCGCAACTTCACGCACATATTATTGGCATCTTTCAAGTGAATGTATGGTTACCATTTTGGCTGCTTTATCGCATTTGATTTAAATGCCAAATGCTTTATTTAAATTAGGGTTGGGCATTTCGATTCATCTTGAGGAGTCGACTCTGACTCGATTCACTTGGTTAATGAGTCGAGATAGTGAGTCGACTCCCGACTCACTTACGATTGGTTGGTTGGTTGTAAAAATGATGCAATTTTATGTCTTCTATCACGTATATCGCACAAAAGAGAATTTTTAAATGCACGCTCGAATCTTAATTTATTTTATAAAATATCAATATGAAACATAAACGTTTTTCTAAACGTTTTTAATTAATGTTAATTTGTATGTAAATGTTTCAGTTGATATTAATATTGTTAATCCACATATTATGTGCTACTCTACGCATTAGAGGCTTAAAAGTCTGAAAAATGCTACAAGGTAAAATTTTATGTCTTCTATCACGTATATCGCACAAAAGATAATTTTTAAATGCGCGCTCGAATTATTTTGCTTTAGTTTTTAGATAAAAGATATATTTTTGTGGTAAGAGCCGAAATTTTCAGTCCTGTACCGGCCCAGAACGTATCAAAAATAATGACCTGGTTGGTAAAAAACATAAATGTTCGGCCAACTTGTTTCGTACAGAACAGTTATTAACCCGACAAGAAAAAAGTTAAAATCTTCTTCTTAGCCTGATCCGGCATAGTTAAATTTGTAGAAAACATGGATTTTTCCGTTTAAGAAGTTCTAATCAAAAATTAATATTTTAGATTTTTTTATGTTTATAATCTTTATTTTTAAAGAAGAACCCTATGCTATGATATTCATTTTTTAATTAATGTTAATTTGTATGTAAATGTTTCAGTTGATATTAATATTGTTAATCCACATATTATGTGCTACTCTACGCATTAGAGGCTTAAAAGTCTGAAAAATGCTACAAAGTAAAATCCTCCAAGACGGAATAACATTAAATAAAAATTCGTTATAGACGAGTTCCCTTCCGATCGCTACGAGGAAAAAAAGGTTAGACCCGAACCAGTCTTTTAGTAAAAAGTAAGTCCCGATCTCGGCTTGGGAGAATGCAATGAGAAGGCCCGATCCGAGGCTTGTAAAATAAAGTAAGGCCTAACCCGAGTGCCGCTAAAAATAGGCCGGAGCTTCGAGTCAGGATCCGGCAATCACAGCGTTTAAAATTATTAGACTGTTTTCTTTCCTTTTTTTTTTTTTTGAAGGGGGGGGGGGGGGGTTCTTTACTTAAAAATTTAAAACGGATACTTTAAGTTAATTATGTTCTTATATTTATAAATTATTAGTTATTCACAAATATCTCCCCCCCCCCAAAAAAAAGAGGAATATTAGTACAAATTAATTTAATGGATTTTTTTAATTTTTTTTAAATATGTGTGCGTTTACATATATGTCGTGTTGGTTATGTTGGAAAGATATCGTATTATCGAATCAAAAAGAAATTAATTACTTTACGTTTAGATTGTGTAGAAAATGTAATGCAAAAAATATATCTCCCCCCCCCCCCCTTTCCCGGTCTAGTCTATTTCTGAATTTATTAAAAGTAAAATTATGAAAAAAAGGGGACAACAGTAGTTTATTCGAATTTTGCTGGAAAATAATAGCGATTATCCTGAGTCTCATTGTTTTGTAGAAAATTGCATTTTTCGTTTCACATAAGCTTTATATTGCAGGGCTCAATGTCAGCATGTTTTAATGTACAATTATAAAATTGATAGCCTGACTATTGAGGGGATCAAATAACGTTTTCCATTTTTTAAGTAAATGAACTGCTAATCAAACTAAATACGAAAAAGAAAAAACGGAGCTGTTCTAGTGTGTTTGAAGAGGTGAAGAGATATTAGAAAATTTAAGATTCAATTCTAGAAAAAAAATTCAGCATTGACATAATTTCTGATACATTTTTATTTAGAACTTTAAAAATTGACAGGCAGCTATAGAGGAGATGAAAAATCAAACAGCATTTCCATTTTTTAATAAATACATTACATATGAAGAAAAAATGTATTCTTGTCATAAAACGACAGGTTTTTCTCTTTTCCCTTGCAATATAAATTTCAATTTTAAGAGTAATTTTCTAGTGTATTTTGCCAAAAATTGGAAAGCGCCAATCAATTACATAATTTCTGAATAAGAAAACTTTTCAATTTTGCGAGTTTTTTTTTTTTTTTTTTTTTTTTTTATCCAACTAAAAATGAATTCAGAAATGTGTAAGAAAGTAGCTTTTTTGAATTTAAGAACAGATTTAATAAATTCAGAGAAATATTTTCAGAAATCTACTTTATATTATACAGCTTTAAAAGCTACGACATTTTTAACCCTCTTTTTTTTCTTTTATTCCAAATTACATTATTTTTTTTAACGAATGTTGAAGAGTCTAAAAATCTAAGTAAACAATAACATTGCTGTTGCTATTGTGTATTTTCTGTCTTGCGAATACATACTAAACTAAAATATTGCTCATGAATGTGCATAAAATAGTCTTAAGAAAATTATTGTATGCTAAGAAAAATCGGATTGTTTTGTAGAAATTGAACCTGGCCGGGTAAGTTTATTAATTTATTTATTTGTACGGGTCGGGACCGGATAGAACTTTTTATTTTACATTAGCCTGGGGTAGCTTTTGCTTGTACCGGGACTGGTTGGACCTGTGAGCTCCTCTAAATAAATTATGAATATTTGCAAGTTTTCTGTAATTTTAATAAATTTCATTTTACAAATCTATCAAAATGTTCAGTGTCTGGGACATAATTTACCCCTTATGCGATCATAAAAAAGCGGCGGGAAGACTAATTTTTTAATTTTTTCCCTCATATTTACAGTTTTTATAATTGACTTCCTTTTGAAATTCTATTTATAAAATCATGATATTATACTGAATAACTGCCAGGTTTTATGTTTTTATCCTACCACTATTTTAAAAAAAATAATAAATAAATATATGTATTTTAAAATCATCCGAAATTTAGGAAAACAAGCAAATTCCCTTCATAAAAAATAACTGTAAAAAATAAGAGTAAAATTTGGCAGCTATGACATTGTGATCCCCTCTCTTCCCGATAGACACTCAAAACTTACTTGCGCTACCAAAAAATTAAATCAAATAAATAAAATAAAATAAACAGGAAATATTATCCGAATCTGGTTTGAAAAAAAGGAATATTTTAAAAAATCGACCATCTAAACTTTAAAAAATTATATGAAAATTATATCCATTTTTACATTATCTGCAAACATTTATAACTTATATATATATATATATTAATATATATATATTTCTTATAATATTTATAATAATCTTTTAATATATATATATATATATATTATATATATACTTTATCTAAAATACATCAATCATAAAATAAACTCATAAAACTTTTTAGCAGTGGTGAATTCTGAAAGTGGTCAGGCATTCCCGCGGAACAATGAGACCCCCCCCCCTGAAATATCAGGCATTTTGTGTTTTAAATGGTAAAATAGTGCAGTCTTTACCCCACCCAAAGTTCTTTATAACATCCACCTACACCCACAGATATCTCCTCACAAAAAAAATTTGTCTTAATTTAATACTGTTTTTTAAACAATTTGCTATTAAAGTAAAATTTTATTTCTCTCTCTTCAACTTTTTTTTCTATATTGCATCAGATAAAGGCAGTTGAAAATATTTCCCTAACCAGTTCTACTTTCTTTTAGCAAAAAATACAAACATAATATATCTGCTTTGTTTGATCGTTCGATCTTTCCTCAATACGGAAATCGGCACAAGCTTATCATAAATTCAATTAATCTTTCCAGAAATAACCAGCTGAACGCCCCTTTTTCTAAGTCCCTCCCACTCTTTTCATTCATTCGGTATCTTCCTAATTATACGTGAAATGCACATCCACATTGCCTCCGCTTTTCCCAAAATCCCCAACCACCCCCCCCCCCCAACCCTAATATAAAGTCAAACCAAGACATTTGTTTTTTGCTAAAAAGCCCAGCGCGGATTCGAAGAGTCGAAATCTGATACCGAGTCGAAAGAGTGGTTTTCAAGGAGTCGAAGAATCGAAGAGTCGACCCACCCAATTTTCAACTCTCGACTCTCCAAGTCCGACACTTTAAACTGGTCCAACCACTCTTTGAGTGAGTGAGTTGACTTTTCGACTCCGAATCCCAAACTGAGTTGAAATCAATGACCTTAAGATACTTAGACTCCAAAATAGCAACCTTTTCGTAGGCCGAGATGTCTGCCTTCCGTCACGTGACGGAGGGCAGATTTAGCGCGCCAAACCGGTTTTTCTCCCGCCAAAATCTCCCCGGAATTTTTTTCACCGCATTCCCGCCGAAAGTCACATTGCGAGAATGAAATCTGAAAGTTACCAATAAAGCGATCACAGCCAAAAAACAGCATCTTTTCGCCAATGATGTTGGATTCGAAACCATGCCGAGATAACAATGGGATTTGGCGTCTACGTATATGAGAAAGTCAATGGTTGAAATGAAAGTTCGACTCTTTTGAGTCGACTCCGTTAGCCAGATAGGAGTCGATAGTTCGATTCACTTGTAAGGAGTCGAGATTTAGAGTCGACTCCTCGACTCCTCGGCCCTCGGCCAACTCTAATTTAAATTAGCCTTAATCATTTGTTTTTAATAGAAAATTCAGAAATCTTTGCGCTATCCAGACTTGAATGTAAATGAAAGAAATATATTACGTAAGTGTTTTGTAATTGTTTTCTATTTAATAATCTGTCCGATTACTTCTTGTTCAATATTTCGTATAATTTTTTGTCTGTTACGTGAATAGTAATATTTCTAGTGCTAGAATCATGCCTGCTTTTCAAATACTTGTAAACTGTTTGTATATTTTTATATTAAAGCTTATTTATCATTATGATAAGTATACTAGAATATTTTATAAAAAAGACATTGTATATTTTGAAAAATATTTGTGATATACAGTGAAACCTCCAAATAAGGGACACCCATGGGACCGGAACTTTTGTCCCTTAAATAGAGGTCCCTTATTCGGAGTTTTTTCTTTTTTTTTAAATTAATCTTTCAGATAGACATAAAATATAACATTAAATTAAAGGTGAAGTTTAAATGTACCAGAAGGATATGAATTACGTTAATCAGACACAACAAATAGATATTTAATTCATTGAAATTTTTAATTGATTACTTCATTAAAAGATTTGTAGAATTATTGATTTACATTTTTTACACAAATATTTCATACATGTAAAATGTGCATTAACATTTAAAAGAATCTTACTTAATCAATCAAAAGTGATTCTTTTGCAGATTTCAATTTTTCATTACAAATCTTTCAAGTGTTCATTTACCATGCATATAAATTTCAATCCTTCATTATCAGCAACATTTACTAAAAAAGTATTGAACTTTACATATTTTAAAACATCTGTTAAGTTCTTTATTTCATAATTTCCATTTCTTCTTCAGTTTCATAGTCATCCTTACAATTTTCAGCACTACTTTTGATGGGGATAAAAACACTAATTGTGGGTAAATAAATGCACATCAATTGAGTCATATCAACATGACTGCCTGTCTGTTTGATAAGCTCTCAAAAATCTATTTTTGTTTTCATCACTGGCTACTTCATTATCTGAAATGCGAAAACCAGCTCCTTTCATCGCATTTTCAGGTGTCCCTTATTCAGAGGTAAATACATTACTCGGCCTATATCAAGGGACTGGGACCGGAACTTTTGTCCCTTAAATAGAGGTGTCCGTTATTCGGAGTGTCCCTTATTTGGAGTTTCACTGTACATGCTTGTCGATTTTTTTTTTTCCTTTCAATCAATACGCAACACTACAATATTTCCTTCTAGTTCCTGCAAGATATATTCACAATCCTTCACGGAAAAAATATATTTAAAAATACTTTATTAAAGTTTTTTTACCTTTAAAACAGTCAATTTTGCAGACCTATTAATATGAAAACATATATCTGCCAAATTTCCCCCCATTTTTTTTCTACTCAAATAAGTATTTTATTTGCTAAAAGTTTTATTTAAATTAAATGAAATTGAATAAGTACCAAATAAATATAACACAGTTTATGAATTTTCTGAACTCATTTAAGTTAAACAAGTAAGAAAAATTATGCCTTAAGCATAGATTATGGAACACTTTCTTACACTTCCTCTTCCTGAAATCATTAACAAAACATCATTATCTCTAGAAATAAGGTGTTACTGTTCACAGCCAAATATGTATTCTAATACTTTTGAACAGCCGCATATTTGATTTGCCGATTGATATATATATATACTACATAATGAGTAAATTTAGTCTTGCAAGAAAACGCCTAACTAGTTGAAAATTTTCTTTCAACAATTAATATTAATAGATCAAAACATACTTGAATACTTTTGTTCAGCCCTGTAGTTTATCTAGTACCCTTATTATATGAAAGTATTTTGTTAAAATTTAATTCATATAAAAATACTCTTTTAACTACTACCATTGTTAAGTAAATTGCTTTATGCTTATCAGATTGGAAAGCCTAAACATAGATGGGTTGCACTACAGGGGACGGTTAATTCTGGGAAAACTACATTCGCTTCGGATGTAGTTAGTTGATTTATTTAATGGGGTTCCTATGAATATTAATACAAATGAGGACAATAGCTAACATTTCAGCTAGGGCAAGCTATCCGCATGCTTTTCTTACATATTATGATGTAACATCTGTTGGTTTCCATAATATTGAGATTGACAGATTTATGAGAGAAATGATGGATGGGAATAATAACAACAAATGAACAACACTTTCCTGCCAAATTGTATAAGGTGAACTGTCAATCGGGATCCAGTTTGTTAAATTTTTTTTCTGAATGAACAGTTCTACCAGGCTCACAAAGATGAATTTCAAGAAGTTAAATTTGATTTAAAAAAAAAAAAGCTATTGTTATCAATATTAATAAGTATGATTTTTTTTTAGTAAATTTTCGAAAAAGTTTCATTTAAGGGTAAAAGTATGTATAAATTAAATATTGAAAAATTTTCTAGAAGTTTGTGAAATGTTGGGTCTAGAATTCGATATTAGGGCAAAGCATGAAAGCCTTAAAGATCTCTTTCAGGTAAGTGTTGCAGTAAAATTTAGAAGTAAATAATACATTTTCTTTAATTTTTCAAAATCTATTTATCTGTTTAATTTTTTTTTTTTTTTTTTTTTTTTTTTTTTTTTTTTTTTTTTTTTTAGAATTTAAACCGCTACACAGGAATTGTGTCGGCTGTGCCAACAATGTATTGGGATAAAAGCTACTGCAAAAGAAATTCGTCCAGATTGCACCCTTTTGGCAGAATCGGCACTCCCCTATGAGAATCATCACAGGCATAGACAAATCCCGGCATCAACTGTGACCCTGCATGCTAAAGATTTCTCTTCAAGAAGATCTCCCATTAAAAAAAAGTGAGATGTGACAATGGCAACAGAAGAATATGTTTGTAATTATATGTGAATAAAGGCATAACGCTTGGAGAGTTTCTAGCGCGGGTAGCGCCTGGCACACAGTGTTCGGCCGCTCACACAGGAAACTCCTCCCGGTCAATGCTTTTGTTACATATAAAAAAAATTATAAAAATCAAGAAAAAGAAAACACATATAAACAAAAACAAGTAAGTTTACTTCAGTTATATTTATTTGAGATATAAGTTTAATATATAAAAGAAAAATTAGGTAAATTAAAAAAAAACTTTTTTTTCCCTCTAATTTTTTTTAAATGTTTGCATATAAAAGCTTTTTAGTTTATCTTAAAAAATTTCGAAGGGCATTGCTGATGGCACGTCTTTCGGCCTTATTCTCCCCTTATCCCGAAGCGGAACGGGATCGGAATTCAGTTCACCCGGAATATGGACTTTATTCCGGTTAGAATGGAAAGAGCTATTCTTCCCAAGTCAGATTCCGGCCTCGGAATAATCGATATATATTCCGAGGCATTTGAAAGGAAGTGACGTCTCAAATTCCAAGGAAGTGTGAAGAAACCAATCAGAATGAATGTTTACGTCAAGCTATTTTTGTTTGTTTATTTTTTTCGTTTATTTTGAGAGAATATTTTAAGCAAAATAATAATCTGTGAATAAATTTGAGTAACTGAATGAATATCTAAAGTAAAATAAAACATTTCTCAACATCTATATGAAATATTTGTAAAAAAAGATTGAGGGGAGGGGGGATCGTTCGCTCAAAAAATTATTATTATTATTAAGTTTTTAATTTTCATTAAAAAAAAGATGCAGTTATTTTTACTTTAAATATGAAATATTTCAATCAGATGAATTAAGTATTGATGGAAAATTATACACTGATTCATTTGTTACATTTTCTTTTTATTAATTTTACAGTTTGATAGACAAATAATCTTATGACATTGGATACAAAATTTTAACTTAAATTTGAACCAGTGTAGTTATGATCTGTGAATAAAAATATTACAGAAGAAAAATAAATTATATTTAATAAAGTCAGTTTCTTAATGCAGTTTCTGATTTATTTCTTTTTCTTTTTTATAATTTATCTAGTAATAAATTTCACACTAATAATGGTACATATACCATTTATTACACAAATGAATCAGTAAAAAATAATAGCTACTTAAATGCATGTTTATAGATTTATATTAATACTGTACAGGTATATGGAGAACGGCTTAAATTTACAAAACAATTCCAAATTTTAACTTGAATTTGAGTCACTATATTTCATGATTTGTGAGTAAAAATGTTACAGATAAAATATAACAACTGAATTTCTTATTGCAGTTTTTGATTTGTTACATAAGTTTAATTTATTTTTCTTTTTTTATAATTTATACACTGATTTTTACCTTTTTTATAATTTATCTAGTAATAAAATTCACACTAATTTAATTAAAATGAATAATAATAGTAATGAAATTTACTCCATATAGTACATATCATTTATTGCACAAATTACCAGTAAAAAATAATAGTTACTTATATGCAAGTTTGTGGAATTATAATAATACTGTACAGTTAAATTTTTAATTTATCACTTCAAAACATCTCTTGCTATTATTCTGGTGTGTACCGCAAAAGGAGGAAAGGGGCATAATTTAAGCCATTTTCGCAAATCCCACATATTACTTATGCTTAGTAACCCAATCCCCCCCCCCCCCCCACACACACACACACAAACATCCTCCTGAAACAAAATCCCGTGACATCCACTGTACTGTTGACCAGTGGTGAAGTTGTAGATGAAAAATCAACGGTATATGCTTTAAGGAGAGGAACTCACTAACAGAGTGTACATACTATAGCTTTATTGGTAAAGAGGGTGTATGATGCTTTTTTAAATAATCGAGAAGGTATACGGTATATGTATACCCTCCACTACATTTGTTAGCATAATTTTGTAGTCTTTTTTTTTTTTTAACATCATTTTAATGCACCTTTCTCATTCAAGTAACATACAGAGGCAGATAATGTTAGCATTCCAGGGAAATTTTCTATTCTAGATTAAAAATATATGGTGCTTGTATATTTGGTACTTTAAAGTTAGCCAAGCACAGGTGATAAGTTTCCAAATATTGTTCTATTCCCATCATTTCATGTATATTATAAAAATCCAAGTCATGTGACTGTCATAAACAACTACAAGCTGATTCCATCGCTTTTCATATGCAAGGTTTCCATTCTGATTAAAAAATCAGTTATTTTCTGAAACTCGCCACTTGGCATTTTTTTCCCAGTAGTAAATTAAAACAATATTTTGAAGTTGAAATTAAATGTCATGGTTTGCAGCATTATTTAGTATTTTCATTTCTTTTCGTTAAAAAAAAAAAAAAAAAAAAAACGAAGAAAAAAAAAAATCTGAAAGCCGTATATTTTAAATGTTTCAGTCTTAAGTGAAAGTTTTGTATTTTGTAATAAACATGGATGAAAGGATTATATTTTTAATAAGATTAAAAAAAAAAGAGATGGAAGTGATGTTTGGCCATTTATCAAGTGTCCCCCACAAACATACGAAACATGATTTCTCCATCAGAATCTCCAGATTTGGTAAAAGATTGAGCAAGTAAATTGGATTATAAATAAAAGTAATATGATGTATTGCTTAGATACATTTAAGAGAGACCAAACTGGTTGACAAGGGCAGCTAGTAAATAATAATAAATATATGTGCTTAAGTTTTTTCTTCATCTTTTAAAGATTGTTTATATTTGTATTGAATTACCTAAGATAAATAGGTTTCTTCATATTACAATGTAATATACTTTTATAGTAATAAGCTGTTATTAAATGCTACTATAAAAGTTTATTAATAGAAAGTTGTTCCTTTATGGATACTAACCATGAAAATTTAGAATAGTAAGGCAATACTTTTGAATTAAATATAAAATAACCTGATCCTTATTTAATATAACAATTCTCATCCTTGGGGGGTGGGGAAAGGAAGACGCATATCGCTAACAGTCAAAAAGTCTTTGACCCCCCCCCCCCTTTTTTAGGTGCGTTTGTAATTATGTAAATACATAGCACCTATTGTTGTCGCTCAGTCCGTCTGTCTGCATATAACAACGCAAAAACTACCCAACTGAATTGTTTGAAATTTAAAATACATAATTATAACATAATTTTATCGAGTCATTTCAAATTTTATGGAAATCGGATAGATAGATCAATTACAGGGAGAATCAAAAGGATTCCATTACATTACGGTCAATGGAGAAAAAAGTTTCAAATGTATTTTAATCATTTGAAATTTAAAACATATAATTATTGCATAATTTTGTCGAGTCATTTCAAATGTTATGAAAATTGGATGCATAGATCAATTACAGGGACAATCAAAAGGATATACGTTACATTACGGTCAATTGGGAAAAAAATTTCAAATGCATTTTAATCATTTGAAATTTAAAACATATAATTATTACATAATTTTATCGAGTCATTTCAAATGTTATGAAAGTCGGATGCATAGATCATTTACAGGGACAATCAAAGGTATTCCATTACATTACGGTCAATTGGAAAAAAGTTTCAAATGCATTTTTATGATGCTACACTCATTCTAACATAATAGAACTGGCATGAATCTATGAAGTATATACTAAAATATGCATTCTGTACAATCTGTGATGCAAAGAATTTTTATTATTAAATTACAGGGCCACACAAAAGTATTCCACTAAATAATGCTACACGGGGGAACATTGTTTGGGGCGTGTTTCAATTATATTCAACTATTTCACATTTTATGAATAAGATATACGTTTCTGAGGTGTAATAAAAATTATTTTCTGTATATTTACAGGAACACAAAAAAAGAATTTGACTACTATACTGTATCCGAAGTACGCTCTACTATATCAGCAAGATTTTAATATTTTTAAAACTTCATTATCGTACGAATGCACCTCATTTGCTATGTTCACATGCAATTTCCAACTTGTTTTTTAATGTAGCAGAGTCGAGAAAAAAAAATTCAAGGATATTTAATCTTAAATTAGCTATTAAGATTAAATAATTATTTCTAATTAATTCAAGAACAACCATTTCATTGAAATAAATTATGATTATCAATATTTCAGATGAATCATGTCACAGTCAAAGATCGATAATCCGCGCACCCATAATCTGCAATTTTCTATAACCCGCGTTACTTTACGAATGTAAACAATGAGGTAAACAATTAAGAAAATTTACAAATTTGGGATTTTTTTAAATCAAAAAAAGTGAAACAAAATCATAATAAAGCATCTACTTTTTAAAATAAAACTCTTTTATTTTATTAACAGTAAAAAACAAACTGTATTACGGAACATATGTAATTCTTTTTATTTAAATACACATATATATCAATTTTTTAATAAAATAACTTTAAAAAGGCATTTTTTTGAGATAGCATGTTAGATTAATTATTAGATTTCATATTTATCTTTTCA
The DNA here is from genome assembly GCA_964019185.1 of Maratus speculifer. NCBI lineage: Eukaryota > Metazoa > Arthropoda > Arachnida > Araneae > Salticidae > Maratus > Maratus speculifer. The sequence goes on from OZ025293.1 coordinate 102,950,148, forward strand.
TATTATTTGATTATAGAATTAAAACACCATCTAGGAATAATGAAATGACATATAATCCATAGTACTCTATAATCTACAATATTCCATAATCTGCACAACCTTTGGCCCAAACTTGTGCAGATTATAGAACTTTGACTGTACTTTTCACATTCAAATTTATTGAAATGATTAATTAAGTTTCATTATTATTATTATTTTATAATTTAAAAAGAAAAGTATTTTAAGATTAAAATATACTTTTAAAAATGCTGAATTGTTCTCCAATTGATAAAAAATCGTCATTGTATTTTTTTATAATTGTTATTTACTTAAAATTCTTATTTTAAAACAATAAAACTGCGTTTTTATTTTATTTTTTTTTGGGGGGGGGGGGGTTAAAGCTTATTTACAATTATTGCATTATTAAGTAATAAATTAGAGATGGAAAATAAAAAGAATTTCAAATTCTTTTTTTTTTTTTTTTTTTTTTATTATTATTTTCACTTTAAAAAGAAAACTTTGTTTTAAGATTAAAATATACTTTTATAAATACTGAATTTTTCTCTAATTTATAAAAGATCTTTTTTGCATTTTTTTTTTTTTTTTTTTAATTCGTTTAAAATTCTTGCTTTTAAAACATCAAAACTACGTTGTTTTTTTTTTTTTTTTTGGGGGGGGGGGGGGGGGGTATTTATTTACAGTTATTGCATTATTAAGTAATAAATTAAAGATGGAAAATAAAAAGGATTTCTAAAATTTCATCATCGATAATTTTTTAGTAAACATTTATCATCATTATTATTTTTTTTTTTAACTATTTTGTTTACATTTTTAAACAATAACTTAAATGTAATGATGCAATCAAAATTATGATGAATGCTTGCAATATAGTAAAATAATTAAGTAAAGTAATAAATTAAAATGGTAAAAAGCAAGATAATTTAAAAAACGATTTAACTTTTAAAACTTAAAATAATAATAATAATAATAATATATAATTAAACATGCACTATAAAGATCAGTTACATTTTCCTTGAGCTATTAAACTTTTCTCATAAAGGTACCATATTAATTCACATCAAAATCATAAATAAAGAAATTTTATCTCGGGTTTAGCCAATCTTAATAACCAAAATAATCTCATTAATACAGATATATTTGGTAAAAAGATAGTGATTAAAAGTAATACCAGCAATCCCTTTTTTTTTTTTCAAATAAATTTATATTTTCTTCAGAAAAAATCATTAGCTCAGTCATATTATCGAGAATTGCTAAAATACATACAGAATGGTATAAAACTAAAAAATTATGTAATTTTGGCTTTATATTTGAATTGAAAGTTCCATTGTTTACATCACCATGACATGCAGATTTAAAGTTGCAAATTTGAGGGAGTTTATTGTATAAATTAGAAACTGAAAACTATTACACTTAATATAAAAACTTAATAAATCAATATTCTCAAAGTGATTCCCCCCCCCCCCCCACCTTACTTACGACAAAAATAAAAACCAACTGAAAAAAAAAAAAAAAAAAAATTGCTTCATCCAAAACACAAACTATAGGATCCAGTATCAAGAAATTTTTATACGATAGAATAACACAATCAATAACAGTTGAAAAATTAATTTACATTTATTTTAAATGAAAATATATGCTCAATGATAGCTTCAAAATAAATATCAAATATATGAAAATATCAAACATTTTGAAAGTAAATATCATGATATATATTACCAAAATTTGATCATACATACCCATTATTTATACTTACCTCTAGAGTAAATAAAATAAAAAATAAACAGGTAAATATGCAATCCACATTAATTTATAACTGATCTTTTTTTTTATTCTTGTTTTTATTATTACAGATTATTTGCTGACTAAAAGCCCAAAAGTAGAAAACATGCTTTTAACTTAAGAGCCAATGTTAGTCATGCAAAAAGCTTGACTTCTAATATTAATTCTCCTGGTTCACAGATTTCTGTTAGAATTTTAAATGATTTCTTTTATATAGAGTACCTGAGACTGATACTTTCATTATGCATTTGTACTTTTTCGATTTTGGTCATAAATTTTTATTTAACATAAGGATAGTTTCATTTTCAGAATAGGTTCCACAAATGAAACTAGCCTCATATAAACTAACCACAATCAGAACAGAAATACTACAAATGTATGCAATAACAGTTATCAACAGGGGTGGGAAATTTTCGAAAATTTTCACCAGCCAGGGATTTATTTTACCAGCCAGCAAAATACAATATACAGTTGAAAATAGTTAAGACAAAATTTAAACAACTGAAAAAACAGTTTATTATTACTACAATGCATTTTCATATTTTTGTTCGATAAAAATAAGAAATATATACAAGAGAAAAAATATTAGTATTATAGTGTAGAATTTAGTATAATATTTATATTACAAAAGTTTCAAATTATAGGGAACTAATAAAAATAAATACAGATTCTGGCATCTTTACAGTTTGAAGTTTGAAAAAATAACTTAAACTTCACTCGCCCTGAAGGAAAATTTACTCGCCAGTGGCGAGTACAATGATGTAATTCCCCAGCCCTGGTTATCAATTTCAGGTATATACCTTATGTAAATTATATACATATATAAATGAGATAAGAAATGTAAATAATCTTCTCATAGGTATAACATTAGCATGAGTGTTTCTTTCCGTGACTAGTATAGGCTCTTAAATTGTTACTTCTGTCATGCAAAAGAATGAGAATTTTAATGTTAATCCTATTGGAGGGGGGGGGGGCGTTATTTTCAAATTTCTTGCTTTAACTTTAAAATTTTTGAATGGTTGTTTTGCATAGGATAGCTAAGGACAATCTCTAACCGAGCTAGTTTTTACTTTTTTGATTTTGGTTACAGTTTTTTTTCAAATAAGAAAGTTTCTATTTTAGAACTGGTTTCCAAAAATAAAAGTGACTAAATTAAAAATACTTGTAAACAAATCGAAAAATGGTTGTTGTATAAATCGAGTTAAACTATTCAATGCAAAAAAAAATATATATGTATACATATATATATTTAACTATGTCAGAATGAACCTATGTACAAAATTTAGAGCAAATCGGATAATTTTGCATGAAAAACCTATTTACCTAAATTAAGGGGGAGATTATCCCTCTCTCAATTTTACTCCCTTTATACTTAATCAATGAACCACCAAAACTAATCAGAGAAGGGTTTTATGAGAATCACCCTATCAAAATTTATAACAAATCTGATAATTCTGCATAAAAATCCAATTTATATAAGTTAAAGGGGTTAGATCCCCCAATCCCCCTTTTATACTTAATCAATGAATCCCCAAATCCAATCAAAGAAGCACTTTATCAGAATGAACCTATATAGAAAATTTAGAGCAAATTGGATAATTCTGCGTGTAAGTAAAACCCATTTATCTGAATTGACAAAAGGTTTTACCACATCCCTCACTTTATACAATTACCAATGAACCACAAAAACTAATCAGAGAAGTTTCTTATCAGAATGAAACTATAAACAAAATTTAAAACAAATTGGTGAAATATGTTTTATTTAGCTTATTTTTTATTGACAAAAAAAAAAAAAAAAAAGGACAAAAGCCATTTCTCACCCCCATGTTATCATCATTAAAAATGTCATAATCTTCATTATCACAAAAAGTTGTTGAGCAGGTGACTTGAATAGAGTCTTGTGAAACTTTTATTTTATCCCAATTTTACGTAAAAAAAAAAAAAAAAAAAAAAAAAAAAAAAAAAAAAAAAAGGATGTCCTTGAAAAAAAAAATTAACATTTAAATTCTTTAACTTCAACGAAGTTTCTTTCATAAAATAAAGTAGTTCTTGCAGTGCTGTTTTACGTATAAAGATTAAATGAAACTGTCAGTAAAGTAAGTAAATAAATTAATCAGATTTTAAATTTGCAAAATAATAATAATAATAATAATAAAGTGGAAAAGAGGGGGGTGGGATTAGTAGTTGAGTAACCCATACATAACTTTAAAATACAGTGAAATAATAAAATTTTATATTTAAATTCAATGCAAAAAATATCAATTTGAAATTAAATTAAAAAAAAAAAATTACCGAATATTTAATTTTTTTATCTTTAAACAAAGAAAAAAAACATTTTAGTAACTCCAGAGTTATTACAGCAAGATTAAAATTCTAAAATTAATTTTTTTTAGTCTTTTTTTCTTACTTGAATAAGAGTTTGGTGATCATCCTTAAACATTTTTGGATTAAAAACAGCTAGCAGTCATAATTTGGCATCAGAGCTCTTGTCCATTGGCATCAAACCTCTGTGCTTTCCAGAATTTCAGTCTAGCTGGTACACACTCAAAAGCAGAGATCAAATAACACCCCATGATGCTTTTAAAAGTGGCACCGGCTGGACACTATAACTTGTAATCTTTGTCATTAGATCATATAGACTCTTGCACATGCTTCACAGTGGACAAAAATTGAAAAATCAACTGAAAAATAAAATAAAAAATTTTACAATTATAATATTAGAGTTTCATCATGTAAGAAATATTTTTCTGTTTCTAAAAAAAAAAAAAAAAAACACAAGAGTCTATTAAACATTAATTATCATAAAAAAGAATAACTAACATAATAAAGTTTAAAGGGAGGGGAGGGAAAGGTACTTTTTGATTAGCCAAATGCCAGTGTTATATAAACATATATACTAACAGTGTTATCGCTGACATTTGACCAACATTAGTAATTTGGCTAATTAAAAATAAAAAAATTTCGCCAAATGAAAAAAGTATTAGCCAAATAGATTTGCCGTGTAGCACAAAAAAAAATCTAATTCTTTAATATACCCCATTTTTTTCAATATGTTCTAAAATAACCTAAGTTTTTATAACTGCGAAAACGATTGTTATTAATCTAATTTCAACTATCTGCTACAAGTATATGAAAATATGGGTACTTCTAGGTTATCCTGTTGGCCATTATCGCCAAATTATACGATTAAATGCCAATAATGGATGATCGTAAATGTCACATTCAATGACATTAAATACAATTCACGTGTTTAAAATGTCATTGATTTTTATTTAGACTTTTTCTTAATATTTTACTAATTATTTGTTTTTTCATTATTTAAAATGAAAATTTTGTCAATATGTATAATTTGGCTATTATTTAAGCGATTTGTATAATTTGGCGAAATTGGTCGATGGGATAACAGAGTAGTACCAAAATATGTATATATATGCAAATGTATGAAAAACGAAAAAGAAAAGAAAAAAAAAAGTATAGCAATTTGGCGAATCTAATCGCTTGTTTACTCGCCAAATGGAGAATTTAGGCGCAATTTGGCGCATTGACGAGTGACAGCGAGAACTCTGCTATTAACACTGACATCTCAGCTAACAAAGAAAAGAAAAAAAAAGCACTTCAGCACAATATAATGCCACTGAAGCCTGTATTTGACTGCCTCTGTATAAAAAAATTGCAAAATAAGAATGGATGGCATTCTTTCATCGCAGAATATGGAAAATTACTTGAAATTATTGAGGATATAATAAGTTAGATAAATAGATAAATTCAAATCAGATATAGAGAAATGATATCATGTTGAAGTAAGAAAAGATTTCAGTAATCCAAGAACAATATTAGATAACAACAAATTTTATTACATAATTCTTGCCTGAATTTTAAGAAAAATTTAATGTAAATATAATGATAGCGATTTAATAAATAATTAAAATTCTCTGTTTGCAATCATCAACGTGCAACATGAACATAAAAATTTAAACAAATAACCAACAGATACATTATATGCTGATGCAACTTGACAACTCAGAATTTTTTTTTTTTTTTTTGCTTTAGAAAATCAACAGTTTTTCAGCCTATGCTCAGATTGTTTTGTAATAAATAGTTTAAAAATAAAAAAACTCAAAATTTTGAATTCAAGATCAAAACTATAATTAATTATAACTTCAACATTTGTTCATTAGATATTATAAATATTAAACAAAGACTTAAAGTTAAATATATTATAAAATAAGGATTAAATGTTTAATTTAGCCAGCATAAGTAAGTCGTTACATAACTTTATTCAGAAAAAATATAGGAAAATATTCTTTCTGCAAGTAAAAGCCTTTAATAAAATGCAGTTATTTTACTCACATTAAGTTGTGCATATAAAAGTAATTTAGACCCCCCCCCCCCTCTGAAAAAAAACAAATTTTAGATAACTGTTTACTTTTTGAAAGTAGAATTAGCATTAACCTAGGAGAATTCACTACGTAGTGAGATTTTCTTTCTCCATCGTACCTTTTTTAAGGCACTTATTTAAAACATTTTTCATTTAAATAAAATTTCAAAATGGGATTTCGATTACTTTATCTTTTTAATGAATAAAAGTACTAAGCCAAACTAAAAGGTTGATATTAAGTGAATGTAAAGTAAAAAAAAAAAAGCAATTGGACACTGTGAGAGAAATTCTCACTAGTGAGTTCTCCCGGGTTAAAAACAAGAACAGAAAACTAGTTCTAAACATAACAAAAGTAGTAACAGAAAATTTAAAATTTTAGTTATGTGAAGAAATAGTCATTTATTTTAAAATAATGATATAAGATGTGTATACCTATTAGCAAAATATTACTTCGATATTACAAATAATGCAAAAAATTCTTCTAGTAAGGCTGCATAATTTTTTCATTTCAAATTTACAAATTTTCCACATCATGTGTAAATTTTAATTGACTAGTGCAAAATCAAATTTTTAACCTTCTTTGATACTAATAATTTTAGATTATAAATAAATACTTTAGATAGCTCAAAGCGACTACTGTAGCCTATATAAAATTTAAATTTATTTGCAAAATATCACATGAAAGTTTGATTGTGAAACTGTAGAGTACAACACGTATTAGGCATCGGAATGTTAAAATATGAAGCCAATGTAATTTATTAAAGTATATTTCAATAATAACTTTAAAAAATAAATAAACACAAGCATACAAAATATTACTTATGTAAATAAACACACTTAAAGCACAATTTTTTAAGTTATATGAAACTACAAAGGCTATTTAGAAATATTAAGTTCAATTTAATAAAACAAAATTTCAAAATACATAAGAAAGATCGATAATGTTAAATAAATGCTGTCAAATATTACCAAGTCATTTAAACAATTCTAATGGTACATCAATATTTAGATCGCATTAAATATATTAATTTACTACATAAAATCTGAATACAATATATATATAGCGTGTAAAAAAAAGCAGAATCTAAAATAGAATATATTTTTTTTAACCATAATACAAAATAAAACTAACTTTTACCTTAATTTCTGGAGATAATAATAATTATTATAAATCAATCTGCTGGGAAACATTCACATTTTTATTCTAAAACTGGGATTAATAAAAAAAAAATAATAATCACAAATAATGTAACTTACCTCGAAACACGCAATAAATATTTAACGAACAATATTTGTTTACATCCTCCTCGACATCCGCCATTGCTCATTCCGCTCTCCGAACGATATTCCAGCTACCTCTGACTAGCCGTAAAAAAGTAACAGATATTCCGCATATTCGAGATGCCTGAATTCCGGATTTCGCCGGATTTTGAGGGGAGAATAGCTCATCTTCGGAATAACATCCGGAATCACTGAATTCAGTACGATATTCCGATTCCGCATGAGGGGAGAATAAGGGCGTTTATCCTCTAATCTAGAGGACTGATTTTTCCTACGCTTAGATTCTTTAGGATGTTCAGTTTTAATTCAACATTGTGCAAATTGTCAGCAATACATAGAATTTTTGTTGGGAATTTGATCCAAGTTGCATTGTTTTGGATGTTAACTTTACATTATATTGCCTCAAAACTGGCATGTTAAAAAAATTATTGTATAAAGTATATTATTGAGGAAAGTCCCACCTTAGAGAATTCTGAATGCCTTTACGGCTTGTGTGGATAGTGCATTATCTTGCTGCTAATCCTTTCTTTTTTTTTTTTTTCATGCTAGAAGTGTTGTAACAAATGAAAGATGGTCAAAAAGAGTTTGTATATATATGTTTGAATTAAAATTTTCGGAAATATACTAGGGATGGGACGAATATTCGGCCACTATTCGGTATTCGGCCTATTCGGCCCTTTTGCCGAATATTCGGTTGACCGAATATTGAAGGCTTGTTGCCCGAATACTTCGGCCTAATACCTGTAGCCGAATATTGCTAAAATCTCGCCGAATAGTGAAAGATATTTTGGCAAATAAATTTAAGATTTAAAGAATTTCATTTCTTGCATTTTTTTTCTCTAATCCAAATTGCTACTTCATTCATGAAGTCCTTCTCATTCTTACTTACAAAATATACAGTTACTCGATTGCTAAAAAATACACAGCCTTTCTGTATTTCCTATAAAAGTTAGTGATATTTTAGAAAATGCTGCCCAAGTTGGAGATTTAATGTACTTCATTAGAGAATGATATATTACAATTCAAGATACAAAAACACTTATAGAAAAAAAAAAAAAAAAAAAAAAAAAAAAAAAAAAAGAAAAACACTGCCTTATTCTAACACATGAATATTTATCAATGTCTGCAAATTCCATGCACAACTAAAAAAAGTTCTTATGAAATTTGTAACTTATTTTCTGAAAAGTAAGAAATGAAAGAATTCATTCACAGTGTGTATTAACGAAGATTCATTTTCAAAATTAGATATCAAATATCACTATTCCAAATATAACGGTACATCTGAAGACAGAACTGGTGGCAAACTAGATATGCATTAGATGACACAACTTGCTTTATGAAGATGATTTAATAAGTATCTACACATAAATTCTAAATGCTGAACAAAATAATTTTTTTATTCTATAGTTTTCACTTTTAAATAATTTGCATAATTAGTGACTTAAATATGCAACATTACTATGTCTATATTTTTAATTTACATATTTCTTCATTCATGTTGTTGTCAATTTCTGTTTATCCTTTTAATGCTTGTTGAATAAGTGGAATATTGATGTTGAATATAGTACGTGCCAATTCAAAAATCAAAGATTTTGTTACCATATGCATTCTACTTTAAGCATAACCTTTAGCTATAACGGAATTTGTAATGTAAAGCTTGGCAACTGATTTCAGAGCAATCTCATTCTTACGAATTTGCTTATTATTAGGGACACAAACTCTAAATGATTAAATTTACTTCATTATTTCAGAAAATATCTCCTTGTGAGTTCCGAGAGATAGAGATTAAGAATATTATTAATTTTGGATAGAAGAAAGGATAAAAGTATCATTTGATAGTAAAAGTGAAGTACATTCTTCATATTTTAATGGAAATATCTTACCATTCTGACTTATTGAAAATCAATTTGATTTGCATTAAGATAAAAGAATATAGTGCAATTTCCTAATTTTTTTGTGTTAAAATAAGTGTTTTAAATTCAAAAATACATTTAAAAGCACATTTAAGAGTAATAATTATTAATGAGCTCTTATTTTTTAAATTATATGTAATCAAAATTTATTTTCTTTATTGGAAAAAAACTTTTACTATTCGGCCGGCCGAATATTCGGTATTCGGCCTAAAATTTGGCCGAATATTCGGTATTCGGCTATTCGTCCAAATCACTATTCGTCCCATCCCTAAAATATACACAAGTGACTCAACATCACTGAATGAAAAGCAGTCTAATGCTGCAATGATTACGTCAATTAACTGTTTTGAGAAGATCTCTTTTTCTTTTTTTCAAATTGTCACAATAGTTTTGAAATTTTATTTTTACTTACATTTTAGATCATGGTCTATATTTTAATTTTTTACAAAAGAGCACAGGTTTTTTGTTATCTCATTGTCGCGTGTCATTTGTATTGACTGTGAAATATTTTGAAATTTTATTTTTATTTATATTATGATAATGGAACTTGTTTGACGGTTCTGAAACATGTCAATGTCATTTTTATTATAACACCTTTCTTAAATAAAATTAAAAAATTTTATTAAAATGTTTATATAAAAGGTGAATGTTTTATAATCTGGTGATTTAAAAAATCAATTGGATTTAATTAAATTTTTATAATATCAGGACCATTCAAGTTTCACTTATTTTCATCAGAGAAAGTGACCTACAGCAGTTTGTTGTCCCAAGTCATCACTTGTGTGGTTGAAAATATTATTGAGATGATTTAAGAAAAAAAAAAAAGATTTTATTAAAACATCAGTTAGGTGGTGGATCAATTGCAACATGGGGCTGCTTTTTGTTCAAAGATGTGGAGCCATTTGTATATGTTTTTAGCAAAATTTAATTGAAAGACACATGTACAAACTCTTTCTGGCCATCTCTGATTTGTTGATACAATTCTGGCAGGGGAAAAAAAAAAAAAAAAAGGATGGCTATAACAATGAGATAATAAGCCTTTCCACAAAACATTAGTTTCACAAGAAAAAATATTGAAGTCTTGCAATGGACGCTCAGAAATCCAGTTTTAAATCCTATCAATAACTTATGGTGAGATCTAGAAGATTGAGTTTATCAAAAAGGAAGGCATTTTTTCTCATCATCAGAACCCAAGTCTATAATTAAGGATGAATAGCACAAACACAATCCCGAACAGTGCAAAAATGAATGATGTCGAGGAATGGTGGAATATTTGCAATCATTAAACTTCAGAGGTGGTTGCATTAATATAAGAAAAAATATTAGTTCCTTTGGTTACTATGTTGAACTGTCCTTATTGTTTTTACACAGGCAAAAATGGTGTTTTTTTTTTTTTTTTTTTTTTTTTTTTTTTTTTTTTTTTTTACAATTACTATATTTTCGTAATAAAATACTTAGTTTTGTTGATTTTTTTATTAGCTTTTCAACTTGATACCTTTTAAACGGAAAAAAGATTTATTTGTTTTGAAATTTTTAAGAAAATCAACATTTTTTGCTGTTTTTATACGGCAAAGTAGTTATTAATGGGCGTAATCAAGAATTACTGCTTTTATATTTCACATTGATTTTAATATAAATTTATTAATAGTTTAAATAATTAAAAAAACTTTTTTGAATAGAGAAAGAAACCTGTAATATGTTTGGGTCAATTTAGTATAAAAATCATATGACTTTCACGAAGATATAAATTAATGTTTTTGAAATGGGTTCAATTATATCATCCTCAAAATCATGCTCTTCCAGCTGTATCAAGATTTAAGATAATATGGATATACAATCATTTCCTGGTCCATTTGGATCCAAGAAACTCAAATAAAATGTCAAAAATGGGTGTTACTAATTGAAAATTCAAAGTTGATATAATTTTTTAAATGTAGATGACTTCGAAAGCATAATTTATACACAATAATAATTAATAAACATTATGCTCAGTCTGATTCCTAGAGTTTATGATTATTTTTGGCATAATTAGTTCAGAATAACCCCTTTCATTCCACTTATCACCATTGATGCTCTAGAAATTGGTAACTGAAAACTAAGAATTTTTTTTTTTTTTTGCTACGCGTGAAATAGAGTTTCTGCAATGCTGCAAAAAGTTCAACCTTTGTTAAAAATTAAATATTTTTTTTAACATAATAAGATTTATTTATCAATCAGTTAAATATGAGATAAATTTAATTTCTGTTACAATCTGACAGTTATTACTTTTGCGAGTCAGATATTTTGTAGCAAGAGGCATTTTGTTCTAGCCTGAAATCATGACTTTATCTATATACAAAATGCTAAATTTATGTTTCACTATTATAAAATTTGGTACAGCGCAATTTATGCTGTGGTAGTGTATTAACGCCGCTGCAGCATAAATTGTACTGATGTGCCAATAAGAATAAAGAGCAAACTCGTTGTTTGCACGCGCATACAGTTATTGTTTGGATTTCTTGTTGCCTTGTTGTTTGCTGATTTTTGATGCCTGGTTTGCACAAAAACAGATCAAGATGCAATTTTATTTTTTTCAGGAGCGATGATACAGGAATTAAACTCTATATCGGACCATTTTCCACTGAAATCCGACTAACTGCTTTGTTTTTAAATAATGTGTTTTGAATTTTGAAAGTGTTTTATTTTATGATTTGTAGCAAAAATTTTAGGCATAGATTGGGGATACTTAAAAACCATCAAATCTGTAGCTGCAGTGGCGTTAATACGTAAGTATCCAAAATTTATACAAAAAAGAAATGGTCTAATAAAGATTAACTTTATTACACTAAAATAATTTACAGAACACTCTTCCCATGATTTGCAAAATTCTTTTGATAATTCAGGGGCGATTGTGTTCAGATTATATACCTCAATTCAGGTATTTTGTAAATTTACTGTACCAAAATTCCAGTTTTTATGATAGTTCAATTCTTAAAATAAAATATCAATTTCATAAGATTGCTAAACATAATTAAAGTTTATATATTATATAATTTGGCCTTCCTGTTATAAATATGTTGTCTTTCCCCCTTGTTCCCATACAGAAACATTTTCTCGCTAAAATTTCAGGTATTTTTTCATGAGCCCACGATCCCCCTGATAATTAGAGTTCAAGGGAAATATTTAAATTTCGATAATCAAGAGAAATGTCTCACGGATTTTATTCCTCGAAGTTGCAGGATTTTGTGTCCAGCGTGCTTTATTATTATTATATAAAAAAAACCTATTACAATTTCTCAATATAATCATCATTTTTTTTAAATAATAGATCTTTCCATGATTAAATTTAACATTTTTAAATTTGAAATACATACTAGAATTTCCTTATAGTTATTTAACCACGGAAAGTTTGTCATTAAATAGAGTGAATATTACTAATCAAAAATTATGTTGTAGATTTTGTGAAAGTTTAAAAAAAATCACTCGCTGTTTCATTCCAAAGCTTGCAGAGTCCAAAAGTGTCAACAGGTTTAGATTCCTCATAAACAAAGATCATGTTTTCAAATCAACAACAAAATGTTTTTTACCATCTGATATTTTTGTCTTTTTTTTCTCAAATTATTTTCATAAAGCATGGTTTTAATTATAGGTGCATTCAGGTCTGACTTTAAAAGGGGGAGGAAGAAACAAGGTATTAAGACCTAAAGTATTGATAATTTGCAAATTATTCGGTGAAAATCTAACCCAGGGCGCCATGGCTATTAAAATTTTTCTTGAGTGCATGTTTTCTCTCTCAATCATATGCAGAGATGATTATTTTGGTTTCCTATTCTAAAATTGTTTCGATCTATCTTTAATTTTTTTGTTGTGAAAAAACAAAAAAAAAAAAAAAAACTTCTTGTGCTGCTTGTCTGTTGAGTGAGGATTATTCCCTTAATGAATTCTCAAAAATTAGTGCACTAGTCAGAATACATGTGTTCAATAAGAGAAAGAATATTTGAGCAGCTTAAGAATTTAGGCATGCAAAATTTTCTTGAGACAATGGTGCACCGGCCAGCGGGCCAGTCTGAGCCTGCCCGTGACCTCCCTTTAGGATCTGCCATTACACTTACATATACAGTAGACTCCCTCAAATCCGCACATATTTTACGAATGTAAACAATGAAACATTCAGTTCAGATGTAGGTGCAAAATTTGACTTTTTTAGTTTTATATCAATTCCATATATTTTTTAATTTGTAATTTTTGTTAAGGTTATTGAATTCATGTTTTTTCATGAAGAAAGAATAATTTATTTCTGAAAAAAATCAAGATATTGCTGATATCAATGGTAATCACAATCTTACCAAATATATTTATGTATTAATCAAGCTTTTTTTAGTTATTAAGTCTGGCTAAACCTGAAATAAAGCTTCATTATTTTATGATCTTGATGTGAATTAGCAATATATCTTTATGAAGCAAGTTTCATTGAATAATTTAGGAAAAACACATTTCATCTCTATAATGAATATTTAATTGTACATTATTACTAATTTGACCTTTGCTTTTAGTATTTTTATCATTTTAAAAACTATCTAATTTTTTATTATTTTAGTTTATAACTTATTTTAATATTTTACATATTGTAAGCATCCATTATACTTTTGATTTCATTATTAATTACATTCAAATTTCCTTTTAAAAAATGTAAACAAAGCAATGACCAGAAATCTGCAAAATTCTAAAATCCGCAAAAGCTCTGATCCCAAGCTGTGCAGATTTAAGGGAGTCTACTGTATCCTTTTTTTGTACATTCACAATCATTTTACTTTTCTCATTTAACAATTACCATGAACATTTTTCTATTAACTATCTTTTCTTTTTTTTTTTTTTTTTTATAGTATTTAGAAAAGTTTTAGTTTATTTTCTAATACAAAATTTTATGGCAAATAAATAAATACATTTTTTAATTATAGCTACTAAAGTTTTTGTTTTTGCAGTTATGGTAATGATAATAATAATAATCTTGGTGATGATAATAATATTTAATTAAATTCAGACCCAAACAGAGAGTAGTAGAGTGGTTAAACATTACCAGGGCCTGACTTGTCTAGCAGTCTTGGCTTCAATTATAAAAACAAGCACAAATATTTGAAAATTCATTTTTATCAAGAAAGTTTTGGTATTGTGCCTCTGTTTTTATGACATGACTAATTTCAGACATGCAAACAGGAATTAATCAAATAGAATGTTGAATAAAGTCACAAGAAGGTTTAGCATTTTTTTTTCTTTTCTTTCATATCTTAAGGGGCTACTTCAGTCAAATGAAAAGACCCATTCACTAATGCTAATCCTATGGAAGAAATTTATACAGATATCTCGGTTGCATTTCAATATTTTTAAATGATTTTTTGGCTTTGGATATCTGAGATCGATCTGTATGCATCACGTTAGTTACTTTTTTCATTTTGTTTACAGTTATTTTTTACACGGACGCTTTGATTTTTGGAACCGGTTTGGAAAGCGAAAGCAACCCCATAAAAAATATCTGCAACCAAAATCGAAAAACTAAAAAACGACCTCCATTCAGATCAATCTGAGTTATCCAATGCAAAAAGAATCATCTAAAAATATTGAAATGCAACCGAGATATTTTTATAAATTTCTCCCATAGGATTAGAATTAGCGAACGGGCCTTTTCATTTGAGTGAAGTAGCCTCTTAAACATTTTCATTTAGAGTTAATCAATGATTTCAATTAAAATTGAATTATATTTTCAATATTTTAAATTTTATTTAAAATCTTTTTAAATACAGGTTAAAATCTTTTTAATTAGAAATAAAAGAAGGTTACAAATGCATCTTACATTATAAATATATACATAATTGTATACAAATAATACTAATAGTTTTTTTAAATGGTAATGTCCAGCAAATTTATTATCTGTAATAAAGCCTGTTCATAACGGAATCCTGCTATAAACAAAAAAACAACAAACATATGTATCATATGTATATACAGTAGACTTCCTCATATCCACAACTCTCTAAAATCCGAACATATTTTATGGATGTAAACAATGAAACTTTCAATTTGGATATTGGGAATTTGATTTTTTTTTTTTTTTTAGTTATGTATCAATTCCATAGGTTTTTTATTTTGTAATTTTTGTTAATATGACTGAGTTCATGTTTTTTCATGAAGGAAGAATAAATTTATTACAGAAAAAGTTCAAAATAGTGCTGATATTACTGGTAATCACAATCTTCTTACCAAATATATTTATGCATTAATGAAGATTTTTTTTGTTATTAAGCCTGGCTAAACTTGGAAAAAAAAAAACTTATTTTATGATTTTGATGTGAATGAGTAATGTAACTTTATGAGGTAAGTTTTGTTGAATAATTTTGAAAAAATACATTTAATCTTTAATAATGAATATTTAATCATACTCTATTGATTATTAACTTGACCTTTCCTATTAAAACTTTAATCAATTTATAAATTATCTAAATTTTTACTATTTTAGTTTATTACTTATTTTAATATTTTATTACATTGTAAGCATTCGTTATAGTTCCAATTGCACTATTAATTGCACTCAAATTACTGTTTAAAAAATGTAAACAAAGCGATGATCAGAAATCTGCAAAATTCTAAAATCCGCACAACCTCTTGTCCCAAGCTGTGCGGATTTGAGGGAGTCTACTGTATATTATTAACCCCTTGGGGATGAGCGACTGATATATATGGCATTTAAAATTCTCAGAATCCTTCATTATTCCCACCAGTTATTTTTTAAGTTTACCTTATTTAATTGGAGTATTATCACTATTTAAGTACAGAAAATTTCTGTATTGAAATATCAGTGATTAAAGATTTAAAATTAAACATTGTGAAGGAGCTAACTGTATTATTAAAAGAAAATCATTGCTGCAAGAATAATAAGACTTGGTAAAAAACTATGGAAAGTAGGGTTCATTATAGCTGTATGTACTAGAAAAGTAAGAATGGATATATCATAAAAATTCAAAGTGATATGAAGCTAAAATAATATCAAATATTGCTATTCTGTATAACTCTTTCATTTTTTTTTTTTAAATCCTTATCTATGTATAAGGAATTTAACTCGGTACTGAGGATAAAAGGTACCGCATATTTAAACTTCATTTCACATTTCATAAAACTAAATTTAGCTTAATAATAAACCTTTTGTTTAAGTACTTTTATGTTAACTGAGAGCAAATTGTTTCAATAGTATTTTTTACCTCGCTAATGCAGTTTTTATTTTTTGTGATTTAGATAAAAATAATGCTTTAATATTGAAATAAAATTAGTGATTGACCGAATCAGGAATTTCGCCGATTACCGAAAATTAGGTCAAAGTGTGCACCGAATATTCGGTATTCGGCAACCGAATACTTAAAATTTTTTAATAAATATTTTTGCATGTATTAACTTTTTTAATAATGATAGAAAGTATTTTTAGGCTTCTCCGACCTTTCGAAGAAATAACAAAAATTATAAGTAACAAAAAATCTTTAATTTCAGAAGTAATACCTATTATTTCTACATTGAAACGTTACTTGGAAAAGTGATAATGTAGAATTTTTTGGAGTGGGAACCATGAAAGAACCAAAAAGACTCGCAGAACGTTTTTCAGAAATTTATGATGATGAGTTTTATTTTTTAGCCTCTATTTTGGATCCCAGATTCAAAACAGCTTTTTTTAAAGATGGAGCAACTGCTAATAAATTAAAAAATGTATTTAAAAATAAAGTGCAATAAATAATAAATATATCCTCTCAAACTGAAATTACTGAGCCAAATTAATCACAAAATTTCAATAAAAAGATGCCCTGTCATAAACTGTGCATTCATCATTTTGGGAGTGCTTTGTTGAAATTGCTACAAGTGAAAAAACAGAAAGTGAAAATCCTTCTACTGAAAATGATATCATCACATTAGACATTAAAGCTTCAGATGAATTGGCTGCATACATAGTAATACCACTTATATCAAGGGAAGACAACCCATTAATTTGGTTGAAAAAAAAAAAAAAAAAAAATAAGTATCCAACGTTATCCAAGTTAGTTAAGAAATACTTATCTGCGCCTACCAGTAGTGTTTACAGTGAACATTTATTTCCCAAAGTAAAATGGATTTATGAACAAAAAAGAAACATTATAACCAGATAATGCCGTACAGCTTTTTTTTGCCTCATATTTTGTCCATATTAAATTTCAATTACAAATAATTATAATGCATCATTTTATAAATTATCACTTATATAACTGAGGCATACTATTGAAATAAATAACATTAAATGGGCATTAGCCATCATGTACTTTTAGAGTAATACTTAACCTATTATTTTTCATAAATTATTCTAAAAATTCAGCCGAATATTTATAAGTATTCGGCCGAAACCGAATATTCGGTTTACATGCTGAATCACCGAATACCAAATCAACTATTCAGTATTCGGTCAATCCCTAAATAAAATGCCTTGGTTTGCCTTATTATTTTCTGTTTTTCTTTCTCTTTATTTTAATGAAATAATAAAAGATTTATATTTTAAATGAAATGAATGCAATATAAAAAATTGCTAGATTGTGGCAAGAACATTGTTTGTCAATATATAAACTGTGGCTAACTAATAAAAAATATAGTTTTTCACAAGGAACTATTCTAATATTAATAAAATACAGTAAAGTATGGTAAGAAGGAACTCCTAAAGATTTTTTAAAAGGTGTGCTTTATTAATTTTAGTATGTATAATGTTATGGTTATGATATTCTTTTTATTGGGAATGTAATATTCCTTCTTGATCATTAATGCAGGATTTTTTGAGACAGCAATATCATTACATCAGAAATTTCATAGCTTTGGTCAAAGAAATACTATATATAATTATATTTGCTGAGTGAAATCTGTCAACATTTTTTAGTATTTAAACTGTACCATCAAATTTATTTTAAGAAACATATCTACAGCACAGATTCAATTTGTTCAGGCTAATATTAAAAGAATGCTGAATTCTTCAGAATAGTGATAAATGCTATAGAGGGAATTCTAAAATGCTGGCATTTTATTAACTTATGAATATTAAAGTACGAATATGTCGAATTTCTCAATATCATTGGTCTTACTCTAGCATTTGGTTTACTTTCTAATTTAATAAATTCTAATTCAGAAATATAAAGAAGTAACAGAAATTTTAAATATAATATTGAGGAAAAAAAAAATTTCATTAGAAAAGCAGAAATTAAAAAGGAAGTAAAATTCACAAATAAGTTGTGATAACATCTACAATGAATCCTTCATGCTTTTGTTAAAATAATAATAATAATAATAATAAAGCGTTCTGGTTCGACATTACAGCCTAATATATTACAATACAATTTTATCTTTTAAAAAAGGAGCGTTTTAGTTCGAATTACAGCCTAGTATATTAAAATAATTTTATATAAATAATATTTATATATAAATAGATGAATATACAATAAGCGTTAAAAGTGAAGCATTAAATAAATATGCAATTTTCCGCTCGCAATATGTCAATCAATCGTTATATTTTTTGTAATTATAAATTTTTTTTACTCCAAAGTAAATAAGTTGAGTAATAAAACATTTTTTTTTTTATTACAGCTGCTTATGAAACTTTTTTATCTACTATACATTTTTTAAATATTGATAATCATAATTTTTCACGTTGATTTAATTATTATTCTGAAATACATTATAGTATGTGATGTTTCATGTAACTTGTGATAATAATTTGTTGTTTACATCTATAATATGTCAACAAAAATATACGAGGTTGCCAGAAAATTGCCAAAAAAAACGCCAAATCTCCGGCTTCATTGGGGGTGATGACGTCAGTTTTGTAGAGAAACATGAAAATCACGTGACCGCTGCCATTCGATGAACTGCCCTATAGCTCATCTTCGGAATAACATCCGGAATCACTGAATTCAGTACGATATTCCGATTCCGCATGAGGGGAGAATAAGGGCACAAGTTTCTTTCCCGGAAGCAAATAAACAAACACTCAACGTCCCAGCGCTTCACGCCAACCTCCGTAGCCAAGTGCTTTGAGGAGGAAAAAAAACTTCGAAGAGCATGCAAGTCCGAAGTTGTTTCGACTTTTCATATTTCATCCATTTGACCGCGTGTGTCTTGTTTATGGAATATTTGTAAGAATACGAGTGCGAATTAAAAAAATGCTTATCTCACCTTTTGAAAAATTGCACATCCATTATGAATACTATGTATGTTGACCTTTCTTTTTCCAAGCTAAAGCATTTGTTTGTGAAATTTTATGCATACCATGTACTACCATTTAATGTCAGTACACAAATACGCTACAACAATTATCACCTGAATATGAACAATGCATAAGTTGAATATATGCATGCGTATAATATCGTGAACAAGTGAAATATTTAATCTTATAGATCAACTCTATAACTTTGGCCTTTCTTTAAATGATCATAATAAATGATCCAAGTCGTTATCCAAGTTAGTTAAGAAATACTTATCTGCGCCTACCAGTAGTGTTTACAGTGAACATTTATTTCCCAAAGTAAAATGGATTTATGAACAAAAAAGAAACATTATAACCAGATAATGCCGTACAGCTTTTTTTTGCCTCATATTTTGTCCATATTAAATTTCAATTACAAATAATTATAATGCATCATTTTATAAATTATCACTTATATAACTGAGGCATACTATTGAAATAAATAACATTAAATGGGCATTAGCCATCATGTACTTTTAGAGTAATACTTAACCTATTATTTTTCATAAATTATTCTAAAAATTCAGCCGAATATTTATAAGTATTCGGCCGAAACCGAATATTCGGTTTACATGCTGAATCACCGAATACCAAATCAACTATTCAGTATTCGGTCAATCCCTAAATAAAATGCCTTGGTTTGCCTTATTATTTTCTGTTTTTCTTTCTCTTTATTTTAATGAAATAATAAAAGATTTATATTTTAAATGAAATGAATGCAATATAAAAAATTGCTAGATTGTGGCAAGAACATTGTTTGTCAATATATAAACTGTGGCTAACTAATAAAAAATATAGTTTTTCACAAGGAACTATTCTAATATTAATAAAATACAGTAAAGTATGGTAAGAAGGAACTCCTAAAGATTTTTTAAAAGGTGTGCTTTATTAATTTTAGTATGTATAATGTTATGGTTATGATATTCTTTTTATTGGGAATGTAATATTCCTTCTTGATCATTAATGCAGGATTTTTTGAGACAGCAATATCATTACATCAGAAATTTCATAGCTTTGGTCAAAGAAATACTATATATAATTATATTTGCTGAGTGAAATCTGTCAACATTTTTTAGTATTTAAACTGTACCATCAAATTTATTTTAAGAAACATATCTACAGCACAGATTCAATTTGTTCAGGCTAATATTAAAAGAATGCTGAATTCTTCAGAATAGTGATAAATGCTATAGAGGGAATTCTAAAATGCTGGCATTTTATTAACTTATGAATATTAAAGTACGAATATGTCGAATTTCTCAATATCATTGGTCTTACTCTAGCATTTGGTTTACTTTCTAATTTAATAAATTCTAATTCAGAAATATAAAGAAGTAACAGAAATTTTAAATATAATATTGAGGAAAAAAAAAATTTCATTAGAAAAGCAGAAATTAAAAAGGAAGTAAAATTCACAAATAAGTTGTGATAACATCTACAATGAATCCTTCATGCTTTTGTTAAAATAATAATAATAATAATAATAAAGCGTTCTGGTTCGACATTACAGCCTAATATATTACAATACAATTTTATCTTTTAAAAAAGGAGCGTTTTAGTTCGAATTACAGCCTAGTATATTAAAATAATTTTATATAAATAATATTTATATATAAATAGATGAATATACAATAAGCGTTAAAAGTGAAGCATTAAATAAATATGCAATTTTCCGCTCGCAATATGTCAATCAATCGTTATATTTTTTGTAATTATAAATTTTTTTTACTCCAAAGTAAATAAGTTGAGTAATAAAACATTTTTTTTTTTATTACAGCTGCTTATGAAACTTTTTTATCTACTATACATTTTTTAAATATTGATAATCATAATTTTTCACGTTGATTTAATTATTATTCTGAAATACATTATAGTATGTGATGTTTCATGTAACTTGTGATAATAATTTGTTGTTTACATCTATAATATGTCAACAAAAATATACGAGGTTGCCAGAAAATTGCCAAAAAAAACGCCAAATCTCCGGCTTCATTGGGGGTGATGACGTCAGTTTTGTAGAGAAACATGAAAATCACGTGACCGCTGCCATTCGATGAACTGCCCTATAGCTCATCTTCGGAATAACATCCGGAATCACTGAATTCAGTACGATATTCCGATTCCGCATGAGGGGAGAATAAGGGCACAAGTTTCTTTCCCGGAAGCAAATAAACAAACACTCAACGTCCCAGCGCTTCACGCCAACCTCCGTAGCCAAGTGCTTTGAGGAGGAAAAAAAACTTCGAAGAGCATGCAAGTCCGAAGTTGTTTCGACTTTTCATATTTCATCCATTTGACCGCGTGTGTCTTGTTTATGGAATATTTGTAAGAATACGAGTGCGAATTAAAAAAATGCTTATCTCACCTTTTGAAAAATTGCACATCCATTATGAATACTATGTATGTTGACCTTTCTTTTTCCAAGCTAAAGCATTTGTTTGTGAAATTTTATGCATACCATGTACTACCATTTAATGTCAGTACACAAATACGCTACAACAATTATCACCTGAATATGAACAATGCATAAGTTGAATATATGCATGCGTATAATATCGTGAACAAGTGAAATATTTAATCTTATAGATCAACTCTATAACTTTGGCCTTTCTTTAAATGATCATAATAAATGATCCAAGTCGTTATCCAAGTTAGTTAAGAAATACTTATCTGCGCCTACCAGTAGTGTTTACAGTGAACATTTATTTCCCAAAGTAAAATGGATTTATGAACAAAAAAGAAACATTATAACCAGATAATGCCGTACAGCTTTTTTTTGCCTCATATTTTGTCCATATTAAATTTCAATTACAAATAATTATAATGCATCATTTTATAAATTATCACTTATATAACTGAGGCATACTATTGAAATAAATAACATTAAATGGGCATTAGCCATCATGTACTTTTAGAGTAATACTTAACCTATTATTTTTCATAAATTATTCTAAAAATTCAGCCGAATATTTATAAGTATTCGGCCGAAACCGAATATTCGGTTTACATGCTGAATCACCGAATACCAAATCAACTATTCAGTATTCGGTCAATCCCTAAATAAAATGCCTTGGTTTGCCTTATTATTTTCTGTTTTTCTTTCTCTTTATTTTAATGAAATAATAAAAGATTTATATTTTAAATGAAATGAATGCAATATAAAAAATTGCTAGATTGTGGCAAGAACATTGTTTGTCAATATATAAACTGTGGCTAACTAATAAAAAATATAGTTTTTCACAAGGAACTATTCTAATATTAATAAAATACAGTAAAGTATGGTAAGAAGGAACTCCTAAAGATTTTTTAAAAGGTGTGCTTTATTAATTTTAGTATGTATAATGTTATGGTTATGATATTCTTTTTATTGGGAATGTAATATTCCTTCTTGATCATTAATGCAGGATTTTTTGAGACAGCAATATCATTACATCAGAAATTTCATAGCTTTGGTCAAAGAAATACTATATATAATTATATTTGCTGAGTGAAATCTGTCAACATTTTTTAGTATTTAAACTGTACCATCAAATTTATTTTAAGAAACATATCTACAGCACAGATTCAATTTGTTCAGGCTAATATTAAAAGAATGCTGAATTCTTCAGAATAGTGATAAATGCTATAGAGGGAATTCTAAAATGCTGGCATTTTATTAACTTATGAATATTAAAGTACGAATATGTCGAATTTCTCAATATCATTGGTCTTACTCTAGCATTTGGTTTACTTTCTAATTTAATAAATTCTAATTCAGAAATATAAAGAAGTAACAGAAATTTTAAATATAATATTGAGGAAAAAAAAATTTTCATTAGAAAAGCAGAAATTAAAAAGGAAGTAAAATTCACAAATAAGTTGTGATAACATCTACAATGAATCCTTCATGCTTTTGTTAAAATAATAATAATAATAATAATAATAATAAAGCGTTCTGGTTCGACATTACAGCCTAATATATTACAATACAATTTTATCTTTTAAAAAAGGAGCGTTTTAGTTCGAATTACAGCCTAGTATATTAAAATAATTTTATATAAATAATATTTATATATAAATAGATGAATATACAATAAGCGTTAAAAGTGAAGCATTAAATAAATATGCAATTTTCCGCTCGCAATATGTCAATCAATCGTTATATTTTTTGTAATTATAAATTTTTTTTACTCCAAAGTAAATAAGTTGAGTAATAAAACATTTTTTTTTTTATTACAGCTGCTTATGAAACTTTTTTATCTACTATACATTTTTTAAATATTGATAATCATAATTTTTCACGTTGATTTAATTATTATTCTGAAATACATTATAGTATGTGATGTTTCATGTAACTTGTGATAATAATTTGTTGTTTACATCTATAATATGTCAACAAAAATATACGAGGTTGCCAGAAAATTGCCAAAAAAAACGCCAAATCTCCGGCTTCATTGGGGGTGATGACGTCAGTTTTGTAGAGAAACATGAAAATCACGTGACCGCTGCCATTCGATGAACTGCCCTATAGCTCATCTTCGGAATAACATCCGGAATCACTGAATTCAGTACGATATTCCGATTCCGCATGAGGGGAGAATAAGGGCACAAGTTTCTTTCCCGGAAGCAAATAAACAAACACTCAACGTCCCAGCGCTTCACGCCAACCTCCGTAGCCAAGTGCTTTGAGGAGGAAAAAAAACTTCGAAGAGCATGCAAGTCCGAAGTTGTTTCGACTTTTCATATTTCATCCATTTGACCGCGTGTGTCTTGTTTATGGAATATTTGTAAGAATACGAGTGCGAATTAAAAAAATGCTTATCTCACCTTTTGAAAAATTGCACATCCATTATGAATACTATGTATGTTGACCTTTCTTTTTCCAAGCTAAAGCATTTGTTTGTGAAATTTTATGCATACCATGTACTACCATTTAATGTCAGTACACAAATACGCTACAACAATTATCACCTGAATATGAACAATGCATAAGTTGAATATATGCATGCGTATAATATCGTGAACAAGTGAAATATTTAATCTTATAGATCAACTCTATAACTTTGGCCTTTCTTTAAATGATCATAATAAATGAATGAAAATTCATTCACTATAATCAAATTACTTCAAACTACGGTACTAGAATAGAATGTAGCATACACGTTTGCACGTCGAACTTCATTTTTTCGCCACAGCGCTTGGCTAGAGGGGTTGGCGGGAAGCGCGGCGCTGGGACGTTGAGTGTTTGTTTATTTGCTTCCCGGAAAGGGTTCCCTGAATGGACTGTGCATCCCTCCTTATTTTAACTATATTCATTAGCTTATACGTCTTATCACAATGAATATACATTCAAAATTTGAGGCAAATCAGATAATTCTGCGTAAAAAGCCATTTATGTAAATTAAGGGGAGTTATCCCCAGTTCCTCCCTTCTATACTTAGCCATTAAGCCATTAAAACTATTTAGGGATCCACTTTATGAGAAAGAACCTATATAAAAAATTTGAAATAATCGGATATATGCATAAAAGACAATTTTTTCAATTTAAGGAGGGAATAATCGCCCGTTTCTTTATTTATACTTATCAAAAGAACCTCATAACTAATCAGAGATACGCTTTATCATAAACAACCTACATCCAAAATTTGAAGCAAATAGGATAATTCTGCATAAAAAGCTATTTATTTAATTTAAGTGGGGTTATCCTCTGTTTTTGTCTCTATACTTAGCAATTAAACCCTTAAAACTATTTAGGGATTCAACTTATCAGAAAGAATCTGTGTTTAAAATTTGAAATACATCGGATAATTCTGCATAAAAACCGATTTATCTAATTTAAGGGGGGGGGGGGTAATTGCTTTCCCTACCTTTATAATAAGCAAAAGAATCCATTAACTAATCAGAGATACGTTTAATCATAATGAACCTATGTCCAAAATTCCAAGCAAATGGGATAATTCTGCGTAAAAAACCATTTATTTAATTTAAGAGGGATTATCTCCCGTCCCTCCATCCGTTTATACTTAGCCATTAAACTCTTAAAACTATTCAAGGATTCACCTTATCAGAAACAACCTATATTTAAAAATTGAAATACATCGGATAACTCTGCATAAAAACCGATTTATCTAATTTGACGGGGGGGAAGGGATAATTGCTCATCCTCCCTTTATAATAAACCAAAGAACCCCATAAATAATCAGAGATACGTATTATCATAATGAACCTATGTCCAAAATTCCAAGCAAATGGGATAATTCTGCGTAAAAAACCATTTATTTAATTTAAGAGGGACTATCTCCCGTCCCTCCATCCGTTTATACTTAGCCATTAAACTCTTAAAACTATTCAAGGATTCACCTTATCAGAAACAACCTATATTTAAAAATTGAAATACATCGGATAACTCTGCATAAAAACCGATTTATCTAATTTGACGGGGGGGAAGGGATAATTGCTCATCCTCCCTTTATAATAAACCAAAGAACCCCATAAATAATCAGAGATACGTATTATCATAATGAACCTATGTCCAAAATTCCAAGCAAATGGGATAATTCTGCGTAAAAAACCATTTATTTAATTTAAGAGGGACTATCTCCCGTCCCTCCATCCGTTTATACTTAGCCATTAAACTCTTAAAACTATTCAAGGATTCACCTTATCAGAAACAACCTATATTTAAAAATTGAAATACATCGGATAACTCTGCATAAAAACCGATTTATCTAATTTGACGGGGGGGGGGGGAAGGGATAATTGCTCATCCTCCCTTTATAATAAACCAAAGAACCCCATAAATAATCAGAGATACGTATTATCATAATGAACCTATGTCCGAAATTCCAAGCAAATCGGATAATTCTGCGTAAAAAAAACTATTAATTTAATTTGGGAGATAACCCTTTTTTTTAACCATTAAACTCCCAAAACTCTTCAGGCATTATATACTATATATAATCCTTATCAGAAAGAACCTAATCTAAAAAAGACTCACGTTGGATAATTCTGCATAAAAACCCGTTTATCTAATTTAGGGGGGGGGGGTAATCATATGTCCAAAAATTGAATCAAAATAGTTAATTCAGCCTGAAAACCCATTTACCTAAGTTAAGGCCTCCCCCCGATCCCCCCTAAATATTTAATCAATGAATCCCAAAATCAACAATAAATCCCCAAAATCAATTCTTTGTCCCTTCTTTTCCGCTTTTGTAGTTTATGTCACTTTTTTCCGACAATTGTTTTTCCGGTCACATTTTTTCCGTTTACCCATTTGCCTATTTCGGGCGTTTTTTAAATAAGAATTAATATTAATTAAAAAATTGTCTGAAACTAGTCCCTTTAAACTAGTAGTAAGTAGAAAGTAGTTAAAAATTTGGCTCCCCCTAAATCTCTGCGCCCCCCCCCCCCTATCGCACGATGGGCGCTATTAATATCTTTCAAGAAACATAAATATAAACGAATTATACACTTTCCAAGAATACCTGGATTTTAAGAATGCTTTCAGGAATTCGAAAGATCTAAAAAAATGATCAGTTATATCCATCTTTTTCATAATTTTCTTCTCTGAAGAGGATTTAATATCAGTCATAGCAAAACGCACAATAAAGGAAACCTTAGCACTACAGCAACTAACTACAGAATGTTTTTGGAATTAAGTCCACCCTTCAAAGCATGCGAGCATGCTCTTTTGAGTTTTCCCTAGTATTCAAGAGTCCTGTCCTGTTTCCAAAAAATAAAAAAAAGGAGCAAGAAACAGATGCAACTAATTAAGACACCCAAAGTGTGCAGACCCCAGATGCACTTTGCACAGTGACAGGAAATGACCATTCCTTTTAGCATTCAGCTGATTTCCAATAGTACAAATGGATGCCGGCCTTTTTCTAAATGAGTGACCAGTTTTCGATACTGATACTGTTACCATGTGCTTTCTCCATTTTTAAAAGAAAATATATTACTGCCGCTTAAACGAGTCAAACTTTTAAATAAAATTTGATTCAATAAAGCGGCGGATTTCGAACAAAACAAATAAAATTCTAACTTTAGTTTTGTATTAAATGATTCGGTTCATAAAAATGGAAATTTCTGTATTTTTGTCATGGCTCTGGGGGGGGGGGGTATTCCTCAACACCCCCCCCCCCTCGCTGCGCTACTGTACTCTACATTCAACTTATTGCATTACATATAAAATGTATACAAGAAATGGTGTCACAGATTATTATTTCTTTAAGAATAATTTTCTACGTGTCTCGAAATATAAAATATAATCAACATTTCTTTTCTAGTAAATAGAGATATGCATGTACCATATTTGTAATAGTTTATGCATACATCGCACACATGTTGCAGGTTGTAGATAGAGAGGTGCCGACTATTCAAAAGTACAAAACCAAGATAGCATTTTTTGCTTTTTAACAGCTTTTTTCAAGCATACTATGTAAATGTCTGAATGCTTTTCATGCAAAGTTTGTAAAGATTTTGAAAAGGGTTAGAACAGGTTGCTAGTTGACGCAATCAGAGCTTCTCCGTAAGTGTTTCAGAATAAGCATGCGAAAGGGAAGAATGAAAAGGAAAGTTAGAGGAATTACAATCAAAGATAGATAAAAGGCTTTTATAACAAGCATGCAGAAAAAAAATGAAAATGAGGTTTTTTATTAATCTCAATACCTTATTTGATAGAAAAAGTAGTTTTTCAGCAAAATTACTGAACTTAAAAGTTTTCTGAGCTATGTATGCTTTTTTTTTTACTCATTTGTATCTGTTTTTACGGAAAACTAAATTTTTGTCTAATATTATCTATATATTGAAAAATAGTTTATTTTTTAGTCACGTATTTATAAATTTGATTATTATAATTAATATATTTATTAAATAAATGATTAAATTTCAATATACTTTACTTTTTAAATTAAAATGAGGTGTTTTATAAATCATATGTGATAGAAAAATGGGATTTTAAGCAAAATAACTGAACTTACAATTTTTTGATTTGACTTTTTTTTTTTTTTTTTTTTGCTGCTCGTTTTGCGTGTTTTTACAGAAAACCAAGTTTTAGTCAAACACTATTTATTAATTAAAATTATTATAGTTTTTTGTTAGTCACATATTTATGAAATAGTTTATTTTAATACATATTTATTAGGTAACAGATAATATTTGAATTTGAATTATTTTTTAAATTATAAAAAATAGCCTGTTTTTAGGCATTTTATTTATTTATTTTTTAATTAGATAACATTCCTATAATCTTTTACTATGTATGTATAAAATATGTATTGAATTTGTATCAATTCACAGCATTACTAGATTTAACTTTAATACTTAAAAAAATAAATAAACAAATAAATACATAATCCTAAATTATATTTTAAGGTTATATTACTCATGGAAAAACACCTGATTGCTAATGTTAATTCTCTGGGGATTTTTTAAAAAAATCTTATTTGCATTTTTTTTTTTCTTTTTCCATTGGATGCCTGAGGTTGATCTCTACCAAGGCCTTTTTTTACTTTTTCAATGCAGTTTACAAGGTTATTATTTTTTTTTCTATTAAGATAATTTTATTTTCAAAAGTTTGAAAGGAAATGTTTATTCATTTGGGAAAAAAGAAGCTTGTAAACAAATTAGAAAACTTAGTTTTTGTACAGACTGTTCACAGTTAAAATCTAAAATATGGAAATGCAAATGAGATAGTCAAGAATTTTCTCTCATAAGATTAACAATAGCATACAAGTGTTTATGCATGAACAAAGTAATATCTTACTTAAAACTTTCTAGAGGGAAAAATTTTAATTATCAACTGTGAAATTACGCCTAAAATTACTGAAATTTTTCACATTCATAACTAAGCGTGATTAGAGTTCATTGGAGCATTTCTCACTCTGCTGATAACACACAGAATCGCTCAGTTAGAAATGTGAAAATTTTCATGTATTTAACATTTGAAATTCATCCTTATACATATAGGCTTGTAAATTATTGATTGAGCATTTGAAATAAAAATAAGCAGAGGGATTTTTTTCTGATGTCATATCTCTGTGGAAAAAAAAAAAAAAAAAAAAAAAAAAAAAACTTTTTTTAAATACGTAGGATAAAAAAGTATTTAAAAATTGCTGATGGGACTTATAAATACGCAACTCTATATCTAAGCTCATACATAGTAAATTTGATTACACTAATTACTTACCTTTCGAATCCAGTTCAAAATTCAGGATCAGTTAATTATTTATTGTATATACAAATCTGTTTACTTACAATACATATTGAATTGAATATGTGAAATTCCATTACAGCATACATTTTATGCCAGTAGAAGATTGCAGATTTTTCATATTAGTACTTCATTAAATTCTTAATTATTTCATTTATTAAACTTAATTATTTCTTTGAATTTTGATTATTATTCAGAGAATATTGGAGGACTTTTAAAAATCATCCATAGAATTTAGTTTGATGCCTGCAGCAGCTATTTGATATTTTATAAGAAAATTGTTTAAGAAAGAAAGTTCCAAAAAGAAACTTTTTTATAAATTCAACTAGCATACGCAGCCCGCTTCGCCGGGCTTAATTTGAAAGTTTATTTAATAATTTATGTGTATGGTACGCTTCTCTCTCAGCTGGCGACGGATCCCCCGGTGACTCTACGCTTCTCTCTCAGCTGGCGACGGATCCCCCGGTGACTCTCCCCGGACCATCGGCACTCCACGTGCGTCGGGTGAGCGTCAGAACAAACTTTCAGCATATACATATGGGTGGTTGTACTTGAATGCACAGACCTGCGCGTTTTTTTCTATCTTGCTTTTATACCTCTGGACCGAGTTGGCGCATTGCCAAGATTTGCTTCCTCTGGACCGAGTTGGCGCATTGCCAAGATTTGCTTTCCCCTGTGCCTCAATTAATTAATTATCCTCGGAATTCCTTTTATTTATAGAGATTCCAGCTTTTTTACATTAAAGTATTTTATATTTCTTATTTATTTAACAACATAAATTTTACAAATTACAATAATTCAAACACTTCCTTCTATTTTTTATTATTATTATTATTATTTTTTTTAAGCCAGAGAAATATTTTTCTATGAGTAACACAGTAAATACTAAACTAATCTTAATTTTTTAAAGTTATAATTTAACTGATTTAAATTATTATTCTTTTCCCTTTATAATTTTTAATAACTGAATTCTGACTGAAGCAATGAAAAGTATTTCTCTGTACGAAGGAAATATTCTCGAAAATAAATGAAATATCATTCAGTTTATAAAATTCTATTTATTTACATGCAAAGAATTGACATAATTTATCAATATTACATCAATATAATTTTGTCAGGAACTTCAGTTAAGTCTCTCCCTCTTCTTGATTCATTCTTTTTTTTTCTAGAAAACAAAAAGATAAATATAAACACACAAATCAAATATGCATAGCAAAAATAAAGTACTGTGTGACCTAAAAAATTGTACATTCAGATAGCGTTAAAAATTTCAAGATTTAAAGCGATGGATTAGCAGACAGTGAGATTGCAGACTCTATGCTAAATTGAATCCTTGATAGCTGGCTGCAGCTCAGAGGACGAGGTTGAGCAACTAACACTGTTTCAAAAATTTATAATAAATCTACAAAATTAGTTACAATAAAAAAAGTTGGTACTTCAAGGTTATCCCGTCGACCAAAAAATTATATCGCCAAACTATAAGATTAAATGCCAATAATGGATGATTGCGAATGTCACATTCAATGACATTAAATGCGATTCATGTGTTTAAAATGTCATTAAGTGATTTTTATTTCGACTTTTTATTAATATTCTACTAATTATTTGTTTTTTTGTTATTTAAAATAAAAATTATGTCAACATGTATAATTTGGCGAAATTGGTCGACGGGATAACCTAGAAGTACCAAAAAATCTTATATTGGTTAGTTTAATTCTCAAACAAATATTATCATATCTTAACCTAGACAGTGTTTGAAATCCTTAGTGGTCTACTGGTACGAATCAGCCAAAAATTTAATCGAACAACTAATTGGAAAAACTTAGTGATCAGCAGGACTGGTAACATTTTTTGCCCTCTCCGACAGACAAATGTAAGTTTTCTTGGCCATGAGATACTAGTAAAGATTTCAAATCATGATTTTATTCAATTTTTAATAATTTATAATTTTACATTTTATTATCTAGAAAATTTTGGATAATTGCAAAGTAAGTTTAGTTTATATTTAGGAGGAGGAGTCGCTTAAAGAGTTAAAAGGATTTAATAAAATTTTATGCCGCAGACCAGTGACTTATTTTTTTAAATCAATTCTGAGGCTGCTGAAGATCAGTGCTCTTCACTGAAGATGCTCTGAATTTTCATCAGAAATTAAGAGTTTTTCTTGACTTTCTGAGTTCTGTCATAAAAAGTTCTGTCATAAAAATTATACAAAAGAATAATGATAAGAAATTGACAAAATAATAAAAGTGAAATAGCAGACATAACACACGCAATTGAAAATAGTTATGACAAAATCGCATGCAATTGCAGACAAACTTACTATTACTACAATGCATTTTCATAATTCTTTTTTTCTATATTAAGAAATATATACAACAGAAATAAGCTTAATAAACGATAGAACTGAGTAGCACTTAGTAATTGAAACTTAGTTATTAACACTGTAATAATTTGGAAAGTTAAAATATCTAGATTAAGAAAGAGTGTCTGATAATGTCTCTATTACCTACAGTTTTTCAGAAACTAAAAATGAACTCACCTTGCCAGAAAATCCTTTGAAACTGGCGAGCAAAATTATATATTTCTACATCCCTGGTAATACAATATTCATATGTAAGAACAAGAGTTATAAAATAAATAATTTATAAATGAAAATTATTTTGAAATAAATTTTACTAATATTCAAATCGTTATTTCATGTATATTTATCTTTTATCATTCAATAAGATAACAGAAAAAAAAAAAAAAATATTTAGCTTTTAATAGAAACAAACTTGTCAATAGAAGGTGTAAAAATGAAAAATTTAGGAGTCATTAAAAGTCCAACAAAAGAATTTATAACTAAGTAAACTAGTTAATATAGCTTTTTCCCCACACTTATTTCACAATGCTACCTATTTCTGAACAATAATATTCATTTTATATAATTTACAATTAAATAATGTAAATGTTACAATTTGAAAACAACGTTACCATCCCAAGAACAGAAAAAAAAAAGAAAAAAAAAAAAAATGCCAGTACTAAAGTTAATACATAAAAGTGTACACAAAATTTAATTGTGTATAATGCTCCTCCTCACCCCTCCAAAAAAATAAAATAAAAAAGGGATGCATTTTACAACAAAAACGTGTCATTTAATTTGTATAAAATAATCCCGCACTTATTTCACAATGTTACCTATTTCTGAACAATAATATTTACTTTATATAATTTACAATTAATTAATGTAAATGTTACAATTTGAAAACAGCGTTATCACCCCCCCCCCCCCGAAAAAAAAAATGCCAGTACTAAAGTTAATATTAGGAATGCACCGAATATTTGGTACAGGGATGAAAGTGCACTTAAGCCATTTTGTAGCAGCTTTGGAGCAGCAAAAATCGAATTTTGGAGCAGTAAAATCTATTTTTGTAGCAGTAAATACTGGATTTTGTAGCAATAAAAGCAGTTTTAGGAGCAGATTGAAATATTCTAATGCTAATAAACTCTTAACAATTACAATATTTGCTATCTTGAAAAATATTTTTATATTTGAAAGAATAAATACTCAGATTAAATTTCTCCACACATTTCAGACCTTTTGATGAAATTTGCGGTTTTTCACAATCTTTTAACATAATTCATGCTTTTTCACAATCTTTTGACCCTGTTCGTTCGTTTTTTAAATAGATTTGTGGGGTTTTTTATGACATTTTGATGAAATTTGCACATTTTCTGAGATCTTTTGATGAAATTTGCACATTTTCTGAGATCTTTTGATGAAATTTACCATCCTTTAGGCGATTTTTTTTCACATGATCTTTAAAAAAATTAACTTTTTTTTTTCACGATCTTTTGACTGTATTTTGTTCTTTTTATGACGAAATCAGATATCCTTTGACAAAATTCGCAGGTTTTTTGTGATTTTTGGACAAAATACGCTTGTTTTTCAAAATCCTTTACAAAAATTTGCGTTTTTTTTTTTTTTTTTTTTTTTTTTGCCATCTTTTACAGAAATGAACGTTTTTGCACAATCGTTTGACTGTTTTACAGAAATGAACATTTTTTCACAATCGTTTGACTGTTTTACAGAAATGAACATTTTTTCACTATCTTTTGACTGTTTTATTCTTTTTTTATAATATTAACGGTTCTTTAACAAAACTCACGTTTTTCTCGCGATCTATTGATGAAATTTGAGTGTTTTACGCTCAGTGATGCCGCTGAACTTGAAAAATCCTGGGTCCCGGGGACCCAGGACTTCTAAAATTCTGGGTCCCTTTTTCAAAAAAGCGGGTCCCCACTAATAAGTCATATTTTTAGACGCAAAAATTGAACTTGTTCATTTGCAAAAGAAAAGTTAAATGCAATATTTATTGTTTTAATTAATGTATAACTAATTAAAGCCAAAATAATTTTTAAACTATTAAGAGATATTTACTTTTACTTTTTAAAAAAATAAATGTGCAAGATACAAATTATAAAATAATACTTATTTGAGTGTAGAAGATAACAAGCATCACTATTGTTCACATTTTTTTTAAAGGGGTAAAACTGATTTATTGAAAAAGACATTTTTTCTAAAAAAAAAAAAAAAAAAAGAATACTTTTCAAAATAATCCGAACAATCAAAAACAGATTGTGAAGCAGGAAAATCTGTTTTTAGAGCAAAAAAAATAATTTAAAAAAAAAACTATTTGGAAGCAGGAAGTTAGTTTTTGGAACAGAAAAATTCCATCCTGTCATAACTTTTTTTTCGTACCCCTTTGACGAAAATTGCATTTTAAAGTTATTTTTTTCACGAAATTTGCCGTTTTTTCGCGATTTTTTGACGAAATTTGCCGTTTTTTTTCTCGATTTTTTAACGAAATTTGCCGTTTTTTCGCGATTTTTTAACGAAATGAGTCGGTTTTTCACGATCTTTTGACGAAATGTGCTATTTTATCACGATTTTTTGATGAAAATTGCTGTTTTCACTAATTTTTTGACAAAATTTGTCCTTTTATCACGACTTTTGGATGAAATGTGTCTTTTTTGCGACTTTTTTTAGGAAATCTGTTTTTTATTCAAAAATTCGAGAATTTGTAATAAAATTAGCCATTTTTGCGAATCTTTAGACGAAATTCACCGGAAATTATTCGTTACTTCGCGATTTTTTTTAACGAAATTTGTCTTTTTTGCGATTTTTTGATGAAATGTGCCGTTTTTTCACGATCTTTTGACGAAATGTTCCGCTTTTTTCCAATCTTTAGACGAAATGTGCCATTTTATCACGATTTTTTCATGAAAATTGCCGTTTTTCGCGAATCTTTTGACAAAATTTGCCGTTTTATCATGATTTTGGACAAAATATGTTGTTTTTCGCATTTTTTTGAGGAAATCTGAGTTTTTTCGGGATTTTGTAACAAAATTAGCCATTTTTCTCGCAAAATTTTTGACGGAATTTGCCGGAAATTTTTCGTTTTTTCGCGATTTTTTCGCGAAATTTGCATTTTTTGTGAATTTTTGACGAAAATTACGAATCCCGCGGGACGCGTAAGCTCTATTTTTTGCGTACCGTCGTCGATTTTTTGCGTATTTTAAGCGCTATAGCGCGTCCGCGGCATCCCTGTACGCTATATATTGACGAAATTCAAGTACTCTTCGGGATTTTTCGATTAAAATTTGCGTGTTTATCGCGATTTTTTGACAAAATTCACGTTTTTTTTGTAATCTTTTGACGAAATACGCTTGTTTTTCGGAATCCTTTAAAGAAATTTGCGTTTTTTTCGCTATCTTTTCCAGAAATTAATGTTTTGTTCACTTTTTTTTCATGATATAACGATTTTTTTTAAGCAAAACTCACGTTTTTCTCGCGATCCTTTGATGAAACGGGTGATTCTGGATGAAAATTTTTCTTTTCTATATTCACATCGCATTTTCGGAAATCGGGGAGGGGTGGTTCGCGAGTTACCCTCTACCCCCGATCTTCAGACGAAATCTGCCTTTTTCCGCGATTTTCAGACGAAATCAGCGATTTATCTGCAATATTTTAGCAAAATCGGCGATTTATTGCAATCTTTTGACGAAAACGGCGTTTCACCATGGTTTTTTTTTTATGAAATCGGCGTTTTTTTCGACGATCTTTAAACAAAATTTGCATTTTTACGCGATTTTTTCACAAAAACGGCGATCTTTTGACGAAATCGGCGTTTTTTCCGTGATCTTTTGATATTTTTTTTATCAATGATCTTTTGACAAAATTTTCTAAGCGATCTTTTATCGAAAACGACGTTTTTTCCACGATCTTTTAACGAAATCGGCGTTTTTTGGCGGCCTTCATACGAAATCAGCGTTTTATCTGCGATGTTTGGTGAAATTGCCGTTTTTTCCGCGATCCGCACAGGAATTTCGCATTTTTCCGTGTACAGTGAATACCGCGAGTTACCCCCTCCCCCCCGATCTTCAGACGAAATCAGCGTTTTATCTGCGATGTTTGATGAAATTGCCGTTTTTTCCGTGATTCGCACAGGAAATTCGCGTTTTTCAGCGATCTTTTGACAAAGTTCGTTGACAAAAACATTGATGAAATCTTTATTTTTCCACGAAACATTGACGAAACTTGCGCTTTTTCGGCGATCAACCGAATTTTAAATTTTCGGAAATTTCGGACGAGAATCACCACTGCGATGAAATTCGAGTGTTTTTCGTGATTTTTCGATAAAATGTGTATGTTTTTCGCGATCTATAAACAAAATTTTCATTATCTATAAATGAAATTAGAGTGTTTTTCACGATCTGTTGGTGAAATTTGAGTGACGAAATTAGCGAACCTTTGACAAAATTCACGTTTTATTTTTTCGAGATCCTTTGACAAAATTCGCGTATGTTTTTTGAAATGCTTAGACAAAATTCGTGTATTTTTTTTGCTGAAATTCGAGCATTTGCCCCGAGATTTACTGTTTTTTTTCTTTTGTGGTGAATTCAGGTGGTGGCCCGGGGGGGGGACATCCCCCGGAGCAAGGAAATGCTGCCCCCCCGGAAATTTTGAGATTTTGGGTTTTCAATGGTCAGAAAGTGCAATTTCCTCCTCTATTATGCCTCCCCCCGGAGCTACAGAAGTCCCTCCCGGAGTAAAGTGTCTGAATTCGATACTGTTTCCCTTTGACTGCATTTTGTTCATTTTTTAACATTTGTTCAATAACAATTTTTTTGACAAAATTCTATTTTTTTTTAATTTTGTAATTGTTTGAGAAACATGTAGCTGATCTTCGTACGCGCTTTCATTCTGCTTTCGGTTTTGCCGTCAGCAGGATTCGCCGAGCAGAGAAATAATTCACCACCGACACGGGAAAAACACAGAACACAATACATAAGAGGCCAACCCCCATTGGTTGGGAATTAACATATTACGGCAGCTCTCATTCGTCACCCCAACGCGCGCGTTGTGCGTCATATGACGTCCCTCACCGAACTCTGCGATCGGCTGCGATGAAAATGAATGTAGGTTGACTCGAGGAAAAAACAACTTGCGCTCGTTTGCAGAGCCACGATAAAACTCCGCAAAACATCGCGTGTTTTTAGTGACCGAATTCGCATGTTTTTCGAAATTTTTCGGCGAAATTTGCGCATTTTTCGAGATTTTTATCAATGTTTCTTTGTTTTTTGATGAAATTAACAGCTTATAAAAAGTTATTTTTTGTTGTTGGATCGACGAAATCGCGCTTAACTTCATTTTGGCATTAAGTGCCTTTTGGCGCAGGTTTGGCGCAAAATTGAAAAAAATAGCTGTTTTGTAGCAGTTTGGCGCAGAAAAGCGGTTTCGGCGCAGTCTGGCGCAGGTCTTACATCCCTGTTGGTATCTATTCGGCCATACTAAACTATTCGGCTTTGCCGAATATCAAAGTATTCGGCCGAATCCAATACATAATAAAACCTTTTAAGAACTTTTCACTATTTCTACTGTTAACTGTCAATTTTTTAATTTATATTTAAAATAATTAGAAACAAAATAATTTTTAAATAAAATATTACATTATTTATTTGCTGTTTGTAAAGTATAACTTAAGAAAATTAACCATGAGAAGGATTAAAATAGTAATTTATCAGGATTCTCCTTAGGAATAAATTACGTGCTCATACAAGTTTCTAAATTTTGTTTAGTAAATAATCTGTTTCTTGCTTTTCCCCAAATAAAAGTCCTTTAAAAGAAAAAAAAAACAACTTTTGAGATTAGTAATAGCTATCAAGGCAGACAATTTTTGTTCATGAAACCATAATCAACTTATTGAGTCATAAGTATACTGCATTTCATCTCACTCTAGGTCAAAACTTGTGTGTTCGTTTATTACATTAACAATAAATAAGATATTTTCAACTCACATGCTTTGATTTCTGTAAAATATGATATGATGGGAAGGGTGGAAAATACCACCATTCATAAGAAAAGAACTATGAGCTAAATATACCTTTATTCAGAATTATGTTGAAAGTATTTGTACTTTATATTGAAAAAAATCTGCTTTGAGTTATTTAAAAAGGACAATTATCAGACTGTAAAATTTTTCTTCGGCCATTTTTTCATTATTTGATTTTAAAATGTTTGTTTTGATTCGTAGAAAATTTTATTAATTAAAGTTTCATAACTGCGCTTCTTAAATAACTCAAGGCAGATTTTTTTCAATACTAAATGCTCTTATAAAAAGCTCTTGTTTATCAAAATGTAAGTTTCTTTTATTAAATATTATGTAAAACTATTTTAAAAAGTAACATTTCAATACCTTTAAATTTTGAAATTAAAAAAGTATTTGGGAAGCCGAATATTCGGCATTCGGCCCAACAATTACTATTTGGTTCACATGTTGGAAGAATATTTGGCATTCGGTATTCGGCCAAAATCACTATTTGGTGCATCCCTAGTTAATATATAAAAGTATATACAAAATTTAATCGTGTATAATGCCCCCCCCCCCAAAAAAAAAAAAAAAAAAAGGGATGCATTTTACAACGAAAACATGTCATTTAATTTGTATAAAATAATCCCGCACTTATTTCACAATGTTACCTATTTCTGAACAAAAATATTTACTTTATATAATTTACAATTAAATAATGTAAATGTTACAATTTGAAAACAGCATTATCATCCCCCCCCAAAAAAAAATGCCAGTACTAAAGTTAATACATAAAAGTATATACAATATTTAATCGTGTATAATGCCTTCCCCCCACCCAAAAAAAAGAGATGCATTTTACAACAAAAACATGTCATTTAATTTGTACAAAATAACTCTGCACTTATTTCTGAACAATAACATTCACTTTATATAATTTACAATTAAATAGTGTAAATGTTACAATTTGAAAACAGTGTTACCATCCCGAGAACAGAAAAAAAAAAAAAAAATGCCAGTACTAAAGTTAATATATAAAAGTATATACAATATTTAATTGCGTATAATGCCCCCCCCCCCCCCCAAAAAAAAAATAATAATAATAAAAGGGATGCATTTTACAACAAAAACATATTTAATTTGTATAAAATAATCAATCCCCCCCCCCTCCAAAAATTGTATATAAACTTACTAAATTATACTAATGTTATTAAAATAGTATATAATAATAAATAAATCTTTACCAATTATTTTTCAGGTGACCTGGATCTTTAGTTGCTTATCTCTTTTAAACATTGAATCATTTTTATCAACAAGCTGGAGACCATGGCTTTGGCATTTCTACCAGATGTCATTAGGATGTAACTGAAAAATACAAAATAAAATAATGACAATCAGAAAAAAAATTTAAACCTTTCATGACAAGTTCTCATGAATCACTATTTCCATAGTGTTATA
Organism: Maratus speculifer; assembly: GCA_964019185.1. Taxonomy (NCBI): domain Eukaryota; kingdom Metazoa; phylum Arthropoda; class Arachnida; order Araneae; family Salticidae; genus Maratus; species Maratus speculifer. The sequence goes on from OZ025293.1 coordinate 102,989,767, forward strand.
TATTAATATTGGTTTTAATTATCTACTAATTATTATTAAAACAATAATTATTGCATCTTTTTTTTTTTTTTTTTTTTTCAAATAAACAAGTTCAATTTTTGCGCCTATAAATATGATTTATTAATAGAAACCCGCTTTTGTAAAAAAAAAAAAAGACCCAGAATTTTTCAAGTTCAATTACTCTTAGTATAAGAACTTTTATGTTAGATTTGCTGTTTAAATAATATCGCCTGAAAATAATTACAAATACCTAGAAATTCATATTTAACTGACATGTAATGTTGATAAACAATAACAATTTGACATTGTTTGATAAAGAATACAATTAAATTTCTAAAAACGAAATTTATTATTATTATAGAAGACAAAATTTATGTTTTAGCAGTTAATTATAGAAGAATATAAGCTACAATACAAAAACTATGTCCTTTAATACAAATAACTATGACATATTTATAAAATTACACACATGCACAAAATTAACTAATTCTTACTTAATTCATGTATTCTGGTGCATAATTTTTCATTTTTAAGACTTATAAATCAGAAATTGTCCAAAATATAGCACAGATGTCCTATACACACCACATTAATGCAATTTTTTTTCTAATGCCAATTTGGTGAGCCCTTCATTTATATTAGTTGTTTCCAATTTTTTTAAAATGGAAATTAATAATAAATAAATAAAGTTTAATTAATAATTATAGAAGAAAACAATTTAATATTTTAAAAATGAAAATAAAATTAAATCAACAGTTTATTAATAAACGACAGTAGACGTGTTACCATTACCATGCAAGACATAAAATTGTGCCAAAGTGGTGCATATATGACATCTGTGCTCAAAATATGAATAAGAAAAACACAAACAAATATTTAAAAAAATGATTTATAATAAGGGAAAAGCATCAAATTCGACAAACGCTTGCAACCAAGCTGTATGAACCATTGTTTTCCAGTACCTCATTTGTTTAAAACAAAATTACAAAAAATTTTTATCCTACTAGAAAATAACATTTTAAACATTGCTCTGTATGTGTTGCTGAAATGTGACATCACACATTTTGGTTAAAATAAAAGCATTAAAATTAAGTAGATTACATTATGACGTATGAAATTATTTTAAAATTGAAATATTTTGTACTCATAAAGATAAGATTTAAAGCCAAATACGTTAAATTCCATAATACTCCAGTTTTTAATTGCTCTTTCAGATTAATATTTTATTACTATGTTATATAAATTACTATTATTATTATTGTAAACCTTATTTCAAGCAAAATACGAATCATTTTTATCGTTCGGCTCACAAATGCCATTAAAACACATAGTTAAAATGTAAAAATAAAATTCTAAATGTGATCTAAAACGTAGTACTTTGTTTTTGAACTGCAAGTATATGTTTACCTAAGGCTAAGATAGTGTGGCTAAAAATGATAACAGTACACTTAAAAAATTTACAAATACACTTTAATAAACGGATCTGCATGTTTCAACAACATTAATAAACTATTCTCGCAAAAACTGTATGGAAAAAAAAAAAAAAAACTTATCACATATTTTTAAATAAATGTAATTTGTTGAAGGTCAAACTATTTTGATTTGTAACTCGTAAGAAAAGCTCGCATCAAATATTGTAAGGGGATCGTGGGTAAAACTTTAACAACATTTCCTTTATTTTTGATGATTTTAAGAAAAAAAATACCGACTTAAAAATATTAAACGTAAAAGCAAACAAGTGCTTTTAATTACAAAAGAATCTCGATTATATTGTTGATAAAACATATTTAACACTGTAATCCTAAAAACTCTAAATTGTTCAGAAACAATGCTCCGTAAAAAAGTTTTATGTATATCATATTTATAGAAATAATTGTAATTTAAAAATTTAGCATGCACAACAAAGTGAAACAGCTTTAATAATGAACAAAAGCAACCAAAATATGATACATTTATGAAAAAGATCTGAATCAATAATAGAAAAGGCAATACAGAAGAAATATTTAAATAATAATAATATACTAATAATGAACTTACGGAATGTTTTGTAAATCTTTAATAAAACGATTTCACATGTGAATTTACAGCAACCGAACCGCCATCTTTTCTTCGGCATTACCAGCAGAAGCAGACTCTGCGCATGCGCTCAAGTCGATTCCTTTCGAAATCGATAATTTACGAAAAGTGGTTTCTCTCTCTCTCTCTCTCATCTCATGTCTTCTCATGCATATTACTCACTTTAGAAAATAATGTTATCAAGAATAAATATTTCAAGCAGATGTTTTTCAACGGCGATATTGTTTTTCCCAACTCCAAAATATAAATAAACATTGCCGTCTACTAAACTGCAGATTGCAGTATTGTACTTAACAATTTCTTTGAATTTCGAAATTTATGAGTACTCAAAGTCTTTCAATTCTCGTTATTTACATAAAGGTACCTAGAAACTTCAGCCACATGTTTTAATCGGTCTTTTAAAATCGCATTTTATAAAGTTACAAGTTAATAAAAATCACGCTTTTTGCATTAACTTCTATGGGGAAATCCAACAGCATACGTTCAATATTTGATTCAGACTTTGTCCGCGAGAGGGCGAGCATTTCGTTACAAACGCGAGTTTGTAATCAACGGTAGGTGGCGTTGTTCTGTTGGGGGGGGGTCGCACCGATAGAAAGGATTCCCGGTTTGTTTACGTAATGTAATCGTACGGGTAAATAGCATCTGCTTTGAAATATTGTGAATAAATTTAGAATTATCCTTAAAATATTGGTGTAAATTATAAAATATATAAGATTTTGAACTGTTATAAACTGATTAAAACAAGAAATGGCATAAAATATATAGAAAAATATCGTTCAAAATGCTTACTATGATGGAGTATAATATCGTCGCTGCAGTCAGTGTGGGTTTGTGTTTATAAACATGCAAAAAAAATAAAAATAAAAATTACGACAGAATATTAGGTCTATTATTTTTACAAATAGAAGATAGGAATATGTCTTTTTATTTATTTATTTATTTTTAAATAAGTTTCTAGATTTTTAATACGCGTAGGTAATCAAGTTAGTTTAGCTGTATGCCTATATATACTGCACTTATTAATGCTTTTAATTTATCTAAATAAAAGATATTCTTGAATGTATTAAGAAATTGTATTTTATTATTAATCATCACTTTACGCTGGTAATATTAAAACGTACTATATGCGAAATTTAATAACTGTTTACTCTCAATTAGGCCTATGTTGGTTGTGTTAGATTATATTAAATATCAAATTATGAATCAATCCTTGGCTTAGTCAAAAGAGCATCGCGAAAGGAATTTAGATAAAAACGAAATTTATTTATTATTTTTACATTTTGTGCAAGTAAGTCTGGCAAAAATATTTCAAACTTATATTTTTATTAACTTTGAACTAAAAAAATACTCAGAATTTACTCAGATTCAGTAGGTTTTTATTAGTTTTGTGTATCTATTACGTAAGCATCTTGAACGATATGTTTATAAATACAAAAATCTAGATAGAACATCCTTAACTTACAAAAAAAAAAAAAAAATCTAGCAATAACCAAAATATACAGAAACTTAAGTACAATTAAAAAACAACTGTTTCTGCGTGTGAGAGATTTATAGAAATCTGTGTCTAGATAACTTAAAATATCGAATTAATCCTTTTTTTACATACTCACAAATTCAATTACTTTAAGGTAATCACAGTAAAATGTAATATAGTGTACTTAAAATTGTACAATTTACTGTATGATTTCACATCAGGAGTCGATGTGGTTTAATTTTTTCTGTAAATGCTTTTTTTTATATGTAATGAAAAAACAAATCCATTTTCATAATCCTATCTTTTCTTATGTCGAATTGCTAGTTTTAAACTATTTAAAGTTTGAACAACTTGATCAAAAATCAGCAAGGTTTATATTACTCAATGTCATTTTTTGATTAGCTGAGCACCAATATTATATATACAGTAGACTCCCGTAAACCTGAAATCCACAACTCTTTAAAATCCGCACATAATTTACGAATGTAAACAATGAAATATTCAGTTCAGATATAGGGACAAAATTTGACTTTTTTTAGTTTCATATCAATTCCAAACATATTTTAATTTGTAAATTTTGTTATTACTCATTTTATGTTTTTCTTGTAGGAAAAATAAATTTATTTAGTCTGAAAAAGTTCAAGATATTGCTGATATCAATGATAATCATAATCTTCTTACTGAATATACCGGGTGTTCCAAAAATAACAGGTAGATTTTAAAATTCAATAAAATAAAAACGGTGACAGCTATTGTGTGTACCAAAATGTGTTGTGTCGATCCCCAAATTAAGATGGTTAGACACGAACACGTGGTAGAATAAAATATATTCTACCTAACTTTAACATAAAAATTAAACTAAATTTAAATAAATCTTCAATTAACATCAAAAGTCTGATCGTATAGTAATTAGTAAATATTCTCGGTTGCATAAACAAAAAAAAAAACAATCTCAAAGAACATAAGCTGCTGTGGGAAGAAGGTAAATAAAGACTTAAATCATTGAATAAATTATAACTAACATTTTATTTAAATATTAAATGAAAATTAAGTTAACATTAAAGAATTACAAAAATAATACTAGCGTTTAACATGAAATAAAAATAAGCATATGCTTTACTACCCCGGGGAAGAAAGAAAATAAAGGTACCTTAAATATTACCCCATGGTAACAATTTTAAAATCTTCAATTAAACATGGACTTTTCATCAAGTAGATCTTCCAATTATCCGACCTCCTCTTAGACATAACTCTCGTTCAGGCAGCCCATTCTTCTCCTCGAAATTCGCCGAGATCCAAACCTCCGCTTCGCTCCTTCCCGTCACGAGAGACGAAACCTTCTACCCTGTTCGCACTGGGATAGTTAAGTCACTTAACTTTAAGTCACTTAAATTTTTTGAAGCGGGATACCCGGAATTAGGCTTCACCTGTTCGCACTTGCTAAATGTTTTAAGTGACTTAACTTGGCCAAAATGACATCTGGGCATGCGCATAAGTTCGGAAATTCGTAACTGCAACTTCTAACTGTTTTTTGTTTACATAGCAATTATCGTGCCATATTTCAATTAAAAATTAATTTTGTCATCCTCCCAATTTATTTTGCAGGAGGAAATAACAGGTTAAACATTTTCCATTTTTGACCTTTGATTACAAAAAAACCCCACAAACACACGTGTTAAGCAACTAGGGCAAACAAATAGCAACTTGAAACAATTTATAATTATTTGTAGAACTCAACTCCAGTTATTTAACAATCAGAATTAAATATTCTAAAATTCAGAAATAATAATTAAATATTCAGAAGGCACTTTTCAACTCAACTCATAGTTAAGTGAGCATCTCAAAAGTTAAGTGAGTTTCAGAAATTTGCTTAAGTGAGAATCTTGATTCCGGGTACGACCGCTTCAAAAAACTTCAAGTTAAGTGACTTAACTTTCTCAGTGCGAACAGGGTATTCCACTGCCGCCGTAACGAAGCCCGAATACGCTGTTCTTCTTGCCACTTGCAGAATTCTCCAAAAGCCTCCACGATCTTCCTCCGTTCCCCTTTTTATCTCCGTGCCGCATCACTTCGTTTCCATCGCGTAGTAAAATAATCCGCTTGATGTCTCACATGTATGTTAGATATTTGGGTTGTTCAACAAAATTTCACATTATTTTTAAACAAAAGAACGGCATTGCCGTTTACAATTTTTCTTTGTTATAATAAATTTTCCATGAAAGGAAAACCATGCTGTCCTTCAAAATATCGGACACCTGCCGTGTATGAATACACCACTCGATGTCCGGACCACGTGCATCTCGAAATATTGAAATATGAAATATAAAAATTTCCAAGACAAACTTTTTTTTTTTTTTTTTTTTTTTTTTTTTTTTTTTTTTTTTAAATTAGAATTACACATATATTTTAAATATCTTTCGAGAAACAGAGACGCTTTCAGTGTGACGTCAGTCATGACATTTTCCTTGGATACTGACTCCAAACAAACGGTTGCTATGCTTCATTTCTTATAAAATATAAATCGTAGAAAATGGTATCATTGCATATAAAGCATTAAATATGTGTCTGTTATATATAGCTGAAAATTGTCGCTGTAATATGCAAATAAAATAGAAAATACAGCATAGCAACCGTTTGTTTGGAGTCAGTATCCAAGCAAATCGTCATAACTGACGTCACGACTGAAAGCGTCTATTAAAAAAATTTTTGCAGGAGGGTTATGTATAATGCCATAAGTTTTATCTCCGTGATTTTTGATTTTAGTTCGGAAACCAAACAATAGATGGCGCTGACGGCGATTGGCGCTCAGTCGAAGCCGAAACTGAGCTCACTCAGCATTGATACAAAGGAAGGAGATTAAGGATATGGAGTGCGTCTCATTCGATTTGATTTCAATGAAATGCATTTTAGCCATGGATGTAACAGATTCTTCGATAGTGGAATGTAGCGTTCAGAAATGGGTATAAATTTCGCAAACAGTATTTGAATTTGCAGGATATTTTACATTTATAAAGTTTTATTTGCCCGGATAAAATTACTTTCTTATGGCATGGTTTAAAGAATATTTTATGCATCGTATTTTAACACTACACTGTTAAAAATTTGAAACCTTTGCTGCATCATCACACCTCCGCTTTTATAGAAAATGATTACTTCACTGTATTATGGAGCATTCTCATCGGTCAAAACAGAGATATTCTATAATAACATCGAGTGACGATGCAGCAAAAGTTTCAAATTTTAACAGTGTTGGTGACGATGCAGAGAGTCACAAAAATGACCGGTATATTTGAAAAATTAATAAAATTTAAATGGGCAGCGTTAGAAATATACCGTTTGTTGCAATATGATTGGGACAATAGTAAATTTTCAGGTATACAACTTTCGGAATCACTTAAAATTTTCAACAACAGATGGCACTGCAGGCAATTTGAAAGCTATAATAGAAAACGCAATCTGTGAATTTGCCATTCTGTAAACCCTCTGTCCCTGTCCGCGAAGAAACTCGCAAGCTAAAGCTATTCACTGTAAAAAAATTTGACCTATTTGCTGCAGCGTCATTCACTCCGCCGCTTTTATAGAAAATGGCTACTTTATTGCGTTATGGAGCATTATCATTGGTCATAAAAGACATATTCTATAAAAGCTGTGGAGTGACGCTGCATCAAATGGGTCAATTTTTTATAGTGTTCTTTTGGAGAGGCATTTTTGTAATAACTCTGTCGCATTTTGACATTTTAATTTTAATTTTAATTTTTTTTTTTTTTTTTTTTTTTGCACTGCATAAGTAAGGTCCCTCTCAAGATCACTCCTTGATTACATTTTCGATTTTGGTTGCAGATTTTTTTTATAAAGTTAATTTCAATTAAAAATCGGTTTTGGAAGTAAAAGTAACTTTTTTCCGGCTGTTTCAAAAATGACGGTATATTTGAAAAATCAATAATACACCGTTTGTTGTAATGTGCTTAGGACAATAGTAAATTTTTAGACAGACAAACTTACGAAATTACTTACAATTTTCAACATCAGATGGCGCTGCAGTCTGAAAAATCTAAAGAACGATATTTTCCACATATCCACCATGCGCAGCAATAATATGGCGTAGTCTCTGAACGAAATTACCAGTAACGTTTATAAACGTTTCAGGAGGGATGGCTTCACATACAGAAGAGATGTACTGCTTCAGTTGTTCGACTGTTCCTGGATTGTGGCGGTACACCTGGTCTTTCACGTGTCCCCACAGATAGTAGTCACAGGGGTTCATGTCTGGCGATAAGGGAGGCCAATCCACGCCGCTCCCTGTATGTGTGGGATAGCCCAAAGCAATCACACGATCATCGAAATGTTCATTCAGGAAATTAAAGACCTCGGCTGTGCGATGTGGCCGGGCACCATCTTGCATAAACCACGAGGTCTTCGCAGTGTCGTCTAAGGCATTTTGTACCGCCACAAATTCTCGAAGAATGTCCAGATAGCGTGGTGCAGTAATCGTTTCGGATCTGAAAAATGGACCAATGAGCCCCTTGGAAGAAATGGCGGCCCAAACCAACACATTTGGAGGATGTAGGGATGATGGGACTGCAACATGGGGGTTTTCAGTTCCCCATATGCGCCAGTTCTGTTTATTTACGAAACCGTCCAGGTAAAAATAAGCTTCGTCACTAAACCAAACGCTGTCCACTTGGATATCGCCGACATCAATCCTTTGCACCATATCATTAGCAAATGTTACTCGTGCATCAATAGAAGAAGCGCTGAGGGGTTTCCGAGTTTGAATTTTGTACGGATAGAGGTGTAAACTCTGGCACATGAGACGGTACGTGGACGTTGGCTTTTTTTGGACCGCAGCTGCAACACGGCGAATGGAAACCTGAGGCCGCTGTTCGATCACCTTCTGCACAAGCTGAGCATTACTCTCTGTTGTTGTCGTACGCGGTCGGCCTACATTTCCAGCACGTTCATCCTTCACGTCTCCAGTCCGTTGAAATTTTTCAAACAAATTCTTTATTGTATCGCTTTTCGGTCCTTTGGTTACATTAAACTTCCGTTGAAAACTTCGTCTTGTAGCAGCAACACTGTGTTCTAGGCGGTGGAATTCCAACACCAAAAAAATCCTCTGTTCTAAAGAATAAACCATTTTTACCTGCAAACTTGCAGTCTGTGAACAGCATACGCTTGCAGCAGAAAAACAACTTACAGAATAGCGAACTCAGAGACTGAGTTTTCTTCAATAGCTTTCATCACACCTGCAGCGTCATCTGTTGTTGAAAATTGCCAAAATAATTGAAAATAATCAAGAAATATAATAAAGGAGAGATCTTGAGAGGGACTTCAGCTATGCAATGCAAAAAAAAAAAATATTAAAAAATGTCAAAATGCGATAGAGTTATTACAAAAATGCCTCCCCATACACTGTTAAAAATCTGCCGCATTTTGTTGCAACGCACTCCCCTGCTTGTATAGAAAACAAACGGTTACTTAGCCGTGAAATTGAGCTTTCTCATTGGTTGGAATAGAGATATTATATACAAGCGGTGGAGTGCGTTGCAACAAAATGCAGCAGATTTTGACCAGTGTAGAAACACTGCAAAAACGTTGACCCATTTGCTAGAATGTAACTCAACAGCTTTTATAGAATATGTCTTTTATGACCAATGATAATGCTCCATAATACAATATTGTAACCGTTTTCTATAAAGGTGGTGGAGTGACGCTGCAGCAAATAGGTCAATTTTTTACGGTGTAAGAGCAAGATTGTAGCAAAATATCTTCACCAACATTGTTAAAATTTGAAACATTTGCTGCATCGTCACTGCATTGCTATTATAGAAAATCTCAATTTTGACCAATGAGGATGCTTCATAATACAGTGAAGTAATCTTTTTCTATAAAAGCGAAGGTGTGATGATGCAGCAAAGGTTTCAAATTTTTAACAGTATAGTTTTAAAATACGATACATAAAATATTCTTTAAATCATGCCATAAGAAAGTAATTTTATCCGGGCAAATAAAACTTTATAAATGTAAAATATCCTGCAAACTCAAATACTGTTTGCGAAATTTATACCCATTTCTGAACGCTGCATTCCACTATCGAAGAATCTGTTACATCCATGGCAAAATGCATTTCATTGAAATCAAATCGAATAAGACGCACTCCATATCCTTAATCTCCTTCCTTTGTATCAATGCTGAGTGAGCTCAGTTTCGGCTTCGACTGAGCGCCAATCGCCGTCAGCGCCATCTATTGTTTGGTTTCCGAACTAAAATCAAAAATCACGGAGATAAAACTTATGGCATTATACATAACCCTCCTGAAAAAATTTTTTTAATAGCTGTCACCGTTTTTATGTTATTGAATTTTAAAATCTACCGGTTATTTTTGGAACACCCGGTATTTATGTATTAATCAAGCTTTTTCTGTTAAGTCTGACTAAGCCTGAAATAAAACTTCCTTATTTTATTATTTTGATGTAAATTAATATTGTATATAATTCATGAGGCAAGTATCATTGAATAATTTAGGAAAAATACATGTCATCTTTATAATGAACACTTAATCATACATTATTAATTATACCTTTGTTTTTAATATTTTAATAATTTTAAAAATTATCTAAATTTTTTATAATTTTAGTTTATTACTTATTTTAATGTTTTAAAATATTGGAAACATTCATTATAATTTAGATTACATTATTAATTACATTCAAATTATTGTTTAAAAAATATAAACAAAGCAGTGACCAGAAATCTGCAAAATTCTAAAATCCGCATAACCTCTGGTCCCAAGCTGTGCAGATTTGAAGGAGTCTACTGTATATCCATGTGTGTGTTTTTGCTTATGAAAACCAATTATCAACACAAGGGATATATGACCTAAAAAGGGTGGGGTTGCCCTCCATGGAGTTTTTTTTTTTTTTAAGAATCTAACTCGTACTTGTGCAAGGAAATCCAAGGCTCGAAGAAAAACACAAAAACTCCAAACAATTATGCCGACAGATACGATTGGGTTCAAACCCAACACCTCTCATCTACCAGTTTCGAAAACAGAATTTCTCGTCTACTGGTGGGGCACATGTGTGCGTATAAATATATATATATCACTGGCACCCAGCTAGCCAAAAAGTAACTACTCAATACTTCTTAATTCGCATTATGTAAATATAACATTTAGCAATACCTAACACATTACTAAGCTAGTTTTAAAATTTAAAAAAGAAAAAGAATTGTTAAGTAAGAGTAAGAATAAAAATAGTTTTAAAAAATCTGACTCTTTTATAAGCATTTAATGTTTATTATAAAAATAACAATTTCAGAACTGCAATTCATGTTGCATCTAAAAAATTCTGTTACAATACATTAATTTGATGTATTTCTGATTATGAAAAATTACGTCACAAAAGGCCAGATAATAATATTTCCAAACAATTTTCTATTGAAAAATATATTTACAAGTGAATATTAAAAAGAGTAAGAAAATATTAAAACAAATTATCTGCTAAAAAAAAAAAAATATATTCAATGGAGAAAAATTAGGAGGTTACTTCAGTCAACTGAATGAAATTACCGTTATATGTGCTCATCCAATAGAATTTTTTTTTTTTTTTTTACATTTGCACTTCACCATTTTGAAACAATTCTTTTTGCATTGACTAGCTGAGAGTAATCTGTGCAGAGGCCATTTTTTTTTCATTTTGTTCACAAATATTTTTAATTAGGGCACTTTCATTTTCAGAACCGGTGTCAAAAGTAAAAACACCCCCATGGAAAAAAAAAAAAAAAAAAAAAAAAAACTGCAAACAAAATGAAAAAAGTAAAAAAGTGCAGATGTAGAGATCAATCTCAGCTAGCCAATGCAAAAAATTTAAATGCACATGAAATATTTTTAAAATTTTCTTCCATAGGATTAGCATTAATGAGCGAGTCTTTCTAGGTGACTGAAATAGCTCCTTAAGTCGTATTTAAACAAATCTTTAAATTGTCATACTTAAAAATACTTTCTTGTTGCATTTAACAGAAAACTTCATTGTAAAAATCTAAGAGGTAGCAACATTTTTTTTTATTTAGCTATTTTACACAAGTTGATTTACAAATATATTTTAGATTTAATTAATCAGAAAAACAGGTGTCGTAACAGCAGCAAATGTGATGCTAGAAACCTGAAACTCCTCCAGTCAAATAGAAATGAATTACGAAAGAGTGATACTAATCATAATAATAATAATATTCTTTAGTCTTTCATAATTGGGTGATCTCTATAAAACAGATAACTAGAATATTTCAGAGCATTCATAATCTGGACATGGGTTGGTATAAACATACCACGTAGGATGCAAAGATTCTTAAGCCGTATGGTCACGCATCTTCTTGAGCATAAGTACTATTGGCTGACAAAGATAAGAAAGCGATCCGTATCAGTCTTATAGGGACTATTTTACCTTGCTTTCTTGCAACGTTCTAAGTAAAAATTTATTTTGTAGTGATTTTTAACAACATTTCTAAGTAATTATAATAGAAAATTGGAATTGCCAAACTTAGTAATACATTGTTGTTTCTTTGAAAGATAACATGAAAGAGTTTAAATAAGAAAGCTTAAGGTATTCTTCAGAAAAGTTTTTTTTTATTCAGAATACGTCGATAAAACAAGTTAATGTTATGGAAATTAGCCAATCGCTTCTCAAACTTAAAAAGAAAAAATTGACCAAACCAATCCGGATTATCGGGATCCGAATTAGCGGGGTTCTACTGTATTTGAAATTATTTAATAACAGCTTTTTATTACAGAATGCATTCAACAGTAATATTGTCTACTAGTAATTGGCTCTTGAAAGGGAAAGAGAAAGCAAAACTCCTTATTGGAAAAAAAAAAAAAAAAAAGACCATGAGAGGATAGCACAGATAATCACCTCATTAAGCTCACCGGTGAATTAAATCTCAATCTCCATATTAAAACGCAATCTGTCTGCCAAGTCATATCTTGTGGAAAACATGTATAATCCAGAATTTAGTTGATTCATATGTTTACCCTTATATTTGCCTGCTCCCAATCCTCCATATTTTCTATTGAATCCATGGCTTTAATTAGTAGTATGATTTACTCAAGGAAGCATAAATATTGTACCATATAGTTTATTTACACTTGTGTACAACAGCCGCTCAAATGCAGTGCATCAAGTCATTCATACATTCTCGCTGAATGGAAGTTTAATTCTTTCGAATCAAGCAGCTTTTGTTGAATTTTTTCATTGTGTATTCCAGACACCAGTTGGTCATGCAGCTGGTTATTTTACGTATTTCTGAAATTACAGAATGATGTGGCCTTTTTGATGAAGCCTTTCATTTTTTTAATGGATAAATATAATGATAACAATGGTTTTTTTTTTACCATTACTTCTTATTTTTGGTACAGATAATCATTTAGAGATATTTTTTTGTTGTTGTTGTTGTTAAAGCAATCGAAAGTTAGAGTAATTACAATTTTAAGAATTATATACAGACAACTATATCTAATTGAAGCAATACACCTCAAATTTATAGAAGCACATATAACCATTGTAAGATGGAACTTTATAATTTTTTTTTTTTTAAATCTGAATTTTATGATAAAGTAAAACATTTAAGCTACATGTAAATTGGGATCATTTGTGATCTTGTCTTATTGCAGATGCATGTTTACATTGGCTGATGATGGTCTGCTTATATTTTCAGCCTGAAACGCATCCTGTGTGTGAATTGTTTTATGGTGATTAAACACAGTTTTATTATTTAATATGTAATCATTATAAAGGGGGACTTTGTTATTTATGGAAGCTTCCTAACTTTTAATATAAAATTAAAGTAAGACCCATCAAGTTGAAAATACTTCTATTTAAAAACAAATTTCAGTATGGAAAATTTAAATATTATACAAAATATATTCTTTAAAAAAAATCGACTTGAAGAGCTAATGGGCCATTCTCCACTGTAAACAATCTGCACCCCAATTTTTTTTTTTACTTGTATGTGTTTTTTATTTGTGCTTTATTGAAGTATATAAGTTAAACCTTAAGAAATGACATAAAATGTTTGTTTAAGCTAATTTTTTTAATATGCTATCAAGTCTTGAATGTCAGCATTATAATTTTTAAATTTTCTCATCATAATCAGTATATTTACATGTTTTTATTTAATTGATAAAATATGCTTGTATTTCAATTCTTTTTTTATTAAATATATTTACATAATGTTCTTATTTAAGAATAAAACAACAAAATAAAATATCACAATAAAAATTTACAAAAAATGATGATTTATTTGAACAAAATGATGTGTCCCGTGCATAACACAAAAACATGATCTTTTTCATTTTTCTTATTTATTTTTTTACTAAAATCAAAACTGTTATAAATTTACTTTGTTTTTGATAGTACTAATTTATACTATGAAGAAATTTTCTGAAAGTTTAAAATTAAGAGTATTATCAGCGAGCGTCTTTTCATGTCCCGTGCATAACACTTATTTTCCTAAAAATCTGGAAAGTCAAAAACTCCACGCACATTTACAACTGTAGGTGGCTGAATTAATTTAATCACTTTGCTGATATTGTAGAAGACTTTATCTTCCCTTTTTGGCCATTTCTAAAACTTTCCAGCCTTTTCCATTGCAGAACTTTAATATCGTTACCAATAACTCGTGTGACTTCTCCAGCGTATAAACATTCATCATACTTCACTACAACCCAGTTTCCTATAGAGAAACATTTACTGCATTATTTGGTGTGATATCAAGATTTTGTTTTATTGGTGTTATTGTATTAGCGAAAAATTCTAAACCAGAAGAAAGTGAACACTTTATACCATGATGACAGCATTTCGTACCAAACATTTTGCCTTGCCACCAATTCCATCCACTACACCTTTTCCGTGCGAAGTTGCAAAATATTTCCAGTGGAAAGTTTTTTTTAATTTAGAGCTGAGTTCTTGTAGTAGTAAGGTCATGAATCGATTTTTAAACTTGGATGAAGGGCCATCTGTCCATAATATCTCTTCAAAGTAATGATTTTCTCTTGCATTTGGCTGAATTTTCTCATAAATTTTTTCAATAAAGGCTCTCGCTTTTTTTTTTTCTCCTTCTCAGATGTATCAGAACATATTAAGTAAGTATCACATTTTTCATGTGCAAAAATTGCAGCTGTAAATAGAGTTATGCTTTTTTGTGACCAAAGTGCACTCTGGACTTCATCCTGGTATGAGCAACTATAGTTCATAGCAAAATCCATCTGTAAGATCCTTGATTCAGGAGAATTTTTATCTCTTTGAAATTCTTAAAATTGGATTCTTTTAGTGTTTATGTGAGAACTGATTGCTGAAAATTTGTCCTGCATACAGTCTAAAAGTTCCCCAATACATGTCTCTTTTACTTGGCAATTTATTTTTGTGTCTTCATTTTTTTCCAATAAACATGACTAGAAAGATCTTCAATGCATTTTAAATTTTGTCCTTTGCAGCAAACGTTACAAATTCCCTGTCAACATTTAGAGTTAATAGAATCATCACACAGGGTTTCTTCCCAAAATAATTTTGAATCATATGGAATTTTTAATGCTTTTAGCATGAGAAAGAAGTTTTCACATACCATGCATTTGCATTGATCTTCAGGAGTCTGACACATAAGAAAAACATTTTCTGGTCATAATTTGCAAAATGTTGAAAAGCTGATTGTGCAGTTTGGATTTTCATCTTTAAAAATAGAATATGCTTCTTTCAGATATGTAACGGTTAATAATAGTCCATATTATGATTATAGTAAATATTATGAATCATGTGATGGCCACATAATTAAAAATATTAGTAACAATAATAAAATAAAATAAAATGAAATGGATAACATTTACCCTTCAAAATTCTATCTGAATTATGTCAAGTAATATATAGTAATTTTTATTCCATTAGAAAAGTAATTAACATATTAATTTCTTAAGTCTTTCTGATGAAATAAAGTAAGATTCAGACATGTCCCGTGCATAAAATGAGCCATGTCCCGTGCATAACACAAATTAAATAAATTTTAAATTTTACTAAATAATTATTTTGAAAAAAAAAATGGCGTAATAGGTTTCAGTCACTATTCAGCTGTTAGGAAAAAAATAAAATGGCTATATACAAGTTCTAACTTCACACAGTTTATGACATATATAAGTCAAAGTGGAATTTTTCTTTTTTTCTGAGTCCCGTGCATAACAAGTATATTAAATAAGTTTTTGAGTATTTAAATTCTAATTATTGTTTTGTTTTCTACCTATAATTTGAAAATAAGCTCTTCTGTTGAATTCAAATGCAAAAAGAAATTAATACATATCTTATTTCACTATTTTTACGTACTTCAAAGATCTGCAAATGTCCCGTGCATAACAGGAGAATGGCCCTAATATCAAAGCCTTGGTTGGATATCTGCAGATTGGCATATTGAAAATTAAATCAATATTCATAATGTACAATATATGTTTTTTCTTTTAATGCATGAATTAATCCATTAAAGACAGTTTCTTGGAAAACCTGATGAGACTTAAAATTATTTTACATTTTTATGAGGAAGGCATGACCCATTCATATCGACACAAAAGTTGTTGAAGAATGTCTGTATAATACTACACAGTTAAAAGTATACATAAAAACTTCTGTAACTACCATTAATAAAGGCAACTCTATAATATTAACCATTGATGAAATTCATGTAATTAAAATGAAGAAAGCAAATAATAAATAAGGATTACTATAATTAATATCATTAATAAAATTTTTACCATGATTTATCATTGAAGTTATGCAAATTCATTGTCTTCCATCCTCACTATTCTGAACTAAGCCAAAAATTTCTCTTTTTTTTCCATTTCCATAACTAACATCTAGTATACAGAAGTAGGAGTAATTGAGAAAGTATTGTCAATGGTATGATGTGAATTAACAAACCATACAGCATAGACAATACACATTCAATAAATATGCTTGGACTTGTTGGTGATAGTGGTGAGAAGAAAATGTCACTGAAAAGAAGAAAAAAAATTCACTATTTATAAATTTGAAAGAGCACAGAAAAAGATCTAATAAAATGTAGGGTTTAAATATTAAAAATATACCCTATATTTACTTTAAAAATGACGTTGAAATACCATAAAACTAATCATGTGATTTTTTTTTTCTTTCGATTCATCTAAATAAATTACTTTAAAGTCTACATTTACATAATGTACACTACAGAAACAAAATAGTATAATTTTTTTTTACGGAAAAAAAATCTGCCTTTGAACTTTTTTAAGACGCATAACTTTATGGACACAAAACTTTATTATACATATAAAAATGAGAACTGAGAATCTTCTTACGAAATACAATAAAAGAAAAATTAACCCTTCATTGAATATTTAGGCTCTATAAACAATCGTCAATATTTATTTTTATGATGATTTTGATCTGTGTTTGAGAAATGCAGTTTTTCAACAATATTGATTACCATAAGATAAATTATATACTATCATAAATAATAAAGGATTTAAAACTTACTTTAATCAGAATAGTACATTCTTTTTCCTTGCCAAGATGGGCAAAATCGCAATTAAGCATAAATTGTTCATCTTCAGTGAGATACTAAACACATTCAACGGTTTTCGTGAACTCATCTCAACCACACCAATTTCAGTTTTTGCACAAAAACAATGCATTTACAAATATGTCAATCACTAGTCATATTTATTGTTGCTAACACCATTTAAAACAATACTTTAACATACATTTATTGAATATATCCTTAAAAATAATAAATACGAAATTATAATTTTGTAAGAATTTATTGTATACATAACATCAGGTTAGCAGTGTTTACTGATAAACAACATTTACATAGATAATAATAACTATGGAATTTAATATTATTACTATCATTGTTACAAAGCATGCCCTTTTAACATGGATGATATGTATATTGTAGCAAACTAAATCATATCTGGCTTTTATGCAGTCCTGTCCATGATGTACACAGTGTAGTTATATTATTAGCCAGAATATCAAAATTCACACCTATATCGGAGGGAGGGGGTAATCTCTTTAACTGCTGATGATAGAAATATGCTCTGAATTGTAAAGTAAGACAGTATTTGCATTTCTAACACATAATACTGTGAGACATAGAGAATAGGAGTATTTACTGGAAAAGAAAGAACATTTTATAATGTTATCCTAAAAAGTACGAGTTAAATAACTTTCAAAATTTTAAATGAGCTTAATATCAACATATTAACTTATTGTGAATGAAACATCTATTGATACAAACCTGTAAATGACAGTTTGAATTTGACAAGGGTGGGTTTTCTCGGTGTAGAAGGTATCTCAAGAACTAGCAGGTTACATTTACAGACAGAAAATTAATAGAAACTTCTGCCTGATAATGTACTGCTGTTATAACAATTCCAATAGAACACTTCCTCCATTCTTCGCCATCTAAAAGCAGGCTTCTCATCTCACAGATTAGAGATAATATAGTTTTATTATAAGTTAATATCTTGATATAATAAGTTCATTTAGAACTAGGAAACGATATTTTAATGATACACTTAGATAACAGCTTCAAAATGTTCTATTTTCGGTAAATACTTTTATTTTATACTACTCTCTGCAATGTGTTTAGATTAGAAATTCCAAAATCAGTAAGAATTATCTTTCAAAGGTAAATTAAACTGAAGAGTTCATAAGAGAATGATATATTTATGGATTACAAAAAGTTATAAATAACATTATGAATAAATTTAGTTGTTCAACCTATTTAACTTAACATTTGATAACCTGGTGGTAATAAAATAACAAATCAAAATAGTTAGCACAATTACTCAGTTTTATATCTTTTAGAACAGACATGCTCAAAAGCTTCAAATTAAAATTCTTAACTTTTAGGCTAAACTGCACGATTATCATTATTCAAAGTATCCATAAAATTACCCAATCTTTATATTCCTTATAGTATTTTTTTTCTTTTGTTTTGTTTAGGTTAAATTTTCTTAAATGGACGTGTCATCAAGCTTGGATTAAATACGATACTATCGAATTATACTTTAATCAATGAAAAAACTAGCAGTTACTTTTGCTATATTTTTGTTTAAGACCATAGAAATAAGGGTAAACAGTATTGCATGAAAATAACCAAATAAACTAAATACGTTTCAATACAGTACGTAAATTGGCAGTGTAAACAAAAGAAACAAAAAACAGACTGCAACGTCGTTTCATTAAAATTTTTAATGAATGACTTATATTAAAACGAAAAATGTAAATACCGAAAAAATAAATTAACAGTTGTCACTTGTCAATCAAAAAATTAATAACACTGGTATAATACGATTTTTAAAGAGTTTGTAACAAAATACTAATATTAATTAAATAAATCATGCATATTACTCACTTTAGAAAATAATGTTATCAAGAATAAATATTTCAAGCAGATGTTTTTCAACGGCGATATTGTTTTTCCCAACTCCAAAATATAAATAAACATTGCCGTCTACTAAATTGCAGATTGCAGTATTGTACTTAACAATTTCTTTGAATTTCGAAATTTATGAGTACTCAAAGTCTTTCAATTCTCGTTATTTACATAAAGGTACCTAGAAACTTCAGCCACATGTTTTAATCGGTCTTTTAAAATCGCATTTTATAAAGTTACAAGTTAATAAAAATCACGCTTTTTGCATTAACTTCTATGGGGAAATCCAACAGCATACGTTCAATATTTGATTCAGACTTTGTCCGCGAGAGGGCGAGCATTTCGTTACAAACGCGAGTTTGTAATCAACGGTAGGTGGCGTTGTTCTGTTGGGGGGGTCGCACCGATAGAACGGATTCCCGGTTTGTTTACGTAATGTAATCGTACGGGTAAATAGCATCTGCTTTGAAATATTGTGAATAAATTTAGAATTATCCTTAAAATATTGGTGTAAATTATAAAATATATAAGATTTTGAACTGTTATAAACTGATTAAAACAAGAAATGGCATAAAATATATAGAAAAATATCGTTCAAAATGCTTACTATGATGGAGTATAATATCGTCGCTGCAGTCAGTGTGGGTTTGTGTTTATAAACATGCAAAAAAAATAAAAATAAAAATTACGACAGAATATTAGGTCTATTATTTTTACAAATAGAAGATAGGAATATGTCTTTTTATTTATTTATTTATTTTTAAATAAGTTTCTAGATTTTTAATACGCGTAGGTAATCAAGTTAGTTTAGCTGTATGCCTATATATACTGCACTTATTAATGCTTTTAATTTATCTAAATAAAAGATATTCTTGAATGTATTAAGAAATTGTATTTTATTATTAATCATCACTTTACGCTGGTAATATTAAAACGTACTATATGCGAAATTTAATAACTGTTTACTCTCAATTAGGCCTATGTTGGTTGTGTTAGATTATATTAAATATCAAATTATGAATCAATCCTTGGCTTAGTCAAAAGAGCATCGCGAAAGGAATTTAGATAAAAACGAAATTTATTTATTATTTTTACATTTTGTGCAAGTAAGTCTGGCAAAAATATTTCAAACTTATATTTTTATTAACTTTGAACTAAAAAAATACTCAGAATTTACTCAGATTCAGTAGGTTTTTATTAGTTTTGTGTATCTATTACGTAAGCATCTTGAACGATATGTTTATAAATACAAAAATCTAGATAGAACATCCTTAACTTACAAAAAAAAAAAAAAAATCTAGCAATAACCAAAATATACAGAAACTTAAGTACAATTAAAAAACAACTGTTTCTGCATGTGAGAGATTTATAGAAATCTGTGTCTAGATAACTTAAAATATCGAATTAATCCTTTTTTTACATACTCACAAATTCAATTACTTTAAGGTAATCACAGTAAAATGTAATATAGTGTACTTAAAATTGTACAATTTACTGTATGATTTCACATCAGGAGTCGATGTGGTTTAATTTTTTCTGTAAATGCTTTTTTTTATATGTAATGAAAAAACAAATCCATTTTCATAATCCTATCTTTTCTTATGTCGAATTGCTAGTTTTAAACTATTTAAAGTTTGAACAACTAGATCAAAAATCAGCAAGGTTTATATTACTCAATGTCATTTTTTGATTAGCTGAGCACCAATATTATATATACAGTAGACTCCCGCAAACCTGAAATCCACAACTCTTTAAAATCCGCACATAATTTACGAATGTAAACAATGAAATATTCAGTTCAGATATAGGGACAAAATTTGACTTTTTTTTAGTTTCATATCAATTCCAAACATATTTTAATTTGTAAATTTTGTTATTACTCATTTTATGTTTTTCTTGTAGGAAAAATAAATTTATTTAGTCTGAAAAAGTTCAAGATATTGCTGATATCAATGATAATCATAATCTTCTTACTGAATATACCGGGTGTTCCAAAAATAACAGGTAGATTTTAAAATTCAATAAAATAAAAACGGTGACAGCTATTGTGTGTACCAAAATGTGTTGTGTCGATCCCCAAATTAAGATGGTTAGACACGAACACGTGGTAGAATAAAATATATTCTACCTAACTTTAACATAAAAATTAAACTAAATTTAAATAAATCTTCAATTAACATCAAAAGTCTGATCGTATAGTAATTAGTAAATATTCTCGGTTGCATAAACAAAAAAAAAAACAATCTCAAAGAACATAAGCTGCTGTGGGAAGAAGGTAAATAAAGACTTAAATCATTGAATAAATTATAACTAACATTTTATTTAAATATTAAATGAAAATTAAGTTAACATTAAAGAATTACAAAAATAATACTAGCGTTTAACATGAAATAAAAATAAGCATATGCTTTACTACCCCGGGGAAGAAAGAAAATAAAGGTACCTTAAATATTACCCCATGGTAACAATTTTAAAATCTTCAATTAAACATGGACTTTTCATCAAGTAGATCTTCCAATTATCCGACCTCCTCTTAGACATAACTCTCGTTCAGGCAGCCCATTCTTCTCCTCGAAATTCGCCGAGATCCAAACCTCCGCTTCGCTCCTTCCCGTCACGAGAGACGAAACCTTCCACTGCCGCCGTAACGAAGCCCGAATACGCTGTTCTTCTTGCCACTTGCAGAATTCTCCAAAAGCCTCCACGACATGGAGCAAAGAAGGTATATGGAGGAGACATATGTGACGTCACTTGAAGCCTTTCCTACCCCCCCGTTACAACGCCGCGGCCGCCATATTTGACCTGGGTAAGCTGCCTTTTCCCGTCTGCTACCGATCGTCGTATTGAGGAAGTTCCTCGCGGCGCAAGTCAACTACGGTAAAAGTCAAACATGGCGGCTATGAAAGAGGGGGAAAGAACTGGTTTTTCGGCGTCAGGGCTCACTATGATGCTAGATTGATATGTCTCCTCCATATACCTTCTTAGCTCCATGCTCCACGATCTTCCTCCGTTCCCCTTTTTATCTCCGTGCCGCATCACTTCGTTTCCATCGCGTAGTAAAATAATCCGCTTGATGTCTCACATGTATGTTAGATATTTGGGTTGTTCAACAAAATTTCACATTATTTTTAAACAAAAGAACGGCATTGCCGTTTACAATTTTTCTTTGTTATAATAAATTTTCCATGAAAGGAAAACCATGCTGTCCTTCAAAATATCGGACACCTGCCGTGTATGAATACACCACTCGATGTCCGGACCACGTGCATCTCGAAATATTGAAATATGAAATATAAAAATTTCCAAGACAAACTTTTTTTTTTTTTTTTTTTTTTTTTTTTTTTTAAATTAGAATTACACATATATTTTAAATATCTTTCGAGAAACAGAGACGCTTTCAGTGTGACGTCAGTCATGACATTTTCCTTGGATACTGACTCCAAACAAACGGTTGCTATGCTTCATTTCTTATAAAATATAAATCGTAGAAAATGGTATCATTGCATATAAAGCATTAAATATGTGTCTGTTATATATAGCTGAAAATTGTCGCTGTAATATGCAAATAAAATAGAAAATACAGCATAGCAACCGTTTGTTTGGAGTCAGTATCCAAGCAAATCGTCATAACTGACGTCACGACTGAAAGCGTCTATTAAAAAAATTTTTGCAGAAGGGTTATGTATAATGCCATAAGTTTTATCTCCGTGATTTTTGATTTTAGTTCGGAAACCAAACAATAGATGGCGCTGACGGCGATTGGCGCTCAGTCGAAGCCGAAACTGAGCTCACTCAGCATTGATACAAAGGAAGGAGATTAAGGATATGGAGTGCGTCTCATTCGATTTGATTTCAATGAAATGCATATTAGCCATGGATGTAACAGATTCTTCGATAGTGGAATGTAGCGTTCAGAAATGGGTATAAATTTCGCAAACAGTATTTGAATTTGCAGGATATTTTACATTTATAAAGTTTTATTTGCCCGGATAAAATTACTTTCTTATGGCATGGTTTAAAGAATATTTTATGCATCGTATTTTAACACTACACTGTTAAAAATTTGAAACCTTTGCTGCATCATCACACCTCCGCTTTTATAGAAAATGATTACTTCACTGTATTATGGAGCATTCTCATCGGTCAAAACAGAGATATTCTATAATAACATCGAGTGACGATGCAGCAAAAGTTTCAAATTTTAACAGTGTTGGTGACGATGCAGAGAGTCACAAAAATGACCGGTATATTTGAAAAATTAATAAAATTTAAATGGGCAGCGTTAGAAATATACCGTTTGTTGCAATATGATTGGGACAATAGTAAATTTTCAGGTATACAACTTTCGGAATCACTTAAAATTTTCAACAACAGATGGCACTGCAGGCAATTTGAAAGCTATAATAGAAAACGCAATCTGTGAATTTGCCATTCTGTAAACCCTCTGTCCCTGTCCGCGAAGAAACTCGCAAGCTAAAGCTATTCACTGTAAAAAAATTTGACCTATTTGCTGCAGCGTCATTCACTCCGCCGCTTTTATAGAAAATGGCTACTTTATTGCGTTATGGAGCATTATCATTGGTCATAAAAGACATATTCTATAAAAGCTGTGGAGTGACGCTGCATCAAATGGGTCAATTTTTTATAGTGTTCTTTTGGAGAGGCATTTTTGTAATAACTCTGTCGCATTTTGACATTTTAATTTTAATTTTAATTTTTTTTTTTTTTTTTTTTTTGCACTGCATAAGTAAGGTCCCTCTCAAGATCACTCCTTGATTACATTTTCGATTTTGGTTGCAGATTTTTTTTATAAAGTTAATTTCAATTAAAAATCGGTTTTGGAAGTAAAAGTAACTTTTTTCCGGCTGTTTCAAAAATGACGGTATATTTGAAAAATCAATAATACACCGTTTGTTGTAATGTGCTTAGGACAATAGTAAATTTTTAGACAGACAAACTTACGAAATTACTTACAATTTTCAACATCAGATGGCGCTGCAGTCTGAAAAATCTAAAGAACGATATTTTCCACATATCCACCATGCGCAGCAATAATATGGCGTAGTCTCTGAACGAAATTACCAGTAACGTTTATAAACGTTTCAGGAGGGATGGCTTCACATACAGAAGAGATGTACTGCTTCAGTTGTTCGACTGTTCCTGGATTGTGGCGGTACACCTGGTCTTTCACGTGTCCCCACAGATAGTAGTCACAGGGGTTCATGTCTGGCGATAAGGGAGGCCAATCCACGCCGCTCCCTGTATGTGTGGGATAGCCCAAAGCAATCACACGATCATCGAAATGTTCATTCAGGAAATTAAAGACCTCGGCTGTGCGATGTGGCCGGGCACCATCTTGCATAAACCACGAGGTCTTCGCAGTGTCGTCTAAGGCATTTTGTACCGCCACAAATTCTCGAAGAATGTCCAGATAGCGTGGTGCAGTAATCGTTTCGGATCTGAAAAATGGACCAATGAGCCCCTTGGAAGAAATGGCGGCCCAAACCAACACATTTGGAGGATGTAGGGATGATGGGACTGCAACATGGGGGTTTTCAGTTCCCCATATGCGCCAGTTCTGTTTATTTACGAAACCGTCCAGGTAAAAATAAGCTTCGTCACTAAACCAAACGCTGTCCACTTGGATATCGCCGACATCAATCCTTTGCACCATATCATTAGCAAATGTTACTCGTGCATCAATAGAAGAAGCGCTGAGGGGTTTCCGAGTTTGAATTTTGTACGGATAGAGGTGTAAACTCTGGCACATGAGACGGTACGTGGACGTTGGCTTTTTTTGGACCGCAGCTGCAACACGGCGAATGGAAACCTGAGGCCGCTGTTCGATCACCTTCTGCACAAGCTGAGCATTACTCTCTGTTGTTGTCGTACGCGGTCGGCCTACATTTCCAGCACGTTCATCCTTCACGTCTCCAGTCCGTTGAAATTTTTCAAACAAATTCTTTATTGTATCGCTTTTCGGTCCTTTGGTTACATTAAACTTCCGTTGAAAACTTCGTCTTGTAGCAGCAACACTGTGTTCTAGGCGGTGGAATTCCAACACCAAAAAAATCCTCTGTTCTAAAGAATAAACCATTTTTACCTGCAAACTTGCAGTCTGTGAACAGCATACGCTTGCAGCAGAAAAACAACTTACAGAATAGCGAACTCAGAGACTGAGTTTTCTTCAATAGCTTTCATCACACCTGCAGCGTCATCTGTTGTTGAAAATTGCCAAAATAATTGAAAATAATCAAGAAATATAATAAAGGAGAGATCTTGAGAGGGACTTCAGCTATGCAATGCAAAAAAAAAAAATATTAAAAAATGTCAAAATGCGATAGAGTTATTACAAAAATGCCTCCCCATACACTGTTAAAAATCTGCCGCATTTTGTTGCAACGCACTCCCCTGCTTGTATAGAAAACAAACGGTTACTTAGCCGTGAAATTGAGCTTTCTCATTGGTTGGAATAGAGATATTATATACAAGCGGTGGAGTGCGTTGCAACAAAATGCAGCAGATTTTGACCAGTGTAGAAACACTGCAAAAACGTTGACCCATTTGCTAGAATGTAACTCAACAGCTTTTATAGAATATGTCTTTTATGACCAATGATAATGCTCCATAATACAATATTGTAACCGTTTTCTATAAAGGTGGTGGAGTGACGCTGCAGCAAATAGGTCAATTTTTTACGGTGTAAGAGCAAGATTGTAGCAAAATATCTTCACCAACATTGTTAAAATTTGAAACATTTGCTGCATCGTCACTGCATTGCTATTATAGAAAATCTCAATTTTGACCAATGAGGATGCTTCATAATACAGTGAAGTAATCTTTTTCTATAAAAGCGAAGGTGTGATGATGCAGCAAAGGTTTCAAATTTTTAACAGTATAGTTTTAAAATACGATACATAAAATATTCTTTAAATCATGCCATAAGAAAGTAATTTTATCCGGGCAAATAAAACTTTATAAATGTAAAATATCCTGCAAACTCAAATACTGTTTGCGAAATTTATACCCATTTCTGAACGCTGCATTCCACTATCGAAGAATCTGTTACATCCATGGCAAAATGCATTTCATTGAAATCAAATCGAATAAGACGCACTCCATATCCTTAATCTCCTTCCTTTGTATCAATGCTGAGTGAGCTCAGTTTCGGCTTCGACTGAGCGCCAATCGCCGTCAGCGCCATCTATTGTTTGGTTTCCGAACTAAAATCAAAAATCACGGAGATAAAACTTATGGCATTATACATAACCCTCCTGCAAAAATTTTTTTAATAGCTGTCACCGTTTTTATGTTATTGAATTTTAAAATCTACCGGTTATTTTTGGAACACCCGGTATTTATGTATTAATCAAGCTTTTTCTGTTAAGTCTGACTAAGCCTGAAATAAAACTTCCTTATTTTATTATTTTGATGTAAATTAATATTGTATATAATTCATGAGGCAAGTATCATTGAATAATTTAGGAAAAATACATGTCATCTTTATAATGAACACTTAATCATACATTATTAATTATACCTTTGTTTTTAATATTTTAATAATTTTAAAAATTATCTAAATTTTTTATAATTTTAGTTTATTACTTATTTTAATGTTTTAAAATATTGGAAACATTCATTATAATTTAGATTACATTATTAATTACATTCAAATTATTGTTTAAAAAATATAAACAAAGCAGTGACCAGAAATCTGCAAAATTCTAAAATCCGCATAACCTCTGGTCCCAAGCTGTGCAGATTTGAAGGAGTCTACTGTATATCCATGTGTGTGTTTTTGCTTATGAAAACCAATTATCAACACAAGGGATATATGACCTAAAAAGGGTGGGGTTGCCCTCCATGGAGTTTTTTTTTTTTTTAAGAATCTAACTCGTACTTGTGCAAGGAAATCCAAGGCTCGAAGAAAAACACAAAAACTCCAAACAATTATGCCGACAGATACGATTGGGTTCAAACCCAACACCTCTCATCTACCAGTTTCGAAAACAGAATTTCTCGTCTACTGGTGGGGCACATGTGTGCGTATAAATATATATATATCACTGGCACCCAGCTAGCCAAAAAGTAACTACTCAATACTTCTTAATTCGCATTATGTAAATATAACATTTAGCAATACCTAACACATTACTAAGCTAGTTTTAAAATTTAAAAAAGAAAAAGAATTGTTAAGTAAGAGTAAGAATAAAAATAGTTTTAAAAAATCTGACTCTTTTATAAGCATTTAATGTTTATTATAAAAATAACAATTTCAGAACTGCAATTCATGTTGCATCTAAAAAATTCTGTTACAATACATTAATTTGATGTATTTCTGATTATGAAAAATTACGTCACAAAAGGCCAGATAATAATATTTCCAAACAATTTTCTATTGAAAAATATATTTACAAGTGAATATTAAAAAGAGTAAGAAAATATTAAAACAAATTATCTGCTAAAAAAAAAAAAATATATTCAATGGAGAAAAATTAGGAGGTTACTTCAGTCAACTGAATGAAATTACCGTTATATGTGCTCATCCAATAGAATTTTTTTTTTTTTTTTTACATTTGCACTTCACCATTTTGAAACAATTCTTTTTGCATTGACTAGCTGAGAGTAATCTGTGCAGAGGCCATTTTTTTTTCATTTTGTTCACAAATATTTTTAATTAGGGCACTTTCATTTTCAGAACCGGTGTCAAAAGTAAAAACACCCCCATGGAAAAAAAAAAAAAAAAAAAAAAAAAACTGCAAACAAAATGAAAAAAGTAAAAAAGTGCAGATGTAGAGATCAATCTCAGCTAGCCAATGCAAAAAATTTAAATGCACATGAAATATTTTTAAAATTTTCTTCCATAGGATTAGCATTAATGAGCGAGTCTTTCTAGGTGACTGAAATAGCTCCTTAAGTCGTATTTAAACAAATCTTTAAATTGTCATACTTAAAAATACTTTCTTGTTGCATTTAACAGAAAACTTCATTGTAAAAATCTAAGAGGTAGCAACATTTTTTTTTATTTAGCTATTTTACACAAGTTGATTTACAAATATATTTTAGATTTAATTAATCAGAAAAACAGGTGTCGTAACAGCAGCAAATGTGATGCTAGAAACCTGAAACTCCTCCAGTCAAATAGAAATGAATTACGAAAGAGTGATACTAATCATAATAATAATAATATTCTTTAGTCTTTCATAATTGGGTGATCTCTATAAAACAGATAACTAGAATATTTCAGAGCATTCATAATCTGGACATGGGTTGGTATAAACATACCACGTAGGATGCAAAGATTCTTAAGCCGTATGGTCACGCATCTTCTTGAGCATAAGTACTATTGGCTGACAAAGATAAGAAAGCGATCCGTATCAGTCTTATAGGGACTATTTTACCTTGCTTTCTTGCAACGTTCTAAGTAAAAATTTATTTTGTAGTGATTTTTAACAACATTTCTAAGTAATTATAATAGAAAATTGGAATTGCCAAACTTAGTAATACATTGTTGTTTCTTTGAAAGATAACATGAAAGAGTTTAAATAAGAAAGCTTAAGGTATTCTTCAGAAAAGTTTTTTTTTATTCAGAATACGTCGATAAAACAAGTTAATGTTATGGAAATTAGCCAATCGCTTCTCAAACTTAAAAAGAAAAAATTGACCAAACCAATCCGGATTATCGGGATCCGAATTAGCGGGGTTCTACTGTATTTGAAATTATTTAATAACAGCTTTTTATTACAGAATGCATTCAACAGTAATATTGTCTACTAGTAATTGGCTCTTGAAAGGGAAAGAGAAAGCAAAACTCCTTATTGGAAAAAAAAAAAAAAAAAAGACCATGAGAGGATAGCACAGATAATCACCTCATTAAGCTCACCGGTGAATTAAATCTCAATCTCCATATTAAAACGCAATCTGTCTGCCAAGTCATATCTTGTGGAAAACATGTATAATCCAGAATTTAGTTGATTCATATGTTTACCCTTATATTTGCCTGCTCCCAATCCTCCATATTTTCTATTGAATCCATGGCTTTAATTAGTAGTATGATTTACTCAAGGAAGCATAAATATTGTACCATATAGTTTATTTACACTTGTGTACAACAGCCGCTCAAATGCAGTGCATCAAGTCATTCATACATTCTCGCTGAATGGAAGTTTAATTCTTTCGAATCAAGCAGCTTTTGTTGAATTTTTTCATTGTGTATTCCAGACACCAGTTGGTCATGCAGCTGGTTATTTTACGTATTTCTGAAATTACAGAATGATGTGGCCTTTTTGATGAAGCCTTTCATTTTTTTAATGGATAAATATAATGATAACAATGGTTTTTTTTTTACCATTACTTCTTATTTTTGGTACAGATAATCATTTAGAGATATTTTTTTGTTGTTGTTGTTGTTAAAGCAATCGAAAGTTAGAGTAATTACAATTTTAAGAATTATATACAGACAACTATATCTAATTGAAGCAATACACCTCAAATTTATAGAAGCACATATAACCATTGTAAGATGGAACTTTATAATTTTTTTTTTTTTAAATCTGAATTTTATGATAAAGTAAAACATTTAAGCTACATGTAAATTGGGATCATTTGTGATCTTGTCTTATTGCAGATGCATGTTTACATTGGCTGATGATGGTCTGCTTATATTTTCAGCCTGAAACGCATCCTGTGTGTGAATTGTTTTATGGTGATTAAACACAGTTTTATTATTTAATATGTAATCATTATAAAGGGGGACTTTGTTATTTATGGAAGCTTCCTAACTTTTAATATAAAATTAAAGTAAGACCCATCAAGTTGAAAATACTTCTATTTAAAAACAAATTTCAGTATGGAAAATTTAAATATTATACAAAATATATTCTTTAAAAAAAATCGACTTGAAGAGCTAATGGGCCATTCTCCACTGTAAACAATCTGCACCCCAATTTTTTTTTTTACTTGTATGTGTTTTTTATTTGTGCTTTATTGAAGTATATAAGTTAAACCTTAAGAAATGACATAAAATGTTTGTTTAAGCTAATTTTTTTAATATGCTATCAAGTCTTGAATGTCAGCATTATAATTTTTAAATTTTCTCATCATAATCAGTATATTTACATGTTTTTATTTAATTGATAAAATATGCTTGTATTTCAATTCTTTTTTTATTAAATATATTTACATAATGTTCTTATTTAAGAATAAAACAACAAAATAAAATATCACAATAAAAATTTACAAAAAATGATGATTTATTTGAACAAAATGATGTGTCCCGTGCATAACACAAAAACATGATCTTTTTCATTTTTCTTATTTATTTTTTTACTAAAATCAAAACTGTTATAAATTTACTTTGTTTTTGATAGTACTAATTTATACTATGAAGAAATTTTCTGAAAGTTTAAAATTAAGAGTATTATCAGCGAGCGTCTTTTCATGTCCCGTGCATAACACTTATTTTCCTAAAAATCTGGAAAGTCAAAAACTCCACGCACATTTACAACTGTAGGTGGCTGAATTAATTTAATCACTTTGCTGATATTGTAGAAGACTTTATCTTCCCTTTTTGGCCATTTCTAAAACTTTCCAGCCTTTTCCATTGCAGAACTTTAATATCGTTACCAATAACTCGTGTGACTTCTCCAGCGTATAAACATTCATCATACTTCACTACAACCCAGTTTCCTATAGAGAAACATTTACTGCATTATTTGGTGTGATATCAAGATTTTGTTTTATTGGTGTTATTGTATTAGCGAAAAATTCTAAACCAGAAGAAAGTGAACACTTTATACCATGATGACAGCATTTCGTACCAAACATTTTGCCTTGCCACCAATTCCATCCACTACACCTTTTCCGTGCGAAGTTGCAAAATATTTCCAGTGGAAAGTTTTTTTTAATTTAGAGCTGAGTTCTTGTAGTAGTAAGGTCATGAATCGATTTTTAAACTTGGATGAAGGGCCATCTGTCCATAATATCTCTTCAAAGTAATGATTTTCTCTTGCATTTGGCTGAATTTTCTCATAAATTTTTTCAATAAAGGCTCTCGCTTTTTTTTTTTCTCCTTCTCAGATGTATCAGAACATATTAAGTAAGTATCACATTTTTCATGTGCAAAAATTGCAGCTGTAAATAGAGTTATGCTTTTTTGTGACCAAAGTGCACTCTGGACTTCATCCTGGTATGAGCAACTATAGTTCATAGCAAAATCCATCTGTAAGATCCTTGATTCAGGAGAATTTTTATCTCTTTGAAATTCTTAAAATTGGATTCTTTTAGTGTTTATGTGAGAACTGATTGCTGAAAATTTGTCCTGCATACAGTCTAAAAGTTCCCCAATACATGTCTCTTTTACTTGGCAATTTATTTTTGTGTCTTCATTTTTTTCCAATAAACATGACTAGAAAGATCTTCAATGCATTTTAAATTTTGTCCTTTGCAGCAAACGTTACAAATTCCCTGTCAACATTTAGAGTTAATAGAATCATCACACAGGGTTTCTTCCCAAAATAATTTTGAATCATATGGAATTTTTAATGCTTTTAGCATGAGAAAGAAGTTTTCACATACCATGCATTTGCATTGATCTTCAGGAGTCTGACACATAAGAAAAACATTTTCTGGTCATAATTTGCAAAATGTTGAAAAGCTGATTGTGCAGTTTGGATTTTCATCTTTAAAAATAGAATATGCTTCTTTCAGATATGTAACGGTTAATAATAGTCCATATTATGATTATAGTAAATATTATGAATCATGTGATGGCCACATAATTAAAAATATTAGTAACAATAATAAAATAAAATAAAATGAAATGGATAACATTTACCCTTCAAAATTCTATCTGAATTATGTCAAGTAATATATAGTAATTTTTATTCCATTAGAAAAGTAATTAACATATTAATTTCTTAAGTCTTTCTGATGAAATAAAGTAAGATTCAGACATGTCCCGTGCATAAAATGAGCCATGTCCCGTGCATAACACAAATTAAATAAATTTTAAATTTTACTAAATAATTATTTTGAAAAAAAAATGGCGTAATAGGTTTCAGTCACTATTCAGCTGTTAGGAAAAAAATAAAATGGCTATATACAAGTTCTAACTTCACACAGTTTATGACATATATAAGTCAAAGTGGAATTTTTCTTTTTTTCTGAGTCCCGTGCATAACAAGTATATTAAATAAGTTTTTGAGTATTTAAATTCTAATTATTGTTTTGTTTTCTACCTATAATTTGAAAATAAGCTCTTCTGTTGAATTCAAATGCAAAAAGAAATTAATACATATCTTATTTCACTATTTTTACGTACTTCAAAGATCTGCAAATGTCCCGTGCATAACAGGAGAATGGCCCTAATATCAAAGCCTTGGTTGGATATCTGCAGATTGGCATATTGAAAATTAAATCAATATTCATAATGTACAATATATGTTTTTTCTTTTAATGCATGAATTAATCCATTAAAGACAGTTTCTTGGAAAACCTGATGAGACTTAAAATTATTTTACATTTTTATGAGGAAGGCATGACCCATTCATATCGACACAAAAGTTGTTGAAGAATGTCTGTATAATACTACACAGTTAAAAGTATACATAAAAACTTCTGTAACTACCATTAATAAAGGCAACTCTATAATATTAACCATTGATGAAATTCATGTAATTAAAATGAAGAAAGCAAATAATAAATAAGGATTACTATAATTAATATCATTAATAAAATTTTTACCATGATTTATCATTGAAGTTATGCAAATTCATTGTCTTCCATCCTCACTATTCTGAACTAAGCCAAAAATTTCTCTTTTTTTTCCATTTCCATAACTAACATCTAGTATACAGAAGTAGGAGTAATTGAGAAAGTATTGTCAATGGTATGATGTGAATTAACAAACCATACAGCATAGACAATACACATTCAATAAATATGCTTGGACTTGTTGGTGATAGTGGTGAGAAGAAAATGTCACTGAAAAGAAGAAAAAAAATTCACTATTTATAAATTTGAAAGAGCACAGAAAAAGATCTAATAAAATGTAGGGTTTAAATATTAAAAATATACCCTATATTTACTTTAAAAATGACGTTGAAATACCATAAAACTAATCATGTGATTTTTTTTTTCTTTCGATTCATCTAAATAAATTACTTTAAAGTCTACATTTACATAATGTACACTACAGAAACAAAATAGTATAATTTTTTTTTACGGAAAAAAAATCTGCCTTTGAACTTTTTTAAGACGCATAACTTTATGGACACAAAACTTTATTATACATATAAAAATGAGAACTGAGAATCTTCTTACGAAATACAATAAAAGAAAAATTAACCCTTCATTGAATATTTAGGCTCTATAAACAATCGTCAATATTTATTTTTATGATGATTTTGATCTGTGTTTGAGAAATGCAGTTTTTCAACAATATTGATTACCATAAGATAAATTATATACTATCATAAATAATAAAGGATTTAAAACTTACTTTAATCAGAATAGTACATTCTTTTTCCTTGCCAAGATGGGCAAAATCGCAATTAAGCATAAATTGTTCATCTTCAGTGAGATACTAAACACATTCAACGGTTTTCGTGAACTCATCTCAACCACACCAATTTCAGTTTTTGCACAAAAACAATGCATTTACAAATATGTCAATCACTAGTCATATTTATTGTTGCTAACACCATTTAAAACAATACTTTAACATACATTTATTGAATATATCCTTAAAAATAATAAATACGAAATTATAATTTTGTAAGAATTTATTGTATACATAACATCAGGTTAGCAGTGTTTACTGATAAACAACATTTACATAGATAATAATAACTATGGAATTTAATATTATTACTATCATTGTTACAAAGCATGCCCTTTTAACATGGATGATATGTATATTGTAGCAAACTAAATCATATCTGGCTTTTATGCAGTCCTGTCCATGATGTACACAGTGTAGTTATATTATTAGCCAGAATATCAAAATTCACACCTATATCGGAGGGAGGGGGTAATCTCTTTAACTGCTGATGATAGAAATATGCTCTGAATTGTAAAGTAAGACAGTATTTGCATTTCTAACACATAATACTGTGAGACATAGAGAATAGGAGTATTTACTGGAAAAGAAAGAACATTTTATAATGTTGTTATCCTAAAAAGTACGAGTTAAATAACTTTCAAAATTTTAAATGAGCTTAATATCAACATATTAACTTATTGTGAATGAAACATCTATTGATACAAACCTGTAAATGACAGTTTGAATTTGACAAGGGTGGGTTTTCTCGGTGTAGAAGGTATCTCAAGAACTAGCAGGTTACATTTACAGACAGAAAATTAATAGAAACTTCTGCCTGATAATGTACTGCTGTTATAACAATTCCAATAGAACACTTCCTCCATTCTTCGCCATCTAAAAGCAGGCTTCTCATCTCACAGATTAGAGATAATATAGTTTTATTATAAGTTAATATCTTGATATAATAAGTTCATTTAGAACTAGGAAACGATATTTTAATGATACACTTAGATAACAGCTTCAAAATGTTCTATTTTCGGTAAATACTTTTATTTTATACTACTCTCTGCAATGTGTTTAGATTAGAAATTCCAAAATCAGTAAGAATTATCTTTCAAAGGTAAATTAAACTGAAGAGTTCATAAGAGAATGATATATTTATGGATTACAAAAAGTTATAAATAACAACATTATGAATAAATTTAGTTGTTTAACCTATTTAACTTAACATTTGATAACCTGGTGGTAATAAAATAACAAATCAAAATAGTTAGCACAATTACTCAGTTTTATATCTTTTAGAACAGACATGCTCAAAAGCTTCAAATTAAAATTCTTAACTTTTAGGCTAAACTGCACGATTATCATTATTCAAAGTATCCATAAAATTACCCAATCTTTATATTCCTTATAGTATTTTTTTTCTTTTGTTTTGTTTAGGTTAAATTTTCTTAAATGGACGTGTCATCAAGCTTGGATTAAATACGATACTATCGAATTATACTTTAATCAATGAAAAAACTAGCAGTTACTTTTGCTATATTTTTGTTTAAGACCATAGAAATAAGGGTAAACAGTATTGCATGAAAATAACCAAATAAACTAAATACGTTTCAATACAGTACGTAAATTGGCAGTGTAAACAAAAGAAACAAAAAACAGACTGCAACGTCGTTTCATTAAAATTTTTAATGAATGACTTATATTAAAACGAAAAATGTAAATACCGAAAAAATAAATTAACAGTTGTCACTTGTCAATCAAAAAATTAATAACACTGGTATAATACGATTTTTAAAGAGTTTGTAACAAAATACTAATATTAATTAAATTAAATAAATCATGCATATTACTCACTTTAGAAAATAATGTTATCAAGAATAAATATTTCAAGCAGATGTTTTTCAACGGCGATATTGTTTTTCCCAACTCCAAAATATAAATAAACATTGCC
This sequence comes from Maratus speculifer, assembly GCA_964019185.1. Classification (NCBI taxonomy): domain Eukaryota; kingdom Metazoa; phylum Arthropoda; class Arachnida; order Araneae; family Salticidae; genus Maratus; species Maratus speculifer. The sequence goes on from OZ025293.1 coordinate 103,025,266, forward strand.
GTCTACTAAACTGCAGATTGCAGTATTGCACTTAACAATTTCTTTGAATTTCGAAATTTATGAGTACTCAAAGTCTTTCAATTCTCGTTATTTACATAAAGGTACCTAGAAACTTCAGCCACATGTTTTAATCGGTCTTTTAAAATCGCATTTTATAAAGTTACAAGTTAATAAAAATCACGCTTTTTGCATTAACTTCTATGGGGAAATCCAACAGCATACGTTCAATATTTGATTCAGACTTTGTCCGCGAGAGGGCGAGCATTTCGTTACAAACGCGAGTTTGTAATCAACGGTAGGTGGCGTTGTTCTGTTGGGGGGGTCGCACCGATAGAACGGATTCCCGGTTTGTTTACGTAATGTAATCGTACGGGTAAATAGCATCTGCTTTGAAATATTGTGAATAAATTTAGAATTATCCTTAAAATATTGGTGTAAATTATAAAATATATAAGATTTTGAACTGTTATAAACTGATTAAAACAAGAAATGGCATAAAATATATAGAAAAATATCGTTCAAAATGCTTACTATGATGGAGTATAATATCGTCGCTGCAGTCAGTGTGGGTTTGTGTTTATAAACATGCAAAAAAAAAAAATAAATAAATAAATAAAAATTACGACAGAATATTAGGTCTATTATTTTTAATCCATATCCATAAAATTACCCAATCTTTATATTCCTTATAGTATTTTTTTTCTTTTGTTTTGTTTAGGTTAAATTTTCTTAAATGGACGTGTCATCAAGCTTGGATTAAATACGATACTATCGAATTATACTTTAATCAATGAAAAAACTAGCAGTTACTTTTGCTATATTTTTGTTTAAGACCATAGAAATAAGGGTAAACAGTATTGCATGAAAATAACCAAATAAACTAAATACGTTTCAATACAGTACGTAAATTGGCAGTGTAAACAAAAGAAACAAAAAACAGACTGCAACGTCGTTTCATTAAAATTTTTAATGAATGACTTATATTAAAACGAAAAATGTAAATACCGAAAAAATAAATTAACAGTTGTCACTTGTCAATCAAATAAAAATATCGTTCAAAATGCTTACTATGATGGAGTATAATATCGTCGCTGCAGTCAGTGTGGGTTTGTGTTTATAAACATGCAAAAAAAAAAAAAAAATAAATAAATAAAAATTACGACAGAATATTAGGTCTATTATTTTTACAAATAGAAGATAGGAATATGTCTTTTTATTTATTTATTTATTTTTAAATAAGTTTCTAGATTTTTAATACGCGTAGGTAATCAAGTTATTTTAGCTGTATGCCTATATATACTGCACTTATTAATGCTTTTAATTTATCTAAATAAAAGATATTCTTGAATGTATTAAGAAATTGTATTTTATTATTAATCATCACTTTACGCTGGTAATATTAAAACGTACTATATGCGAAATTTAATAACTGTTTACTCTCAATTAGGCCTATGTTGGTTGTGTTAAGCTGTGTTTACACTATGCGGTCTATCAGGTCTACAAGCTCTGCAAGCTCCAAGGATCGTCAAAATTGCGTTCACATTTAAGGCATAAGAACTTGGCTTGCGCATGCGTATATTTGCAAGTTGGGGAAAGAGGGAACGGTCGTGTTTGTTTGTTTACATTCGCGTTCGTATCGAAACGTAAGTGTCAGTATTATTTGAATGGCAATTTCTTTTGCTAAGGCATTAATTACCTATAAATTAATAAAAATAAAATTTTTTAAATGGATAATTGCACGCAAGGGAAGCAAGAAAAAGCAATTATCGTTTCCTGAATTTAAAAAATCTGATTTACTATGGTCTTATTTTTCTTTTACTAAGAAAATAAAAGAAAATATTCTTTTTAAACAATTTAAAATAAGGAAACACTGAAAAAAAAACTAACTTTTTTTTTTTTTTTTTTTTTTTTTTGGGGGGGGGGGGGGGGGTGTACAATCCCGGTTTTCCACAAAATAAAATTTACTTTTATAATTCCTTTTTGTATTAAGTCTTCAAAAATTATTTAAAATAAGGATTTAGGAAGGCTGAGACAACCTCTAATAAAATAGATAACTGCTTCAATTCTTCGTTTAAAAAATGGCAATAGTAGCTTACTTTTGTATTCTCAATTGTTATATGTGTAGATTGATTTTTATGTTGACATGTTGCTACAATGTGAAATGAATGCTATTCTGATTACCCATAGTAAACTTAATCGAAGATATAATCAGAAATCAGATTACCACTCATTTCATATTGCATGAGTATATGATGTTGCTTTAGCAATACCACTATCTGGTGCAACCCATCTCATTATTTACATTATTGTTATCTGTGACACTACTTTCTCGGCTATAAATCCTTAAAATGACAAGAAGATAAAAAATTAATTACTTTAACATAATCATTGTAAACCCCCGCTGCTTTACAAATGAGATTACAGAATTTCTTTAGTACATGTAACAGAAAATATTTCATTTCTCAAACAATATACTGGTTAAAAAAAAAAGTAGCATGTAATAAAATTTTATTTTTGCATAGTTTGAAAATAAAACTTTTAATTTATAGATAATGGATGCTAATTTCAGAAGAGTAAGGGTCATCCCTTGATGATAAAACAATATTTTAAAATGGAAACCTAGACTATCGCTCATGAAAATTAGATCTATAATGATTGCATGAAAATGATGCCATTTTCTATACACATTTAGTTGTGATCAGCCCTGAAGGTTTTTTTTTTTTAGTAAAATAGCTAATAACCCCTTTAAGACCTGATGAGAAGAAGTATCCCTTGTATTTATAAACAAAGCTAGTCAAGCCATCTGAAAATAAAGCATGTCATACTACCACCATTATCTGTTGATTAAAAAAATATACTTTACTCTTTCTGCAAACCAAAATGATTGTTCGATAGAGGTTTTTATTATTATTATTACATACAACTGTACCACATGACCCAGAAGCAAAATTTAAATATCAGACGACTGTTTACATCACTTGCTTTATCGCAGAATTATTTATGTTTAAAAATATTATTTTTTGTTATAATAAAGGGGGGGGGGGGTTCAGATAATATATAAACTGATTTTGTAAAAATTCTTTTGGATAGGACTGAGATGTAGACATCACTGATAAATACGCTTATGTTAATCTGCAATTTCTGGAGAATATCACATGAGCAATGGTGGATCCAAGGGGGGAGGTCACCGGGGTAATGACATCCCCCCCCTCCCTGAACAGTAGAAATATTCTAAAAAATTCTTTAAATATACCTTAAATTGTTATCCCCCCCCCCCCCCCCCCCCCCGCTCAATAATGAGAATATTTCTGATACTTTAAAGATCTACTCAAATCAAAATTAGATAATTTTTGACACATTTATGGAAGTATTTTTAATTTCAAGAAATTTGCAAGTGCACTCATTCAGGAACTATGTGATTAAAAAGTATTTTACCATTTTTAAATAAGAGCAGATTTTTAAATAAAAGCTTTAAATGAATTCCATGAAATTTGGCATTTTAAACTGCTAATTGTTCTCTCATGCAACATTTCTGTGGCTTCAAATCATAAAATTTATGTAAAAAGCTATCTTAAGATTTATGAATAATTTTTTGTATTTATAAGAAATGTTTCAATTTCTTGATGTCTGAATGAAATCTGTAAATTATATATTATATTAGGAATACTAATGCAAATTTCATTTATTCACGAATGAAAATGAATTAGATAAGTATCAGAAAAATCATCACTTTCATTTTAAGAATAATTTTCAATATAATAATTGATCATGAAGTGATGTGATCCCCCACCTTTTAAAGAAAAAGTGTCATGACCCATCCCCCCTTTTGAATTGAGGGCTGGATACGCTTTTGCATAAAATAAATGAATGTTTTACCATAATATTTTTTATTATTCCCTTTAACTAAATATTCCACTCTGCATAAATATAAATTACATTTTGCTTTATCATTTGATGCTTCAGAAAAATGCATCCACAGTTTACTTCTTTTTCTTCTCATAATAAAACAAATGAATCAACAAGCACATACATGGTTCGTATGGATACCATTATTTTCCATGTAAAATATCAGTATATTTTTTTTCTTAATAAGATAAATCTAGTTCAAATGAGCAAAATTTTGTTTGATTTAAGGAGAGATTTTCTACAAGAAAATACTGGTACAAAAAATTTTTTCAGTGTGAAATTGAAGGATTCGTACTAATCCTGGAATATGAATTCCAAATCATTTGAGATTCAATAATGCTTACAAACAGAATTCTATGCATACACTGATAGGGAAACAAGTGATGCCAAATTGTCTGAATTCAAGCACAATTTTGAATCTTTTATCTCATTGGACCGCCTGGTTAGATTCATGAATACACAAAGCGTTTGGAGTTATTTTCATTTTTTTTTCAGCTGCATATATACACGGTAATGTCTAACAAATCGCATTTCTAAGTAACAATTTGGTATTTTGTATCTTTGGTATCTTAGTAACAAATATATGTAGTTAGCAGTTAACTAATATTTACATGGAAATCTCGGTTATTTACGAGAGTTGGAGCAGTGGCATAGCTTAGATGAGTGACATATGACATGTATAAATGCTGTCACCCCCCTCCCCCTTAAAGAAAAAAAAAAGAAAAATCTGGCATATTTTTGGGGTTTTGTTCATCTAACAAAACCCTATTCGTCCCTGTCCTGTGTCTGTCTGTCACAGAGTCCATACACAAAAACCATATTAGTCAGCTAGTTCAAATTTTATGTACTTATAGCTGATTACCTCTTGTCACACAACAAATCATAAAATTTTGAGAAAGACTATTATTTTAATTTAAATATTATTTTTAATATCATCAGTTCATTTTTCCTTTTTTTTGTTTGTTTGTTTGTTTACTCTTCTAATTGTTGCCACACAAGTTTAAATATATATATATATATTTTTTTTTTTTTACTCTTTACTTTTAAAAGAAATTGAATACTTCTGTTGCCACAGTTACAAAATTGGTATTTAAAACTACAAAAAAATTAATGTCTCAAAAATAAATTGAGATACAGCGTTTAAACAAATTGCATTTAAAAGTACATTTTTTTCCCTTATATAATGGTGTAAAAATTTAAAAAGTGTGATATTTAGAAGTTTTATTTTTTCAAGAGTTTTTTCAATTTTCAAATTTGAGAGTTTTTTTTTCATAATGTTGTTTTTGAATTATAGTTATATCCTTAATTCATTCTATAAAGTTTTCAGATCATTTTAAAGCAAAAATTAGGTTTTTATGTCAATTCAATGTTAAGATATCTTGGTGTTGGTGATATAACACAATTTTTTTTTTTCCGAAAATTTTGTTACATAAATTTTGCTGTTTCTTATTATATTACACTAGCTAACCCGCCCGGCGTTGCCCGGGTCCGTATTAACAATATTAAACGAACTTGAAATTTGTATTATTTTATCATTAACTCGAAACTTGCAGAAATGCATTGTCAGAAATACGTGGCCACTGACTGTTGTTTTTTAAAAAGAACTAATCTATCGCTTCACCGGTAAAAAATATTAATTATTTTATCATATGTGTTTTAAATATCAATATAGAAAATTATTTTAACGTTTTGCTTGAAAATATAACATTCTTTTGTTAATATCTTAAAATCGTCTGCAGTCAGAAATCTATATTTTAGATTAATATTTACGAGTTGGCGCATTGCCAAGATTTGCTTCCTCTGGACCGAGTTGGCGCATTGCCAAGATTTGCTTTCCCCTGTGCCTCAATTAATTAATTATCCTCGGAATTCCTTTTATTTATAGAGATTGAAGTACTTCATTTTATAAAACTACAAACATACTTTTAAAATATCAGAAAGTTTAAATTAATTACATTGAATACTTCTGTTTTTATATGGACGCAAAGCGAGAGCTCTGTTTACATGTTTTTCCGTATCGATCAACCCCTGAGACCCCTTAATAGATTAAATAGATCATGCAAAAGACGTGCTTATTTGTTTTTATTTCATCATATTTACCATCTATTTTGATACGTGAAATGAAATATTTTTTTTTTAAATTAAATTATTATTCATTTAAATTACTAGCCACCTCTGGTGACCAGTTTGGTTTCCCTTAAATTTATGCTAAGCTTCGAATATTTTACATTCACTCATAATTTTATTTACTTGCATACCTTTACTAAATCTGCAGATTCTGATAGAGAAATCAACAAATCTATGCGATCAAGGCAGCATTTAGGGGAATACTTCAAAATTCTTTTCTGGTTGGTACGATTGGCAAAGAAATCCCAAAATAGCACTAAAAATCAGCTTTTCGTTTGTTAACTTAACGAAAAAGTAATTTGAAGGGGATATTAGATGAAACCCTCTATGCGATCACACTTAAACATAGAATTGCACTTAACTTATACTTTTCAATTGCAATTCTATGTTTTGACAAATACAATTTCAACATTTGTTCGAAAACTTTTAAGAGCTTCATATTAACAAAGTAATAATATTTTCAATGGAAATTTCATTTTATTTCAGAATTCTTTTCGAAAATCTTATAAAATTATCTATCTATATTTTTGCAAACAAAGACTGGTTGTCAGCCCTTAGAGTGTGACACTCAGGGCAGATTGCCCTCCTCCCCCCGCTAGCTATGTCATTGAGTTGGAATGTAGCCAAAATAAACAAACAATATTCAACATGTTGAAAGTGTTAAAAATGAGATTATTTTCCCATTTTATGTCTTAGTCATTTTGTTATTAAAAATAAAATAATTCAAAACAATTCTTGCATCTAAGTTTACTCATAAACAAAACAACTAAATACTTGAAACTTTATTTATGATAAAAATATATAGTCAAATGAAAACAACAAAATATTTAATAAATTTCGTTTATTTGAAAGTACGAGTTACAGTAACATAATATATATATTTTTAAATATTATTACATAACAAAATTTAATACTGAATACAATGATTACTACATATAACAAATAAAATAACATTCATATGCATTATAATGGTTTACGATGATGACACAATGGTTTGCAGTAAACTTTATTCTGCATTTTATTCTGGAAAAAAAAAAAAAAAAAAAAAAAAAAAGCATTTGCAAAAATTGAATAAAAATAAACTGTAACTAGCTAAATTGTGAACTATTAAGGCAATTTTTAAGAAGAGGGATAATCTATACATATAATAAAACAGTAGGACCCGGTGTGTCTGTACATTGAAGATAATTGACAAAAATGGAGTCAGGGCGATAAAAGAAAACCAATGAAACACAAAAAAATTTTTTTTGAATTTTTTGTCTGTCTGTCTGTCTGTCTGTCTGTTTGTTCGAGGTTATCTTCGTAACTACTGAATGGATTTTTATGCGGTTTTCACTAATGAAGAATGCACACTCCCGGGCAGTGTATAGGCTTTGTTTCATCAAAATCGGACAACAGACAAAAAAGTAACAAAAAGAAACTATTAGGTGCGCTGCTCATGTTTTTTAGTACATAACGTTTTTTAGTACATATAAAATCCAATAGATGTCACTGTGCGATTTTAAAACGCGCTATCGTTATGTTTTCGCCAGTCTACTTAAGTATGAGAAAGTTTCAAGCTGGCTGTCGTTCCATGTGGTTTAGTCGGTAGAACGTCAGTGCGCCATACTGATGGCCCGGGTTCGATTCCCAGCATGGAATTTTTTTTCACTATGTTGGCATTAACGCCTATAAGCAATTAAAAGAATTTGAAATATTGTATTCAAGGCGAATTTTCTCTCTGGGAAAATTTCCTTGCATTAATATGTCAGTGTAATTTTTTTTTCGATTTAATTTTTTTTTTCGAAACTTTGTTTTTCTTAAAAAATTACAGTAAATATTTGATATTTCCCAACGTTTTTTGAATGATCGACTTGCTTTTTTTTTTTTTTAATGTATGTCTGAACCTTATCTAACTACTTCTTCAAGATTTCTTTAGATAAACCGACCAGCGTAGCGGGCGAAGGCCGCTAGTCAATAAATAATTCTCAGTTGGATATAATAAAGTAACGAATAGTACATCAAAACAAAACAAAAACACATTTCTTGACATACTTAAAAAAGAAAAAAAAATAGTCTATTAACTGAAATAAACTTCTATGATAAAAACAGATTTGAAAATATCAATTATGCTAGTAGTTTGCACTTCTGTTTTTTAAAAAGAAATCTTATTGTTTACACATCAAAATTTCTAAAAACATTACAATTAATGTATTTTAGATTATTAGTAAGAAGTTAGAATTGAGCACAATTTGGAAGTCAAAACTCATAGTAAATATAAACAAGTCAAAAATTACATATCAAACGTAGCAAAAGAAGTGCATTTGTAATATAACTACTTTATAAATATTTAGATATTGGTGAAATAAATGTTGCTTTTTCTTAAAAAAAAATACTGAATACAAAACTTATTACAGTTATACACATTAAATTCAATAATGCAGAAGTAATATGACTCCATCTTAAATAGGGTGTAATCACCATGGTCACCTAGAATCATTACCTATCTTGAGATGTCATTGGATGAATTATGTTCGACAGAATTTAGTAGAATAAAGAAAACTTTCATTAATATCCTTTTAAGTGTAGATTTGATCTTCATAAAATTTAAAATGACATGAGAAAATTCTGCATTGATTATACAAATTAAAATTTGAAACCATTCAATTGAGTAGTTTTTGAGCTGTTATATGCAGACAGAAAGACGAACCAGATGACGATTGATGGTGTTACCTATTTATTTAAATACAAATGCATCTAAAACAATTTAGTTTTTTTTTTGGGGGGGGGGGGGGAAGAAGAAATAAAATAACATTTTACTTCAAATTCATTAGAAATTGCACTAATATATTTTACATGCAATATATCTCATCATATTGCATATGCTAGGAAGCAACAAAATAATAATATGAAGACTAGAAAAAAAAAAGAAAGACTGATGTAAATGTCTAACAACAAAACATTGCAACATTTATTATTTGCAAACTAAATATTAAACCAATGGCTTTTCAAAATTATGTCCATTTTAGTACTTTAAATTTTTTTCTTTTTTTAATTATTGCATAGGTTTTCTGGGGTTGATGTCTAACCAAATATCTTTACTTTTTTTCTTTTTAAAGTTTTATTTTCCTTTTGAGAACACTTTTAATTTGTGCAATAGTTCTTAAAATGAAATTTTTCTCTGAAAAAGTGCACTTGAAATCAAAAGACTAAAACAATACCCAATTAGATATTGACCTCAAATATCCAATGCAAAACAGAGAAAAAAAAATTAAATGCAAATGGGTAATTTATAAAGAAAGTTGTCATTGGTTTAATATTATTTTGCAAGCATATTAAACACTTGAGATATAATAAATAAACTAAATAAAATATATAATAAATAAACAAACTAAAAATTTCAAACCGAAGACCAAAATAAAATTATTTACTTATAACATCATAATGTCTCATTTTATAATTTATATATAATATTAAAAATATAATTTAAAATATGGTACTTTTCTATAACCCGAGTACAGATGATAAATCAAAAAATATCATCTTTATCATCATTTGCATTCCATTATTTTAATTTTAAACAATTCACCCATTTCATTATAAAAGATATATTACAAAATACATGCCATCAAAATATTGTTTCTAATTTGTACCTGTGTGGAAAAATGTTGTTATTGGAAAGATTTGCACATGACTAACATAAAAGTACCAAAAATTACCTAAAGTTAAATGTAAATATTAAATAGCTTAACTAGTATGAGTAATAGTTGGTGTAGAATAATTTAAATTGGAAAAAATATGAGAATACTATCCATAATTGAAAGCTTTAAATAAAGTGCACTACATTACATACTATTTATAAAGGTTTTTAAGTGTTGTGGGAGAGAATACAACTATTTGCAATATGATAGATGTAAATTTTCCATTTTTGAGTGAAAAAAAAAAAAAACCAAAATGGGAAATTTACATCTATTATAATTAATTTACCGATTGAATAATCTCGTTTAAAATTAATCTAATATTTGCAATATGTTTTACTAATAAACATTTTCCATGCTGGCGAATTTCAAAACATGGCTTTCATTTTTTTTTATTTTGTAATGAACTTTAAAAATTTCAGTAGATTTAGAAGAATCATTTCAAATTATAGCATTTTAGAACTGTAAAAGTATTAATTCAAATTTTGGGAGTTATTGAATAGAAGGATCATCCCATTGTAACATATCTTATAATTAAGACAATTTATAGCAATAATTTCAGTAATATAACACACAAAAAATATTCAAATGTAAATTTGGATAAAAATTATATTTTTTATGGTAACTTGCATTATTTTTTCAGTTATGTTAGTTATAATAAATATAACTGCCAGGTGCGAGAAAAAACACTAAAATTAGATAATTTTCGTCTAAATTTATCATTGAATAGGTTTAATGAACGAATCATGCCAATTTTACATTTTGAATATTATTTTAATTTTATAATACTAAAATTAGTGAAATAATATAAAACAAGTTACCATGGAATGACCTAGTACAGGGTCGGCAAACCTATGGCATGCGGTCAATTATTTTCGGCATGACATAGATTTAATTTCTCAAATCAAAAGATATTAAAATATCTGAAATAGTGAAGTTGAACGAAATGTGTAAATTTTGACTAGCTAGGTTTGCCTGAATTCAATTAGTTCAATTGATGACCATTGCCATACAGACTGAGGAGAAACTATAACAATAACTCGATATTCAATTCTATATCAATATTGACTCAAAAAGTTTCAGTTTATGAGATTGTCGAAAAGGAAAAGGAAACATTCATTATAAGCAAAAAGTATGATGATAAAATTGGAATTTGATTACTTATTTATCATCTAACATGGAATAACAGAAACAGTACTTTTAATTTACATTATAAAATATAACACCAAATATTATGCATATTTTTAATTAAAAAATTAAGACATTTTGATTAAATAACTTTGTTTGTTGACATGTCAAGATCACATAAAGTATATTTTTGGAAAAAACTGGCATGCAGATGTGAAAAGGTTCACCATCCCTGACCTAGTAAATTACAGACAATGTTAATGCAAACAATATCAAATAATTTTATTTCAAACTTGGAGCTCTCAAAATATTAATTATAATGTTGACACATTTTATAATCTTCATAATATTTCTTTCTAATACATTCTGGATTACTTTAATATTAAAATATATTATTACACATGCAGTTTAATAATGATAAACAAATGAAATTACAACCTTGATAATATCATAGTCATAAATATATTTTAGATTATTTCAATAGTAGCACTAAAGAAAAAAAATATATATAGATAGATAGATTCATAATCATTAAGCTGATATTAAATTATAATTTATAATTAAACATGGGCTCCACTTCATAATGTTTCTTAGTAAAAGTAGATATGCTACATAATACATTGCCATTGAAATAGTGTTTCTAATTTGTACCTTGTGTAAAAAAAATCTGTTATTGGAAAGATTGGTAAATGTCTGAGATAAAAGCACCACAAATTTTCTAAATTTAAATATAAGTATTGAATACCTTAAACAGTATGAGTAAAACCAGTGTAGAATAATTTAAATTGAAATAATATGAGAATACTTTTCACAATTGAAAGTCTTAACCCTTTCTGGCACACTATGCCCAGTTCAGGATACCTAATTTTAATTCCAAATGGCACCAGTAATATTTTAATAAAATTTTGTTTTTACAATGAAATCTTAAATTAAGGGATTCTTAATTTCTAAAAAAATTGTTTGTAAATTTCAGTGATTGTCACTAATTTCTTATTCTACTAACAGAAATTGCCCGTGCCGGAAAGGGTTAAATAAAGTGTACTATATTATATACTACAATAATTTCTTAACAATCGTTATGGTTAGTTTCCCGATAATATCTGCAAATGTCAATATCATAAGTATGAGTATCTTTCTGAACATATAAAGGGGTTAAATTCTAATCTTTTATTTTTTTAATAATAGAAAAAACCAATTGAAGTTAAAATATATATTTATTAAGCATAAAACATTAAAAGTACATGCTTTAAATAAATTTGGATAATTATAAGCATTTAGTATAAAAATTATTTGCTAGTGTATAACAGAAAATTTAGTGATGTGCTATTGTTTGACAGAACGGATCTTATGTTTATAAATTTTCATATAAAGAAAAGTAATGGTTTTTTTTTTCTATTTTAAATTTAAGACACTTTACCCATGAAGAATCACATTCCATTACATTTTCGACAAGTTGTTGATGTTTTACAATCTCGTCGACAATTTTTGTAGAAGATATTTCACCTGCAATAAAAATTCGAAATTTAGAAAATGAAAAAAATCTGTACAAAAAAATAAAGGAAATTACTAATCTATATTTTATCTAAAAACAAGGGCTGAAGCTCTTGCAATGTGCAGTAATATGGCAGGTTATGCAGTACATAAGTGTCCAGTGTCACATAGTTCTTAGAATCAGAAAAACAAGTGAGTTTACTTTGTAAAAAGATATATTTTATTAAACAAAATCTGTGAATAACCATGTTCAATCTTCACAAATGTTGAAATGTTCCACATTTTTTTGTTCCGTGAATAACCAAAACATGCAAATGTTAAGGGATTATTATATTTATAATAATAAAGAGTGTTTGGGAGGAGGAACAATACAACACCACAAATGTGGGTAGTTCTTGGTTATCCTGTCGACCAAAATTCTATCGCCAAATTATAAGATTAAATGCCAATAATAGATGATTGTGAATGTCAATTCAACAACATTAAATACTATACACATGTTTAAAACATCATTGAGTGATTTTTATTTGCATTTTTATTAATATCCTACTAATTATTTGTTTGTTTTTTATTTAAAATAAAAATTACGTCAATATGTATAATTTGGCAAAATCAGTCGACAGGATAACCCGACAGAGTAGTACCCAAATGTGTAACATATTTTACTAATAAACATTTTCCATGCTAGCAAATTTAAAAGCATGGTTGAATTTATTAAATTTTTTTGTAGATTTTTTGTAAGATTTTGTAAAGATTTCAGTGACCTAAAAATAAGAAGACTCATTTGAAATTATACCAATTTAGGACTGGAAATGTATTAATTCCAATTTTGGGAGTCATTGAATAATAGGGCCATTACACTGTAATGTACATTATATTCAGGACAGTTTACAGCAATAATTTCAGTAATATAACACAAAAATATTCAAATAAAAGTTGACAGGATTTACTAAACATATTCAAATGTCAATTTGGATAAAAATATAATAACTTATATATATATATATATTTTAACAGAAATGTTAGTGGTAATAAATCTATCAGTTCAAGGAAAAAATACTAAAATGAGGTAATTTTCATCTAAATTTATCTTTGAATAGGTTTAATTAATGAATATGTCAACTTTACATTTTTTGAACATCATTTTAGATTTATATTACTAAAATTACTGATATAAACTGTTCTAAATGTAACACAAGTTATGATGGAATGACCCAGTATATTACAAACATTAACTGGATAAAGCAAACAATATCACTTAATTTTATTTTGAAACTCAGAGCTTTTTAAACATTAATTACAATGTTGACACATTTATTAATTCTATAATGTTTACTAATACATGGATTATTTTAACATTAATAAATATTAAATACATTATTTTTATTACATGTGCAATTTAATAATTATTAATAAATGAATTTACAACCTTGATTATAACATGAATATATTATACATTTTAAATTATTTCAATGGTAGAAATAAAGAAAAAATATGTACATGTATGTATGTATATATATATTAGAGATGTACCGAATATTCGGTATCTATTCGGTATTCAGCCTATTCGGCCATGTTACCAAGTATTCGGTTTGGCCGAATATCAAACTATTCGGTTACGCCGAATATTCGGCTTGGCCGAATATGAAACTATTTGGCCTGCCGAATAGTCAGTTTGGCCAAATATCAAAGTATTCGGCCAAATCCTATATTTAATAAAGCCTTTTAATACACATTCTAAAAAACTTTTCACAATTTCTACTTTTAACTGTCAATTTATTAATACACATTTAAAAAATTAGAAATAAAATCATATTTAAATAATATAGAATGTTTTTACATTATTTATTTGCTGTTTGTAAAGTTTAACTTAAGAAAATTAACCATGAGAAGGATTAAAATTATTTATTAGGATTCTCCTTAGGAATAAATGATGCGAGTGCAGATGCAAGTTCCTAAATTCTATTTAGTAAATAATCTGTTTCTTGCTTTTCCCAAAAGTCCTTAAACAAAAAAGGAAAACTTTTAAGATTAGTAATAGCTATCAAGGCAAACAATTTTTTGTTTATGAAACCATAATCAACTTATTGAATCATAAATGCATTGTATTTCATCTCACCCTAGGTCAAACTTATGCTTTCATTTGTTGCATTAACAATAAATAAGATACCACAACTATATTTTCAACTATCATGCTTTGATTTCTGTAAAATATGATGTGATGGGAAGGATGGAAAATGCCAATATTCATAAGAAACGAACTATGAGCTAGACATTCCTTTATTCAGAATTAAGTTGAAAGTATTTATACTTTATATTGAAAAAAATCTGCCTTGAGTTATTTAAAAAGAAAAAATATGAGACTGTACAGTTTTTCTTCAACTATTTTTTCATTATTTCTCTTTGATTTCAAAATGTTTGCTTCAATTCATAGAAGAAATGAAATTTAAAATTTTACTGATTGAAAAAGTCTCATAATTATGCTTCTTAAAAAAAGTAGATTTTTTTTCAATACTGAATGTTCTTATAAAAAGCTCTTGTTTATCAAAGTATAAGTTTCTCTTATTAAATATTATGTAAAATTGTTTTAAAAAGTAAAATTTTTATACCTTTGCACTTTGAAATATAAAAAGTATTTGGAAAGCCGAATATTCGGTCGAATAGTTACTATTCGGCCTAACAATCATTATTCGACTAGTCGAATATTCGGTATTTGGTTTAGCTGTCGGCCGAATATTCGGTATTCGGTCAAAATCACTATTCGGTGCATCCCTAATATATATATATATACAGCTTCATAGTTATCAAGCTGACATTAAATTATAACTTACAATTAAACATGAGCATTTTATTTTAAATAACAAAAGAACAAATAAATTAATAAAACATTAATAAGAATACAAATAAAACTTCATATTAAAAGTAAATTGATGGCATAATGAACACATGATACATGTTTAATGTCACATAAATGTGATATTTTTTATCATCATAATTAGCATTTAACCTTTTAGTTTGTATCTTTTTAGTCGACAAAATAATCAAGTAGTACCAAATACTATAAAAAAGAGATATTGTTACTTTAAAATAGTTATCTAATGAAATAATGCTTCACTAATCCCAAACAAAGAATAACTTTTGCTAGTTTATATATAATATAAAAAAATAATTTAAAATATGGTACTTTTCTATTAACTGGGTACAGAAGATAAATCAACAAATATTGTTCCTTTATCATCATTTGCATTCCATTATTTTAATTTTTAATATAAATAATTCACCCATTTCATTATAAAAAATATATTAAAAATACATGTCATCAAAAATATTGTTTCTAATTTGTATCTTGTGGGAGGGGGGGGGGGGAGCTGTTATTGGAAAAATTTGTACATGACTAACATAAAAGTACCAAAAATTCTCTGAAATTAAATGCAAATATTAAATAACTTAACTAGTATGAGTAATAGTTAGTATAGAATGTTTTAAATTAAAAAAAAAAAATATGAGAATGCTATCCATAATTGAAAGCCTTAAATAAAGTGCACTGTATTATATACTATTTATAAAGGTAATTTAGAAAAAAAAAAGTGTTGTGGGAGAGAATACAACTACTTGCAATATGTTTTATTAATAAACATTTTCCATGCTGACGAATTTCAAAACATGGCTTCCATTTATTTATTTGTTTTGTAATGAACTTTAAAGATTTCAGTAAATCAAAAATTTAGAAGAATCATTTCAAATTACAGCATTTTAGGACTGGAAAAATATTAATTCAAATTTTAGGAGTTATTGAATAGTAGGATCATTCCATTGTAACATATCTTATAACTAAGAAATTTACAGCAATAATTTCAGTAATATAACACCAAAAAATATTCAATGAATATTGACATGACAATGTTAAATTTTGAATGTTATTTTAGTTTTGTACTACTAAAATTAGTGAAATAAACTGTTCTAAATTGCCATGGAATGACCTAGTAAATTACAAACAATGTTAATCCAATAACAAACAATATCAAATAATTTTATTTTAAACTGAGCTCTCAAAATATTAATTATAATGTTGAAACATTTATAACCTTCATAATAATGCTTTTTAAAGCATTTTGGATTATTTTAACCTCTTCAGTCCCTGAGTACTCAAATGGGTACATCAGTTTTGTCCCATTTTATTAATGATACTCAAATATAAATGAAATTTCAATATAAGAATAATATGTTTCGTATTCTAAGATTCGAGCTAATGAAAATAAAAGAAAAATCTCGCTCTGAAGTCAAACGAGAGAAGAAATAATTCAGTAATAATTAAAAATACTGTAATAATCGCCAGTAGCGAAGAGGTTACATTAAAATATATTAAATCAAATATATTATTACACATGCAATTTAATAATGATAAAAGAAATTACAACTTTGATAATATCATAGTCATAAATACATATTAGATAATTTCATTAGTAGAAATATTAATGAAAAAAATATATATACATATATATGTATAGATTCATAATCATTAAGCTGATATTAAATAAGAAACCTTGGTTGAAAATTAAAGATACTCAATCATAAATCATAATTACTGTATCAATAATTGACACAGCTTTCGCCGATTTTTACAGATGATTTATTTTTCGCGAAAAAGGATTTTACATAAAATGATATTAATAAACAGAAAACAGTGTAGTTTTGATAAAAATTACTTACAAGCATGATACTTACAAATATTACAGAAGATTCATATTTTAAAAGCAAGAGTAAGATCAAAGTCATGACAGGCATTCGCATAATTGGTGAAAAACATCCCATTGAAAGCATTCTGTAATTTAAATAAAAAAATGGCTATAATATTCATAATAAACCAATAAAAACAACATAGTATGCATTTCAAAATCTCCCTTTTTTGTGCAACAGAAAATCTATTAAAAAACTACATACTTACAGTCAGTCATACCAATTAACTTGATTGATAGATTACACTAACAGTAGTTCCTGATTGACTATCTGAGAACAAAACAACAAAACTAGCACATTTCCAATTTCTTTCAGAATCTTACAGATGGTAGTTTTTTTTTTTATATACAACTACACACCTGTGATCTTCTAAAAGCGACAAATTCAGTGGAAAATATGCATCCATAACAGCACCAACACATTCATCAGACACGCATCTCTATGCAATATTTACGAATTAGTTTTTCTGACTTTTCCTGAAAAAAACTTATATTAATGAATTTTTACAACTTAAGCCATTAGTTATTCTGAAAGGTGGGGCATACGAAAATTCAAGTTGTAGTTTTTACAGTTAATATACTACTACTGAATAGCATGTTTTAAAAATTAAAAAAAAATAAAATAAACATCTTAGAATTAAAAAAAAAAAAAAAAAAAAAAAAAAAATAGGGGTGGTTTATTAATTAGTACTGAAAATTAAAAGCAAAAATTGTTTATTTACAAACAGGTTTGTTCATTTTAGCAAAAGTTAAATCTTATAATTGCAGTTTTATTCTATTGTTTTTTGAATAACAAAGCAAGTCACAAATTGAGTTTATGATCAGTCAAATATATAACAGTAATAGAAAAACTGCAAAGTTAATTAAAAACTAATTCTATAGCTAAAAGTTTTAGGGTAAAGTTAAGAATTGCTATTACTAGAAATGCATTAAATAGAATAACTTCAAAGAAATATCTGAAAGAAATCGAAGTATTTATTCATAAAAAAAAGGCATTTTTGTACACTATGATAAAATGATGGCCAAATTATTTTAATCTATATTAAAATACTAGCAATTTGTTTTCTAAATTCATGTACTTGAAACCAGGTAATTATAAATAATTCAGAAATAAATAACGCAGTTAACAATTAAAAAAACAAATTAGTAACGTAGTATACAAGTACAAGAATATATAAATTAAAGTATTTAAGAATAAATAGCTTTATAAAGAGTTTGTTAATATAAAAAGTGAGATGACTATCAAATGAATTTTAGTAGCGTAATATGTGAATAAAAATAATAATTTACGATTGTATAGCTTTGTAAAATAAAGTTCTGCAGTTATGAAACAATGAAGTGAAAAATTAAAAATATCTGAAAAACTTTACGTACCTTTAATTTGTAAATTCCTAAAATTATAAGCTTCCGTCTGCTTGTTCAAATTCGCTCCAACTTTTAAAATGGCGGAATAAACAACTACTGAAGAACGCTGATTGGTTGGGTCTAGTACTTTAAAGCCATGGTCTAGAGCACAGAGACCGTGCCTCGGAGACCTCGCAGACCCTCATAAACCAAGGACCGGGAGACCTCGCGGAGCTTGTAGACCTGATAATCCATAGTGTAAACACAGCTTTAGATTATATTAAATATCAAATTATGAATCAATCCTTGGCTTAGTCAAAAGAGCATCGCGAAAGGAATTTAGATAAAAACGAAATTTATTTATTATTTTTACATTTTGTGCAAGTAAGTCTGGCAAAAATATTTCAAACTTATATTTTTATTAACTTTGAACTAAAAAAATACTCAGAATTTACTCAGATTCAGTAGGTTTTTATTAGTTTTGTGTATCTATTACGTAAGCATCTTGAACAATATGTTTATAAATACAAAAATCTAGATAGAACATCCTTAACTTACAAAAAAAAAAAAAAAATCTAGCAATAACCAAAATATACAGAAACTTAAGTACAATTAAAAAACAACTGTTTCTGCATGTGAGAGATTTATAGAAATCTGTGTCTAGATAACTTAAAATATCGAATTAATCCTTTTTTTACATACTCACAAATTCAATTACTTTAAGGTAATCACAGTAAAATGTAATATAGTGTACTTAAAATTGTACAATTTACTGTATGATTTCACATCAGGAGTCGATGTGGTTTAATTTTTTCTGTAAATGCTTTTTTTTATATGTAATGAAAAAACAAATCCATTTTCATAATCCTATCTTTTCTTATGTCGAATTGCTAGTTTTAAACTATTTAAAGTTTGAACAACTATATCAAAAATCAGCAAGGTTTATATTACTCAATGTCATTTTTTGATTAGCTGAGCACCAATATTATATATACAGTAGACTCCCGCAAACCTGAAATCCACAACTCTTTAAAATCCGCACATAATTTACGAATGTAAACAATGAAATATTCAGTTCAGATATAGGGACAAAATTTGACTTTTTTTAGTTTCATATCAATTCCAAACATATTTTAATTTGTAAATTTTGTTATTACTCATTTTATGTTTTTCTTGTAGGAAAAATAAATTTATTTAGTCTGAAAAAGTTCAAGATATTGCTGATATCAATGATAATCATAATCTTCTTACTGAATATATTTATGTATTAATCAAGCTTTTTCTGTTAAGTCTGACTAAGCCTGAAATAAAACTTCCTTATTTTATTATTTTGATGTAAATTAATATTGTATATAATTCATGAGGCAAGTATCATTGAATAATTTAGGAAAAATACATGTCATCTTTATAATGAACACTTAATCATACATTATTAATTATACCTTTGTTTTTAATATTTTAATAATTTTAAAAATTATCTAAATTTTTTATAATTTTAGTTTATTACTTATTTTAATGTTTTAAAATATTGGAAACATTCATTATAATTTAGATTACATTATTAATTACATTCAAATTATTGTTTAAAAAATATAAACAAAGCAGTGACCAGAAATCTGCAAAATTCTAAAATCCGCATAACCTCTGGTCCCAAGCTGTGCAGATTTGAAGGAGTCTACTGTATATCCATGTGTGTGTTTTTGCTTATGAAAACCAATTATCAACACAAGGGATATATGACCTAAAAAGGGTGGGGTTGCCCTCCATGGAGTTTTTTTTTTTTTTTAAGAATCTAACTCGTACTTGTGCAAGGAAATCCAAGGCTCGAAGAAAAACACAAAAACTCCAAACAATTATGCCGACAGATACGATTGGGTTCAAACCCAACACCTCTCATCTACCAGTTTCGAAAACAGAATTTCTCGTCTACTGGTGGGGCACATGTGTGCGTATAAATATATATATATCACTGGCACCCAGCTAGCCAAAAAGTAACTACTCAATACTTCTTAATTCGCATTATGTAAATATAACATTTAGCAATACCTAACACATTACTAAGCTAGTTTTAAAATTTAAAAAAGAAAAAGAATTGTTAAGTAAGAGTAAGAATAAAAATAGTTTTAAAAAATCTGACTCTTTTATAAGCATTTAATGTTTATTATAAAAATAACAATTTCAGAACTGCAATTCATGTTGCTTCTAAAAAATTCTGTTACAATACATTAATTTGATGTATTTCTGATTATGAAAAATTACGTCACAAAAGGCCAGATAATATTTCCAAACAATTTTCTATTGAAAAATATATTTACAAGTGAATATTAAAAAGAGTAAGAAAATATTAAAACAAATTATCTGCTAAAAAAAAAAAAAAAAAAAATATTCAATGGAGAAAAATTAGGAGGTTACTTCAGTCAACTGAATGAAATTACCGTTATATGTGCTCATCCAATAGAATTTTTTTTTTTTTTTTTACATTTGCACTTCACCATTTTGAAACAATTCTTTTTGCATTGACTAGCTGAGAGTAATCTGTGCAGAGGCCATTTTTTTTTCATTTTGTTCACAAATATTTTTAATTAGGGCACTTTCATTTTCAGAACCGGTGTCAAAAGTAAAAACACCCCCATGGAAAAAAAACAAAAAAAAAAACTGCAAACAAAATGAAAAAAGTAAAAAAGTGCAGATGTAGAGATCAATCTCAGCTAGCCAATGCAAAAAATTTAAATGCACATGAAATATTTTTAAAAATTTCTTCCATAGGATTAGCATTAATGAGCGAGTCTTTCTAGGTGACTGAAATAGCTCCTTAAGTCGTATTTAAACAAATCTTTAAATTGTCATACTTAAAAATACTTTCTTGTTGCATTTAACAGAAAACTTCATTGTAAAAATCTAAGAGGTAGCAACATTTTTTTTTATTTAGCTATTTTACACAAGTTGATTTACAAATATATTTTAGATTTAATTAATCAGAAAAACAGGTGTCGTAACAGCAGCAAATGTGATGCTAGAAACCTGAAACTCCTCCAGTCAAATAGAAATGAATTACGAAAGAGTGATACTAATCATAATAATATTCTTTAGTCTTTCATAATTGGGTGATCTCTATAAAACAGATAACTAGAATTTTTCAGAGCATTCATAATCTGGACATGGGTTGGTATAAACATACCACGTAGGATGCAAAGATTCTTAAGCCGTATGGTCACGCATCTTCTTGAGCATAAGTACTATTGGCTGACAAAGATAAGAAAGCGATCTGTATCAGTCTTATAGGGACTATTTTACCTTGCTTTCTTGCAACGTTCTAAGTAAAAATTTATTTTGTAGTGATTTTTAACAACATTTCTAAGTAATTATAATAGAAAATTGAGAAAATTGGAATTGCCAAACTTAGTAATACATTGTTGTTTCTTTGAAAGATAACATGAAAGAGTTTAAATAAGAAAGCTTAAGGTATTCTTCAGAAAAGTTTTTTTTTATTCAGAATACGTCGATAAAACAAGTTAATGTTATGGAAATTAGCCAATCGCTTCTCAAACTTAAAAAGAAAAAATTGACCAAACCAATCCGGATTATCGGGATCCGAATTAGCGGGGTTCTACTGTATTTGAAATTATTTAATAACAGCTTTTTATTACAGAATGCATTCAACAGTAATATTGTCTACTAGTAATTGGCTCTTGAAAGGGAAAGAGAAAGCAAAACTCCTTATTGGAAAAAAAAAAAAAAAAAGACCATGAGAGGATAGCACAGATAATCACCTCATTAAGCTCACCGGTGAATTAAATCTCAATCTCCATATTAAAACGCAATCTGTCTGCCAAGTCATATCTTGTGGAAAACATGTATAATCCAGAATTTAGTTGATTCATATGTTTACCCTTATATTTGCCTGCTCCCAATCCTCCATATTTTCTATTGAATCCATGGCTTTAATTAGTAGTATGATTTACTCAAGGAAGCATAAATATTGTACCATATAGTTTATTTACACTTGTGTACAACAGCCGCTCAAATGCAGTGCATCAAGTCATTCATACATTCTCGCTGAATGGAAGTTTAATTCTTTCGAATCAAGCAGCTTTTGTTGAATTTTTTCATTGTGTATTCCAGACACCAGTTGGTCATGCAGCTGGTTATTTTACGTATTTCTGAAATTACAGAATGATGTGGCCTTTTTGATGAAGCCTTTCATTTTTTTAATGGATAAATATAATGATAACAATGGTTTTTTTTTTTTACCATTACTTCTTTTTTTTGGTACAGATAATCATTTAGAGATATTTTTTTGTTGTTGTTGTTGTTAAAGCAATCGAAAGTTAGAGTAATTACAATTTTAAGAATTATATACAGACAACTATATCTAATTGAAGCAATACACCTCAAATTTATAGAAGCACATATAACCACTGTAAGATGGAACTTTATAATTTTTTTTTTTTTAATCTGAATTTTATGATAAAGTAAAACATTTAAGCTACATGTAAATTGGGATCATTTGTGATCTTGTCTTATTGCAGATGCATGTTTACATTGGCTGATGATGGTCTGCTTATATTTTCAGCCTGAAACGCATCCTGTGTGTGAATTGTTTTATGGTGATTAAACACAGTTTTATTATTTAATATGTAATCATTATAAAGGGGGACTTTGTTATTTATGGAAGCTTCCTAACTTTTAATATAAAATTAAAGTAAGACCCATCAAGTTGAAAATACTTCTATTTAAAAACAAATTTCAGTATGGAAAATTTAAATATTATACAAAATATATTCTTTAAAAAAAATCGACTTGAAGAGCTAATATCAAAGCCTTGGTTGGATATCTGCAGATTGGCATATTGAAAATTAAATCAATATTCATAATGTACAATATATGTTTTTTCTTTTAATGCATGAATTAATCCATTAAAGACAGTTTCTTGGAAAACCTGATGAGACTTAAAATTATTTTACATTTTTATGAGGAAGGCATGACCCATTCATATCGACACAAAAGTTGTTGAAGAATGTCTGTATAATACTACACAGTTAAAAGTATACATAAAAACTTCTGTAACTACCATTAATAAAGGCAACTCTATAATATTAACCATTGATGAAATTCAAGTAATTAAAATGAAGAAAGCAAATAATAAATAAGGATTACTATAATTAATATCATTAATAAAATTTTTACCATGATTTATCATTGAAGTTATGCAAATTCATTGTCTTCCATCCTCACTATTCTGAACTAAGCCAAAAATTTCTCTTTTTTTTCCATTTCCATAACTAACATCTAGTATACAGAAGTAGGAGTAATTGAGAAAGTATTGTCAATGTTATGATGTGAATTAACAAACCATACAGCATAGACAATACACATTCAATAAATATGCTTGGACTTGTTGGTGATAGTGGTGAGAAGAAAATGTCACTGAAAAGAAGAAAAAAAATTCACTATTTATAAATTTGAAAGAGCACAGAAAAAGATCTAATAAAATGTAGGGTTTAAATATTAAAAATATACCCTATATTTACTTTAAAAATGACGTTGAAATACCATAAAACTAATCATGTGATTTTTTTTTTCTTTCGATTCATCTAAATAAATTACTTTAAAGTCTACATTTACATAATGTACACTACAGAATCAAAATAGTATAATTTTGTTTTACGGAAAAAAAATCTGCCTTTGAACTTTTTTAAGACGCATAACTTTATGGACACAAAACTTTATTATACATATAAAAATGAGAACTGAGAATCTTCTTACGAAATACAATAAAAGAAAAATTAACCCTTCATTGAATATTTAGGCTCTATAAACAATCGTCAATATTTATTTTTATGATGATTTTGATCTGTGTTTGAGAAATGCAGTTTTTCAACAGTATTGATTACCATAAGATAAATTATATTCTATCATAAATAATAAAGGATTTAAAACTTACTTTAATCAGAATAGTACATTCTTTTTCCTTGCCAAGATGGGCAAAATCGCAATTAAGCATAAATTGTTCATCTTCAGTGAGATACTAAACACATTCAACGGTTTTCGTGAACTCATCTCAACCACACCAATTTCAGTTTTTGCACAAAAACAATGCATTTACAAATATGTCAATCACTAGTCATATTTATTGTTGCTAACACCATTTAAAACAATACTTTAACATACATTTATTGAATATATCCTTAAAAATAATAAATACGAAATTATAATTTTGTAAGAATTTATTGTATACATAACATCAGGTTAGCAGTGTTTACTGATAAACAACATTTACATAGATAATAATAACTATGGAATTTAATATTATTACTATCATTGTTACAAAGCATGCCCTTTTAACATGAATGATATGTATATTGTAGCAAACTAAATCATATCTGGCTTTTATGCAGTCCTGTCCATGATGTACACAGTGTAGTTATATTATTAGCCAGAATATCAAAATTCACACCTATATCGGAGGGAGGGGGTAATCTCTTTAACTGCTGATGATAGAAATATGCTCTGAATTGTAAAGTAAGACAGTATTTGCATTTCTAACACATAATACTGTGAGACATAGAGAATAGGAGTATTTACTGGAAAAGAAAGAACATTTTATAATGTTGTTATCCTAAAAAGTACGAGTTAAATAACTTTCAAAATTTTAAATGAGCTTAATATCAACATATTAACTTATTGTGAATGAAACATCTATTGATACAAACCTGTAAATGACAGTTTGAATTTGACAAGGGTGGGTTTTCTCGGTGTAGAAGGTATCTCAAGAACTAGCAGGTTACATTTACAGACAGAAAATTAATAGAAACTTCTGCCTGATAATGTACTGCTGTTATAACAATTCCAATAGAACACTTCCTCCATTCTTCGCCATCTAAAAGCAGGCTTCTCATCTCACAGATTAGAGATAATATAGTTTTATTATAAGTTAATATCTTGATATAATAAGTTCATTTAGAACTAGGAAAAGATATTTTAATGATACACTTAGATAACAGCTTCAAAATGTTCTATTTTCGGTAAATACTTTTATTTTATACTACTCTCTGCAATGTGTTTAGATTAGAAATTCCAAAATCAGTAAGAATTATCTTTCAAAGGTAAATTAAACTGAAGAGTTCATAAGAGAATGATATATTTATGGATTACAAAAAGTTATAAATAACAACATTATGAATAAATTTAGTTGTTCAACCTATTTAACTTAACATTTGATAACCTGGTGGTAATAAAATAACAAATCAAAATAGTTAGCACAATTACTCAGTTTTATATCTTTTAGAACAGACATGCTCAAAAGCTTCAAATTAAAATTCTTAACTTTTAGGATAAACTGCACGATTATCATTATTCAAAGTATCCATAAAATTACCCAATCTTTATATTCCTTATAGTATTTTTTTTCTTTTGTTTTGTTTAGGTTAAATTTTCTTAAATGGACGTGTCATCAAGCTTGGATTAAATACGATACTATCGAATTATACTTTAATCAATGAAAAAACTAGCAGTTACTTTTGCTATATTTTTGTTTAAGACCATAGAAATAAGGGTAAACAGTATTGCATGAAAATAACCAAATAAACTAAATACGTTTCAATACAGTACGTAAATTGGCAGTGTAAACAAAAGAAACAAAAAACAGACTGCAACGTCGTTTCATTAAAATTTTTAATGAATGACTTATATTAAAACGAAAAATGTAAATACCGAAAAAATAAATTAACAGTTGTCACTTGTCAATCAAAAAATTAATAACACTGGTATAATACGATTTTTAAAGAGTTTGTAACAAAATACTAATATTAATTAAATTAAATAAATCATGCATATTACTCACTTTAGAAAATAATGTTATCAAGAATAAATATTTCAAGCAGATGTTTTTCAACGGCGATATTGTTTTTCCCAACTCCAAAATATAAATAAACATTGCCGTCTACTAAACTGCAGATTGCAGTATTGCACTTAACAATTTCTTTGAATTTCGAAATTTATGAGTACTCAAAGTCTTTCAATTCTCGTTATTTACATAAAGGTACCTAGAAACTTCAGCCACATGTTTTAATCGGTCTTTTAAAATCGCATTTTATAAAGTTACAAGTTAATAAAAATCACGCTTTTTGCATTAACTTCTATGGGGAAATCCAACAGCATACGTTCAATATTTGATTCAGACTTTGTCCGCGAGAGGGCGAGCATTTCGTTACAAACGCGAGTTTGTAATCAACGGTAGGTGGCGTTGTTCTGTTGGGGGGGTCGCACCGATAGAACGGATTCCCGGTTTGTTTACGTAATGTAATCGTACGGGTAAATAGCATCTGCTTTGAAATATTGTGAATAAATTTAGAATTATCCTTAAAATATTGGTGTAAATTATAAAATATATAAGATTTTGAACTGTTATAAACTGATTAAAACAAGAAATGGCATAAAATATATAGAAAAATATCGTTCAAAATGCTTACTATGATGGAGTATAATATCGTCGCTGCAGTCAGTGTGGGTTTGTGTTTATAAACATGCAAAAAAAATAAAAATAAAAATTACGACAGAATATTAGGTCTATTATTTTTACAAATAGAAGATAGGAATATGTCTTTTTATTTATTTATTTATTTTTAAATAAGTTTCTAGATTTTTAATACGCGTAGGTAATCAAGTTAGTTTAGCTGTATGCCTATATATACTGCACTTATTAATGCTTTTAATTATCTAAATAAAAGATATTCTTGAATGTATTAAGAAATTGTATTTTATTATTAATCATCACTTTACGCTGGTAATATTAAAACGTACTATATGCGAAATTTAATAACTGTTTACTCTCAATTAGGCCTATGTTGGTTGTGTTAGATTATATTAAATATCAAATTATGAATCAATCCTTGGCTTAGTCAAAAGAGCATCGCGAAAGGAATTTAGATAAAAACGAAATTTATTTATTATTTTTACATTTTGTGCAAGCAAGTCTGGCAAAAATATTTCAAACTTATATTTTTATTAACTTTGAACTAAAAAAATACTCAGAATTTACTCAGATTCAGTAGGTTTTTATTAGTTTTGTGTATCTATTACGTAAGCATCTTGAACGATATGTTTATAAATACAAAAATCTAGATAGAACATCCTTAACTTACAAAAAAAAAAAAATCTAGCAATAACCAAAATATACAGAAACTTAAGTACAATTAAAAAACAACTGTTTCTGCATGTGAGAGATTTATAGAAATCTGTGTCTAGATAACTTAAAATATCGAATTAATCCTTTTTTTACATACTCACAAATTCAATTACTTTAAGGTAATCACAGTAAAATGTAATATAGTGTACTTAAAATTGTACAATTTACTGTATGATTTCACATCAGGAGTCGATGTGGTTTAATTTTTTCTGTAAATGCTTTTTTTTATATGTAATGAAAAAACAAATCCATTTTCATAATCCTATCTTTTCTTATGTCGAATTGCTAGTTTTAAACTATTTAAAGTTTGAACAACTAGATCAAAAATCAGCAAGGTTTATATTACTCAATGTCATTTTTTGATTAGCTGAGCACCAATATTATATATACAGTAGACTCCCGCAAACCTGAAATCCACAACTCCTTAAAATCCGCACATAATTTACGAATGTAAACAATGAAATATTCAGTTCAGATATAGGGACAAAATTTGACTTTTTTTAGTTTCATATCAATTCCAAACATATTTTAATTTGTAAATTTTGTTATTACTCATTTTATGTTTTTCTTGTAGGAAAAATAAATTTATTTAGTCTGAAAAAGTTCAAGATATTGCTGATATCAATGATAATCATAATCTTCTTACTGAATATATTTATGTATTAATCAAGCTTTTTCTGTTAAGTCTGACTAAGCCTGAAATAAAACTTCCTTATTTTATTATTTTGATGTAAATTAATATTGTATATAATTCATGAGGCAAGTATCATTGAATAATTTAGGAAAAATACATGTCATCTTTATAATGAACACTTAATCATACATTATTAATTATACCTTTGTTTTTAATATTTTAATAATTTTAAAAATTATCTAAATTTTTTATAATTTTAGTTTATTACTTATTTTAATGTTTTAAAATATTGGAAACATTCATTATAATTTAGATTACATTATTAATTACATTCAAATTATTGTTTAAAAAATATAAACAAAGCAGTGACCAGAAATCTGCAAAATTCTAAAATCCGCATAACCTCTGGTCCCAAGCTGTGCAGATTTGAAGGAGTCTACTGTATATCCATGTGTGTGTTTTTGCTTATGAAAACCAATTATCAACACAAGGGATATATGACCTAAAAAGGGTGGGGTTGCCCTCCATGGAGTTTTTTTTTTTTTTTTTTTAAGAATCTAACTCGTACTTGTGCAAGGAAATCCAAGGCTCGAAGAAAAACACAAAAACTCCAAACAATTATGCCGACAGATACGATTGGGTTCAAACCCAACACCTCTCATCTACCAGTTTCGAAAACAGAATTTCTCGTCTACTGGTGGGGCACATGTGTGCGTATAAATATATATAAATCACTGGCACCCAGCTAGCCAAAAAGTAACTACTCAATACTTCTTAATTCGCATTATGTAAATATAACATTTAGCAATACCTAACACATTACTAAGCTAGTTTTAAAATTTAAAAAAGAAAAAGAATTGTTAAGTAAGAGTAAGAATAAAAATAGTTTTAAAAAATCTGACTCTTTTATAAGCATTTAATGTTTATTATAAAAATAACAATTTCAGAACTGCAATTCATGTTGCTTCTAAAAAATTCTGTTACAATACATTAATTTGATGTATTTCTGATTATGAAAAATTACGTCACAAAAGGCCAGATAATAATATTTCCAAACAATTTTCTATTGAAAAATATATTTACAAGTGAATATTAAAAAGAGTAAGAAAATATTAAAACAAATTATCTGCTAAAAAAAAAAAAAAAAAAAAAAATATTCAATGGAGAAAAATTAGGAGGTTACTTCAGTCAACTGAATGAAATTACCGTTATATGTGCTCATCCAATAGAATTTTTTTTTTTTTTTTTACATTTGCACTTCACCATTTTGAAACAATTCTTTTTGCATTGACTAGCTGAGAGTAATCTGTGCAGAGGCCATTTTTTTTTCATTTTGTTCACAAATATTTTTAATTAGGGCACTTTCATTTTCAGAACCGGTGTCAAAAGTAAAAACACCCCCATGGAAAAAAAACAAAAAAAAAAAACTGCAAACAAAATGAAAAAAGTAAAAAAGTGCAGATGTAGAGATCAATCTCAGCTAGCCAATGCAAAAAATTTAAATGCACATGAAATATTTTTAAAAATTTCTTCCATAGGATTAGCATTAATGAGCGAGTCTTTCTAGGTGACTGAAATAGCTCCTTAAGTCGTATTTAAACAAATCTTTAAATTGTCATACTTAAAAATACTTTCTTGTTGCATTTAACAGAAAACTTCATTGTAAAAATCTAAGAGGTAGCAACATTTTTTTTTATTTAGCTATTTTACACAAGTTGATTTACAAATATATTTTAGATTTAATTAATCAGAAAAACAGGTGTCGTAACAGCAGCAAATGTGATGCTAGAAACCTGAAACTCCTCCAGTCAAATAGAAATGAATTACGAAAGAGTGATACTAATCATAATAATAATAATATTCTTTAGTCTTTCATAATTGGGTGATCTCTATAAAACAGATAACTAGAATTTTTCAGAGCATTCATAATCTGGACATGGGTTGGTATAAACATACCACGTAGGATGCAAAGATTCTTAAGCCGTATGGTCACGCATCTTCTTGAGCATAAGTACTATTGGCTGACAAAGATAAGAAAGCGATCTGTATCAGTCTTATAGGGACTATTTTACCTTGCTTTCTTGCAACGTTCTAAGTAAAAATTTATTTTGTAGTGATTTTTAACAACATTTCTAAGTAATTATAATAGAAAATTGAGAAAATTGGAATTGCCAAACTTAGTAATACATTGTTGTTTCTTTGAAAGATAACATGAAAGAGTTTAAATAAGAAAGCTTAAGGTATTCTTCAGAAAAGTTTTTTTTTATTCAGAATACGTCGATAAAACAAGTTAATGTTATGGAAATTAGCCAATCGCTTCTCAAATTTAAAAAGAAAAAATTGACCAAACCAATCTGGATTATCGGGATCCGAATTAGCTGGGTTCTACTGTATTTGAAATTATTTAATAACAGCTTTTTATTACAGAATGCATTCAACAGTAATATTGTCTACTAGTAATTGGCTCTTGAAAGGGAAAGAGAAAGCAAAACTCCTTATTGGGAAAAAAAAAAAAAAAAAGACCATGAGAGGATAGCACAGATAATCACCTCATTAAGCTCATTGGTGAATTAAATCTCAATCTCCATATTAAAACGCAATCTGTCTGCCAAGTCATATCTTGTGGAAAACATGTATAATCCAGAATTTAGTTGATTCATATGTTTACCCTTATATTTGCCTGCTCCCAAATCCTCCATATTTTCTATTGAATCCATGGCTTTAATTAGTAGTATGATTTACTCAAGGAAGCATAAATATTGTACCATATAGTTTATTTACACTTGTGTACAACAGCCGCTCAAATGCAGTGCATCAAGTAATTCATACATTCTCGCTGAATGGAAGTTTAATTCTTTCGAATCAAGCAGCTTTTGTTGAATTTTTTCATTGTGTATTCCAGACACCAGTTGGTCATGCAGCTGGTTATTTTACGTATTTCTGAAATTACAGAATGATGTGGCCTTTTTGATGAAGCCTTTCATTTTTTTAATGGATAAATATAATGATAACAATGGTTTTTTTTTTTTTTTTACCATTACTTCTTATTTTTGGTACAGATAATCATTTAGAGATATTTTTTTTTGTTGTTGTTGTTAAAGCAATCGAAAGTTAGAGTAATTACAATTTTAAGAATTATATACAGACAACTATATCTAATTGAAGCAATACACCTCAAATTTATAGAAGCACATATAACCATTGTAAGATGGAACTTTATAATTTTTTTTTTTTTTAATCTGAATTTTATGATAAAGTAAAACATTTAAGCTACATGTAAATTGGGATCATTTGTGATCTTGTCTTATTGCAGATGCATGTTTACATTGGCTGATGATGGTCTGCTTATATTTTCAGCCTGAAACGCATCCTGTGTGTGAATTGTTTTATGGTGATTAAACACAGTTTTATTATTTAATATGTAATCATTATAAAGGGGGACTTTGTTATTTATGGAAGCTTCCTAACTTTTAATATAAAATTAAAGTAAGACCCATCAAGTTGAAAATACTTCTATTTAAAAACAAATTTCAGTATGGAAAATTTAAATATTATACAAAATATATTCTTTAAAAAAAATCGACTTGAAGAGCTAATATCAAAGCCTTGGTTGGATATCTGCAGATTGGCATATTGAAAATTAAATCAATATTCATAATGTACAGTATATGTTTTTTCTTTTAATGCATGAATTAATCCATTAAAGACAGTTTCTTGGAAAACCTGATGAGACTTAAAATTATTTTACATTTTTATGAGGAAGGCATGACCCATTCATATCGACACAAAAGTTGTTGAAGAATGTCTGTATAATACTACACAGTTAAAAGTATACATAAAAACTTCTGTAACTACCATTAATAAAGGCAACTCTATAATATTAACCATTGATGAAATTCATGTAAGGCCGAATCCATGTCGATTCAGGCAGGGGGGTTACCTTCATAGTCTCAGAAGTTCTTTGATTTAACATATGTTAAAATTCAGGAAAAAATAAAATTCCCGTTATTTTTGGTTTTCCCCTAAAAAATTTCTGGACCGAGATACAGGGTGCCAAAGATGGCATCCCCAGCACCTTTTCCCGTTTGCGATTCTCGAAAAAAAGTTTAAAGTGCTCTATCTCTGAAACGATGCAAGATATTTCGTTGCAGTTTATTTTATTTTAAAGATAATATTTTTCTGCTTAAAAAGATATACTCCATTTTAAAATATGTATTTAATTATTTTTACAGCAGCCTTCTAAAAAAAAATTTTTTAAATAAAAAATGATTTTTTTCTCAAAAATGCCAATCTTAAAAATTGATTTTTTTACTGTTAGTCAATACCATTGAGTACTACCTTCACTGTAAAGGAGAACTTCCACTTTTGAGTTTAATAAGTTTTAGAATCATTTCAAGAATTTAGAGAATTTTACAGGAACTGTGTGTCAAAAGTTCCAGTAAAAGTCTCTCAATTTTTGTTTATTTGTATCATATGTACCCTATTACATATCCTAAACAAGTTAGAAATCACATGTCAAACATGGTAAATGAGGTGCATTCATACTATGACTAATTTGATAGATATTTAGATCTTGGTGCAATAAGTATTACACTCTTGTGAAAACTGGCATGAATACAAAATTTATTATGTTTCTATATATTAAATTCAGTAATACAGAAGTAATATGAATCCATCTTAAAAAGAACATAATCACCAGGGCAACCTAGAATCATTATCTGTCATGAGATATGTTTGAGTTAATTATGTGTGATAGGATTTAATAGGATGAATAAAATATTTATGATCTTTATTTCAAAGTTTTAATTTGACTTTCATAACATTTGACAACCTTTTTCACAACATTTGTTGCCTTTTTTTTTTTTGAAGGTAACATTTTTCTGTTCGAAATGATATATTCAATTATGAAAAAATGTATTCATATTTTCTGACGCAGCCGTTTGATTTTTATTATTATTATTATTATTATTAAAAGAAATCAAAAATGATAATCCTAAATTTACTTAATTATTTTATTTATTTATTTATTTTATTTGACAAGTTATCAAAACACATGTAAAATTTTGCCATATATTTTACCAGTTCCTGTATGACAATCACATACTGGTCTCAGGAAATCAAAATCTTAGTCTTGTTTGGCATAGAATTTTATTTCTTAATAAGTATAAGAAACTGACAGCTTTAAAAATAGCTTACAAAAAAAAAAAAAAAAAAAAAAAAAAAACATACACTAAAGTTTACAAATTATATGTATAAGTTTCACAACATATTACTTTCAGTGTACTCTGCTTAGAACTGAAATTAGAAATTCATACACTTTATAATTTGTTGAACAGTATCTGTATCTTCTTTTGATATTTAGTGATGCCTTCCTGTTTAACTAATAGGGTCTGGGTAAAGGGCAAAACTAGCACTAGCCACCGGCCACAGGGCCAGTAAATGAGAAAAAGTGGCCAGTGAAAAATTGTCCATCAGCGGCCACTTTGTGGCCACTTTTTTACAAGGAGAGAATACAATTTACTTATATTTCATCAATGATTCTACTTTTTTAGGTTCCAATATATTTATATTAACATATTTATTTGTGCTATTCAGTCTTACATTAATACTTATAGAAATTTTAACTGTTTAATATTTTTAAATAAAAAATACTGGTGGTGGTGTTACTGTCTAGCAGGTGGAAATCTCTATCCAACAGCCGATCCATGTGGGAGCATAAAGTTAACAACAATTTCATAAACAACTGATTTCATTTACCTTTGCAATCCACCACTCACAGTAATATACACAGACAACAAAAATTCCTTTTTATAAATTGTGAATCTGAATATTTTGCAATTGTTTGAGATCTTGGTTGGACAAATAATATTTCTTCTTGCTTGCTATTCAAAGTTTGTGCAATTTAGATACTATGATATTAATAGATGAATATACCCATCACTATGATATTAATAGATGATTGTTCATTCTATTAAATTCTATCATACATAATTAAATATCACATGATAGGTAATGATTCTAGGTTGCCCTGGTGATTACGTTCTTTTTAAGATGGATTCATATTACTTCCTTATTACTGAATTTAATATATAGAAACATGATAAATTTTGTATTCATGCCAGTTTTTACAAGAGTGTAATACTTATTGCACCAAGATTTAAATATTTATAAAACTAATCATAGTATAAATGCACCTCATTTACCATCTTTGACGTGTGATTTCTAACTTGTTTAGGATACATAATAGGCTACATATGATACAAATAAACAAAAATTGAGAGACTTTTATTGGAACTTTAGACGTGCAGTTCCTGTAAAATTCTCTAAATTCTTGAAATGATTCTAAAACTTGTTAAACTCAAAAGTGGAAGTTCTTTTTTACAGTGAAGGTAGTACTCAATGGTATT
The DNA here is from genome assembly GCA_964019185.1 of Maratus speculifer. Lineage (NCBI taxonomy): Eukaryota > Metazoa > Arthropoda > Arachnida > Araneae > Salticidae > Maratus > Maratus speculifer. The sequence goes on from OZ025293.1 coordinate 103,059,903, forward strand.
GACTAACAGTAAAAAAATCAAAATTTTTGAGATTGGCATTTTTGAGAAAAAAATTATTTTTGATTAAAAAAAAATAATTTTTAGAAGGCTGCTGTAAAAATAATTAAATACATATTTCAAAATAGAGTATATCTTTTTAAGCAGAAAAATATTATCTTTAAAATAAAATATACCGCAACGAGATACCTTGCATCGTTTTAGAGATAGAGCACTTTAAACTTTTTTTCGAAAATCGCAAATGAGAAAAGGTGCTCGGGATGCCATCTTTGGCACCCTGTATCTCAGTCTAGAAATTTTTTTGGGGAAAACCAAAAATTACGGGAATTTTATTTTTTCCTGAATTTTAACATATGTTCAATCAAAGAACTTCTGAGACTATGAAGGTAAGATTTTTACTTTGGCTGCCTGAATTGACATGGACTATGCCGTAATTAAAATGAAGAAAGCAAATAATAAATAAGGATTACTATAATTAATATCATTAATAAAATTTTTACCATGATTTATCATTGAAGTTATGCAAATTCATTGTCTTCCATCCTCACTATTCTGAACTAAGCCAAAAATTTCTCTTTTTTTTCCATTTCCATAACTAACATCTAGTATACAGAAGTAGGAGTAATTGAGAAAGTATTGTCAATGGTATGATGTGAATTAACAAACCATACAGCATAGACAATACACATTCAATAAATATGCTTGGACTTGTTGGTGATAGTGGTGAGAAGAAAATGTCGCTGAAAAGAAGAAAAAAAATTCACTATTTATAAATTTGAAAGAGCACAGAAAAAGATCTAATAAAATGTAGGGTTTAAATATTAAAAATATACCCTATATTTACTTTAAAAATGACGTTGAAATACCATAAAACTAATCATGTGATTTTTTTTTTCTTTCGATTCATCTAAATAAATTACTTTAAAGTCTACATTTACATAATGTACACTACAGAATCAAAATAGTATAATTTTTTTTTACGGAAAAAAAAATCTGCCTTTGAACTTTTTTAAGACGCATAACTTTATGGACACAAAACTTTATTATACATATAAAAATGAGAACTGAGAATCTTCTTACGAAATACAATAAAAGAAAAATTAACCCTTCATTGAATATTTAGGCTCTATAAACAATCGTCAATATTTATTTTTATGATGATTTTGATCTGTGTTTGAGAAATGCAGTTTTTCAACAATATTGATTACCATAAGATAAATTATATTCTATCATAAATAATAAAGGATTTAAAACTTACTTTAATCAGAATAGTACATTCTTTTTCCTTGCCAAGATGGGCAAAATCGCAATTAAGCATAAATTGTTCATCTTCAGTGAGATACTAAACACATTCAACGGTTTTCGTGAACTCATCTCAACCACACCAATTTCAGTTTTTGCACAAAAACAATGCATTTACAAATATGTCAATCACTAGTCATATTTATTGTTGCTAACACCATTTAAAACAATACTTTAACATACATTTATTGAATATATCCTTAAAAATAATAAATACGAAATTATAATTTTGTAAGAATTTATTGTATACATAACATCAGGTTAGCAGTGTTTACTGATAAACAACATTTACATAGATAATAATAACTATGGAATTTAATATTATTACTATCATTGTTACAAAGCATGCCCTTTTAACATGAATGATATGTATATTGTAGCAAACTAAATCATATCTGGCTTTTATGCAGTCCTGTCCATGATGTACACAGTGTAGTTATATTATTAGCCAGAATATCAAAATTCACACCTATATCGGAGGGAGGGGGTAATCTCTTTAACTGCTGATGATAGAAATATGCTCTGAATTGTAAAGTAAGACAGTATTTGCATTTCTAACACATAATACTGTGAGACATAGAGAATAGGAGTATTTACTGGAAAAGAAAGAACATTTTATAATGTTGTTATCCTAAAAAGTACGAGTTAAATAACTTTCAAAATTTTAAATGAGCTTAATATCAACATATTAACTTATTGTGAATAAAACATCTATTGATACAAACCTGTAAATGACAGTTTGAATTAGACAAGGGTGGGTTTTCTCGGTGTAGAAGGTATCTCAAGAACTAGCAGGTTACATTTACAGACAGAAAATTAATAGAAACTTCTGCCTGATAATGTACTGCTGTTATAACAATTCCAATAGAACACTTCCTCCATTCTTCGCCATCTAAAAGCAGGCTTCTCATCTCACAGATTAGAGATAATATAGTTTTATTATAAGTTAATATCTTGATATAATAAGTTCATTTAGAACTAGGAAAAGATATTTTAATGATACACTTAGATAACAGCTTCAAAATGTTCTATTTTCGGTAAATACTTTTATTTTATACTACTCTCTGCAATGTGTTTAGATTAGAAATTCCAAAATCAGTAAGAATTATCTTTCAAAGGTAAATTAAACTGAAGAGTTCATAAGAGAATGATATATTTATGGATTACAAAAAGTTATAAATAACAACATTATGAATAAATTTAGTTGTTCAACCTATTTAACTTAACATTTGATAACCTGGTGGTAATAAAATAACAAATCAAAATAGTTAGCACAATTACTCAGTTTTATATCTTTTAGAACAGACATGCTCAAAAGCTTCAAATTAAAATTCTTAACTTTTAGGCTAAACTGCACGATTATCATTATTCAAAGTATCCATAAAATTACCCAATCTTTATATTCCTTATAGTATTTTTTTTCTTTTGTTTTGTTTAGGTTAAATTTTCTTAAATGGACGTGTCATCAAGCTTGGATTAAATACGATACTATCGAATTATACTTTAATCAATGAAAAAACTAGCAGTTACTTTTGCTATATTTTTGTTTAAGACCATAGAAATAAGGGTAAACAGTATTGCATGAAAATAACCAAATAAACTAAATACGTTTCAATACAGTACGTAAATTGGCAGTGTAAACAAAAGAAACAAAAAACAGACTGCAACGTCGCGTCGTTTCATTAAAATTTTTAATGAATGACTTATATTAAAACGAAAAATGTAAATACCGAAAAAATAAATTAACAGTTGTCACTTGTCAATCAAAAAATTAATAACACTGGTATAATACGATTTTTAAAGAGTTTGTAACAAAATACTAATATTAATTAAATTAAATAAATCATGCATATTACTCACTTTAGAAAATAATGTTATCAAGAATAAATATTTCAAGCAGATGTTTTTCAACGGCGATATTGTTTTTCCCAACTCCAAAATATAAATAAACATTGCCGTCTACTAAACTGCAGATTGCAGTATTGTACTTAACAATTTCTTTGAATTTCGAAATTTATGAGTACTCAAAGTCTTTCAATTCTCGTTATTTACATAAAGGTACCTAGAAACTTCAGCCACATGTTTTAATCGGTCTTTTAAAATCGCATTTTATAAAGTTACAAGTTAATAAAAATCACGCTTTTTGCATTAACTTCTATGGGGAAATCCAACAGCATAAGGCTAATTTAACTAAAGCATTTGGCATTTAAATCAAATGCGATAAAGCAGCCAAAATGGTAACCATACATTCACTTGAAAGATGCCAATAATATGTGCGTGAAGTTGCGCAGATAGAAGATTTTGGGCGGTAATGTCCCTGACGTCATGTTGGAATGCCCTATTACAACTCCAACTCACCGTGATCGGCTCGACTGCTGGTAATCTGATCCGATGCTGACTCTAGTCGAATTCTTTCGATATATTAGAAGTGTCCACGAACTCGAACCTGCTCAAGATATCCAAGTTCGGTGAAATTTTCGTTCATTAAAATTATTGAGGGCTTAATTTTTATCTGAAGATTATGGTCTGTCTGAGACTAAGTTTTAATCAATGATCATTGATTAAGGTCGACCTTAAGATACTTAGACTCCAAAATAGCAACCTTTTCGTAGGCCGACATGTGTGCCTTCCGTCACATAACGGAGGGCAGATTTAGCACGCCAAACCGGTTTTTCTCCCGGGACCGCACTTCTTCTTTTCTCTTTGTGAAATCTGAAAGTTGCCAATAAAGCGATCACCGCTAAAAAACAGCATCTTTTCTCCAAAGATGTTGGATTCGAAACCATGCCGAGATAACAATGGGATTTGGCGTCTACGTATATGAGAAAGTCAATGGTTTTAATTTTTGAAATATTGGAACGAGTAGGAATTTTATTCTTACAGATACAAGTCCGGGTCTTTCATTTTCTTTTCTGTAGATTCGGACCGGATCGTGATTGTATTTTATTCATTCGGGACCATAATGGAGGGAATTTTTCCCCACCGGTAATGTCTGGGTAATGTTACTGCTTTATTAATAAAAAAAGATATTATCCTAATACAAGAGAAAGAATAATAAGAGATATTATCCCTAATCTGTTCCAGAGCGCACAGTACCGTGTACTGAACGGTTATTCCATCCGCGATAAGGACCCACTCCATGTCCCTGCCCCCTGAGCTGGCGTACGCAGCGTGCGTGAATCTCGAACACGTCCAAAGTTCAATCTGTGCCGTTTGTTGAAGTGGAGAAAATATGAACTACTAAAAAAGTGCAAGTTTTGTTTTGTTCTATGGATGAATTCGTACTTCGTTATCCTTTTGAAATGCCGTGCTTTCGACTTTGTTTTGTAAACTGTTCTGTTTTTGTTGAAAATCTATGTCATATGGATAGGAAAAACGCAAGATTTGATTATTTTAATTAACGACTTATCAAACAATTTCGTAATATTTATTACTTATATGGATGTGAATTAAAATTATGAATCTGCAGAGTTTATTTCAGGATTTTAATCCTAGGTAAATACAAACTTGTGCAGTTTCGATTGAAAATAAAGTGATTTACTCTTGTTACATGTAAAATAAAAGTGTACTTCTTCACTAAAATTAATTGATTGATTGTATATATTAATTTCAGATATTCATTTCATGTTTTGCTTTTATTATTTATTTCACAATTCTCCTTTGCATGTATATACTCTGGTTTATTTTTGATAACCTTAATCTACCAGTTAGGAAGAAGAAAATAATGTTTCACAGTTCAACTGTATTTCAGTAAAATATTTTAATGAACAACTTAAAAACTGGTTTTATTTACATCATTTATACCCTTATTTTCTTGTAAAAATTTCATATAGATTTATAAGCTGGAAATCAATTAAACCAATCAAGATGCAGAGAATAATGCTTTAGGGTACAAAGAAAGGAGGTGCTCAAGCATTCTTCATTTAAATAAAGGCAATTTTTTCAGCCATACCAGTAGTTAAAAATCTATTATTTTTTATCGTAAGTGTTTGATTACTTGTCTATGACAAAAGAACTCTGTATGTAAAAGTATTATCATGACATTTCAAAAAACTGTTGAAAAGTGCCAAAAACCTTATACACATTTCTTTAGCAATTATTGGTGTTATTAAATCAAGCTGAAAACAGATTAAGTTAGAATTTATATGTTACATAAATTATTTTTATTTAGTTGTACTATATTTATATTGCAATAAAATTATATATTAAAGGGCAAAATTAGCACTAGCCACCAGCCACGGGGCCAGTAAATAAGAAAAAGTGGCCAGTGAAAAATTTTCTATCAGCGGCCACCTTGTGGCCACTTTTTTTACAAGGAGAGAATACAATTTACTTACATTTCATAAACAATTCTACTTTTTTAGGTTCCAATATATTTATATTAGCATATTTATTTGTGCTATTCAGTCTTACATTAATACTTATAGAAATTTTTACTAATTAGTATTTTTAAATAAAAAAGTGGCCACTAGTTTAAACATAGTGGCCACTTGAAAAATTAGTCTCACTGGCCAGTGGCCACTAAAGAAATTTTCCAATTTTGTCCTATATTATATATCATAATTCAAATTATTTGTCAATTGCCATTCTCAGAAAAATAGCTAGAAATATTATTACTATTATATATGTTCAGTTTATTATTAACAACAAATAATTATAAAACCACAGTTGCAATAGAAATGTTCTCTGAATAATTAAGTGAATTGTAATCAATGTTGAATTCAGACACTTTTCTCCTGGAGGAACTTCTGAAGCTCTGGGAGGGACAAGACATGAGCCCCAAGGAGTGGTAGTTTGTGTGTGTGTGGGAGGGTGATTGAACTTTTTGACAACTTTAAAAAACAATCTGACATTTCCCGGGCCACCCTCTGCATTTAACACTGATTGCAATATGAAATCAATGTGATTAAAGATTCATTAAATCAATAACTTAAAAGAAGATGGTTTGTTGATTTCAATATTTACTCATATATAATGTGTCTTCATTTTATTTAGAATAATTTGTTTATGTTAAATTTTATTTTTATACATAAAATAGTTTAAAACTTTTTTCTTATTTGAGCATATTATTTCAAGTTTTCAGCTTGTAAATCTAGCCTTAATTATTTTTTGTAGAAAAGGCTTGAAATGGGGTTAACAATATAAAAATAGGTATATTATTTATGTGTAATTTTATACATTAAATTAAAATTATACAGGTACTTTTCACCATGTGATTTCATTTTTAAAAAATAAAGTATTTCATTTGATAAGTTTATATTTTTAATTTAAGAATACTTTTAGTTATTTTTTATTTAGAACTGCATTACTTTTCATGCATTTTGCTAAATAAACAGAATTTTTTTTTACTGAATAATAAAGAAAAATGTCTACTTTTTATATTTGTGCAAGAAAAAACCATGATAAACTTTATTAGTTTTATAGGCTGAGTCCTCTAAACAGGGTTGGCATGATTTAAATCAACCGATTTAAATCAAGATTTAAATCAACTGATTTTTTTAAAAAAATCATTTGATTTAAATCATTTTTTTTCATTTTTGAAATTAGTCAGCAGAGAAGTAAGAAATAGGTGTAAATAAGTAACAGGTGTTTTTCTGGTATTTTCAGGATTGCTATCAGAAAGAATGTGGCAGGTACAGGTTAAGGCCCCTATCCAGTGGCGCCGACTTCCGGGTCTGCCGCGCAGACCCTGAAAAATACCTGCAGACCTTGCAATATCTTGGCAGACCCTGAAAAATGCAGGCATGAGATTTTTTCGCGGTTGAGTGATTTTACGATTTTTTGCCGCTTTTTGCGGGACTAATTTGTTCCGAAATAAAAAAAAAAAAAATCGATCTTCAATCTGCAAATTCGGACATAAGATCGCGAAAAAACTCAAAATTCGTCAAAACATTGGGTAATAAACGTGAAAAGTGTCGAAGAATAGCGGGGGAAAAATGCTAATTTCATCAAAAGATCGTGGGAAAACGTCTATTTCTTCAAAAGGTTGCGAAAAAACATCAATTTTGTGGAAGGATCGTGAAAAAATACATGAAAATCGTCAAAAGATCTTTGTAAATTTCGTCAAAAAGTAGCGTGAAAAACGAGCATTATGTTCACGAATCACAAAAAATGCGAATTATGTTCTAAGATAGTGGGGCAAAACGCAAAATCTGTCAAAGAATCGACAGAAAAAAGTCGATTTTCGCAAAAGATCGCAGAAAAATATGATTTTTTCAAATAATAGCGAGAAAAATGAATTCTTAAAAAAGAAAAAAAATCCGCAGAAAAAACCCCCCGCATAATCGGCCGAATTTTTCAAAAAGTCTCGAGAAAATAGTGAATTTTGGCCAAAGATCGCGCAAAAGACCAAAGATAGTAGGAAAAAAGCGAATTCTGTCAAAGAATCGTGAGAAAAACGCGAATTTCGGCAAAAAGTTGCGAGGAAAATGCAAATTTCGACTAAAGATCACGAGAAAAACGCAAATTTTAGCAAAAGATAAGAGGAAAATTGCGAATTATAGCAAAAAAAAACCTCAGAAAAATCGCAAATTTTGGAAAAAAAATCGCGGAAAAGACGCAGATTTCGTTAAAAAAAATAGCGGAAAAACGCGAAGACAAGCGGAAAAACTAATTTCATTCAAAAATAGCAGAGAAAAAGGTATTTTTCTTGCAAAATGCAAATTTTGGAAAAAGATCGCGAGAAAAAAGTAAGTTGTGGCAAAAGATCGCGGAAAAATTTGAATTTTGACAAAAAATCACGTTAAAAGACACTAATTTCGTCAAAAAATGGTAGAAAAAACGCAAAGAATCGTGGAGAAAACTCAAATTTTACTCAAAGATAGAAGGGAAAAAACAAATTTTATCAAAGAATTGTGGGGAAAACGCGAATTTAGGCAAGGGTTGCGAGGAAAAATGCAAATTTCGACTGAAGATCGCGAGAAAAACGCAAATTTAGGCAAAAGATCAGAGAAAAATCGCGAATTTTAACAAAAATCCTCAGGAAAATGGCAAATTTTCGCAAAGATTGCAGAAAAGACGCATCGATAAAAAAAAAAGCGGGAAAAACGCAAAGAATAGCGGCAAAAACTCTAATTTTGTTCAAAGATAGCAGAGAAAAAGCTATTTCTCTTTCAAAAAATCTTGGGGGAAATGAAAATTTCGAAAAAAGATAGCGAAAAAAAAAACGTAAATTGCGGCAAAAGATCACGGAAAAATTCGAATTTCGGCAAAAGATTAAGGAAAAAGATACTAATTTCGTCAAAAAATAGCAGGATAAACGCAAAGAATCGCGAAAAAAACTCAAATTTTCGTTCAAAGATAGCAGTGAAAAAAAGAAATTTTATCAAAGAATCGTGGGAAAAACACGAATTTCGGCAAAAGGTTGCGAGGAAAATGTAAATTTCGACTTAAAATCATGATAAAAATGTAAATTTTGGCAAAAGATTGTGAGAAAAACGCAAATTTCGGCAAAAGATCAAAGGAAAATCGCGAATTTTAGCAAGAAACCCCAGAAAAATCGCAAATTTTGGCAAAAGATCGCGGATAAGACGCAAGTTTCGTCAAAAAATTGCTGGAAAACATAAAAAATAACGAAAAATTTCTAATTTCGTTTAAAAACAGCAAAGAAAAAGAAATTTTTCTCTCAAAAATTCTTGGGGAAAATGCAAATTTCGGAAAAAGATCACGAGAAAAACGTAAATAGCGGCAAAGAATCGCGAAAAATTCGAATTTCGGCAATAAATCATTGAAAAAGATGCGAGTTTCGTCAAAAATAGCAGGGAAAGCGCAAAAAATCGTAGGAAAAACGCGAGTTTCGACTAAGAATCGCGAAAAAACGGTAATGTCGGCAAAAGATCACTTGGAGTATGCAAATTTCGGCAAAAGATCGCGGAGAGTATGTAAATTTCGGCAAAAGATCGCGAGAAAATGCAAATTACGGCAAAAAATCACCAGAAAAACGCAAATTTTGGCAAAAGATCTTGAAAAAAAAAAATCACGATTAGCTTGCCATATTTATTAACTGATATTTTGAGTAAAGCATGAGGAAATGTGCACTGCACAACTAGGAAAGATTGCTGTATAAAAAAACATTAAATGAGAATCATGGACTCAAAAGAGAAACTTTCAGTTTAAAATTACGGATAGTATTTGCAAAAAATGTTGATCCAAGGGTGATTCTCGTCCGAAAATTTAAGGCATCCTCTTCCGAAAATTTGAATTTGGGTTATCAGTTGCCAACTTGTACGGTTTTGCGCGCGGAAAAAACAATTTAGAAATGCAAATTTCGTGAAAGGATTGTTGAAATAGCCTACATTTCGTCAATATTTCGTGGAAAAACGACGATTTCGTCAATGTTTTTGTAAACGATCTTTGTCAAAAATTTGATAAAAAACGCGAATTTCCAGTGCAGATCGCGGAAAAAACGGCAATGTCACCAAATATCACAGATAAAACGCAGATTTCTTCTGAAGACCGCAGGAAAACCCCGATTTCGTCTAAAGATGGCGGATATAACGCCGATTTCGTTAAAAGATCGCGGAAAAAAAGCCGTTTTCGGTAAAAGATCGCTTAAAAATATTTTGTCAAAAGAATATTTGAAATAATACGCCGATTTCATCAAAAGATCACAGAAAAAACGCCAATTTCGTCAAAAGATCGCGGGAATAAAACGCCTTTTTCAAGAAAAAATCGCGTAAAAATGCAAATTTTGTCTAAAGATCGTCGAAAAAACGATTTCACTTAAAAAACATGGGAAAACTCCGATTTCGTCTGAAGATTGCGGATATAACGCCGATTTCGATAAAAGATCGCAGGAAAAGACGCAATTTCGATAAAAGATCGCTTAAAAGTATTTTGTCAAAAGAATATTTGAAAAAATACGCCGATTTCATCAAAAGATCACGGGAAAAACGTCAATTTCGTCAAAAGATCGCGAGAATAAAACGCCGTTTTCGAGAAAAAAATCGCGTAAAAATGCAAATTTTGTCTAAAGATCTTCGAAAAAACGATGATTTCCCTTAAAAAAACATGGGAAAACGCCGATTTCATCAAAAGATCACCGAAAAACCGTCGATTTCGGCAAAAGATCGCAATAAATCGCCGATTTTGCTAAAATATTGCTGATTTCGTCTGAAGATAGCGGGAAGACCCCGATTTCCCCCCCCCCTCTGATTTCCGAAAATGCTATGCGAATTTCCGAAAAAAAAAAAATTTCATCCACAATCACCCCTGCTTTTTTTTGCATTTTTATTCACGATTACATTGATTATCGGCGAATCAAATTAGTTGACTGTCACATATGTATTGTGATCAAGGGTGCAAGTTTTCCGTCCAACAGGACGGAATTTTGCCTTTTTAAAATTCTTGAGGACAGAAAAAAAGTGGAAAAATCTCAGAAGACGAAAAAAAAGTTTTTGATTTTTCAGGTTTCACATGAAAATGCTTAAGAATCGGACTTAAAAGAATTCCACTTTTTGGCAGACCCAGCTTTGACACCAAAGTCGGCTCCTATGCCCCTATCCTCGTTCGAGGAAACACTCGCGAGCTAATGCTATTCCTATGGGGAAGCATTTTTCTAGTAACTCTTTCGCATTTTGACAGTTTTGAATAATTTTTTTTTTGCATTGGATAGCTGAGGTGCATGCCGACAGCGCACCTTTTTTACTTTTTTGATTTATGTTGCAGATATATTTTTTAAAAAGCACTTTCAGTTTCGAAACCAGTTTTGAAAGTGAAACTAACTTTATAAAAAATATCTGCAACCAAAATCAAAAAAGTATAAAAGATGCGCTGTCAGCATGTACCTCAGCTATCCAATTAAAAAAAAATATTCAAAAACGTCAAAATGCGAAAGAGTTATTAGAAAAATGCTTCTAGATAGGAATAGCATTAGCTCGCAAACGTTTCCTCGAGCAAGGACAGGGGCCTTAAGTCCAGGTGTCCCCTCCTAATCCTTTAATTGTTCTTTTGTAATAAACTTTAGACGATGAGGCAAAACACAGAAACACTTTATAAATCATTTTTCGTTTGCCAATCTTGGCAACTAAATTATTTGAATCTTTTTTTGTTTCACAAGTTTAAACAAATTCATTAATGTTCACCAAAAAATCTGATACTGAAAGCAAGGAACAAGTTTTCAAACTTGCCATATTGCACTGTCAAATTTCAATCAGAGCTTACGAATTTTTTAAATTTTAAGGTAAAACATTAGAAAATGTATTAGATAAAGATAGCAGAGTTGCCAAGTCTCCTGATTTTCAGATGTTTCTCCATACTCGTTATTTTTGACATATTTCTCCTAATTTTTCACACTTTTTAAGTATTCTGTTATTTAACAATCAAATGTGCTGTGATTCAGTGAGAAAAGCTCTAGTACAGGTGTAATTGTTCTTTAGTATGTTTGACCAGTAGTGTTTTATGTGATGAATTACACCCTGATTCATTATAAACTATGAATCTTTAAGGTTTGTTATTGTTACTATGGTCGTGTATTGAATTAATAATAATTTGTCTCTATTAAGACTTATTTATGATCTCTACTATAGTTTTATATAAGTTAATGATTAAAAAAAAATCCCTATTTTTATAATATTTAGTCAAACTAAAAATATGTTAAAATATCCTAAATATTATATTCTTAAGTGTGTTCTACTTGTAAAGAATATATACTTTCCCTATTTGAGTATAAGTGATACATTTCTTTTTAATCTTCAGTAATAACCAAGCAGTATTGAAACAAACTTTTACTAAAGATGTTTACATCAACAAATTAACAAGTTTTCATTGACAAAAATATCTCCTGATTTCTGAAATAAAATCTCCTGATTTTTAACTTTCAGAACTTGTCAAGTCCAAGATAGAATTAAAAAATTTAAAGCAAAATATGAACAAGCTATTAATGGCTTTCATTTTGCTGGAGTTTTATTAAGTCCCTCTGTTTTAAATTGAAATGAAATTTCACTTAGTGTAGAGGAAAATAATGAAGATTTGGCATTCATTAAAGAAAATTGTCCAAATCTTCTCACCTTTGTAGCACATTTTGAAGCAAAAAATGGCCCATTCCAAAAATTACCTTTGCTTGAGAAAAAAATTTTAGATATTATGACAGATTATGATTGGTGGAAGTCGTTTTATATAATGGGAGGTAAAAAAGATAATCAGCAAAATTGAATTTATTTACCAAATAACAACAGACGCGGCTTCATCTGCTGGAGTAGAAAGACAATTTTCTTCTTTTGGACTAGTTCATCCAAGCCTTCATAATAAATTATGAGTGGACAAAGCTTCAAAATTAATGTTTTTGTTCAAACAATTAAATCCCTGATTTATTTCTATTTGCTTAAAAACTATTGAATTAATTGTGATTTTTATCCTTTAATAAATAGCTTGCATTAAATGAATATTTAATTTGTTCTTTAAATTTTACCATTTTCTATTCATTTACAACCTATTTAAGTTTATTTCTTATTTAGTGTGCACAAATCAATTACAAAATAATAGAATGGCTTTAGGTTAAAGCCTAGATGTTTAATTTTTATTTCAAATCAGTAACTAGAATATAGTATTTGATGAACTATATAATTATTTCTTATATTATTTTTATAAATTATAAATATTATTTATTCTTTTTTTAGTTAATTTTATAAAAAACTGCTCCATGTATTGTAAAAACATAAAAACACAATAATTAAAAATAGAATTCTAAAAAAATCAAATAAATCCGATTTAAATCAAAAAAATCTGATTTAAATCAAATAAATCAGATTTTTTTGATTTTTTTAAAAAAATCATGATTTTTTCCCAACCCTGCCTCTAAAGTATGGTTACTCTTGTTACCTGAAAAAGACATAGGTTTTTTACCCCTCTACTCTACATTAATGATTATTTTATCGAAACTATGTATTAAAATCTTCAAATTAAAAAAAAATTTTTTAAAAAAAGGAATGACTATTTATTACATAAGACATCTAAAAGTTTTAAAATCTAATATAATATTTAAAATTTCAAGAAAATCTGGTTACTCTTGTTACATTCTCTTTTAAGGCTTTGATAAAAAAGTTATAAGACACATTATGAGTGCAAATAATTACATAATAATATTTATTATATAATAATTTATTAAAGGAAAAATTATTTTTAAAGTTTACAAGTGATGGGAAACTTGATTTTTTTTTCACAATATATTCTATTTTATAAAAAATTCGATTGTGATTTTCTAGCTATTTCTAATTTTTGCCTGTTAGAATCAAGATATTTATAGAAAAGAGTCATTTGTTTTCTTAATAACTTCACCTGGATAAATTTATCTTTCATACTCTCTACTGATGCCCAATCTCCTGTCATGTAATCATCTTTCTGGCTTGTTATGTGTTGAGCATGATTAATTGTTACTAATTACACTGTAGAACCTATGGAGGTTTTAATGTTATTTATGACAACCGATTATCTGCTCAAGGGATGTAGGTTCTAGGGAGTGTGCCTTTGTAGTGGTCTTTCTAAAGGAATCTAACCCATATTTATTCAAAGTTCGAAGAAAACCACGAAAATTTCAAGTGGTTAGGCAGACGGACGCAATTGGGTTTGAACTCCCCATCTACCAGCTTCGAACTTTCAGTAAATAGATTTATAATCTAAATGAATATTTCTTTTTTCAATAATGCTGACCCTATCTTTATCACCTAAATCTTTGTTGATTTACTTGCTTTCGCAAAATCAGAAGTGAATCTGATAAAAATCATTTTTTAAAAAACAACGAATTTGTGGTTACTCTTGTTACATGAAATTAAAAGTTACTTCATTTTTAATAATATTAGAGCTCTATAAACACATTAATTCTAAAATATACTTACAAATCCTTTATAGACCTTGGTATCTTCTAAATTTGTTTGTTTTTAACATACATACAGTAGACTCCCTCAAATCCGCACAGCTTGGGACCAGATGGTTGTGCGGATTTTAGAATTTTGCAGATTTCTGGTCATTGCTTTTACATTTTTTAAATGGTAATTTGAATGCAATTAATAATGCAATTGAAACTATAATGAATGCTTACAGAGTAATAAAATATTAAAATAAATAATAAACTAAAATAATAAAAATGTAGGTAATTTTTAAAATGATTAAAATATTAAAAGTAAAGATCAAGTTAATAATAAAAAATGTATGATTAAATATTCATTATAAAGATTAATTGTATTTATCCTAAATTAATCAGTGAAACTTGCCTTATAAAAAAGTACATTACTAATTCAGATCAAAATCATAAAATAAAGAAATTTTATTTCAGGTTTAGCTCGATTTAATACCCAAAAAAGCTTGATTAATACATGAATATATTTGGTACTAGCTGACCTGCCCGGTTTTGCCCGGGTCTGTATTAACAATATTAAACGAATTTGAGTGATTTTATCATTAACTCGAAACATGCAGAAATGCATTGTCTGAAATACGTGGCCACTGACTGTGGGAAAAATCGGTTTAAAAGACAACTAATATTAGGCTCTAAAAATACTCAAAATGAGCAAAAAGAAACATGGGAGGGAATATGTATCCAACAATTGCGTGATTTTCGTGTTAAAGTGTTGATATTTACCCGTAAAAATCACTGTTAAGTCACGTAAACTAATTATTTTTTTCACTTAGAAATCCCAAGTGAAAAATTTTGAATTTCAAACTAATTATATCACTCTTAAATCCGACTATACCATGAATGAAACCGATACTTGATGGTAGCTAAAAAGGTTGGTTAATTTCACAGCCATTTAACAAAAGTAAGTGTTATTTTTAATCAAATCATGTGTAATGTTCACTATGTGGATAAATTCCTAACCATAAACTTTTGTTCCGTAACCATAACCTGCCTGTAACCTAACTGCAACTTAACAGTACCCTACCGTAAATTAAATATAACATAAATGTAACCTAGCCTTCACTTTATTGTAACCTATCCTTATTCTAACCGTAACATAAATGCAATTTAACTTTAACTTAACCGTGACCTAACTGTAAATTAAACATAAACGGGAAATTAAACATAATCAAAGACTTACCGTAATGTAACTGCAACTTAAATGTTATCTAACCATATATTGGGTTCATGTCTATGGAAATTACTTTGTATTATTTGGATCTGGTTATGATTCATTAGAATATTTTCGTCTGGTTCAGATTTCGTTCAATTCAGATTTTAGGTATTTTTTGAAATTGAATTTTAATGTCCGGGTTGGATTCATGTCTATGGAAATTATTTTGCCTTACTCGGATCCAGTTATGGTTCTGTGGAATATTTTTGTTGGAAACAGATTTGGTTCAATTCAGATTTCGGCTTATTCTTCAAATGGAATTTTTGGGTTCGGTTTTTCTTGTGTGTTCACGGAAATTATTCTGCCTTGTTCGAATAAAAACATGCTTCACTGGAATATTTTTTTTTTCAAGTTCAGATTTGGTTCAGTTCAGATTTCGTGATTTTTTCAAAGAAATTTTTTTGGTTGAGATTCAGTTCATGTGCATGGAAATTTTTTGTCTTATTTGGATCCGGTTACGGTTCATTGGAATATTTTTTATCAGATTCAGATTTGGTTCGATTCAAATTTCAGGTATTTTTTCAAATAGAATTTTTAGGTTCGGATCTTGTTCATGTCTACGGAAATTATTTTGTCATTCTCAAATCCAGTTATGATTCTTTCGAATATTTTGGTCGGGTTCAGATGTGGTTTGAGTCAAATTTCAGGGTTTTTTTTCAATTAGATTTTTTTAGGATCGAGTCCAGTTTATGTCCATGGAAATTATTTCGTCTTGGTTGGATTGAGTTATAGTTCTTTTGAATATTTTTGTCGGGTTCAGATTTGGTTCAATTCAGATTTTGGGGTTTTTCTTCAAATATAACTGTTGGATTCGGGTCTTCTTACATGTTCACGGAAATTATTCTGTCATGTTCGAATAAGGACATGCTTAATATTTTTGCCAAGTTCAGATTTCGTGATTTTTTCAAAGAAATTTTTTTAAATTCATGTCCATGGAAATATTTTGTCTTGTTTGGATCCGGTTGCGTTTCTTTGAAATAGTTTTGTTAGATTCAGATTTGGTTCGGTTCAAATTTCAGGTATTTTTAACACTCTTTTATTACTTTCATCTGTATGTGAGTTTGTGGGTTTGTAACTCTCCTTATTGTCTAAAGATTTTCTCAAGCAATTTTGACTAAAAATTGCATTCTATGGTTTTCGGGCACGAGAAAATCATTGCACTAGGTTGCATGTTTGAGAAAAAATTTTAATGGGTCATTAAGGGTCTGGGTCAAGCTATTTATATTTAAAGAACGGCGTGATCGATTATAACGAAATTTTGTATGTAACAGTTTTTTGGCACGAGAAAACTATCGGGCTGGGTCACATGTTCGAAAAATTTCGATTAGTGGGTCATTATGGGTCAAGCCATTTTTATCTAAAAAACGGCTCTAACGATTTTGACCAAATTTTATATTTCATCGTTTTGGATTACAAGAAGACCATTGGGTTAGGTAACATGTTCAAGAAAATTCGGTTAGTGGGTCATTTTTGGGGTCATTGTGGGTCATGCTATTTTTATCTAAAGATTTTCTCACGCAGTTTTGACTAAAAATTGCATTCTATGGCTTTCGGGCACGAGAAAAATATTGGGCTAGGTTACATGTTCGAGAAAAAATTTTAATGGGTCATTAAGGGTCTGGGTCAAGTTATTTATATTTAAAGAACAGTGTGATCGATTATAACGAAATTTTGTATGAACAGTTTTTTGACACGAGGAAACTAATTCGCTAAATCACATGTTTGAGAGATTTCGACTATAATGATCATTTGTGGGTCATGATGGGCCATAATGGCTCATGTCAAGCTGCATCTAAAGAACAGGTGGATCAGGGTTGTTAAATACCCGGGTTTTTTCAGAAAAAACCCAACCCACTGGGTTTTTTCAGGGTTTTTGGGGTTTTATCAGGGTTTTTTGGGTTTTTTCAGGGTTTTGGGGGGTTATGGGAGGTGGTTCAGAATGCTTGAAAAAAAAAAAAAATGTACTTATTACTAAATTTAAAGTAGCTAATTGATTACAAATATATATAAATCAATGACAGTAATCAAAATTATGCTTTGCTTTTAGATAAATTGATTCTTAGTAATAATTTATAAAGTATTTTTTTGTTATTACTAAATAATAGAATAAGCCAAGTAATTCTACATGTCTACATAATTCAATTAGGATTCTAAGCATATATGGTATTTTGTTATGAGTTTCTATTGTATAACATTGAACACATTACACATCAAAGTATTTTTTTAATGGGAAAAAAATAGTGTTTCTTACACATGCTACAGAGATTAACTAACAATTATTTCTTTTAAAAATTGTAATGGTATAATTAGGACATTTCTTTTCTTTGGGGTGGGGGGGTGATGGTTATAAATTTTATGAGTTGTGTACTGATATTAAGAAATATATTACAATACATTATATATGTAATATAAATACATTATATATGTAATTTAAAGTTGAAATTTTGAAAAAACCCACTTGGGTTTTTTCCTGGGTTTTTTCAAGTGGGTTTTTTCAGAAAAAACCCACCCGGGTTTTTTGGGCTGGGCAAAATCATAACAACCCTGAGGTGGATTGATTTTAACGAAATTTTGTATATAACATTTTTTGGCACAAGAAAATTATTGGGCTAGGTCACACTTTCGAGAAATTTCGATTAATGGGTCATAAAGGGTCTGGGTCAAGCTATTTATATTTAAAGAACGGCTGGATCGTTTTTAACGAAATTTTGTATGTAACAATTTTTAGACACGAAAAAACTAATGGGCTAAATCACATGTTCGATAGATTTTGATGATAAGGATCATTTGTGGGTCATTGATGGGTCATGCTAATTTTATGTAGAAAATGTCTCTCACCATTTTGACTATATATCAATAAATATAAAAACTTTGTTAAATCACCATAAAAAGAAAAATTATACAGGACGCGTTTCGAGCTGCAAAATTACCGCTCGTCATCAGCTGGTCCAAACACGTGTCACAACGGACAGAGTGTTGTGACACGTGTTTGGACCAGCTGATGACGAGCGGTAATTTTGCAGCTCGAAACGCGTCCTGTATAATTTTTCTTTTTATGGTGATTTAACAAAGTTTTTATATTTATTGATATATATTTATCGCCAGTATTTTCGGTGTTTCTCAACATTTTGACTATATTTTGTATTATGATATTCTCGGGTAAGTGAAAACCATTGGACCAGGACACATGCTCGCGGAAATTCGATTAATGGGTCATTTTAGGTCATAATGGGTTAGGGTTATTCTAATCATAGAAGGCGGCAGCCTTCAAGTGACGCAGCTTTAAACCTACCATCGTCATAACGGTAGATGCGGAACTTCATATATACAGCTAACTCAACATCAAAGAAAATCGGAAAAGCCGCCTTCTAATAACTCAGCAAATATTGGTCAGAATGGTCCAATTTTTTTAATATACCGTATTTTCGGGAATATGCGCCGCACCCACCGTAAGCGCCGCACCTCCGAAAATGCATTAAAATAAAACAAATATTCATCAGAAGCGCCGCACCGCCGTATGCGCCGCACTTACGAAAATACATGAAAATGTTAAAAATTGCGTTATATTTAGTGTTTTTTCGCGTTTTTTTTACATTTGTAATATAAATCCAATTTTAAATTTAGTATATTTTGTATGTTTTTTATGATAAAATCAAATTTGAATTCGTGCAGCCTTTTTTTCGCGATTTTTCAATACTTTTTTATAGTTTGTAACGAGGTTTGCAGGGTTTTATCGCGATATTTGACAAAATTTGCAAGGTTTTATCGCGATATTTGACGAATTTGCAGAGTTTTTTCGCGATACTTGAAAAAATTTGCGTTTTTTATGGGGATGAGCAAGGGATGAATATTGATGAATTGAATGAATTATGAATATTTGAATGGGACAATGTAAGTTTGTTCTGGATGGCCTAGTTGCATATCAACCGTACGTCCAGTCTAGTGGTGGTTCGTCAGTGTGAGGCATTGAGGATATTTGAATAACAAATGAATCATGAATTTTGATACTTGAAGCAATACTTGAAAAAAATTGCGTTTTTTTTTTTAAAAAAACGTAAATTCTGTCGAAAAAGCGCAGAAAAAAGGAGAAATTTGTAAAAAAAAGCATAAAAAGAATGAAATCTATTAAAAAAAATCTCGAAAAAACACACATTTCATCAAAGATTCATGTTCCATTCATTTCATCATGATTAACACCGTTCTCATTTGCCTTTGAAAACCGTATGAATCATGATGAAATGAATAAATCGTGAATCTTTGATGAAACGTTCGTTTTTTTTTCTAGATTTTTTAATAGATTTCATGCTTTTTTTTCAAATTTCTCCTTTTTTCTGCGTTTTTTCGCCTGAATTTACGTTTCTTTTCGTTTTTTGCCATTTATTTATAGATACGACATATTTGCGTTTTTTCTAACAGTTTTTTTTTTTACAATTCTTTTGGGCGTTCTTTTTTGCGAACCTTTGAGAAATTCACGATTTTTCCTCCATCTTTTGACATAATTTGTGTTTTTTAGAGTTTTTTAGAGTTTTTTTGACATATTTCGCGTTTTTACTGCAATCAATGAGTGGGTGTTTTTTAGCGATACTTCGGCGAAATTCATTCATTTCCCGCGAACCTTTGATAAAAGTCGTGTTTTTTTCTCCCGATCCTTTGATAAAATTCTTGCTTTTTCTGCGAATGATTGACAGAAATTAGGATAACATTTGTCGAAATTCGCTATATATTTTAAGCTTCGCATTTTCTTCCTGATGATTGACTTTTCACAATTTTCAGAAAAATTCCAATCAGAATCACCTTTGAAATGAATATCGCTGCAAGGAAAAAAAATTATATCGTATCCGCCGCCCCAGCAGAAGCGCCGCAGTAAGCATAATTTTAACTTTTAAACTCGTATGCGCCGCGGCGCTTACGCCCGAAAATACGGTAGTCTTATATTCCCAGTCTAATCCTATCCTATAATTTTTACATTTCTACGTGCCGTATATTTTTAGATCTCGATAACCATTTTAAAACTGTAATCGATGGTGTTTGTTCCTGATAATGAGATCTAGGAAACGGGCTGGGAGATTTTATTAAAACTTATATATAATATGAATCTCTTTAAGATAGAGGTAATAAGACTTGCCTTGTTTCTAGGAAAACTCTTGTTTGTTATATATTGGTCTTGGAAAATTGGACTATATTAGCTCGCGGATTACATGTTATTCTATGGGTTAGCAGACGGAGACTGAGTGAAAAACCTTATGTACTTATGGTCACAGTTAAAACACCCGAATCGAAGCAATAAATGTTTTTTAAACTACAAAAACATCTTATCATGTGCTTTAAAACATTCAATAAATATATACTAAATCAAATTTCTATTTATTTTGCCTTTATTTTTCGTAAGAAGAAAATATTACGTTTCTTACATTGGATATTTTTGCATTTTGTGGAAAAAATATTTTGAATCCTTTTTTAAAATAGGAAAATATTTTTTAATTATACATATTCAATATACTTTCGACTAATGATTTTTTTTTTAAGTTTTCAAACAAAAATTATTTTAAATTATTTGTTGTTGGAAAGTCATGTATTCATACGCCTAGGGGCGCCACATGTCTAGTTTTGTTTTGAATCCGAACCCGAACGCGGCAAGTTACACGGAGCATTTTTCATTCAGGTAGTAATATTCTTACATAATGTCCATTAAATTGATATAGAAAATGCACGAATTAAAAAATATAAACCAGACAAGATAGAATCATTAAGTAATTTTCAGGTTTTAATAATCCACATGTTGTTTCTTGTTACGCCAATTGAATCTCGCAATGTCAATATACAACGAATAAGCTCTGCAATAAAGTTAACCGGAGAATCTTGCAATGGATTAGTAATTAATACAGAATGTGTAACTTTGCAATAAAGTTTTTTGCTTGTATTTTTGAAGACTTATGGATTACAGTGTGGAGGCAGGATATATTCAAAATTTTACGAGAATGCCAGTTAAAAATCTGGACTGCATTTTGTTTTGTTGTCAGTAATTTTGGGTGAAATGCAGTTTATTCTCCTTCGCCAAGGAACTTTTTATGTGTATTGTTTGATAAACAAAAAATATATAGAGGTAAAATTGTTTATTTTTTTAATTTTTTCGCTGCTTGAGCAAAGAATAGGTTTGCATTAAACATAATTAATAAACGGAAACTTACTGGCTTGCTTAAAGTATTGTTTTTAAATACAGGGTACAAAATACATGAATTTTCTTAAATCCCAGTTTATTTTATTAAAATTTGTCATTTCATGAAAATAAAATTATTGCATATCTGTTATCTTTGAGTTTAAGTGTTAAAACACTTTTCAATGTTTGCATTTTAGCATGTTTTGCAGATAATACATTTTGTGAATTTCACAGAGTTGACTGTATTATACTCTATTATAAGCATTCATTATGATTTCTAGTACATTATTACATTCAAATTACTCTTTTTAAAAATGTAAACAAAAGATGAGCACATATTTGTGCAATGTCTGGTCCCAACAATGGAAATTGTAAAGTACACACACTTGATGGACTTTACAATTTCTATATATTGCTTGTTTTAAACTTAAGTGAAATGTTGGCTAAAACATTTTCAGTTTCATAAATTATTTCAATTTGAAATATTTTAGTAATCGCTACTACTGTTATTCCGTCGACCAATTTCGCCAAATTATACATAATCACATTTTTTTTTTTTTTTTAAATAATGAAAAAACAAATAATTAGTAAAATATTAATAAAAAGTCGAAATAAAAATCAATGACATTTTAAATATACAAATTGTATTTAATGTCATTGAATGTGACATTCACAATCATCCATTATTGGAATTTAATCTTATAGTTTGGCGATAATTTTTTGGTCGACGGGATAACCTAGTAGTACCTAGTAATCTATAAAGCTAACAAGTAACATTTATACAACATTTCATTAACTCGATTCTTCTTAAGTAAATTTGAATAAGCGACGGCAAAAATCCATTGCAAGATTCTCTGGTTAACTTTATTGCAGACTTTATTCATTGTATATTAAGACATTGCAAGATTGTATTGGCATAACAAGAAACATCCATGTGGATTATTAAAATCATGAAATATACGTAATGATTCTATCATGTCTGTTCAATGGTTTTCAATTTGTGCATTTTCTTTATCAATTCTATTCTAAATAAATTCTACCTGAATGAAAAATGCTAATAACGCGTTCTGATTAAAAAAAAAACTAGACAAGTGGTGCCTTCTTAATATGGAATATAATATAGAATGTATGAAAACTTATGAATTAGAGGAGGGAGGCAGGGTATATTCAAAATTTTATGAGAATGCCAGGTAAAAATCCCGTATTGTACTTTTTTTTGGTTTGTTGTAAAACTTTTTTCTCATGTCTATGAATAAATTACTCCTTGCACCAACATAAGATTTTGTTGTCAGTGGCACAGCCAAGGGGGTGTTTTTGTGAACTACATCCATGAATCGCTAAAAAAAAAAAGCAAATTGCATAATAAATGGGAATTACGTCCACAAATTGCTTAATGTGAATTACGTCCATGAATCATGTAAAAAAGCGAGAATTATATTCATAAATTGTATGAAAAATGCAAATTACGTCTATGAATCGTGTAGTAAAACATAAATTATGTTCATAAATCGCTCAAAAAACACGAATTTTGGCAGCGAAAAGCTGAAACGGAAATTACCTATATAAAACTCATAAAAATAGCGACTTGCATTCATAAATTGCATAAAAAATGTGAATTACATTCATGAATCACTCAAAAAACGCAAATTACATCCATGAATTGCATAAAAACGTGAATTACGTTCATAAATCACTCAAAAAATGCGAATCACTTCCATGAATTGTGCAAAATAACACGAATAACGTTCAGAAATTGCAAAAAATGCGAATTACGTCCAAGAATTGGTAAAAAAAAGTGAATTACATTCATAAATCCTATAAAAACACAAATAATGTCAATAAATCGATCAAAAAACGCAAATTTCGTCGATAAAAAGCTCAAAAGATGCATATTATGCCTACGAATCACATAAGTATAGCAAATTATGTCCATAAATCATGTAAAATGTAAATTACATTCATTAATCGCATAAAAATTGCTAAATTATGTCCATGAATCGCTCAAAAAAAGCAAATTGCATAAAAAACATGAATTGGGTCCACAAATCGCTCAAAACTTGAATTACGTCCATGAATTGTTTAAAAAAGTGAGAATTACGTTCAGAAATTGTATGAAAAACACAAATTATGTCTATGAATCGTGTAGTAAAATGGGAATTATGTTCATAAATTGCTCAAAAAACACGAATTTTGGCAGCAGAAAGCTGAAGCGTAAATTAAGTTCATAAATCACTCAAAAAATGCGAATCACTTCCATGAATCGTGCAAAAAAATACTAATAACATTCATAAATTACAAAAAATGCGAATTAGGTCCAGCAATTGGTAAAAAAAGCGAATTACATTCATAAATCCTATAAAAACACAAATAACGTCAATAAATCGATCAAAGAACGCAAATTTCGTCGACAGAAAGCTCAAAAAATGCAAATTACGTCTACGAATTGCATAAATATAGCAAATTACATCCATAAATCATGTAAAATGTAAATTACATTCATTAATCGCATAAAAATTATTAATTATGTCCATGAATCGCTCAAAAAAAGCGAATTGCATAAAAAACATGAATTGGGTCCACAAATCGCTCAAAACGTGAATTACGTCCTTGAATTGTTTAAAAAAGTAAGAATTATGTTCAGAAATTGTATGAAAAACACAAATTGTGTCTATGAATCGTGTAGTAAAATGGGAATTATGTTCATAAATTGCTCAAAAAACATGAATTTTGGCAGCAGAAAGCTGAAATGCAAATTACGTCTATAAATCGCATAAAAATAGCAAATAGTGTTTTGCATTCATGAATTGCATAAAAAACGCGAATTACATTCATGAATCGCTCAAAAAACACATTACGTCCATGAATACATGAATTACATTCATAAATCACTCAAAAAATGCGAATCACTTCCATGAATCGTGCAAAAAAACACTAAGGACGTTCATAAATTACAAAAAATGCGAATTACGTCCAAGAATTGGTGAAAAAAAGCAAATTACAATCATAAATCCTATAAAAACACAAATAATGTCAATAAATCGATCAAAAAATGCAAATTTCGTCGATAGAAAGCTCAAAAGATGCAAATTATGTCTATGAATCGCATAAGTATAACAAATTATGTCCATAAATCATGTAAAATGTAAATTACATTCATTAATTGCATAAAAATTGCGAATTATGTCCATGAATCGCTCAAAAAAAGCAAATTGCATAAAAAACATGAATTGGGTCCACAAATCGCTCAAAACATGAATTACGTCCATGAATTGTTTAAAAAAGTGAGAATTACGTTCAGAAATTGTATGAAAAACACAAATTATGTCTATGAATCGTGTAGTAAAATGGGAATTATGTTCATAAATCGCTCAAAAGACACGAATTTTGGCAGCAGAAAGCTAAAATGCAAATTACGTCTATAAATCGCATAAAAATAGGGAATAGCATTTTGCATTCATGATTTGCATAAAAAACGCGAATTACATTCATGAATCGCTCAAAAAATGCAAATTACGTCCATGAATTGCATAAAAATATGAATTATGTTCATAAATCACTCAAAAAATGCGAATCACTTCCATGAATCATGCAAAAAAACACGAATAACATTCATAAATTGCAAAAAAATGCGAATTACGTCCAAGAGTTGTGTAAAAAAAGCAAATTACATTCATAAATCCTATAAAAACACAAATAACGTCAATAAATTGATCAAAAAACACAAATTTCGTCGACAGAAAGCTGAAAAAACGTAAATTATGTCTATGAATTGCATAAAAATAGCAAATTATGTCCATAAATAATCTAAAATGTAAAGTGCATTCATTAATCGCATAAAAATTGCGAATTATGTTTATAAATTGCTCAAAAATGCAAATTACATTCATAAATCGCATAAAAAATACGAATGATGACCATGAATTGCGCAAAAAATGCGAATTACACCCAACATTAAATTAATTTGCAGAAAGTTTTTGGTTTTATACAAGTCTGCCAACAAGAACCTACATGTTATCCTGAAACCCATTCTAAACCAACAAAAATTTAATGGAAAGATAAATTTGTCCAAGAAAGACAAAATAATTTCCATTGACATACATTGACCAGAATCGAAAAATTCCTATTGAAATCTATCCTATACACTCCAAAACCAGAAAGAATAAAATCCCTCCAAGAGTAACTCAATCTATCTGCTGCAAAATAAAATACATTGAAATGCAACTGAACAAGAACCTGAAAATTACATTTGAAATCAAACCGAAACCAGATTCAACCCCCCCCCCCCAAAAAAAAAAAAAAAAAAAAAAAAAAATCCAACCATATCTTGATTTGGGAAAGAAAACTTAATTTCCATAGATACGTGTGGTCAGAAATCTGAAAATTCCAATTAGTCTATGGGTTAGCAAACCTTAATTCGATCTGAAAAAAAAAAAAAAAAAAAAATTCTGACAATACACACTGACAAGCAGAGTTGTATAATATAGACGCACGCCATGTGCAGAAAATTTTATGAAGAAACAATTTTTATTTATTTATTTCGACAAAGAATTGCGTAAAAAAAAAAGGGTATCTCAACAAAGAATCATGTAAAAAAACTAGGGATGCACCGAATATTCGGTATCTATTCGGTATTCGGCCATGTTACCGAATATTCGGTTAGGCCGAATATGAAACTATTCGGCCTGCCGAATATTCGGTATGGCCGAATATCAAAGTATTCGGCCGAATCCAATACTTAATAAAACCTTTTCGCTATTTCTACTTTTAACTGTCAATTTTTTAATTTATATTTAAAATAATTAGAAACAAAATCATTTTTAAATAAAATAGAATGTTTTTACATTATTTATTTGCTGTCTGTAAAGTATAACTTAAGAAAATTAACCATGAGAAGGATTAAAATGGTGATTTATTAGGATTCTCCTAAGGAATAAATTATGTGCTGATACAAGTTTCTAAATTTTGTTTAGTAAATAATCTGTTTTTTGCTTTTCCCCAAATAAAAGTCCTTTATAAGAAAAAAAAACCGTTTGAGATAGTAATAGCTATCAAGGCAGACAATTTTTGTTCATGAAACCATAATCAACTTATTGAGTCATAAGTACATTGTATTTCATTTCAGTCTAGGTCATAACTTGTGTGTTTGTTTATTACATTAACATTAAATAAGATAATATATTTTCAACTCCCATGCTTTGATTTCTGTAAAATATGATATGATGGGAAGGGTGGAAAATACCACCATTCATAAGAAAAGAACTATGAGCCAAACATACTTTTATTCAGAATTAAGTTGAAAGTATTTGTATTTTATATTGAAAAAAATCTGCCTTGAGTTATTTTAAAAGGACAATTATCAGACTATAAAATTTTTCTTCAACCATTTTTTCATTATTTGATTTTAAAATGCTTGTTTTGATTCGTAGAAAATTTTTTTAACTTTCATAATTGTGCTTCTTAAGGCAGATTCTTTTCAATACTAAATGTTCTTATAAAAAGCACATGTTTATCAAAATGTAAGTTTCTTTTATTAAATGTTATGTAAAACTGTTTTAAAAAGTAACATTTTAATACCTTTAAATTTTGAAATATAAAAAGTATTTGGAAAGCCGAATATTCGGTATTTGGTTCACCTGTCGGCCGAATATTCGGCATTCGGTATTCGGCCAAAATCACTATTCGGTGCATCCCTAAAAAAAACCCAACATTTCGACAAAATACCACGCGAAAAACGTGAATTCCGTGCAAAGACCGCAATAAAAACATTAATTCAATCCATGAATCGCATAAAAAATACGAATTCCATGCATGAATCGCATAAAAATGTGAATTACATGCATGAATCGCATAAAAAATGTGAACTACATCCATGAATCGCTAAAAAAAAAGCAAATTGCATAAAAAATGGGAATTACGTCCAGAAATTGCTTAAAATGTGAATTACGTCCATGAATCATGTAAAAAAGCGAGAATTATATTCATAAATTGTATGAAAAACGCAAATTACGTCTATGAATCGTATAGTAAAACATGAATTATGTTCATAAATCGCTCAAAAAACACGAATTTTGGCGGCAGAAATCTGAAACGGAAATTACCTCTATAAAACGCATAAAAATACCGAATTGGATTCATGAATTGCATAAAAAATGTGAATTACGTTCATGAATCGCTCAAAAAACGCAAATTACATCCATGAATTGCATAAAAACGTGAATTACGTTTATAAATCACTCAAAATATGCAAAAAAACATGAATAACGTTCATAAATTGCAAAAAATGCGAATTACGTCCAAGAATTGGTAAGAAAAGCGAATTACATTCATAAATCCTATAAAAACACAAATAACGTCAATAAATCGATCAAAAAACACAAATTCCGTCGATAGAAAGCTCAAAAGATGCAAATTATGTCTATTAATCGCATAAGTATAGCAAATTACGTCCATAAATCATGTAAAATGTAAATTACATTCATTAATCGCATAAAAATCTCGAATTATGTCCATGAATCACTCAAAAAAAGCGAATTGCATAAAAAACGTAAATTGGGTCCACAAATTGCTCAAAACGTGAATTACATCCATGAATTGTTTAAAAAAGTGAGAATTACGTTCAGAAATTGTATGAAAAACACAAATTATGTCTATGAATCGTGTAGGAAATCGGGAATTATGTTCATAAATCGCTCAAAAAACACGAATTTTGGCAGCAGAAAGCTGAAACACAAATTATGTTCATAAATCACTCATAAATTGCGAATCACTTCCATGAATCATGCAAAAAAATACTAATAACATTCATAAATTGCAAAAAATGTGAATTAAGTCCAACAATTGGTAAAAAAAGCGAATTACATTCATAAATCCTATAAAAACACAAATAACGTCAATAAATTGATCAAAAACACAAATTTCGTCGACAGAAAGCTCAAAAAATGCAAATTATATCTACGAATTGCATAAATATAGCAAATTACATCCATGAATCATGTAAAATGTAAATTACATTCATTAATCGCATAAAAAACGCGAATTATGCCCATGAATAGTTTAAAAAACGCGAATTGGGTCCACAAATCGTCAAAATGTTAATTACGTCCATGAATTGTTTAAAAAAGTGAGAATTACGTTCAGAAATTGTATGAGAAACACAAATTATGTCTATGAATCGTGTAGTAAAACGGAAATTATGTTCATAAATCGCTCAAAAAACACGAATTTTGGCAGCAGAAAGCTGAAACGCAAATTACGTCTATAAATTGCATAAAAATAGCGAATAGTGTTTTGCATTCATGAATTGCATAAAAAACGCAAATTACATTCATGAATCGCTCAAAAAACACAAATTACGTCCATGAAACGCATAAAAACGTGAATTACATTCATAAATCACTCAAAAAATGCGAATCACTTCCATGAATCGTGCAAAAAAACACTAATAACGTTCATAAATTACAAAAAATGCAAATTACGTCCAAGAATTGGTAAAAAAAGCAAATTACATTCATAAATCCTATAAAAACATAAATAACGTCAATAAATCGATTAAAAAACGCAAATTTCGTCAACAGAAAGCTGAAAAAACGCAAATTCTGTCTATGAATTGCATAAAAATAGCAAATTACGTCCATAAATCATGTAAAATGTAAATTACATTCATTAATCGCATAAAAATTGCGAATTATGTCCATAAATTGCTCAAAAATGCAAATTAAATTCATAAATCGCATAAAAAACATGAATGATGACCATGAATTGCGCAAAAAATACGAATTACACCCAACATTAAATTAATTTGCAGAAAGTTTTTGGTTTTATACAAGTCTGCCAACAAGAACCTACAAGTTATCCTGAAACCCATTCTAAACCAACAAAAATTTAATGGAAAGATAAATTTGTCCAAGAAAGACAAAATAATTTCCATTGACATACATTGACTAGAATCGAAAAATTCCTATTGAAATCTATCCTATACAATCCAAAACCGGAAAGAAAAAAATCCCTCCAAGAGTAACTCAATCTATCTGCTGCAAAATAAAATACATTGAAATGCAACTGAACAAGAACCTGAAAATTACATTTGAAGTCAAACCGAAAGCAGATTCAACCCCCCCCCCCCCCCCAAAAAAAAAAAAAAATTATCCAACCATATCTCGATTTGGGAAAGAAAACTTAATTTCCATATATATGCGTGATCAGAAATCTGGAAATTCCAATTAGTCTATCTTAAACCTAATCTGAACCTGAAAAAGGAAATTCCATACAACCGGAGCCCAGTATCTATACAGGACAAAATATTTTCCATTAAAGCGCAACCTGACCAGAACTTGAAAATTCCATTTGAATTGAACCTGATTGAAACCTGAAAAAAATTTCCATCGAACCTTAACCTAATCCGGAAAAGAGAAAATTATTTCTGCCGATACACACTGACAAGAGTCTGAAAGTTATCATGAAACCTAATCCAAACCCGAAAAGGAAAAAACAATGGAAACACAAGTCTGTCCAAGAAAGACCAAATAATTTCTGTCCACATACACTGACAAGAATTTCAATTGAAATCTATCCCAAACCCAGTTCAAACATTACCCGCCCCCCCCCCCCCCCAAAAAAAAAAAAAAAAAATTCCAATTGTAACCCAATTTATCTGCGACAAAATAATATACTTGAAATGCAACTCAACAAGAACCTGAAAATTCCATTTGAAGTCAATCCGAAACCAGATTCAATCCCCCCCCCCCAAAAAAAAAAAAAAAAAATTAAATCGAGATTTTAGAAAAAAAAGAACAATTTATGTCGATATGTATTGACCAGATCATGGAAATTCCAATAGAAGTCTATCTCAAACCCGATCAGAATAACCTGAAACCCAATCTAATCCCCCCCCCCCCAAAAAAAAAAAAGTAAAATAAAAAAATTAGGAAATAAAAATCTGTTCAAGAAAGACAAAGTAATTTTTGTCCTCATCCACTGACCAGAATTGAAAACTAGTACTTGAAATGCAACTCTGCAAGAACCTGAAAATTCCAATTCAAGTCAAACTGAATTGAGATTCAAACCCGAAAAAAAAACAAAAACAATTATCTAACCAAATCAAGATTTTTAGAAAAAAAAAATTATGTAAATACGTACAGACTAGAGCATGGAAATTTTAATAAAATCTTAAATCCGATACAAACTCCTCCCCCTCCCTTACATAACTAACAAGAAGCCTTGATGACCCCACAAAACATAACTAACAAGAACGAAGAGTCATGCATACTGCATCGATTATGATGCATTTTCTGACTCATTCTGAATATTGTAAACTTATTGTCATTCATGTACAATAATTTTACCATTCTGTGCAAAAAAACAAAGCATAATTAACGAGAGTAAAAAATTTTCCTTTAACATGTTTATATACAGTAGACTCCCTCAAATCCGCACAGCTTGGGACCAGAGGTTGTGCGGATGTTAGAATTTTGCGGATTTCTGGTCATTGCTTTGTTTACGTTTTTTAAACAGTAATTTGAGTGCAATTAATAGTGCATTCAGGACTATAATGAATACTTACAATATAATAAAATGTTAAAATAAGTAATAAATTAAAATAATAAAAATTTAGATAATTTTCAAAATGATTAAAATATTAAAAGCAAAGATCAAGTTAATGATCAATAGTGTATGATTAAATATTCATTATAAAAATTAATTATATTTTTCCAAAATTATTCAACAAAACTTGCCTCATAAAAGTACATTACTAATTCACATCAAAATCATAAAATAAGGATTTTTTTTTAAAGTTTAGCCAGGCTTAGTAACCAAAAAATCTTGATTAATGCATAAATATATTTGGTAAGAAAATTGTGATTACCAGTGATATCAGCAATATCTTGATTTTTTTTTTTTTTTTTTTTTAATTTTTCTTCCTTCATGAAAAAAAAAAAAAAAAAAAAAAAAAAAAAACATGAATAGAGTATTATTGAGAAAATTAAAAAATATATGGAATTGATACAAAATTTAAAAAATCACATTTTGTCCAAATATCCAATCTGAAAGTTTCATTGTTTACATCCATAAAGTATGTGCGGATTTTAGAGAGTTGCGGATTTCTGGTTTGCGGATTTGAGGGAGTCTACTGTACTTTCCATTTTATTCTGAATGCTTTAAACCTATCAGTTTCATCTTTGTACAGTAATCTTCCCATCCAAATCTTCCCCGACCCCCCCCCCTGTTAGTTTATATATGTTTTGTGCAAACAGCAAAAAATAAATAAACTAACAAGAATGAAAAGTTACACATACAGTATAGATTATGAAACACTTTCCAACACATTTTCATTATTGTAAACCTATCATTTTAATCCATTTGCAGTAATTTTACCACTCTATATAAAGAACAAATCATAATTAACAAGAAAGAAAAACCTGTGTGCACCATAGATTATTAAACACTTTCCAGCATATTCTGAATATTGTAACGGATATAGTCTTAATCAATCTGCAATATTACCAACCTATACAAAGGTTGAAACATAATTAACAAGAATCATGCACGCAGCATAGATTATGAAATACTTTCCAGCACATTCTGAATATTGTATTCCTGATCATTTTAATCCATCTGCAGTATATGTATCATCATGTGTAAAGAATAAACATAGTTAACTAGAATGAGAAATGATACATACAGCATAGATTATGAAATCCTTTCTTAGAAATACAGTGCTGAATGTACATTACTTTCTTATTTTATACTAACGTACTTTACTACAGAGTTGTTTTTAACGAAATCAAGTAGCACAGCATATATTAATAATAAAATATGAAATATCTTTTTTTAAGTGGGTGGGGAGGGGTAATTAAAGGTGATCAGAAATCATGAAAATGAATTCTTTGCATTAGTCTTTAATTTTTTGTTTTTATCTTTTTATTATTAACCTAAAAAAAGCACTGATATCAGTACAAAAAACCCTGAACGGGTTAAAAGCTTGTGACGCAGCACTTTATCTTATATATCTAAGAATTTTAAATTTGGGACTTAAAACTAATGATATCAAAATTTATGTGACGCTATGCTATTAATATATACATATATTAAAATTTATTCATTAAGATTTTATCAATTACATCTTTCATAAATTCAAAATATGAATCTTAAAAGATATGATATCAAAATTTAAGTGACGCCTTGACGAGGCTTTAAACAATGTTTTAAAATTCCATTTATTTATTTATTGTCTAAATACATTTTCATATCTAAACAATACTTTTCATTTTCCAATACACTGTTAAATACATCACTTTCACTGAATATATATAATGCACTGAAATTTATTTATTTGAATAAATAGATTTATCTTTTGGGCTACGCTATCCAAAATCAAAAATAACATTTGAATAAATATTTTTTGCGTCATTGTATCCAAAGTAAGTTAAATAGATGCAAATAGATACAATGACGCAAAAAATATGTATTCAAATGTTATTTTTGATTTTGGATAGCGTAGCCCAAAAGATAAATCTATTTATTCAAATAAATAA
Source organism: Maratus speculifer (assembly GCA_964019185.1). NCBI lineage: Eukaryota > Metazoa > Arthropoda > Arachnida > Araneae > Salticidae > Maratus > Maratus speculifer. Next base: position 103,092,953 of record OZ025293.1, read on the forward strand.
ATTTCAGTGCATTATATATATTCAGTGAAAGTGATGTATTTAACAGTGTATTGGAAAATGAAAAGTATTGTTTAGATATGAAAATGTATTTAGACAATAAATAAATAAATGGAATTTTAAAACATTGTTTAAAGCCTCGTCAAGGCGTCACTTAAATTTTGATATCATATCTTTTAAGATTCATATTTTGAATTTATGAAAGATGTAATTGATAAAATCTTAATGAATAAATTTTAATATATGTATATATTAATAGCATAGCGTCACATAAATTTTGATATCATTAGTTTTAAGTCCCAAATTTAAAATTCTTAGATATATAAGATAAAGTGCTGCGTCACAAGCTTTTAACCCGTTCAGGGTTTTTTGTACTGATTATATATAACAACGATTCAATCAATTTCACCTAAATTTTGTAATGAAACGTCTTTTGTCACGAGAAGACTATTGGGCAGAGTCGCAAGTTAAACAACATTATATTAGTGGGCCATTTCGCTTTATTGATGAATGCTGTCAAGCTAATTTTATCTAAGAAACGGCTTAAACGATTTTGATTCAACTTTATATTCTACTGTTTTTGATTACCTGGAGACCTTTGAGCTAAGTCACATGTTTGATCAAATTTGATTAGTGGGTCATTTTGTTTAATACGGGTCAGGGTCATGAGAAAATGGCAGCAACCAATAAGTTGGCAATATTTCACAAAATATTGGCAACATTTGGCCGAAAAATTGACTATTAAAATTATGAAAGCCACAACACGTATTTGGTGCCAAATGAAAGAATGTCTCCAAATTTGGCTATATCTGGCAAAAAACGTTGTCTTTCATAATGTGAAGAAATTTCTTATATATTCTTAATAGTATTCAAGATGCATAGTTAAACTAATCAGAGACAAATTAAAAAAGTGATTTGAATTGATGTCCTTTCATTGTAAATTTTAAAATAAAGTAAAATTTATGAACATGTGCATACAAACATAGTTTGCTTATTGATTGTTTTTGTAAATAATACTATTATACTATTTTGTATATATATACTATTTTGTAAATAATCCTTTTGTTGTAAATTTAAAAATATCTACTTATAATAAAATGCGCTCTGTAGAGGTGTGTAGAACGGTTCCAGGATTCGCCACTCCTATCTGTGAATGGACCCTAGCAATACACTTCGTTAGGCTTAATGGAAAACAAATGCAGACATATGACAGCTAAAAGATAATTTCTTTTACTTAAAATAACGTTTAAACAGCATATTTTTCTATAAAACATGTATATCATGTCCAATTATAATGTATTAGGCTCCAAATTAAAAATAAGTAATTGTAAACATCAGATTACGATATAAACAAACGAACTCTGTTGCCATTCAGATTTTCCAAATCTTGAAACAAATGAATGACTCTTTGAACGCATTATTAAAAAAAAAAAAAAAAAGAATACACGTCAATTATCTAATTCTGTTCTTAAAATATTTATAAAATCATATTAAACTCTTTAAATAATTTGATTTTGTTTAAAACTGTCAAAAACTCTTTTTGCAATCATCTATTGGCAAATAATATAAAGAATCGAACTTTGTAATAAACACGAGTTAATGTTCGGCATATCAAAAAGTTAATGTGATATTTTCGGAAATTACATTTCACTTTGCTAATAATTAATAGAGATCTAAATCAGAAGCATGCATTTTTAAGAACTTTTCACTGTTTCTTAAAATGCAGAATTCTGATTGGTTAGTCATGTTTCGCTATCAGCGAAAGTAGCCTGGATCGTGGTATTCTTCTCGCAAAAAATGTAGTGAATCAATAACGTTTGAGAATCGTTCAATCAAAATTATTTGTACTTGAGAATGCACGTGTGTTTGTTGATCTTTTTGAACACGCGGTAGGTTTATATCGTATATTTTCAAGTAAATCGTTGTTTCTGTAATTTAACGATAATTTTAGCAATGCCTGATGAAAATAACGAAACGCCGATTGAACGTAGACGGCGATTAGCTCGCGAAAGAAAATCGAGATGGCAATACTCGAAAAATACTCGAATTTTATCGAAAAATCGTTTAATATACTCAAATTTTGCAGAGAAATCGTCCGAAAATACGCGAATTTTGAAGAAAGATCCGGGAAAATATCAAAATTTTGTAGAAAAATTGGGGAAAATACGCACATTTTGTCAAAAAATAGCAGAAAATAGGCGAATCTTAACGAAAGATCGTGAGAAATACGAGAATTTTGACGAAAGATCAAGAAAAATACGCGAATTCTGTCAAAAAATCACGGAAAATACCAGAATTTGGTCGAAAAATTGGGGAAAATATGCGAAATTTGTCGAAAAATCGTGGAAAATACGCAAATTTTGTCAAAAAATCGCGTAAAATATGCGAATTTTCTCGAAAAATAAAGGGAAATAAACAAATTTTCTCGAAAAATCAAGGAAAATAAACGAATTTTCTCGAAAGATAGTCGAAAATATGCGAATTTTCTTGAAAAACTTGCTATTTTCAAAATAAAACTGCTATTTTTTAAAAAAAGTTGTTTTGTTTATATTAACTGCATATAGATAGCGCCAAATCCAAATTTAAAAAACAAAACACAAAGCTTCTTAATTCATGCCTAAAAGCATCGAACTAAAAGTATCATATGCAAATGATTAAAGCCACTGCCGAATCATACTTTTAATAAAAATAATGTATTTTAAAATTTAAAATACTTCAATATTTAGTTTTAATGCTTTGTGAAATCTTCAGAAATTGAGTTTCATTTTGCTAATTATTATTATCGTTATTGTAATAAATACTGCTCTTTGTTTTGAAATTAAAATTTGTTCAAAAACTAAATATCAAGTTAAAAAAAAAAATTAAAAAAAAACTTCATCATTTGTATTTGTAGAAATCTATTGTTATTTTTAAAATGTGCTTTTCTACAATACGAACTCTTCAATACTAAAATCTTCATTCTGTTTGTATTATTATGAAAATAAAATGCAAATGAAAATTCCGTCATTTTTGACGGGGTTGTTATACTAGTAGTTTAAATAAATATAGTTTAAAAAAACTAAAAAACACGCTTTTTAAGTATATCAAACTAAAAAGTGAAAAATAATTCGTACTATAAGCTGAAAACAAAAATAGATGAAATAAATATAGTTTAAAAAAACTAAAAACCACGCTTTTAAAGTAATCAAACTAAAAAGTGAAAAATAAATATAGTTTAAAAAAACCAAAAAACACGCTTTTTAAGTATATCAAACTAAAAAGTGAAAAATAATTCGTACTATAAGCTGAAAACGAAAATAGATGAAAAATACTATTTTACTATAAAATCATTGTTATTATAGATATCAATTAATAAGCAATAAATAAAATTATCGTGGAAAAAAAGCGTGGGGTGCTTCTTGAGAACTGATAGATGGAGCACCCCACGCTTTTTTTCCACGATAATTTTATTTATTGCTTATTAATTGATATCTATAATAACAATGATTTTATAGTAAAATAGTATTTTTCATCTATTTTCCTATTCAGCTTATAGTACGAATTATTTTTCACTTTTTAGTTTGATATACTTAAAAAGCGTGTTTTTTGGTTTTTTTAAACTATATTTATTTTCAAGTGGAAGTTTCAGGTTCGTATCGGGTTCATGTTCACAGAAATTATTTTGCCTTACTCGAATCCAGTTATGGTTCTTTCGAATATTTTGGTCAGATTTAGATGTGGTTTGGGTCAAAGTTCAGGATTTTTCAAATGGAATTTTTTAGGTTTGAGTCGGGTTTATGACTACAGAAAGTATTTTCTCTTGCTGGGTTCGGGTTATAGTTCTGGAATATTTTTATCGGTTTCAGATTTCGTTTGGGTCATATTTCGGGTTTTTTTAAAGAAAATATTTAGGTTCGGGTGAGGTTTCATGCCCACAAAAATTATTTTTCCTTGTTTGGATCGTGTTATGCTTCATTTGAACATTTTTGCGGGATTCAGAATTGGTTCGGGTCAGTTATCAAATCCATAGTTTTTTTTTCAAAGAGAATTTTTAGGTTCGGGTCGGGTTTATACCCATGGAAATTTTGTCTATCACAGATCGGAGTGTGGTCTATTTTTTTTTTTCTGGTTGGGATCGGGTTATGTTTAAATTAGTCTGAACATTAAGGTTATAATCAGATTTGCTACTATTCTTTTTATGGCTATTTCTGATAAATAATTTACTTTGCCATTTGATAATTTATTATGGTGTATGAGTCGTTTACAGATTCAAACAATTGTATCCCAAACAGCTATTTTATTTTTGTTTAAAAAAAATTAAAGCCATATTACAATTTTAAATTGAATAGAACACATTTAAATTTAATCAATGATTAAAAAAATAAACTCCTAGAAAAGTTTTGTGTAATTTTTTTTTTACTGCAACACGGCTAATGACTCATACATTCTAATGTTCGAAATGCCAAAAATCTGCATACAACCATAACGTAAAAAGAAATTAATAGAGTAACAGTATAATGTCTTGGGGTAATGCCAAAAATGTACTCTAAAATCCGCTACATTAAGTCCAAATAAGCACCAACAAAACCATGTGTTTTGACACTCCGATCAATTCAAACCTGGTTTAAACCCATATTTCTTTGTTTTTATTTTTTACCTTCTAAATTGTTATTGAATAAATTACTATAAAATTTCTTTTAAAAAATAACAATTTGTGCCATTATTGGCTGTAATACATGATCGGAATGCATAAAAGATACAAATAGATCAATCATTGGCAAGAATTATTTGATTATTTTTATCATATGATTTTGGAATATCAATATAGAAGCATCATTTAAGATTTTGCTTGAAAAGTTATCGTTCTCTCGTTAATGTCTTAAAATCGACTGCACTCTGAAATCTAGATTTTAGATTAATATTCATTATTTAAGTTTTCATGCATGACTTTAAAAGAATTTTTTCATCAATATATTTTATATATTGACATGGAATTATTAATATGTTGTTAAATCATAAACATTTTTCATCTAAGTTATAAAGTATTAAAAAGTTCTGAAAAAAAAAAAAGAAAACTTTTAGTAATACAATTTATAGTTCAAATCAAAGGTTTTCAATATTTTATTTAATTTTATTTTGACATTTAATTATTTCTAATTTTCCAGTTTCAATCATTTTAAAAACAAACATTTAGTTTAATAAATAATATAATAGAAAAAAAATGTAGTAAATTACTATTTCTTTGTAAAATATGCTTCAGCTGTAATTCATTTTTTTCAATTTGTCTTATTAATACAAAATTCCTTCCTTGTGCTTTTGTTTGAGACATTAAAATTTCAGCAATAAATGGTTTCATATTGCAAACCTATTTTTCCGAATTACTTCACCTCCACCTATCTTTTCCCTCCATGGCATACAAAAGCTGTGGTAAAAAAATCTTCATTTAAACTGACAGTTTGCCAGTCTATGAATTTTAAAGGTCTGTCCCAGCTTTTTTAATTATTTCTGCAAAAATTTTATGCAACCAGCCAACCATAAGAAAATGAAAGGAAAAAAAGGTGATTTTTTATGAGAGTGATCTTTGAAATTTAATTAATAACTCAGTTAATAAATAGAATTTTGAAATTCTGTGCTTCAGGTGCATCAGGAGAGATATTGGGCTACTCTCATAAAAATTTTGAGCTTTGTATGTCCCATAGATTTTCCTAGCCCACACACACACACAGACAGAGCGTTTTGTTCTTTTATTAGTATAGATGGAGATTGTGATTATCAATGACATCAGCAATATCTTGAATTTTTTGTGAAATAAATTTATTCTTCCTTCATGAAAAAGCATGAATTCAATACTATTAACAAAAATTACAAAATAAAATATACATGGAATTAATATAAAATTAAAATGTCAAATTTTGTCCCTATATGGGTCAATCCATGTGAAATCATCCAGAAAAATAAAAAATTGTTGCTCAATATTTTTATTTTTTAAATTCTTTACCAATTAATTTATTGTACTTTTAGGAGTCTAAAAAAAGGATTAAAAAAATTTTAAACCTTTTGAATTTTTTTTTGGCATCCACTTTTTCTCATGTCACAAGCGGTTTTTCATGAAAATAGTACTTTACAGAATCCTTTATAACTTTTTTATTTCTAAACGTTTCAAAATGATTTAAGCATCATTATATTTAGTAATGAATGAATTAAATTTTCTTATTAAGTATTTTTATAATAATGATTTAAAAAATTGCAAAAAATAAGATTAAATTTATCATTTTTACAGTGAAAAATTGTTTTTTTTTTACACAAATTTTAATAGGAGAAAGTAAAACTCACCTTTACATTTATTTTTCTGAATATATACCCTAATGAACTATTCTCAGAAGAAATATGAAACATTTAGAGACGCTCCTTCTTTTTCTATAATTAGTCAAAGTTGGCATCTCAGCATCAAAACACTAAATTTGAAGTTCAATTTCTAAAAAAGGGCTGGCTAAAAAATTATGAAAATTTAGCTGGATAACCTTATGGATGTAAACATGTACCAAAAATATTATGAGTGATATGTACACGGTTTTAAAAATATGGAACTTTGAAATTGGCTTGAAAATCTATTTGTTTACATATATTTCCACACCATGAAGAATTGATAATGCATAATATATTCTACTCATTTTTTCAGATGCCTCTTTTTAAAGTATAAATAACATTTTTACATAAATATAATTATATTAAAACTTAATATTTCATTTATTTTTAAGCCAGGATTAAGTGAATGTGAGTATTAATTTTATGATTAAGAACAAATTTACAAATTCTCTTCTGTTAAATTCTATGACTGAGAACAAGTTTTCTTATCCTGTCCTGTTTATTTTTAATGTGCCAGAGCATAAATATATTATGGTTCAAACTGTAAATACTGTGCATACTTCATTTTATAATTTAGAACAAATTTGCATCTTTGCTGTTTATTTATTCAGTGTATAAATATATCATGTATTAAACTGTAACTTAAAATGTTTCATGCTTGATTTTGCGATTGAAAACAATTTTTCTTGCTGTATCCTATTTAGTTATGATCATTCAGTGAATAGTGAAGAACTGTATCATGTTTTAACTTGTTCATTACTAGAATTTATTTAGCTTCTCATTAGGAGAACCCAGTTGTGATCTGTCTTAAAGGTTGTTCTGCCAACAAATTCCTGGTATACAAGCATATCACCAATTTATACCATTAAGTGAAAGTGTTATCAGGTGCTTTGTAACATCTACATGTGAACAGTATAATGATCACAATATCTCAAAAATTTGGAAAAGCTTGCTATCATTCAAAGTAAATGATTATATTGTGTGCATTTATGATAAAAAGTGATGGATTGAAAAAATTCTTGAGCTAAGTGAAGAAAACAATGACCTGTTTATTCACTTTTTTTTCATCTGTACTGTATGGACCAACAACTTCTTTTCAATTGTCCAAAAAATGATACGGTTTGGGTTCCAGTAAGTAACATGCTTTGGAAGCTAACACCATTGGAACTAATTAGACACAGCTACAATATTACTGAGGCACTTTGCAATGAGATCCAGATATTTATTTCTATGAGTGTAAAGTAGATTTAATTATTATGTTATTCTATGTAAGAAAAAACATGTATTATACCTTTAACAATAGCATTTGAAATAATAAGAAAAAAATTATGCATTTAGGAGTACAGTTGAACATCGAAAATCCGGTCCTCCAAATTCTGGAAATCTCTAAAATCTGGACATTTTTCCGATTTCAGTTTTATTAATTTTTAAAATAAGACATATTTGTAATTTTCATCAATTGCAGTTAAATTCTGATAACTACTGCAAAATCCCGTTAATCCGCCCTGTACGATCAAACGCCCCCTCCCCACTTTACAAAAAATTTTAAATTTTCAAAAAATCCCGAAAAAACGCCCTCCCTCTCAAAAAAATCGCTGAAAACGGATGAATCATGATGAAATGAATGAATCATGAATCTTTGATGAAATGTGCATTTTTTCAAGATTTTTCAAGTGATTTCATGCTTTTTACAAATTTCTCTTTTTTTATGCTTTTTTCGACAGAATTTACCTTTTTTTTTAAAAAAAAAAAACGCAATTTTTTTCAAGTATTGCTTCAAGTATCAAAATTCATGATTCATTCATTTTATCATGATTCATCCCTGCAAATTTTGGGAAACGGTCACAGAAAAATCACGTTTAAGCGCCTCTGCCTCTAATTATTATACGAATTTTCGTCGCGTTTGGGGGGGGGGGGGGATTAACTGTATTTTACGGTAGCCATAAAAAAAGATTATTTAATAAACCTCCAAAATCCGGAAAATTCAAAAATCCAGAATCGCCGCAGTCCCGACGGTTCCGGATTTTCGAGGTTCAACTGTAGTTTTTCTTTTAAAAAATGTGTAAACAAATGTGATTTTCAAGCCAATTTCAAAGTTCTATATTTTTAAAACCACGTACATATCACTCATAATATTTTTGGTACATGTTTACATCCATAAGAAGGTTATCCTGCTAAATTTTCACAATTTTTTAGCCAATCCTTTTTTAGATATGGAACTTCAAATTTAGTGTTTTGATGCTGAGATGCCAACTTTGACTAATTATAGAAAAAGAAGGAGTGTCTCTAAATTAGGGATTGACTGAATACAGAATAGTTGATTCGGCATGTAAACCAAATATTCGGTTCGGCTGAATACTTTTAAGTATTCTGCCGAATTTTAATATAATTTATGAAAAATAATAGGTGAAGTATTACTCTAAAAATACATGATGGCTAATACTCATTTAATGCTATTTATTTTAATAGTATGTTTCAATTATAATACAAGTGATAATTTATAAAATGATAAATTATTATTTGTAATTGAAATTTAATATGGGCAAATTATGATGTAATAATAAAAGCTGTTCGACATTATCTAGTTGTAATCTATTTCTTTTCTGTTCATAAATTTGTCCTGCTTCAAAAAATAAATGTTCTTTTAACACTGCTGGCAGCAGGGTTGAGTTTCTTCCGGAAGAAATCTATTTCTTCCAGGACAGTGGAAGGAATTGGAAAAAACCGGAAGAAGCTGGAAGAAATGGAAAAAACGGAAGAAATGGAAGAAACCACCAGAAACCAAAACAAATGGTAAAAGTATATTAACTATGTAAAAAAATTAAAGTATAATTATATGAAATCTTAATTGAAAAATTTAATTATTATTAAAAATATTATTTTTGCAAAGATAAGTTTTTTAATAACAATCTTCAGGTTCAGCAGACATTTTTAGGTGATGGATTTTTACTACTCTAGAGGTAGATGGATGAGTTTTTTTATTAATTGCTCCATTTATAAAAAAAGAAACTACTTACAAATTGTTTATTTTTCATATAAAAACATATTATTTTCATATAAAAGTGCATTATTTTAAACTGTGCAACACAGTAAATAAATAAAATTGTAATTTTTTATATTTTTCATCTAGCATGAATATCTCAATGCTGATTTTAAAAGATTAGTGTTCTAAAAATATCTATATGTCAAAATGCTTTTAAACTATCCTGAAGTGTAGGACTTGAAAAAAAAATCTGCTTTTTTTGCTTTCATCCAATTTAAGTTGAGAAATTCATTGCAGCATCCTACTGCTAAAAAATTTTTTTGCTATACTATGCTGCATTGTGCTAAGAAAAATAAGGATTGTAATGATTTTTTTTTTTTTATACTGAGGATAGACCGGAACAGGTTTTTAAGGCCAAAAATGAATTTAGGTGACCTTTCTATTTTTTGGCCAAAAGTGATAACATCCAAAAATTTTTTTTAAGTAATTAAATTGTATGCTTTAAAATAATTTATACATGCATAGTTGAAAATTATTTATATGTATAGTATAAGTATTTATTAATTATGTACAACTGTTAATAATCCAAAAACTTTATTTTCATATGCAATAATACATAATTAATTCATCCATGACACAGAAAGATTTTCTAAATATACTAATTTCATTTGATTAAAAAATATTTTAGTATTAGGTATACACACCTTGATTTTTCTTCTATAATGATTTTCGTAAATGATAATTTGTTATTCTAGAACATTTTCAACGAATATTTAAAACACTAATGCAGTTTAAACTAAAAATTTTCTATGAGATGATTGATAATTCCTGACTGATAATTATAAACAATGAAATTCATTGCAATAATTTTTTTTAAGCCGATACAATTCAAATCAATGACTAATGTTGAAAATTTCCAAAACAAGATTTTTGGAGTACTGAGTGTTTCGATCTGGCCGAATTTTCACCCACATTTTTTGCAAACTCTGATTTTGAGCCGAAAATGAAACCGTATTTTTGGTTGATCTTTATTTAATACGGTAATCATTATATATTACTTACATTAAAATTGGATGTAACTTAAAAGCTTTTATTTAAAGGGGTTTCATTCTACCATTAATAAAGAATCTCTGCTACTTACTGATGAAAATATATTAAAAAATGTACCTTTGTAGCGCTTACGCCACACAAGGATTTTTATTTAATATCGTTTTAAATGTTTAGTTCATCATATTATATAAGAGATCAATAATAATAAGGCAAGATGATCTTGCCTTTTATTCTTCTTGTTCTTCAGTATGTTCCATCTGTCATGACCGCCATTTTTAGGAATTTGCGATTGGACTTCAGCCTTTTATAATTTATTAATTAATTAAAGTTTGCTGAAATTGTAAATAGTTGATTAATAGTTGTTCTTAATGAAACATTGGCCTGATTCTACTTTAAACTAATAATTATTATTAGATGTTATGATATTACATTACAGTACAAAGTCCAAAATCCGGAATCCTCCGGACCTCGGCGATTCCGAATTTCGGACTTTTCCGAATTTCAGATCATTTTTAGAATCTACCCCCTCCCCCCCCCCCCCTTCTAAAAAAAAGTACGTGATTTATATCAAAATTGCATTTTTAGCACTGAAAAATAATAATATTAAAGAAGATATTTTAAATAATAATGAGATAACCTTAAAAAAAGTTTTTTAAAGGAAAAAAAAAATAAATAAATATCCACATTGAATCCTTTCCCCACGAATTATTTACACCAGAAACACATTTACAATACTGGAAAAAATATATAATTAAAATAGATATCAGATTATTATTTTAATCAATAATAATAAGAGCCTTGATGATTTTCTAAGCTTTATAAACATCTCATTTTGGATTGTATACTTTTGCATTTTTTATTTCATTTTTTTAATGTTTAGATAAAAAGAATAAACGAAAGTAGAATCTTAAGCTAAAAAGAATAAATAAATTTTTAAAAAATCAACCCATGTTTTCTTTTTGCGTAGCAAAGAACATTATCCAAAGTAGATTGGATTCAGTAAACATTCAACTTCTTCCGATTTCATTGAACAGCCAGATGAGTGAACACAAATAAACCGCAGATGGTTTATTACTTTTTCTTACAGTTTTTGTTAAGTGGACAATTTTGGTAGGCGTTGTAACTTTCTAATAACGGATTGTATTCTAATAAAAATTTGTTACACGGACTAGTTTACTATTATTTCAACTTGCTGAAAATTTGAGAGAAATTGGCGAATTTACTCAAAAGATATGGATTTTATTTTTAAATCTCAATGAGCGTAAAAAAAAAAAAAAAAAAAAAAAAAAAAAAAGTTTGGTTTTTTATTATTTTTTTTTCTTTCAGGGGTGATTCTCGTCCGAAAATTTAAGGCATTCTGTTCCGAAAATTTGAAATTGAGTCATCAGTTCCGCATAGTTGCCAACTTGTACGGTTTTGTGCGCGGAAAAAACAATTGCGTAGAAATGCAAAATTCGTGAAATTATCGCCGAAATAGCATACATTTCTTCAATATTTCGTGGAAAAACGACGATTTCGTTAATGTTTTTGTAAACGAATTTTATCAAAAGATAGATGAAAAACGCGAATTTCCCGTGCGGATCGCGGAAAAAACGGCAATTTCTCCAAATATCGCAGATAAAACGTTGATTTCTTCTGAAGACCGCGGGAAAACGCCGATTTCGTTAAAAGATCGCGGAGAAAAAACGCCGTTTTCGATAAGATATCGCTTAAAAATATTTTGTCAAAAGAATATTTGAAAAAATAAGCCGATTTCATCAAAAGATCACGGAAAAAATGCCGATTTCGTCAAAAGATCGCGGGAATAAAATGCCGTTTTCGAGAAAAAAAATCGCGTAAAAATGCAAATTTTGTCTAAAGATCGTCGAAAAAACGCCGATTTTACTTTTAAAAAACAAGGGAAAACGCCGATTTCGTCAAAAGATCGCGGAAAAACCGCCGATTTCGGCAAAAGATCGCAATAAATCTCCGATTTTGCTAAAATATTGCTGATTCCGTCTGAAGATAGCGGGAAAATGCCGATTTTGTCCGAAGATCGCTGGAGAGGGGGGGGGGGGGTCACGACCCCCCCCTCCGTCGCCGATTTCCGAAAATGCGATGCGAATTTCCGAAAAAAAAATTTCATCTAGAATCACCCCTGTTTTCTTTTTTGTTTGCTAACAACTCGATATTTTTCTTTTTCTGTGACAAGCCAAAAATGACGTTGACGTTGATAGTATAAATTTGGCGCCCCCTAAATTTCTGCGCCTGGAACGCCCCCCCCCTTTCGACGGCGCTACGGGGCCGTGTCACGCCGATCCCAAACTTTCGTTAGGGCCTATAAGAATTGCTATAGTAGTGGACAAGTTTTCAATCATTTTAAGAATTCAAAATTTGATACTTACCAAAAAAAAAAAAAAAAAAAAAAAACGCTAGTTAGAAAAATGTCCAGATTTTGGAGAATTCCGGATTTCGGATGTCCGGATTTGAGACTTTGTACTGTACTGCTTTTAAGCAGCGAATAATAAAAAACGTTTACATTATCACTCACTGAGATCACAACAAACACTAAAAATTAAACAGTAAAAAAAAAAAGTCTTTTGAAATGTTCTTTTCATTTATTTTTTTTTTGTCGTCACGTGGCTTTACTGCAGTAGAAAAGTTAATCGTTCTTGAATGAATCAGTTTATTGCGTTGTTGAGTTATTCTGAAATAGGGGAAAAAATAATTACTTTTCTTTTTTATGATATGCAAAAAATGAAATCTTTATATTGTGAATAAATCTAACTCAATTTAAAGATGATTGTTTTTTTTTTCAGCTGAAATAGTGATTAGTTTATTTCAACACCCTTCCTTAATCACTTCAGATGAATAACACTGTAGGTTCATAGATTCTCGATGTTTCACCAGTTGAGGCTTTGGCAGGGGTTTTGTAAACGCATCGGCTATCATATCTTCAGATGGGCAATATTTCAAGTTTATTATTTTTATTTTATCTTCTTTGAGTTGTTTAATGGCATGGAATTTTATATCAATGTGCTTTGGTATATTTCGAAAACTTTGCATTCTCTACCATTTTTATCGCACTCTGATTATCTTCGAAAATTGTAATAGGTTTGTGTTGTTCCAAATCTAAGTCGTTCAATAATTTTTCCAGCCAAATAATTTCTTGAGCTGCTGTGGCTGCTGATATGAATTCAGCTTCTGCCGAAGAATAAGCTATGCACTTTTGTTTCTTCGTGTACCAGTTAATTGCAGTTTTTTCTAGAAAGAAAATATTTCCAGTTGTTGACTTCCTTGTTCTGGTGTCACCTCCCCAGTCGGAGTCAGCATAAGCTGCCAATACTGGTTGGTCGTCTGTGTTGATTGTTAGTTTTAATTCTTTTGTGCAGTTTAGATAGTTGACCACTCGTTTTGCTGCTTTCCAGTCCATCTCACGTGGCGTTTCACATCTTCTGCTGAGGATATTAACTGGAGCTGATATGTCTGGACGTGTGTTGGTTGCTATGTATAACAGTGATCCAATAACTTTTCTAAAATTTGTGTTATTAGGCAGCAGATTTTGTTCGTCTTCTATTTTATAAAAGCTGGGATCCATCGGAGTTCCTACGGGTTTAGCTTCTTGTAATCCTAGTTTATTTACCAGTTCTTCAATTTTTAACTTTTGGCTTAGAGTATATCCGTTTTCTGTTTTCTTTATTTTAGTACCGAGGAAATACGCTATATGACCGAGGTCTTTAACAGGGTTCGTACGCATCAGAGGAATATGGGAAACCTGGGAAAATCAGGGGATGAGATTTGGGCCTTAAAAATCAGGGGAATCTCAGGGGATATTGCAAAAAAACCCCAAAACAGGGGAAAACTTGGCAAAACACTCGCTTACTCTGGGAAATAAGGGTATTCTCTTCTACTCACATGCTTTGTGATGTCATAACGAAATCGAACTAAGACACACCTTCCAAACTTCGTGAGATATCGAATCAGAAACTAGCCACGCCTTCTATCGTCCAACGACGTCCACGGGCACGCCTTTAACATCGGCAGGCACTCCTTCCTTTAAAAGATTTTCTCGTTGGGAATTTTTTTTCTCCCGTGATTTTTCATTCATGAATTTGGCAACGGCTACAGCTTTAACTTTGTTTTGTAAACGATGATCGTGTAGCGTGCTTACGGAAGCAAATGTGCAGTGCCGATCGTAGATGTAATTAGTGAAGAATTTGTGTATGATCTCTTATTTTTTTTTCGAACTATAGTTTAAAACAGATGTAATAGATCTTGAAATAGTGAGAAAGTAAAGTATTATTAGATTCAAACGTGATGTTTAATGGATGTAAAAAGATTAGTGGAATTTTTTTAACGTAGTCTTCGATATCTGACTGCTGCTAGTTTGGATTTTTGTTGGTCAGACTTTCAAATTTGCAGAATATTTTTTTGTGGAAACTATATTTTTTGTATCAAAATGGCCTTATCAAAAACTGTTTTCAATTTAGACTGGACAGATAAAGATATCAATCCAGAATTCGCGTTGTGGGTTGAAAGTGTTAAAGACGATCCGTACGGGTTTCGTTGCCGTTTTTGCCGAAAATCATATTTACTCAGTAATATGGGACGTCAAGCTCTCACCAGCCATGCTAAGTACTATAAACATAAAAAATTAGTAGCCAATTTCCAAAAAACCCAGAAATTTTTTAGCTGCACCACTAAAGCAAAGGACGATATGGCTGAACCAAAAATATTGAAAGGAAAGGATATTGAAAAAAATGAAGTGGATGAGACAAAACGTGATGGAACAAAACATGATGCTGGAATTTTGAAGTTTGTTTCAAAAGATGATGTAATAAAGGCTGAAGTAATATGGGCGATGAAACTAATTATGTCACATTCGTCATATAACAGCTTCAAAGATGCGGCAGAAGTTCTGAGACTTATGTTCCCCGATAGTGACATATGCAAAAAGGTTACTCTAAGCAGCTCAAAAATGGCTTACCTGATAACATTTGGATTATCTCCTTTTTTCTACAAAGAATTATTGAATAGTATTAACAAGGATATAAAGTTTGTGATATGCATAGACGAAGCATTGAATAAAATATCTCAAAAAAACCAAATGGATTTGGTGATAAGATATTGGCCAGAGAATTCCAGCGAAGTGCAGGTGAGATATTTAAATTCTCTTTTTCTTGGACATTCTACTGCTGTAGACTTGTATGATAATTTTATTCAAGGGTCAGCTGATTTGAATTTATCCAACCTTTTGCAAATTAGTCTTGATGGACCTAATGTGAATCTGAAATTTTTGCGTACTATGCAAGAACAGCTTAAAGAACAAAAGGGCCATTTTTTAATTGATATTGGCACCTGTGGCCTTCATATAATACATAATGCATTTCAGAGAGGCAACAAAATTACCAAATGGAAATTAAATGAAATTCTAGCAGCTATCTATAGAATTTTTAAAGATAGCCCTGCAAGGCGTGCAGACTTTATTTCTATTACAGAAAGTAACGTGTTCCCATTAAAATTTTGTCAAGTAAGATGGGTTGAAAATGTTAAAGTTGCCGAAAGAGCCCTCGAAGTGTTTCCTCATGTAATGAAATATTATAATGAATGTAAAACAAATTTGCCTCCCACCATAACCAATTCAAATATTGACTATGCATGCAATGACAAACTGGTACTGGCAAAAATTTCCTTTTTTAGTTCCATTGCATCTATGTTGGAACCATTTCTAAGAAACTTTCAAACATCGAAACCTATGGTTCCCTTTTTATATGACTCTATTTCTGATTTGTTGCGCAGAATAATGTTGCGCTTCATCAAAAGAGATTTGTTAACAGATGCCAAAACACCGAGCAAACTATTTGAGATTGAAATTACTTCAAGAACAAACCAATTACGAGCACAAGAAATTGACATCGGAATAGGTGCAAAAAGTTACATGACCCGAAGCAAGGCTAGTGAAGCAGAAAAAAATCAGTTCCTCAATGAATGCAGAGATTTCTTTGTAGAAATGACAAACAAAATTATCACTAAATTTAATGTAAATTTTGTAATCCTCAGATCACTGTCATGCTTAAATCCTATACTAATAAGAAACAATTCTGTATTGAGTGAGAAAAGAATGGGTACCTTATTACAAATTTTACATGACACTTACAATTTATCTGCATTATCTGCTGACTCTGCAAAACAGCAGTTTATTTCTTTTATTGCCAAAGTTGAAAGTGACTTTAAACATGAATTTTCTACCTTTTCGGAAAGTGAAGTCCGATTAGATAGTTTTTATCATTCTTTGCTGTCTAATAAAGGTGAATTTAAAGATTTGTGGTCTGTTATAAAACTTATACTGACTTTATCGCATGGAAATGCATCTGTTGAATCGGGTTTCTCTGTTAACAAAGACATTGTGGTTGAAAATCTTGGAGAAAATTCATTAATTGCACTGCGTCGCACCTATGATGCCATCAAATCAAAAGGGGGACTTTCATCAGTAACTGTGACGTCAGAAATGTTACAGTATGCAAAATTGTCACGGCAACGATATCATCAAGCACTGGAGGAGAATAAAAAAAGACAACAAAATGAAATGAAGAATATCAATGAAAAGCGAAAAATTAAAGATCAAGTAAAGATCTTGAAAAATAAAAAAGCAAAGTTGTCAAAAGAAGCTACAATTCAGGCAGAAAAAATTGATCAAGAGATCTGGGAACTTGAAAAAAATTTAAATTAAAACATTTCTTTCATCTTGGGGAGGGGTGGGGGGCTTTGGTAATCTTTTTTTTTTTTTTTTTTTTTTTTTCTCCTATAAAGATTAATTTTTAAAAAGGTTTTAAAAGCTGAAATTTTAAAATAATACATTAAGCTTATTTACTTTTTTAATATTAAAAACTCAAATGCTTGCATGAGTTACTTTTTTACTATTGTATGTACAAAATTTTTTAAAAGTCAATCAAAAAGGTTTTAAACTGAAATTTTAAAATAATACATTAAACTTGTTTACTTTTTTACTAATTGTGTGCAGAAAACGTTTTAAAGGTCAATCAAAAAGGTTCTAAAAATGGAAATTTTAAAATGCATTAAACTTATTTACTTTTTTAATATTAAAAACTCAAACGCTTGCATGAGTTACTTTTTTACTATTGTGTGCAGAAAAGGTTTCTTGTTAATTTGATGCTTTTACAAAAATTGTTACAAATTAAAAGTATTAAAAAAAAAAGATTTTTAATGGAATAAGCATAAATTTTGTTATAGGCTAGGAAAGTCAATTAATAAAACACAAAAATCATTGTGTAATTCTTAATGTAACCATCAGGAATATGCAGTTTATTTGATGTAGCATCTTATTAAGAGAAAAAATCATTGTAAAAATTTGTACTCTCAGACCCTCTTAATCATTATTACAAACATTCAACTTGATGAAAATCAACTGTCTCATTGTTCTAAAGGATTTTTATTTTTAATGATAATTTCTTGTTAAATTTAAGCATTTGTTTGATTTTGAATTTTTTGTGTACATAATGCAAGAAGGAAATAAAATTTTCAATTTTGAGAAATGTTAGTGCTCTTATAATTCAGCAGATTTCTTGGCCAATTATTACAGTTTACACATAATACAACTTAGTACTTGGGTAAGTAGAAAATAAATATATATAGATTTTTTTTTTTATATATCTGATGATTTTTTATATCTTTACTTTTACTGACTGCCTCTTAATTTATTGTTTACTTAAACTGATTACCTTTTTATTGTTTTATGGATGATATTAGAGGACATAAATACAATTATATATATGATGTATAATCTTTACTTTTACTGATTAACTCTTATTAATTATTTTATGGGTGGGTGTGGGCATGATACTGATTTTTTAATGTCGTTAAATGCTCATGTGAAAAAAATAATTTATTGCGAAAATTATCAGGGGATTCTCAGGGGATTTTTTTTTGCAAAATGAGTATGAACCCTGTTTAAGCTCGTATTCTTCTTTAAGTAGTTTTACTATAATGTCAACAGTTTTTTCGTCACCGGATAGTAATATGTCGTCAACATATATAATTATGTAAGTGTAATTTTCATTTTCTTTTCTGGTGAACAAGCAGGGATCAGCTATACTTTGATTAAAATTCAGTTTTTTTAAGGACTGTTTGATTCTTTTGTGCCAAGTTCTGGCTGCCTGTTTTAGGCCGTATATTGATTTTTTCAGTCTGCAGACTTTGTTTTCAGAATTCTTTTCTATGTAGCCATCTGGCTGTTTCATATACACTTCTTCCTCAAGCTCACCATACAGAAAGGCGGTTTCAATATCTGTGTGTCTAATGTTTTGTTTGTGGCTGCTGCTAAAAATGCGCGAACTGTTGTTTGGGAGACGACAGGGGCAAATGTCTCATCATAATTTTCACCATATTTTTTTACTATAGCCCTTCGCTACTAGGCATGCTTTATATTTTTGAACATTTCCGTAACTATCTAATTTCTTTTTAAATGTCCATTTTGATCCTGTAATTTTTTTTGTTTGGTGGAGGATCCTCTAATTCCCATGTGTTATGTTTTTTTAGCGAATTGATTTCCGCTTGTGTGGCTTTGAGCCAATTTTCCTTTTCACAGGGATTATCAATTTCCTGTATGTCATTCCAACTTGTGGGTTCATTCATTTGGTTATTGTTTAAATAACAGACGTATCTGTCTGGTGGTACCCCCTTGTTTGATCTTTGCAATCTTCTAAGTTCAGTGGTGGGTTGTTTGGACGAGGTTGGTTCCTTGGTTGTGTTGTTTATTTCTGCTTTGATGTAATTTTTATCATCATATGAATTTTTTGCATCTTTACTTTCTTTTAAGTTAATTTTGCTATTCTCTAGGAATTTTACAGTTCTTGCTATTACTATTTTGTTATCCTTAGTGTATACGCGGTATCCTTTTGAATTGTTATCATACCCTACGAATGTCCCTTCCTGAGCTCTATCGTCTAATTTTCCTCGATGTTGTTTGTTTACATATACATATGCTTTGCAGCCGAATGTACGTAAATAGTGCAAATTTGGTTTGCGTTTAAACCAAAGCTCGTATGGGGTTTTATTTGTTGATCTTGTTGGTAAGTGATTTTGTAAATGATTCGCGGTATTAATTGCTTCTCCCCCAAATCTTTGCGGTAAATTGGCTTCGCGTAATAGACTTCTAGTCATGTCTAATAGTGATCTATTTTTCCTTTCAGCTACGCCGTTCTGGCTCGGACATCATGGCACAGATAGTTGATGTTTTATACCTCTTTTTCTTAAGTAGTCATTTGTTTCTCTACTCATGTATTCTCCTCCATTATCGGATTTTATTGCTTTCGGATATGAACTGAATTGGTTTCGTACCATAGCTATATAGTCGATTAATTTATCATGCACTTCGTATTTATGACTTAGTAAGTATATTACTGTAAACCTAAAGTAATCGTCTATGAAAGTTACAAACATTGTTTTTCCGCCAATTGTGGGGGATCCTATGGATGTGCATACGTCTGTGTGCACTAGATCACGTACTCTGCCTGTTTTGTTTTTATATGTTGTTTTTGGATAAGGTGCATCGCTTATTTTTGTTTGTATGCATGTTTCACATATTGTTTCATGGCTACAATTATTTAGTTCTATTCCATAGGTTAAATTTTCTTTAATCATTTCCTTTATGGAATTGTAGTTTCTTTGACCTAGGCGTTTGTGCCACAATTCTATGCAATTTTTATTTTTGCATTCATGCGCAATGTTTACTGTGTTAGATTCTATATTCTCTAGCAATTCAACCTCATATAGATTGTTTTTCATTTTTGCTTCCAAGTATATTTTCCCATTTCGGGATAGCGTGCATTTATCTTTATCAAAAACTAGTTTGTAACCGTTCTTTGTTGCCTTACTTACTGAAATTAAATTAGATTCTAAATCAGGTACGTATAATACTTCCTTTAATGCAATTTTGTTACACCTCCGTCGGATGTTTTTGTCATAAAAGTGGTTTCTCCCACACCATGCGAATTTAACGATTTTCCGTTTGTAATAATAACAGTAGTTTTTTCGGTATCGTTTAATTTAGTAAACAAGTCTTTATCGTTTAAAATATGTGTGGAAGAACTAGAATCAATAATCCATGTTTGTTTTCCAGTTTTCTCAATTAGAAAGGCTGTGTCGCTGCTTCGATCTGTTTTTAGTTGTGTTTTATAATTTGGCTTATATTCTTGTTTACGATCATTAAATTCATTCTGGTTATACGATTGTTGATAACAGAGAGGCGTTGTATTATTTTTGTTTTTGTGTATTTGGGTGAGTTTGTCTATTTTTCAGATGCCAACATTCCCTGTAAGTATGACTTTTCATTTTACAGTACGTACAATATTTTTCCCTTTTGCTATTATCATTTGGAAACCTTTTATGTGTTTTAAATGCTTTGGTAGAATTGTCGCCCTGATCTGCGTTTTCAACCCTTCTGTTATATTCATCAGTTAGTTTATTTATAATAAATTCTGGTGTTAAATCAATTTCATCACGGGCCTCAAGTGCTACAATCAATGTATTATTGCTTGGGGGTAATGAGCACAGCAATAATGCTGAAAGGTGCGAATCGTTAATAGTTTCCCCAATCGCTAATAATTTATCTTTTAATTCTAAAATATACGTTATGTGTTTAATTAAGTTACCATTTTCTGGCAGCCTTGCCCCATATAATTTTCTTAATAAATGTAATTTACTAGACAAATTCCCCCTTTCATGTATGGCTTTGAGCGTGTTCCAGGTTTCTCGGGCAGTATTTAGCCCTTTTACATGCACAATCTGAGAATCTTCAATTGCAAGATTGATTATAGTTCTGGCTTTATTATCCTTCTTTTGCCAATCTGTGGTAATCGGATCTGGTATTATATCTGTTATTACCTCAAATTTCTTCTCTTATTAATAACATTTCTATCTTGAATTTCCATGTCAAGTAGTTGTTTTGATTTAATTTCTCTATTAACTGAAATTCTTTCGACGCGGGCATAACGGATCTTACTTATCAACTTATAAATATTTAATCTCGTAACTCAATGAGAAATTGTTTTTATTTTTCTTTATATTATATAAGAGATTTTCTCTATTTTTATTCATTCAAATATAACGAATATATCACTTGTTATGTTTATTCATCCAATTTCAACAAATATATCATATATTTTCAATAACGTTGAGAAAAAGAACAAATATGTTTTTTCATAATAATTATATGCATTAGGTAATGATACAATTTATTTTTATAAGGCCATTTTTATTTGTTTATATCATATTATTTGTGTGTTAAGATCAGTCTCATGATCAATTTAATGAAAATATATAAAAAAATTTACAGATTAATTACAATTAAAATTTAGAGATTTTTTCTATTTTTATTCATTCAAATATAACGAATAAATCACTTGTTATGTTTATTCATTCAATTTCAACAAATATATCATATTTTCAATAACGTTGAGAAAAAGAAGAACAAATATGTTTTTTCATAATAATTATATGCATTAGGTAATGATACAATTTATTTCTATAAGGCCATTTTTATTTGTTTATATCATTATTTGTGTGTTAAGATCAGTCTCATGATCAATTTAATGAAAATATATAAAAAATTTACCTTTGTAGCACTTACGCCACACAAGGATTTTTATTTAATATCGTTTTAAATGTTTAGTTCATCATATTATATAAGAGATCAATAATAATAAGGCAAGATGATCTTACCTTTTATTCTTCTTGTTCTTCAGTATGTTCCATCCGTCATGACCGCCATTTTTAGAAATCTGCGATTGGACTTCAGCCTTTTATAATTTATTAATTAATTAAAGTTTGCTGAAATTGTAAATAGTTGATTAATAGTTGTTCTTAATGAAACAATGGCCTGATTCTACTTTAAACTAATAATTATTATTACATATTATGCGGTTACATTGCTGCTTTTAAGCAGCGAACAATAATACGACGTTTACATAATCACTCACAGAGAACACAACAAACACTAAAAATTAAACAGTAAAAAAAAAGTCTTTTGAAATGTTCTTTTCATTTATTTATTTTTTTTTTTTTGTCGTCACGTGACTTTACTGCAGTAGAAAAGTTAATCGTCCTTGAATGAATCAGTTTATTGCGTTGTTGAGTTATTCCGAAATACAGTGGTGACCATCCCCCCTAAACCCAATGACGTAAATTCTCCCCCCCCCCCCAAAAAAAAAATCTTCATACTTTAACATTGATCCCCCCTAACCAGAATATCGATTGTAAAATATATTCTACTTATAATCTATGCACATTCAAAAGATAGCGAGTTGAGCATAGCGGATGAGTTCTTATTGCCCTTATCTAGAATTTAGAGGAGGAAAATACAGGAACATTTCTGAAAATTCAATGTGGAAAAAATTTAAAAGGGATATTAAAAGAATCAAGATTTACAAAAGATAGCGAGTTAAGTATAGCAGAATGAGTTCTTATTGCCCTTATCCAGAATTTAAAGAAAGAAAACACAGGAACATTTCTAGAAATTAAATGTTGAAAAAATTTAAAAGTGATATTAAAAGAAAATCAAGATTTTTTTAACAGTAAAAAAAGGAAATATTAAAAATAAAAAATCCCCCCCCCCCAAAATGTACTTTTTCTCAAATTCCCCCCCCCCCCCCCCACAAAACTAAATTGTATGATGCATTCTGCGTCGCCAAACCCCTCCCTGGGCACCCCTGCCGAAGTAGGGGAAAAAATAATTACTTTTCTTTTTTATGATATGCAAAAATGAAATCTTTATATTGTGAATAAATCTAACTCAATTTAAAGATGATTGTTTTTTTTTCAGCTGAAATAGTGATTATTTTTTTTCCACACTTTTACCACTAGTTTCAGAAATTTAAATAATAAAAAAATATGCTGGTTAAATTGAAACAGATAGCGTTTAATTGATTTTGTGTATTTCGATAAAATTTCTTTTCATTTAGCCAGTGGTTGAAGATCTCTAGATAAGTGTTGTGAATCTTGGCTAAAAAAACTGATATAATTATTAATTTAGCATATATGCTTAATTAAATTTGTTTTGGTCCAGTGAAATTAATTTATATAAGATTAAAGGTAGAAGATATTTATTATATACCTTACAAAATTGAAAATATATGGTAAATTCTTGAAAAAAACAGTTTCTTCCACTTGGAAGAAACCTATTTCTCCCAGCCGGTTTTTTCCGTGGTTTTTTCCACTGTGGAAGAAACTTGCCAACCCTGGCTGGCAGGCGCAGATAAGTATTTTTTAACTAACTTGGATAATGTTGGATACTTTATAATATGAAAATATATGGTAAATTCTTGTGTGGATTTACCATACCTTTTTCCAATAAAAAATTATGGTTTTTTTTTCCCACCAAACTAATGGGTTGTCTTTCCTTGACATAAGTGGTGAGACTATGTGTGCAGCCAATTCACCTGAAGCTTTAATGTCTGATGTGAGGCTATCATTTTCAGTAGAAGGATTTTCACTTTCTATTTTTTTACTTGTTGCAATTTCAACAAAGCACTCCCAAAATGATAAATGTACAGTTTGTGAGAGGGAATCCTTTATATCGAAACTTTGAGATTGATTTGGCTCAGTAATTTCAGTTTCAGAGGATATATTTATTATTTTTTGCATTTTATTTTTAAGCACATTTTTTACTTTATTGGTAATTGCTTCATCTTTTATGAAAGGAGTTTTGAATCTGGGATATAAAATAGGGGCTAAAAAGTAAAACTCATCATAAATTTCTGAAAAACGTTCTGCGAGTCCTTTTGTTAACGTTTCTTTCAAGATTCCCACTCCAAAAAATTCTACATTATCACTTTTTACCAAGTAATGTTTCAATGTAGAAACAGTAGGTATTACTTCTGAAATTAAAAGATTTTTTGTTACTTATAATTTTTGTTATTTCTTCGAAAGGTTGAAGAAGCCGAAGAATGCTTTCTATCACAGACCACTGATCAACTTTCAAAATGACAATCCCACCAAATTTGGTAAAAAATAATGATAATGTTCTTTTCTGTTCCAATAAACGCTCCAACATATAATAGGCGATATAATAGTCTGTAAAATTTAATATTTTCATAATTTATTTTGGATATTGACTAGTAATAAAGTAAGAAATAAGTAATGGATTAATGAATTTGTCAGTGGAAAGAAGGCATTACCTAATTAGTAGTTTTATGTACTAATTAGGTATAAGAATAAAAATGTAACTTAATTAAATTTGATTAAAAAAGTTCATGCATACAAAAATATTTATTAAAAACTTTTAAGTATTCGGTTGCCGAATAACCGAATATTCGGTGTACACTTTGACCGAATATTCAGTATTCGGCGAAATTCCTGATTAGGTCTATCACTACTCTAAATGTTTCACATTTCTTCTGAGAATAGTTCATTAGGATATATATTCAGAAAAATAAATGTAAAGGTGAGTTTTACTTTCTTCTATTAAAATTTTTGTGTCCAAAAAGACAATTTTTTACTGTAAAAATGATACATTTAATCTTATTTTATGCAATTTTTTTAATCATTATCATAAAAATACCTATTATGAAAATTTAGTTAATTCATTAATAAATATAATGGTTTTTAAATAATTTTGATACATTTTGAAATAAAAAAGTTATAAAGGATTCTGTAAAGTACTACTTTCATGAAAAACCGCTGTGACATGACAAAAAAGTGGATGCCAAAAAAAAAAAAAAAATTCAAAAGGTTTAATCTTTTTTTAATCCTTGTTTCAGACTCCCAAAAGTATAATAAATTAACTGGTAAAGAATTAAAAAAATCAAAAATATTGAACAACATGGTTTGGATGATTTCACATGAATTGACCTATATCTGAACTGAATGTTCCATTGTTTATACCCATAAATTATGTGCAGATTTTAGGGTTGCGGATTTGAGGGAGTCTACTGTATTGAATAAAATATTATGAATAATAATAAATCCTGGAAAACTATAGAAAAAAAAATACATTCCTTCCTTGTACCTCCATTCATTCCTTTTACCTTCATTTATGCTGATTTGAGAAGTTAATATGCCAAACTTCTATTTACCTGTTCATAATAACTTCAAGTTTCATGTAGCTACAAAAAGTGTTGAAGTGATAACAAAAATAAAGTTAATAAAATCACTCAATAAATTAAATAATTTGAGGTTACTCTTGTTATAAAATATATAAAGTTACTCTTGTTACGAAATTAAATTTAAAGTAAAATACATACAATTTTCATAAATTAATTTCATACTGTTGAAGATTATATAAATACAGGTAAACAACACAACTATATAAATAATTTTGATAAAAAAAAAAAAAAAAAAATCAGCTTAGGATAAACTTTTATATGTTTTTGGTTACTCTTGTTACACATCAATAAGCAAATTTAATTAACCTTTTTAATTGAAGTATTATATATATTTCTTTATTTTTTAAATATTAACTAATAAAAGAATATTCACTACTACTATAAAAAATAAAACAAGGAAAATTTTTATAAGTAATTGGCATTAGGAATCGCATGAAATTCATGCATATTTTATGCTATATATATATATATATATATATATTTTTTTTTATTTAGCCCATTTACAAAAAAAAAAAAAAAAAAAAAAAAAAAAAAAAATCACAGACACTGATTAACTTTCAAAATGATAATCCCACCAAATTCGGTAAAAAATAATGATAATGTTCTTCTCTGTTCCAATAAATGCTCCAACATATAATAGGTGCTATAATAGTCTGTAAAATTTAATATTTTCATAATTTATTTTGGATATTGACTAGTGTTAAAGTAAGAAATAAGTAATGGATTAATGAATTTGTCAGTGGAAAGAAGGCATTAATTCTTTTATGTACTAATTAGGTATAAGAATAAAAATGTATCTTAATTAAATTTTATTAAAAAAGTTAATGCATGCAAAAATATTTATTAAAAACTTTTAAGTATTCGGTTGCCGAATACCGAATATTCGGTGTACACTTTGACCGAATATTCGGTATTCGGCGAAATTCCTGATTAGGTCTATCACTACTATAAATGTTTCACATTTCTTCTGAGAATAGTTCATTAGGATATATATTCAGAAAAATAAATGTAAAGGTGAGTTTTACTTTCTTCTATTAAAATTTTTGTGTCCAAAAAGACAATTTTTCACTATAAAAATGATACACTTAATGTTATTTTATGTAATTTTTTAATCATTATCATAAAAATACCTATTATGAAAATTTAGTTCATTCATGAATAAATATAATGGTTTTTAAATCATTTTGATGCGTTTAGAAATAAAAAAGTTATAAAGATTCTGTAAAGTACTATTTTCATGAAAAACCGCTTGTGACATGACAAAAAAGTGGATGCCAAAAAAAATTCAAAAGGTTTAATCTTTTTTTAATCCTTGTTTTAGACTCCCAAAAGCATAATAAATTAACTGGTAAAGAATTAAAAAAATCAAAAATATTGAGCAACATGATCTGGATGATTTCACATGGATTGACCCATATCTGAACTGAATGTTTCATTGTTTATACCCATAAATTATGTGCAGATTTTAGGATTGCGGATTTGAGGGAGTCTACTGTATTGAATAAAATATTATGAATAATAATAAATCCTGGAAAACTATAGAAAAAAAAAATACATTCCTTCCTTGTACCTCCATTCATTCCTTATACCTTCATTTATGCTGATTTGAGAAGTTAATATGCCAAACTTCTATTTAACTGTTCACAATAACTTTTCTTGTTTCTTTTCTTGTTGTAAAAAGTTTCATGTAGCTACAAAAAGTGTTGAAGTGATAACAAAAAAAAGTTAATAAAATCACTCAATAAATTAAATAATTTGAGGTTACTCTTGTTACGAAATTAAATTTAAAGTAAAATACACATAATTTTCATAAATTAATTTCATACTGTTGAAGATTATATAAATACAGGTAAACAACACAACTATATAAATAATTTTGATAAAAAAAAAAAAAATCTGCTTAGGATAAACTTTTATATCTTTTTGGTTATTCTTGTTACACATCAATAAGCAAATTTAATTAACCTTTTTAATTGAAATATTATATATATTTCTTTATTTTTTAAATATTAACTAATAAAAGAATATTCACTACTACTATAAAAAATAAAACAAAGAAAATTTTTATAAGTAATTGGCATTAGGAATCACATGAAATTCATGCATATTTTATGTTGTTATTATTTTTTTTAGCCCATTTACAAAAAAAAAAAAAAAAAAAAAAAAATAAAAAAAAAATAAAAAAAAAAAATAAAAAAAAATAAAAAAATAAATTTCTAAATATAGAAAAATTTTCCAGTTTTATTTAACCTTGGACTTTTTACTAAAAAAAAGATACATAATATACATTGATCTGCAATCCTTTTTTATTTACTATTGGTTTCATTTTATAAGGGCTCTTGTGGTTCTTTAATCTTCCAAATATCTTGGTGTTATTGAAGTAGCATTGAAATTAAAAGATATATGCCTAGGCCATTATTGATCTTTCATTATGTCTTCTGTTTTCTCAATTTTTTTTAAGGGTCTTTAACTTTACCACTTTTATCCCACTTTCCCAAGGGATGCTAACTACTGCTAACCATTGTTGGTCAGACAATCATAGTTTTAACTTTTCCAATGGTTCAATAATTCAGAAATGCTCATCAATTTGCCATCTTGATTTTTGAGAAGCATATCATAAATGAAAGAATTCTAACAGCTTGCTTAAAGCCCCTGTCCTCGCTCAAGGAAACGCTCGCGAGCTAATGCTATTCCTATGGGGAAGCATTTTTCTAATAACTCTTTCGCATTTTGACATTTTTGAATAATTTTCTTTGTATTGGATAGCTGAGGTGCATGCTGACAGTGCACCTTTTTTACTTTTTCGATTTTGGTTGCAGATGTTTTTAAAAAAAGCACTTTGTTTCAAACCGGTTTTGAAAGTGAAACTAACTTTGTAAAAAATATCTGCAACCGAAATCAAGAAAGTAAAAAAGGTACGCTGTCGGCATGCACCTCAGCTATCCAATTCAAAAAAAATTATTCAAAAATGTCAAAATGCGAAAGAGTTATTAGAACAATGCTTCCCCATAGGAATAGCATTAGCTCGCGAGCGTTTTCTTGAGCAAGAACAGGGGCCTTAATACGCCCAGTACACCCAATTTTTCAAAGATCAACTTATATAATGTTTACTCCTATTTCTTTAATTCTGTTCCCACCTTCCCTCTTTTTTTTCGTTTCTACTTAAGGCTGTTCTCAACTGCTCTGCTTAACAAGCACAAATCATTCTGACACATTTATAAATTCCTTTTTTAACAGAAAGGTATAAATCTGGAAGCCTGATTATGGAAGTGATTTTGAATCAAACTGTGTTTTCCATTTTATGATAATTAAATTACCTATCGAATTATGAGTGATTTCGACCACATGATCATGCATTTTTCTGCCTTCCATTGACTGTTTTTTCTGCTTTCTTTTGGAAATGCAGTTCAAAACACCAACTTTAATGGCTTATTCTGAAAGATTTATTATGTCTGCAAAAAAACAGAAAAATGAGTGCAATTAGATAGTTTCTGAACAACATCTGCTGGTTCAGCCAGTACCAGCATATTTTGCTCATTTTTTCTTTTTGTTTTCTCTATATTAAATATTTTTGTTTGTTCTATCAAAGTAATTTTGTATAAACTAGTGCATATTTTTTTGTTCTTTGCAGCAAGTTTCTTGTATATCTATGCCTGTTGCTTTTTACAATATTATTTTGCTTACGGCTTGATGGTGTTATTATATGGAGTTATTGGGCAGTCTTTATCCCCTTGTGGATTTGGAAATTCATGGTCATTGCTGGAGCATGTGTTGGCAGCTATGTTTGGTGGAGGCATCCCCAATATAGGTAAATGATTTTGTTTTATTTATTAAAAAATAATTAACATTTAGCAAGTTCAAATTTTATTGTTTTAGCATTTTCATCAATTCTATGATTTTTCAAGTTTATATACATTTGCAAATTAATGGTATTTATAATTAATGAATTTTATTTATAAATTAATTATTAATTATTATTATATATTTTATTATTATTAATGATTTTTATAGTCTTGCAGTGAATAATTCTAAGCAAAGATCATTTTCATGCATGAGTTAAGTGGTAAAATTTACATAATCTCTAAAATAGTAAGCCCAAAAAAAAAAAAAAGAAGAGCTTTTTTCTGGAAAAAAATTCTTTTTTACAAATAAAAACTTTTCTTGCAGCTATATTTTCTTAAAAAATGTAAAACATTCAACATTTTCAAAATTTATGTTACCCTAAAGTTTTTATTTTCTCTTCAGATGAATATATTTAAAAGAAATAGATAAAAATAAAACAGCTTTAATCTTAAAATTTTAGTCTCTGAATTTCTCAAACTAACTTTCCTTGGTTAACAGCATTATTTATAATATATCAACTGTTTAATCCCTTAGGGACGAGCGACACGTATATGTGCCACAAAAAGGCTTAAGAACACTTGCTTATCCCTACCAGAAAAATTTTACTGTGAAATTTGCCTCAGAGCATTTTCTCGATTTAATAAGGCACGAATTTCTGTCTTTAAGAACCAGTGACGAAACATTAAGGAATTCGTAAAATGCTCCTGTTGTGAAGGGGTTAAAGGATCATTTCAGTTGCACTTTCTATTCTAAATTACCATTAAAACTAATTTTAAAATTAACAAAGTTAAACAAATTATGCAAGTTTCACCGAATATTTATTAGAATTTGGATTTATTTAACTCTCTGGAGTCTCTTACACAAATTTTATTCGGTCAGCACCCCTTTTTAAAAAGAAGTTTCCTTCAAGTGCACAATTTCAAAAATGCTGTGATTTTATTTTAAATTAAATAATTTTTTTTTTTTAAATTTTACTTTTCTTTATGACTGGAGTAAAAAAAAAACTTTGCAAAGAAATATATCACCACAGCGGCAACAACAAAGAGCAAAGGGTGAAGAAAGAACATACATTCCAACACCCCCCCCCCCCACACACACACACACAGTGTAGAATCAATAAATTCAGAATAAAATCATTTATAATGATAAAATGCAATTTTTGTTTCAAAGTTGATTGAAAATCTTTTTTAAATGAGAAACTAATAAATTTTCTTTGATAATTTTTAATATATAAGTAATTGAAATTTAAAATAATAAATTTTGCACAACAGGTGTATTTTTGCATATGTAACTTATATTAAATGTTTTCAATTAAATTTGCAGAATATTAAAAAAGAACAAAAATAATGCAGCCAAAGTTTGTATATACAGTTGAGCCTGCTTATAGCACAGTTGTTCTGGGATGAATATTACATCATTGTAATATTTGTTATAAGTGATCTTTGTTTAATTTCAATTGCATTTATTCAGAACTAATTATTTAGTATGTACTTTAAATGCTTATTAATTTTAGTTAAAACTTTTTTTTTAGTTAAACCTTTATTAAGGATATTTAAAAATAAAAGTTTTAAAATTATATTTATTTGGAAACATGGTATTTAATGAGAATGTTTATAATTTCATTTATTTTGACAAGATAGAGAACAGAATACAAAATTAATGCATGCCTGCAAAAAATGACTTTACATGCATAATTCAATTAAACAGGATAATGCAGAAATTTTTTTTTTTCTACTGTTAACATCATAAGCAGAAAAATATCTGCAGAGATTTTGCAGATTTTGATCAGTTTCATTTAACATTGTTTGCAGTGCTTCTTTTCTCTTTTACATCATTATCATTGTCTGATTCATCACTTTCTATTGAATTGAGAGGCCTCACATTTTTTTCACCAGTGTTTCCATTCCTGGTAATAATATTTGTTACATTGTTTGTAGTACTTCTTTTCTCTTCAACATCATTAACATTGTCTGATTCATCACTTTCTATTGAATTGAGAGGTCTTGCAATTTTTTCATCAGTGTTTCCATTCTCGGTAATAATATTTGTTTGAATTTTTGCACATTTCATGAATGTTACTTCTGTTGGAATAATTTTGTTTTTATTGAAGTGCCCCAATAGTGTTTATTTTCTTCCCAATTTTGATGGAATTATGCATTGTGATTGCAGTTTTCCCCTTTTAGGGTAAATGATTTTTCAGGTAACAAATGATATAACATATTTTAATCTCATTAGCATTATCCTCCTCAGTCCTGATGTAGCCTGGAGGCGACAATAAAAAATACACTTTAAATTAATTTAAATGCTTCTATAATTGTTAAATTTACATCTAGGCTTTTTTAATTAATGTGTGCATGTTAGGAGCAGTGATATATAATAGATTGATGCATTTTTGGACATATTTTATAGTAATTTTAATCCATTTTTTGTAGCGTCACATAAAATTTGTTTCAGGACTGAAGAGGTTAAAGACTAACAAGGAAGGTCTCCATACGGCATACTCATAAAGTTCTGAAAAAATTACAGAATGTTCTTCTCATGAGGCTATGTACCTTTATAAAAAAATTTTTGCCGGAACCTCCGTACCCTGTCCATAAAAAAATAATGAAAAATTCGTTATTTGGAGATTTATCATCGGTTGGCGATGAAAAGCAATTTCAAAAAAAGTTTTTTATGTTAAATGCATTTTAAAAAGAAAAAGCTTCATGTTCAACGTGTTTAGATAAATATCTTTGGTTTTGTTAGCTGTAGCTTGTTTTAAGTATAATTTCATTATATTGATATTTTTATGCACTTATATTCGCATTTAACCATCAAAATTTGAGATTTAAAACACAAATCAAATTTAAAATAATTAAAATTGTTTCATTTTCAAAGTCCAGTAGCATTGTCAATTCGATTTTGCTGCTATGGAAACATATGGCTTTTATTTTTGAATACGCTTAAATATGTGAAAATAATTTTACTGAATAAGAATTTTTTATATATGAAAATATTTTTTCCAGAGGTAAATTAAATAACTACAGAAACAAATAGTATATATATATATGCAATTTAATATATATAATATGCATATATTATATTAAACTCTCTCATTGTTATGTTTAAATTCAATAAATAACATTTACATGGATTCTAAAAATCCTAAAGTTTTCAGTTGCATTAAAATCGTTTGCTTTTGGCGAGGAAAAGTGCTGCTTGCCAAATCGTGTGAGACTTTCGTCTTTTCCCGCCAAATATTTGAAAGTATTTTATTTTTTTTACGGGTTTTCTACACATACATAAGTAGTTTAATTAGTATTAAAAAAAAAAAAAAAAAATCTGAGTATGCCCAGTATGGAGACCTTCCTTGTAAGGTCTGTTCTAATTAATCAATATTTTGTAAGCATCCAACCAATTATTCCTCCACATTGCCACTTATCACATATTAAAAAAAGAGTTGTAATTTAACAAATTACAATGACAATTCGGAAAATGATATTTTCAAAGACTAAAATTTTAAAGACTAATAAATTCTATATTTAAATTAATAATAATAATAATAAACATCATTTTTATAATGATCATAACAAGTCATTTATTACGTACACCATGCATTAAACAGTAATATTCCTAGACCAATAATAAAAAAAAAACCAGTAGTTTATCATAGAAGGCGGCAGCCTTCAAGTGACGCAGCTTTAAACCTACCATCATCAAAACCTACCATCGTCATAAGGGTAGATGCGGAACTTCATATAGCTAACTCAACATCAAAGGAAATCGGAAAAGCCGCCTTCTAATAACTCAGCAAATATTGGTCAGAATGGTCCAATTTTTTTAATATAGTCTTATATTCCCAGTCTAATCCTATCCTATAATTTTTACATTTCTACGTGCCGTATATTTTTAGATCTCGATAACCATTTTTAAACTGAAAATGATGGTGTTTGTTCCTGATAATGAGATCTAGAAAACGGGTTGGGAGATTTTATTAAAACTTATATATAATATGAATCTCTTTAAGATAGAGGGAATAAGACTTGCCTTGTTTCTAGGAAAACTCTTGTTTGTTATATATTGGTCTTGGAAAATTGGACTATATTAGCTCGCGGATTACAAGTTATTCTAAAGGTTAGCAGACGAAGACACTGCAAAAAGGCAAATGTAGTAATGGTCACAGTTAAAACACCCGCATCGAAGCAATAAATGTTTTTTAAACTACAAAAACTTCTTATCATGTGCTTTAAAACATTCAATAAATATATACTAAATCAAATTTCTATTTATTTTGCCTTTATTTTTCGTAAGAAGAAAATATTACGTTTCTTACATTGGATATTTTTGCATTTTGTGGAAAAAATATTTTGAATCCTTTTTTAAAATAGGAAAATATTTTTTAATTATACATATTCAATATACTTTCGACTTATGATTTTTTTTTAAAGTTTTCAAACAAAAATTATTTTAAATTATTTGTTGTTGGAAAGTCATGTATTCATACGCCTAGGGGCGCCACTTGTCTAGTTTTGTTTTGAATCCGAACCCGAACGCGGCAAGTTACACGGAGCATTTTTCATTCAGGTAGTAATATTCTTACATAATGTCCATTAAATTGATATAGAAAATGCACGAATTAAAAAATATAAACCAGACAAGATAGAATCATTAAGTAATTTTCAGGTTTTAATAATCCACATGTTGTTTCTTGTTACGCCAATTGAATCTCGCAATGTCAATATACAACGAATAAGCTCTGCAATAAAGTTAACCGGAGAATCTTGCAATGGATTAGTAATTAATACAGAATGTGTAACTTTGCAATAAAGTTATTTGCTTGTATTTTTGAAGACTTATGGATTACAGTGTGGAGGCAGGATATATTCAAAATTTTACGAGAATGCCAGTTAAAAATCTGGACTGCATTTTGTTTTGTTTTGTTTTTTGTCAGTAATTTTGGGTGAAATGCAGTTTACTCTCCTTCGCCAAGGAACTTTTTATGTGTATTGTTTGATAAACAATTTTACCTCTATATATATTTTTTATTTTTTTAATTTTTTCGCTGCTTGAGCAAAGAATAGGTTTGCATTAATCATAATTAATAAACGGAAACTTACTGGCTTGCTTAAAGTATTGTTTTTAAATACAGGGTACAAAATACATGAATTTTCTTAAATCCCAGTTTATTTTATTAAAATTTGTCATTTCATGAAAATAAAATTATTGCATATCTTTTATCTTTGAGTTTAAGTGTTAAAACACTTTTCAATGTTTGCATTTTAACATGTTTTGCAGATAATACATTTTGTGAATTTCACAGAGTTGACTGTATTATACTCTATTATAAGCATTCATTATGATTTCTAGTACATTATTACATTCAAATTACTCTTTTTAAAAATGTAAACAAAAGATGAGCACATTATATTTGTGCAATGTCTGGTCCCAAGTTACACACACTTGATGGACTTTACAATTTCTATATATTGCTTGTTTTAAACTTAAGTGAAATGTTGGCTAAAACATTTTCAGTTTCATAAATTATTTCAATTTGAAATATTTTAGTAATCGCTACTACTGTTATTCTGTCGACCAATTTCGCCAAATTATACATAATCACATATTTTTTTATTTTAAATAATGAAAAAACAAATAATTAGTAAAATATTAATAAAGTCGAAATAAAAATCAATGACATTTTAAATATACAAATTGTATTTAATGTCATTGAATGTGACATTAACAATCATCCATTATTGGAATTTAATCTTATAGTTTGGCGATAATTTTTTGGTCGACGGGATAACCTAGTAGTACCTAGTAATCTATAAAGCTAACAAGTAACATTTATACAACATTTCATTAACTCGATTCCTCTTAAGTAAATTTGAATAAGCGACAGCAAAAATCCATTGCAAGATTCTCTGGTTAACTTTATTGCAGACTTTATTCATTGTATATTAAGACATTGCAAGATTGAATTGGCATAACAAGAAACATCCATGTGGATTATTAAAACCATGAAAATTATGTAATGATGTCCATCATGTCTGTTCGATGGTTTTCAATTTGTGCATTTTCTTTATCAATTCTATTCTAAATAAATTCTACCTGAATGAAAAATGCTAATAACGCGTTCTGATTCAAAACAAAACTAGACAAGTGGCGCCTTCTTAATATGGAATATAATATAGAATGTATGAAAACTTATGAATTGGAGGGGAGAGGCAGGGTATTTTCAAAATTTTATGAGAATGCCAGGTAAAAATCCTGTATTGTACTTTTTTTGGTTTGTTGTCAAACTTTTTTCTCATGTCTATGAATAAATTACCCCTTGCACCAACATAAGATTTTGTTGCCAGTGGTACAGCCAAGGGGGTGTTTTTGTGAACTACATCCATGAATCGCTAAAAAAAAAAAAAAAAGCAAATTGCATAAAAAATGGGAATTACGTCCACAAATTGCTTAATGTGAATTACGTCCATGAATCATGTAAAAAAGCGAGAATTATATTCATAAATTGTATGAAAAATGCAAAATACGGCTGTGAATCGTGTAGTAAAACATAAATTATGTTCATAAATTGCTCAAAAAGCACGAATTTTGGCAGCAAAAAGCTGAAACGGAAATTACCTATATAAAATGCATAAAAATAGCGACTTGCATTCATGAATTGCATAAAAATGTGAATTACGTTCATGAATCACTCAAAAAATGCAAATTACATCCATGAATTGCATAAAAACGTGAATTACGTTCATAAATCACTCAAAAA
Organism: Maratus speculifer; assembly: GCA_964019185.1. NCBI lineage: Eukaryota > Metazoa > Arthropoda > Arachnida > Araneae > Salticidae > Maratus > Maratus speculifer. The sequence continues at coordinate 103,129,023 of OZ025293.1, forward strand.
ATGCGAATCACTTCCATGAATTGTGCAAAAAAACACGAATAACGTTCAGAAATTGCAAAAAATGCGAATTACGTCCAAGAATTGGTAAAAAAAGCGAATTACATTCATAAATCCTATAAAAACACAAATAATGTCAATAAATCGATCAAAAACGCAAATTTCGTCGATAAAAAGCTCAAAAGATGCATATTATGCCTATGAATCACATAAGTATAGCAAATTACTTCCATAAATCATGTAAAATGTAAAATACATTCATTAATCGCATAAAAATTGCAAATTATGTCCATGAATCGCTCAAAAAAAGCGAATTGCATAAAAAACATGAATTGGGTCCACAAATCGCTCAAAACGTGAATTACGTCCATGAATGGTTTAAAAAAGTGAGAATTACGTTAAGAAATTGTATGAAAAACACAAATTATGTCTATGAATCGTGTAGTAAAATGGGAATTATGTTCATAAATTGCTCAAAAAACATGAATTTTGGCAGCAGAAAGCTGAAACGTAAATTAAGTTCATAAATCACTCAAAAAATGCAAATCACTTCCATGAATCGTGCAAAAAAATACTAATAACATTCATAAATTACAAAAAATGTGAATTAGGTCCAGCAATTGGTAAAAAAAGCGAATTACATTCATAAATCCTATAAAAACACAAATAACGTCAATAAATCGATCAAAGAACGCAAATTTCGTCGACAGAAAGCTCAAAAAATGCAAATTATGTCTACGAATTGCATAAATATAGCAAATTACATCCATAAATCATGTAAAATGTAAATTACATTCATTAATCACATAAAAATTGCGAATTATGTCCATGAATCACTCAAAAAAAGCGAATTGCATAAAAAACATGAATTGGGTCCACAAATCACTCAAAACGTGAATTACGTCCATGAATTGTTTAAAAAAGTAAGAATTACGTTCAGAAATTGTATGAAAAACACAAATTATGTCTATGAATTGTGTAGTAAAATGGGAATTATGTTTATAAATTGCTCAAAAAACACGAATTTTGGCAGCAGAAAGCTGAAACGCAAATTACGTCTATAAATCGCATAAAAATAGCAAATAGTGTTTTGCATTCACGAATTGCATAAAAAACGCGAATTATATTCATGAATCGCTCAAAAAACACATTACGTCCATGAAAACATGAATTACATTCATAAATCACTCAAAAAATGCGAATCACTTCCATGAATCGTGCAAAAAAACACTAAGGACGTTCATAAATTACAAAAAATGTGAATTACGTCCAAGAATTGGTGAAAAAAAGCAAATTACATTCATAAATCCTATAAAAACACAAATAACGTCAATAAATCTATCAAAAAACGCAAATTTCGTCGATAGAAAGCTCAAAAGATGCAAATTATGTCTATGAATCGCATAAGTATAACAAATTATGTCCATAAATCATGCAAAATGTAAATTACATTCATTAATTGCATAAAAATCGCGAATTATGTCCATGAATCGCTCAAAAAAAGCAAATTGCATAAAAAACATGAATTGGGTCCACAAATCGCTCAAAACGTGAATTACGTCCATGAATTGTTTAAAAAAGTGAGAATTATGTTCAGAAATTGTATGAAAAACACAAATTATGTCTATGAATCGTGTAGTAAAATGGGAATTATGTTCATAAATCGCTCAAAAGACATGAATTTTGGCAGCAGAAAGCTAAAATGCAAATTATGTCTATAAATCGCATAAAAATAGGGAATAGCATTTTGCATTCATGATTTGCATAAAAAACGCGAATTACATTCATGAATCGCTCAAAAAATGCAAATTACGTCCATGAATTGCATAAAAATATGAATTATGTTCATAAATCACTCAAAAAATGCGAATCACTTCCATGAATCATGCAAAAAACACGAATAACATTCATAAATTGCAAAAAAATGCGAATTACGTCCAAGAGTTGTGTAAAAAAAGCAAATTACATTCATAAATCCTATAAAAACACAAATAACGTCAAAAAATTGATCAAAAAACACAAATTTCGTCGACAGAAAGCTGAAAAAACGTAAATTATGTCTATGAATTGCATAAAAATAGCAAATTATGTCCATAAATCATGTAAAATGTAAATTACATTCATTAATCGCATAAAAATTGCGAATTATGTTTATAAATTGCTCAAAAATGCAAATTACATTCATAAATCGCATAAAAAACATGAATGATGACCATGAATTGCGCAAAAAATACGAATTACACCCAACATTAAATTAATTTGCAGAAAGTTTTTGGTTTTATACAAGTCTGCCAACAAGAACCTTCAAGTTATCCTGAAACCCATTCTAAACCAACAAAAATTTAATGGAAAGATAAATTTGTCCAAGAAAGATAAAATAATTTCCATTGACATACATTGACCAGAATCGAAAAATTCCTATTAAAATCTATCCTATACACTCCAAAACCAGAAAGAAAAAATCCCTCCAAGAGTAACTGAATCTATCTGCTGCAAAATAAAATACATTGAAATGCAACTGAACAAGAACCTGAAAATTACATTTGAAATCAAACCGAAACCAGATTCAACCCCCCCCCCCCCCAAAAAAAAAAAAAAAAAAAAAAAAAAAAAAAAAAAAAAAAAAAAAAAAAATTCCAACCATATCTTGATTTGGGAAAGAAAACTTAATTTCCATAGATACGCGTGGTCAGAAATCTGGAAATTCCAATTAGTCTATGGGTTAGCAAACCTTAATTCGATCTGAAAAAAAAAAAAAATTCTGACAATACACATTGACAAGCAGAGTTGTATAATATAGACGCACGCCATGTGCAGAAAATTTTATGAAGAAACAATTTTTATTCATTTATTTCGACAAAGAATTGCGTAAAAAAAAAAAGAAAGTGTATCTCAACAAAGAATCATGTAAAAAAACCCAACATTTCGACAAAATACCACGCGAAAAACGTGAATTTTGTCCAAAGACTGCAATAAAAACATTAATTCAATCCATGAATCGCATAAAAATATGAATTCCATGCATGAATCACATAAAAAATGTGAATTCCATGCATGAATTGAATAAAAAATGTGAATTACATGCATGAATCGCATAAAAAATGTGAACTACATCCATGAATCGCTAAAAAAAAAAAGCAAATTGCATAAAAAATGGGAATTACGTCCATGAATCATGTAAAAAAGCGAGAATTATATTCATAAATTGTATGAAAAACGCAAATTACGTCTATAAATCGTATAGTAAAACATGAATTATGTTCATAAATCACTCAAAAAACACGAATTTTGGCAGCAGAAATCTGAAACGGAAACTACCTCTATAAAACGCATAAAAATACCGAATTGGATTCATGAATTGCATAAAAAATGTGAATTACGTTCATGAATCGCTCAAAAAACACAAATTACATCCATGAATTGCATAAAAATGTGAATTACGTTTATAAATCACTCAAAAAATGCGAATCACTTCCATGAATTGTGCAAAAAAAACATGAATAACGTTCATAAATTGCAAAAAATGCGAATTATGTCCAAGAATAGGTAAAAAAAGCGAATTACATTCATAAATCCTATAAAAACACAAATAACGTCAATAAATCGATCAAAAAACACAAATTTCGTCGATAGAAAGCTCAAAAGATGCAAATTATGTCTATGAATCGCATAAGTATAGCAAATTACGTCCATAAATCATGTAAAATGTAAATTACATTCATTAATCGCATAAAAATCTCGAATTAAGTCCATGAATCGCTCAAAAAAAGCGAATTGCATAAAAAACATGAATTGGGTCCACAAATCGCTCAAAACGTGAATTACATCCATGAATTGTTTAAAAAAGTGAGAATTACGTTCAGAAATTGTATGAAAAACACAAATTATGTCTATGAATCGTGTAGTAAATCGGGAATTATGTTCATAAATCGCTCAAAAAACACGAATTTTGGCAGCAGAAAGCTGAAACACAAATTATGTTCATAAATCACTCATAAATTGCGAATCACTTCCATGAATCATGCAAAAAAATACTAATAACATTCATAAATTGCAAAAAATGCGAATTAAGTCCAACAATTGGTAAAAAAAGCGAATTACATTCATAAATCCTATAAAAACACAAATAACGTCAATAAATTGATCAAAAACACAAATTTCGTCGACAGAAAGCTCAAAAAATGCAAATTATGTCTACGAATTGCATAAATATAGCAAATTACATCCATGAATCATGTAAAATGTAAATTACATTCATTAATTGCATAAAAATCGTGAATTATGCCCATGAATAGTTTAAAAAATGCGAATTGGGTCCACAAATCGTCAAAACGTGAATTACGTCCATGAATTGTTTAAAAAAGTGAGAATTACGTTCAGAAATTGTATGAGAAACACAAATTATGTCTATGAATCGTGTAATAAAACGGGAATTATGTTCATAAATCGCTCAAAAAACACGAATTTTGGCAGCAGAAAGCTGAAACGCAAATTACGTCTATAAATCGCATAAAAATAGCGAATAGTGTTTTGCATTCATGAATTGCATAAAAAACGCAAATTACATTCATGAATCGCTCAAAAAACACAAATTACGTCCATGAAACGCATAAAAACGTGAATTACATTCATAAATCACTCAAAAAATGCGAATCACTTCCATGAATCGTGCAAAAAAACACTAATAACGTTCATAAATTACAAAAAATGCAAATTACGTCCAAGAATTGGTAAAAAAAGCAAATTACATTCATAAATCCTATAAAAACATAAATAACGTCAATAAATCGATTAAAAAATACAAATTTCGTCAACAGAAAGCTGAAAAAACGCAAATTATGTCTATGAATTGCATAAAAATAGCAAATTACGTCCATAAATCATGTAAAATGTAAATTACATTCATTAATCGCATAAAAATTGCGAATTATGTCCATAAATTGCTCAAAAATGCAAATTAAATTCATAAATCGCATAAAAAACATGAATGATGACCATGAATTGCGCAAAAAATACGAATTACACCCAACATTAAATTAATTTGCAGAAAGTTTTTGGTTTTATACAAGTCTGCCAACAAGAACCTACAAGTTATCCTGAAACCCATTCTAAACCAACAAAAATTTAATGGAAAGATAAATTTGTCCAAGAAAGACAAAATAATTTCCATTGACATACATTGACCTGAATCGAAAAATTCCTATTGAAATCTATCCTATACAATCCAAAACCAGAAAGAAAAAAATCCCTCCAAGAGTAACTCAATCTATCTGCTGCAAAATAAAATACATTGAAATGCAACTGAACAAGAACCTGAAAATTACATTTGAAGTCAAACCGAAAGCAGATTTAACCCCCCCCCCCCCCCAAAAAAAAAAAAAATTATCCAACCATATCTCGATTTGGGAAAGAAAACTTAATTTCCATAGATATGCGTGATCAGAAATCTGGAAATTCCAATTAGTCTATCTTAAACTTAATCTGAACCTGAAAAAGGAAATTCCATACAACCGGAGCCCAGTATCTATACAGGACAAAATATTTTCCATTAAAGCGCAACCTGACCAGAACTTGAAAATTCCATTTGAACTGAACCTAATTGAAACCTGAAAAAAATTTCCATCGAACCTTAACCTAATCCGGAAAAGAGAAAATTATTTCTGCCGATACACACTGACAAGAGTCTGAAAGTTAACATGAAACCTAATCCAAACCCGAAAAGGAAAAAACAATGGAAACACAAGTCTGTCCAAGAAAGACCAAATAATTTCTGTCCACATACACTGACAAGAATTTCAATTGAAATCTATCCTAAACCCAGTTCAAACACTACCCCCCCCCCCCCCCCAAAAAAAAAAAAAAAAAAAAATTCCAATTGTAACCCAATTTATCTGCGACAAAATAATATACTTGAAATGCAACTCAACAAGAACCTGAAAATTCCATTTGAAGTCAATCCGAAACCAGATTCAATTCCCCCCCCCCCCCCCAAAAAAAAAAAAATCCAATCAAATCAAGATTTTAGAAAAAAAAAAGAACAATTTATGTCGATATGTACTGACCAGATCATGGAAATTCCAATAGAAGTCTATCTCAAACCCGATCCGAACTCTTAACCTGAAACCCAATCCAATCCCCCCCCTCTCCCCCAAAAAAAGTAAAATAAAAAAATTAGGAAATAAAAATCTGTTCAAGAAAGACAAAGTAATTTTTGTCCCCATCCACAGACCAGAATTGAAAACTAGTACTTGAAATGCAACTTGGCAAGAACCTAAAAATTCCAATTCAAGTCAAACTGAATCGAGATTCAAACCCGAAAAAAAAAAACAATTATCTAACCAAATCAAGATTTTTAGAAAAAAAGATTATGTAAATACGTACAGACTAGAGCATGGAAATTTTAATAAAATCTTAAACCCGATACAAACTCCTCCCCCTCCCTTACATAACTAACAAGAAGCCTTGATGACCCCACAAAACATAACTAACAAGAACGAAGAGTCATGCATACTGCATCGATTATGATGCATTTTCTGACTCATTCTGAATATTGTAAACTTATTGTCATTCATGTACAATAATTTTACCATTCTGTGCAAAAAAACAAAGCATAATTAACGAGAGTAAAAAATTTTCCTTTAACATGTTTATATACAGTAGACTCCCTCAAATCCGCACAGCTTGGGACCAGAGGTTGTGCGGATTTCTGGTCATTGCTTTGTTTACGTTTTTTAAACAGTAATTTGAGTGCAATTAATAGTGCATTCAGGACTATAATGAATACTTACAATATAATAAAATGTTAAAATAAGTAATAAATTAAAATAATAAAAATTTAGATAATTTTCAAAATGATTAAAATATTAAAAGCAAAGATCAAGTTAATGATCAATAGTGTATGATTAAATATTCATTATAAAAATTAAATATATTTTTCCAAAATTATTCAACAAAACTTGCCTCATAAAAGTACATTACTAATTCACATCAAAATCATAAAATAAGGATTTTTTTTTTTTAAGTTTAGCCAGGCTTAGTAACCAAAAAATCTTGATTAATGCATAAATATATTTGGTAAGAAAATTGTGATTACCAGTGATATCAGCAATATCTTGATTTTTTTTTTTTTAATTTTTCTTCCTTCATGGAAAAAAAAAAAAAAAAAAAAAAAACCCATGAATAGAGTATTATTGAGAAAATTAAAAAATATATGGAATTGATACAAAATTTAAAAAAATCACATTTTGTCCAAATATCCAATCTGAAAGTTTCATTGTTTACATCCATAAAGTATGTGCGGATTTTAGAGAGTTGCGGATTTCTGGTTTGCGGATTTGAGGGAGTCTACTGTACTTTCCATTTTATTCTGAATGCTTTAAACCTATCAGTTTCATCTTTGTACAGTAATCTTCCCATCCAAATCTCTCTCTTCTCCCCCCCTCCCCCCCTGTTAGTTTATATATGTTTTGTGCAAACAGCAAAACATAAATAAACTAACAAGAATGAAAAGTTACACATACAGTATAGATTATGAAACACTTTCCAACACATTTTCATTATTGTAAACCTATCATTTTAATCCATTTGCAGTAATTTTACCACTCTATATAAAGAACAAATCATAATTAACAAGAAAGAAAAACCTGTGTGCACCATAGATTATTAAACACTTTCCAGCATATTCTGAATATTGTAACGGATATAGTCTTAATCAATCTGCAATATTACCAACCTATACAAAGGTTGAAACATAATTAACAAGAATCATGCACGCAGCATAGATTATGAAATACTTTCCAGCACATTCTGAATATTGTATTCCTGATCATTTTAATCCATCTGCAGTATATGTATCATCATGTGTAAAGAATAAACATAGTTAACTAGAATGAGAAATGATACATACAGCATAGATTATGAAATCCTTTCTTAGAAATACAGTGCTGAATGTACATTACTTTCTTATCTTATACTAACGTACTTTACTACAGAGTTGTTTTTAACGAAATCAAGTAGCACAGCATATATTAATAATAAAATATGAAATATTTTTTTTTAAGTGGGTGGGGGAGGGGTAATTAAAGGTGATCAGAAATCATGAAAATGAATTCTTTGCATTAGTCTTTAATTTTTTGTTTTTATCTTTTTATTATTAACCTAAAAAAAGCACTGATATCAGTACAAAAAACCCTGAACGGGTTAAAAGCTTGTGACGCAGCACTTTATCTTATATATCTAAGAATTTTAAATTTGGGACTCAAAACTAATGATATCAAAATTTATGTGACGCTATGCTATTAATTAATATATACATATATTAAAATTTATTCATTAAGATTTTATCAATTACATCTTTCATAAATTCAAAATATAAATCTTAAAAGATATGATATCAAAATTTAAGTGACGCCTTGACGAGGCTTTAAACAATGTTTTAAAATTCCATTTATTTATTTATTGTCTAAATACATTTTCATATCTAAACAATACTTTTCATTTTCCAATACACTGTTAAATACATCACTTTCACTGAATATATATAATGCACTGAAATGTATTTATTTGAATAAATAGATTTATCTTTTGGGCTATGCTATCCAAAATCAAAAATAACATTTGAATACATATTTTTTGCGTCATTGTATCTATTTGCATCTATTTAACTTACTTTGGATACAATGACGCAAAAAATATTTATTCAAATGTTATTTTTGATTTTGGATAGCGTAGCCCAAAAGATAAATCTATTTATTCAAATAAATACATTTCAGTGCATTATATATATTCAGTGAAAGTGATGTATTTAACAGTGTATTGGAAAATGAAAAGTATTGTTTAGATATGAAAATGTATTTAGACAATAAATAAATAAATGGAATTTTAAAACATTGTTTAAAGCCTCGTCAAGGCGTCACTTAAATTTTGATATCATATCTTTTAAGATTTATATTTTGAATTTATGAAAGATGTAATTGATAAAATCTTAATGAATAAATTTTAATATATGTATATATTAATTAATAGCATAGCGTCACATAAATTTTGATATCATTAGTTTTAAGTCCCAAATTTAAAATTCTTAGATATATAAGATAAAGTGCTGCATCACAAGCTTTTAACCCGTTCAGGGTTTTTTGTACTGATAGATATACAACTTTAACTGTTTAAAATGGGTATTTTTATTTGATAGAGTTAATCAGACTGACATCTGAACGCCTCATATTATGTAGGATATGGAACAAATTTTAAATGAAATTTCAGTTTTATAATTTTCGGAACTGTAAATTTTTAAACTTTTAAACATAGCACATTTTAAATTTTTACACCGTCACATAAAAAAAAATGTTCTTTTAAATGAATTTTGTTTGAAATCTTTATCACAATTTGTTTTCAAATTATTTTTTTTAAAAAGTTTTCATTACTTCTTTTTGTCATCGTGGCAACAGAAGTATTCCATTTTTAGACATTAAACATGGACCAATCAGAAAATGAATAGAATAAAAAACAGAAGTATTCCTTTTTTAGACGTTAAACATGGACCAATCAAAAAACAAATAAAATAAAGAACAGACGTATTCCATCTTTGGACATTAAACATGGACCAATGAGAAGACTAATAAAATGTGGAATTCAACCAGTAAAAACATTCAGATATACTACAGATTTCCTAATTATCTACCGAGGACAATAACTATTTTCTAAATAGTTAAAAAAAAAAAAAAAAAAAAAAAAGCATCTCTGTCTTTAAACTGTTGAAGTTTATATTGATATGACCCATTTTCAGATTTGAAATAGGGTTTATTAAGAAGCTTAGTAATATGTTTCCTTTTTTCCTTTTAATATTGGTCTGTTTATTGGAACAATTTTCATTTATGTGAATAAGGATTCATCGATATCAGCACTCATTGTAGTTCCAAGCCTTTTCCAGTGAGAATCTGAATTGTTTTGTAATTTTTTTTTTTTTTTTTTTTTTTTACGATTTCATTCCAGTTTTTTAAAATCACAGATAATGAGTTCTTTGGAATCCTGAATTGTTTAGCAATGTCACATGTTTCTATTGTTCTATCATCCACTAAATGAATTTTTCACCTTTTATTGGAGACTTGGAGATTTATGCTCATTGCTTGTGAGAGTGAAAAATTGAAAATAAAATTTCCAACATTTGCTCTTGTCCGTCTACTGGTGTCTTTCACATGTACATTCAATTCCTGCTGGGTATCAATAACAAAGATGCAAGATTTCTTTTCTATGTGTTGGACACTTATCTACCTTCCCTACCCTGATACAGCTTCAAACATTTCACTTAACTACTGTATTTGTATCCTGACATTTTTAGAAAAGTATAAAAAGATCTCTTATAAAAGAATAAAAGGTTCATCCAAATTTCTAAGCATAAGGCAAACTTTAAAACCTTTAATACTGTGATAATGCTTTTTTTGGTTACCTGTGTAAAATACTTTTGTTTGTATGCTTACGTCCAAACTTTGATTTAACAGATAAGCACAATGAACTTATTTTGTTGTATTTGGTTTCTTACCGTAATTTAAGTATATAAACGTCAAGGCTGATTTATACAAATCATAATAAGAAATAAATTCTATTGAGTGTTATTCTTATAAGAGGTAGCTTGACTGTATATATATATATATATATATATAGGGGCAGGGTTGGCGAGTTTTTGCCGAAGGTGGGAAAAAACCTGGTAAAAACCGTCCTGGCAAAAATAGGCTGTTAATTTAATTTTTTTCCCTAAAAAGAGAAAAAATATTTCACGAAAGAAAAAATAAACTGCATACTTAATTAAAAAATCAATATTATTCTAAATTTATTTTAACTTTTAAGTTAAATAAGATTTATGAAAGTTAATAATAAGTAAGTTATTTATGAAAGAATACTAACTTTTATAACAAGATTATAAATGAAAAAAATACCAATTTTATATAAATAAATGGAAACTTCATTTATTCATGTTTATACAATTATTAATAATTCACGTAATAGAACTGTTGAGACTGAGTAGAGCATTTATGTTTATAATTTATATATGTTAGAAATTCAAAGAAACAGTTATAGTAACCTAAAATTAATTTAATATAAAATTATATTTAAAGCAGAAAACTATTAAATTTAAAATTTTTCAGCAATATCTTCCTCACAACCTAAATTTTGCTGTATTAGCATGGCACAGCAGTAAACAAGTTTTGAAAGAGTATCTGTTGATAGCTTATTTTGAATCTTAGTTTGCACAAATGAAAAATTTGAAAAAAATCTTTCAATAGCAGCACTACTTGCTGGACATAGTTGAAGGTATGCTACTAAATATAGGTGTAAATTAACGGTCGCCACTCGCCACGGGGCGATTAAAGTTGTAAAAGTGGCGATTAAAAATCGGCCATCGATCGCCACCCTAGTTGCCACTCGGCGATTAAAAAATTATTAATTTGCTTTGTGAAATACAACTTTTTTCATGGATATATGCATGTCTACTTTGTTTGCATTTAATTAGTGAATTGGTTAATTCTTTAAATTAAAAATTGGCCATCGATCGCCACCCTAGTCGCCACTCGGCGATTGAAAAATCTTTTTAATTTGCTTTGTGAAATACAGATTTTTTTCATGGATACATTCATCTCTACTTTGTTTGCATCTAATTAGTGAATTGGTTAATTCTTTAAATTAAAAATTGGCCATTGATCGCCATCCTAGTCGCCACTCGGCGATTAAAAAGTCTTATTAATTTGCTTTGTGAAATACAGCTTTTTTCATGAATATATGCATTTATTCTTTGTTTGCATCTAATTAGTGAACTGGTTAATTCTTTCTTTCTATCGGATGCAAGGTTATTTAGCAACTTTGTTGTATTTTCTATATTTTGGCTTTTTACTATGAACTCTTTATTTGGATTATGTTTTCAAGAAATATTTTTTTTCCTACAAAATATAGTCATCAATTTTAATTCCACATGCATTTCAAATAAATTATACCATTTTTACCTCTGGATGCAAAGAAATGTTAAGGACATTGTTATATCTTAAATCTTTCACCTTTGCCATATGCTCACTAATTGTACCAGTAATAATTGGCTGGCACATTTTTTTTTAAAATTTATGATTAAAGTTTATGTAGGTGTCAAGAAATGTTGAAACATTATAGCCAATTACTTAAAAAATATAGGACAAAATTAGTACTCGCCACTTATGCAAGTAATACTGCAAATTTAGCATCTGACTTTACTGCTACCAAGCAGATTTCCTCCACCTCACCAACAAATTGGAACTCTCTGATTTTGCTTTAATAAGACATCCGGAGTTTTGAAATCTCAGCTAAAGAAAAGAATATTTATATTTATCTGTACACTCGCGAAATTTAATAATTACCACCAATTTTAAGTAAGAATAAAATATCAAAGAAAGATGTGAAATTATTTTTAAATTAAAACCTTAAAAATACAATTTCCTTGTTTGTTTTATACAATGTATTAATATATATTTAAATATAGTTTATCACTTATAATTTTATCTGCAATATTAATCACCAATTCATATTTTTCCATTCAGTGGAATGACAGTTTTATTTTAACCAAATACAGTGTCACACAAAAGTGATGGGACACTTGTGCTTTATAAAAAGAAACTGCAATAAAATAAATAAACAAACATGTGCAAAAATTTTTTGGGTGTGTTTCATATTTAAAGTTAGTAACAATTATTACATAACATACATTTTGTCAAAATATTAAAATATTAATTTAGTAAAAATACAATTGTTCAGAATGGAGCAAAAAATGGCTCACATAAGTGATGGGACACTTACTTTTCCATCAAATATTTATCCAAAAATTTTACTTTTTAAAAGGTTTTAATATTTTGTTGGATTTCCTTTTACTTTTAAAACATGATTTAATCTTTTTGGGATGGATTCGACTAATTTTTTTTATTTTTTATTTCTGGAGTGATTTTACCCCATTCGTCTTGAAGCACCGATTTTAGTTGTTGTTTTGAAAAAATGGTATGTTTGCGAATTCTTGATTCAAATTCTTGCCAAATATTCTCTATGGGATTTAAGTCTGGAGATTGTGGTGGTGTTTTTATTATTTCAAGACAGTTATATAGCAGCTAGAGTCTAATGTTCAGAGCAGTGTGCTTGGGGTCATTGTCCTGGTAGAATTTAAAATCGTTATGAAGGTTCAATTTTCGTGCTGAAGATTTCAAATTTTGCTTTAAAATATCAATATATTTGTACTGATCCATTATACTGTCAATAAAAACAAGATTACCAACTCCAGCGGACGACATACACCCCCATACCATAACTCTTCCTCCATCATGTTTTACTGTTGGTACCAAGTTCTGTTTGCGAAATTCTTCCCTGGGTTTTCTCCACACCAAGATTCTACCGCCAGAACCAAATATATTAAATTTACTCTCATCAGCAAATATAACTTTATTCCAGTAATTAGAATTCTTATTTATGTTGGATTTTGCGAAAGCTAGTCTGAGTTTTCTATTCTTTTCACTTACGAAGAATTTTTTCCTGGCTAATCTACCGTGATATCCAGCAGATCGAATTACCCTTCTAATAGTCTCAGGATTAACAATTATGCCATATAATGCTTGTAAATCAGCAGCAACTTTTGAAGCACTATTTCTTGGATTTTTTTTAATATTTCGAACGATAATTTGCTTTATTCCATTGGATAGCTTTGATGGTAGGCCAGGTCTTCTTTTATCCTGAATCATATGATTCTTTTCATATCGTTTAATGATATTGAAAACTGTTGAACGACTCAAGTTAACTGTTTCAGCAGTTTTATAGATTTTCCACATTCAATATGCAAATTAATAACTAATTTTCGAATTTCAGGCGAAGTTTCTTTTCGTTTAGCATTCATGGCTACACAGAGCTAAAAAACACAAAAATTCCAAAACAAACTGGAAAGAAATACTGCAGACGATTTTATAAATTATTGCCAATTGCTTTTAAGTAAAAATAAAACCCCAAAAAATATTTTTATTGCTTATTTCAGACGATTTTTGTTGCATATATAATGGTGTCCCATCACTTATGTGAGCTATTTTTTGCTCCGTTCTAAACATTTGTATTTTTATTAAATTAATATTTTAATATTTTGACAAAATGTATGTTATGTAATAATCTTTACTAAATTTAAGTATGAAACACACCCACGAAAAAATGTGTGCATGTTTTTTTAATTTGTTTGATTAGTTTCCTTTTGTAAAGCACAAGTGTCCCATCACTTATGTGAGACGCTGTATGTGTAACTTTGTAACTCACTAGCCACTAAATAAATAAAAAAAAAGCCATTTTGACCTATTTTTAAAAAGTGGCCACTAATGAAACTGGGTCTACCGGCCACTGGCTACTAATCAAATTTTCCAGTTTTCACCTATACTACTAAAGAACAGAAGTTTTTTGAAATCGCACAAGCTTATACAATACTTCTCCACCAATTACAGGCATTGACACTATTAATCACTTCTTCTGCAAAATATGAGCTAGGAAAGGGTTTTTCTTTTAGCTCAAAATTAATAATATAAGGTATAAAATTAGGATTGATTTTAGATAACCATGCTTTACAGCTTTCTTTTTGTTCACAATTTATGACGTTCACCTCTGTACTTATGATGTAACAAATACGCTATCAGATGACATGGCAATATCGCTTGTTTAAATCTTTTTTTTAGTTTTGAAAAATGTGGTTTTAACTCTTCATTTTTCAAGAGATTTAGCCATACACGACAAGCTTCTGCTATGGTGGGGGAAGGGGGAATATAGTACAAAAAGATAAAGTGACAACAGGCTACTTACTGAAAGTATCTAAATAATTTAACATTTTGTTCCTTTCTTGGAGTGTTAAAGGGACAGAAAAAAATCTAGTTTCCTAATAAGACATAACAGTTTTTTCAATATATAATTTTCAATTTCATTATTTTATCTTTAACAAACTAGTTTCATCAGATATATAGTTATAAAATAGTACCAAAGACTTAGATATTTACATTTCTTAAGTCTCATGGCATAAAACAAAAATAACAAAATTTTATAAAATCTTTTGATAATTAAATATATGTATATATATATTAATGACTGATAAAATACTTTACTTACAGGGGTCTGTGTAGACTTTTCTCACAGGGTCCTGCTTTTGTTAAATTGGGAAGTTTTTCTTGTCTTTGTAAAAATTTTAGACATATTTTTGAGAATTTTAAATTATCAGTGTTTTCAGGTTCTACCCTTCACATATAGAGATGTTAAATAACACATTTTTTTGGTGAGTTCAATTGTTTATTAACAGGCTGAATTTTATTTTTAAATGATTAAATTTGTGAAAAGTTCAATTTGAAGATGAAATGTCTATTTGAGAGACAAATAATTTTATGAAGGGTCCTGTTTGAAATTTAAAAAAATTGTGAAGGGTCCTGTTTTAAGATAAATTATTTTATGAAGGGTCCTTTAAAGGACCTAAAATTTTTCTAAACATATCCCTGACTTAAGATTAAAAAAAATTAGGTATGCAATTTTTTATTTTGTTCTTAAATTCCTAAGTAAGACTGAATCCCACCTATTTTTAAGATTTAAAATATTTGACATTAATTAATTAGCAAATTAAATTAAAATATTAAATAGTACATTGTTAAATTTAATTGTTTATACCATTACTATGTTTATTAGCATGCAGATTTTATCACATACTAAAGACAGTTTTTTCCATTTTCCCCCTGGTTTTTTCCAGTTTTTGCCACTGTCCTGGCAAAAATACCTTTTTGCCGGCAAAAATGCCAATTCTGTATAGGGGAAAGTGTTGTACCTTGGGATGTTTGTAACTCTGAACATTGACAATTTCTAAAAAACTATTGGCAATAATGATCTTTTGTTTGTGTCTAATAGTGACCTATAACCAACTGGTCTCATCATAGTAACAGGTAACATCAGAGGCATTAAATTAATGATCTGGTGAGAAAAATAAAATTTCACTGCTCCAAAGTAAATGTTTCCTCCCATTCAAATTTCATTTTTTAACTATATACTTTTACAAGAATTCAACTGCAATTTATTTTTTTTTTATAAAAGAGAAGAGTTTTAAATGTTTTGGCTATGAGAAAATAATTATAGTGCTTCTACATTTACTGTCATTTTGATTTTACTTAAACCATGTGATGATTATATCTTGGGACCGTAAAAATGTTGTACTTTGGGACATGTAAAATAGTATAACAAATGCATGGTTTGTGATAATTTGCATAAATAAAAGTAATATACTTATTTTACAGTAAAAAAAACAACCCAACTTTATTTTGAATATATTTTAGAATGATTGAACTGATGATATGAATTGCAAATATGAATCTGGTAATTCCTGATAAATCTTTTTCTTTACATGTGATGCAGTGTTCTAAACAGCACATGTTCTGGTGTATTTTTCTGGGTTTTGAATCAATTTTAAAAGATACATTTTTGTATTTTACTATGTTATTAATCATGGATAACATAACAGCTATATTTTTATTCATACAACAGAGAAATGCGAGGAAGTTGAAATTATTTTGTTTACAATTCCCCACCCTACTATCTTTGTGACATAGTATGATGTCACATTTTAGACAGTAAATCACAATATATGTCACAGTGAAAGTTGTTGGGAATGCATTTTATAAAGCTTTCATACCGTCAAATATCATTAAAGGTTTTGAAGCAACAAGCATTTATTTAATCAATAAAAATGTATTCAACAAAGATAAACTTTTAAAAAAATGTAACTGATGGCCATTTCATTCAACTGAAATGTTGAATGAAACAGCTGAATTTACAGCAGCAAATGTGTTATCACTAGTAGACATAGTCAGTGTTGAATTGAAACACTTTTTTTTTGGAAAGGAAAATCTGTGGATCTTTAAGTAAAAGCTGAAATTGAAATATCCAAGTAGGAAATTAGGAGCAAGAAAATCAAACAAAAGACCATCTCTGAAACAAAATAGCAGTTTTGAATCTGCTAATGATAAACTCATTTTATTTTATGATAAACTCATTTTATTTTGTACTGAAGATATTGACAATATGGATTGTGATCATACCACAGATGTGTTAGAAGTAAGAAATCAAGAAAGTACATTACTTTCTTACAAAAGTATCTGGGGAAAAAATATGCTCTTCTATCTATCTAAATTTATTTGATGTATTTCCTTGGGGAAAAAAAAAGTTTTGTTGGCACAAAATTAACTAATTAGTTATTGTTATTCTACAAAATATTCTATTATTTATTGTACAAAATTATAAATTAGTTAAATGTCTATTGGCTAAAATATGTAATATGTCCCAAGGTACAACAAGGTGTTGTACCTTTGGACAGTTTGCCTTCCCTATTTTAAATGAGTGGCAATTTTTTATTTTCAAGCTGCCTGAATTTCTAAAAATATATTATAAAGAAAAATGTTGGTGTATTCAAATGCTGCTTTCGAATTTTGAATCGGATTATAATCATCGAAATAAAAAATTAAAATCTGAAAACTGTCCTAAGGTACAACACTCTCCCCTATATATGTATATATATATATATATATATATATATATATATATATATATATATATATATATATATTTGTTCAATTTTAGCATTATGCATTTGTGATTTCATTTTGTTATATATATATATATATATATATACAGTGGTGGTCAAAAGTTTCCGGCCAGCAAAAATTTGTCAGTTAATTTGTAAATATACCCATATGAAGAGGAATCTCAAAGTGATATTTATACATTTTATTGACATAATAGTTAGGAACTTACTTATAGAAGAACATGTAAATATCAATAAATTTAACTGACAAAATTAAGTATAAAGGAAAACGCATGTTCTCAAAAGTTTCCGGCCACCTTCACAAGTTTGTAAAAAAGTGATATTGTATTAGAAAATTACACTTATCGACAACATTTACAATTAGTACTTTATCGTATTATTATTTTATTAGCTTTAGTAATAAGTACTGCGGCGCAGCCAGAGTTGGGCAAAATACATCGAAAAATCATTTTTGATACAAAATACATTAGTTTTAGAAGCCAAAATACAAAATACTTTTCAAATTAAGAAAATTCAAAATACAAAATACATGTATTTTCAAAATGCATTTAAAATACAAATTACATTTGAAAATTTAAAAAAGTTTTTGAATAAGATTAGAGATTTGTACAGGCCATGCCGGGCACAGTTAGCTGGCCGGTTTCGGACCATTTTTTACCCACAGCATTCGGGCCAAACCCGACCGGACCTGTTCTTCAGTCGCTCACGGTCGGAGTATCGGGTTTATTTCTTTCTGGAGTGTAAGCTCAAATAGACCTCGTCATTATTATTTCGGGTCCCAGGCTGTACTGTTTACGACAGACTCGGGCCGCACCTGACTTATTCCTTCCAGACCGGATCGGAACTGGACTTCATTCTTCCTAAAGGATTGCAGTAGCTTCAAATTTAATTATTGGTCCTGACCAGCCTGTATAAAAACCATTGGCTCATCCCATCTTGGAGTGGCCTACGCGAAAACCGCTTAAATCTGACTCAATCCAACAATTAGTCCAATTAGTTCTTGAGACAAAGAGCCTCAAATTTTTTGTCACGTACAAACTCACGAACAGACATTTCCTAAATGCAATTAAACAGTGTTTAGAGGCTTGAAAGATATAAATCCATCAAAACCCTGAGGTCGAATGTTTTCACTAATCCAATGCTTTCTTCTGGTAAACATAGAAGACTATAAAAAGAGATGAAAGATTGAAAATGGAAGCTTCAGTTCAGCAGTTATTCTAGGACGTATACATAAAACTTATATAT
Organism: Maratus speculifer; assembly: GCA_964019185.1. Classification (NCBI taxonomy): domain Eukaryota; kingdom Metazoa; phylum Arthropoda; class Arachnida; order Araneae; family Salticidae; genus Maratus; species Maratus speculifer. The sequence continues at coordinate 103,147,861 of OZ025293.1, forward strand.
AAAAGAGTTTATAACCTCAGTCATTGGAATTGGTTAAAAAAAATAATAAATATATAAATTGATAATGTCTCAATTACTACAACGCAAGTATGATTTATATGAATACTAAATAAGAAATAATTTAATAAAAAGAATATTGCTCAGTTAAACTGACGGCATTGAGCTCGCATCAAGCTATATACACTAATTATATATTACAGCCTTCTATTTTCAAGGTATGATACCCTTCGAAAAACAAATTAAGGGAAGAAATAGTCCCCCTCCATTTCCCCTCTTTATATTTCATCATTGAATTTCTAAAGCTAATCAGGTATGTGCCTTATCATACAATAAACCTACATCCAAAATTCGAAGCAAATCGGATAATTTTGATAAAAATCCATTTATTTAATTTAAGCATATTCGCCATTCCATCCTTCATACTTAATCATTAAACCTCCAAAACTATTCAGAGATTCATCTCATTAAAAAAAAAAAAAAAACTACATCCAAAATTTAAAGCAAATCGGATAATTTTGCATAAAAACCCATTTATCAAATTTAAGGGGGTAATCGCTCGTACCCCTCTTTATACTTAAAAAGAACCCCACAACTAATGAGGGAAACGTCTTATCACTTTGAACTTGTATCTAAAATTTGAAGCAAGTCGGTTAATTCTGCATAACAACCATTTTCCAAAAATTAAGGGGGATAGTCCCCCTGATTCCCACTTTATACTTATACAATGAATTCCCAAAACAAATCAGGGGAGAACCTTCTCAGAATGAACTTATATCCAAAATTTGAAGCAAATTGCATGAAAAACCCATTAACCTAAATTAAGGAGAATGTTATCCCCATTCCCCCCCTTTATACTTATCCAATGAGCACCCAATACTCAGCATGGGGTGCCTCATCAGAATGATATACCTAAAATTTTAATGAAATCTGATAATTCTACATGAAATCCCATTTATCTAAATTAAGGAGGGAGGGATTAGCCCCGTCCCCCTACTTATACTCATCTACTGAACTCCCAAAACTAATCATGGAGGTGCCCTCATCAGAAGGATCCTATTGCTAAAATTTGAGTGAAATTATCCTATTATTAAAATTTGAATCGTAATTCTGCATGAAAAACTTATATAAATTAAGGAGAGGGGTACTAGCTCCTCATTCTTTCCCCCTTCCTTATACTTATCGAATGAACTCCAAAAACTAATCAGGGAAGCGCCTCATCAGAATAAACCTATATCCAAAATTTCAAGTAAATCAGATATTTTTATCAATAATTATCGTTTTATATAAACACATATATACATCGATACATACAGAATGGGCAGCACATAAGCTCTTAGGTTTTGATAGTCTGTGAGCTAAAAAGAAATATTAAATTAACAAGTTAAATGTTTTCGTTTCAAACATATGCATATTATATTTGTAATAATGATTGCAAATTAATAATCGCTATTAATTTTCCCTAAGTATGAATACACTACTATTCTCTTAAAGAACTATTTATTGATATTTGTGTGTGATTAATTTGCAAGCCAAATGTTAAGCATTTCGCAAATCTCTGTACAATGCACATCGATCTAGGTTGATACATAAATAATCTTAGAAACTCCGGGATGCACAAATTACTATAGAATTAATATTTTATGGCTATAAATCGGTACAAAATAATGTTTTATTATTATCTTTAATTTTGTTGTAAACAAATATATGCACATGCGACATGCCCGCACATTCAAAATCATAAAAATTCTTCTAAAGGGGTATGCATTTATATTTAACCAAATTTATATTCTTTTTTATATTAAAATTTTCATCTGTGAATCTTTCGTTTACGATCTAAACTCAAAAAAGAATGAAACTTCCGTTTCCTACATTAACTTTCATTTTGATCAGTTACCAGTTTATATTTTCACTGTGGTATTTTTTTTAAGAGTACAAAATAAAACATGAAATGAGTAAAAAAAAAAAAATAAAATAATAATAATTACGAAGTCATGCTAGATAAACGTGTACCTCCAGTAAATCTATAATAAAAAATGCTTCAAATGTTTCTCTTATAACGGTAGATCTTGTTTTTAACATATGGCATGCTGCCTTAATTTTATCGTTATTATCAACAGAAATTCAAAATAAAAATCTCATTTAGTATAGCGCTAGTGCAACGTGTGCTATCGTAATTCATTAATTTATTTGATACATTATCACCCAGTGCTGAAAAAATATCAGCTATTCTTTCACAAGACTTAAACATTGCATTACATTTCTTTCTAGTACTACATTACAAGTCTTTCTGTAATTCTTTAAAAAGCACCATACGCAGCAAAACTCTAAATAATTCTTCCTGTTTATAACACAGTAGTTTTTATCATTCTCATAGCAGCGTTATACTTCTAAAACCTAGAACTTTAGAACTGTAATGATTCAGCAGCAATGCCTAAGTAAAACAGAAGCATTCATTCTAATCTTTATCCTATCAGCAGTTGAAAAGTATGTTTGTATAAACTTCCACAGATGAACCCTATAAGTCAAAACAAAACAGCCATTTTTGTATTATGCTTTTGTGAATCTGCAGTTTTAACGAAGCATCTGGAAATCTACAGAAATGTATTTTGAGTATGAAATGTATTTTCAAAATACAAAATACTTGAGAAATCATTTCAAAATACATTACCAAAATACTTTCTTTTAGTTGGGTTAAAATACAAAAAACAAATGTATTTTGAAAATGTATTTCAAATACATGGGTCATTCCATGTCAAATCAACGAGGCCCACAACCTGACCATCTCCAATTTTTATGAAATTCTCAGGATTGTTTCTACTTATGTAATAATGCAATAAAATATTTTTTGTAGATTTTTTGCAGCCTTTTTTTTTAGGGGGGAGGGCTTCATGAAAAAGTGGAAAACACGTAAAAAATGACATTCTGGTTGTTACAAAAATACAATTTTCTCAACTCCTATGATAGGTATAGAATTTATCTTGGTGTTGTTTTGCAGGTCTTTGTGTGGGCTTTCATATGACATATCACTTGACAGGATATATTAAATTTAATATTTCAAGGTCATTGAATATTGTCTTTGACCTTGAAAATATTAAAAAGTCCATTTTTGAAATATCTGGAAAAAATATATTTTTTATTTCTTAATATGACAGACATTCTGTAAAAATTTCATATTGGGATTGCAATGGGATCACATTAAAAAAATATATATCGTTGTATCATTCCATATCACTTCATCCAGACCATGAAACCCATGGTCTCAGATTTTGATAAAAAAATTTGTAATTGTTTCTTTTACCACCCTTATTAACAATCTAAAATAATACTTCAATATCTCAAGTATTTTTTGCGAAAAAAAAAAAAAAAATACCGAAATAAACAGAAAAGGTGCATAAGTGGCATTTCAAAAGATCCGTATTTAAAAAACATTGTTTTAGGGGAAAAAAAAATCATAGTTTTACTATTTATAAACATATTAAGTTGAAATTTGCATTAAAATGTACACAAAAGGATGAAGATATAAGGAAAAGAAAAAGGTTTGATGATCATATTTTAATTTAAGACCTTTCAAAATTGTCTAAAGTTTGTTTTTACAAAAGAATTTTGTAAGAAAAATAATTTTCAAATCTCATTTTTTGAAAAAGGCATAGCAGTTAAACAATCAGTTTTCTTTAAAATTATGCATAAACTGAAAGACTGAAAAAAAAAATTGGCTTTTGGGGTGAAAATATATTTTATTTATCACAAACTAAAAAATAAATAATAAAAATAAATGCTGAAAAAAGCAACTGTGTACAAATGGCTTTGGAAATCCCCAAACAAGCATTAAAATAATTGTTTGTATTACAAGTGATCATTTGAAAACAATACATTACTACTTCTATTTATCTTACTTTGATTTAAAAAAATTGATATTATATGATAATTTTAAATAATTTAGATTTAATTTGATTTAGTGTCTGTGTATAGCATAGTGTGTAGTTAATTTGTGTATAGCAAATTTGAAATTTGTATACATAAATTCAAGCAAAATATTAAATCAGCTTCAAACAACTTTGTAAAATAATGACTTTTCGGGTACCAATATATTTAATTCAAAGCCTGGCTTGAAAGTAAGTTAGGGGAGTGGGGGGGAAGGGTAGGTATAAATAACCATGATTAGAGACTCCTAATGTATCTTGCCTTACTTAAATCATCTGCCAATTGATTTGATATCAACAAATAATCTATACATATAACAAAATTATATTTTTTTGGGGGGGGGGGGGGCAGGGAACTGAAATTTGGGGCTCAGGCTTTGCATGCCTAAGAAGAAGTTAAGACTGTTTTTGGTCCACAAATCAATATTTTTAACAGTCTCAGTATTTAGGGAAAAGTTATTGTTATCCATATTCCATATCCATTTTATTTTTTCAGTACTTTTTTCTTTCTTTTTTTTAAGTTGAAAAATTTTATTCACATTCAAAACAAAGCAATGGCATTAAATACTTTTAAATAAAAATGCTCTAGTACAGCGGTTCTCAAATTTTCTTGGTACGTGACACACCTTTCAATGAAAAAAAATTTCGAGACCCACCTTTCAGTTAAAAAAAAATTTCGTGACCCACCCAAGAAAAAGTTGTATATCAGTATAGCAATTTTTGTTCGATCTCAGCTACCCTATCCTACGAAAAGCATAAAATTTCATACGGAAGATAAATTATCAACAAAAACAAGAATCGGTAATCTCAATGTGTGTAAGTGAATAGTAATTAAAACAATGTACAAACTACCAAGATAGTAGAAAATATGTTTAGTTAGTATGAAAACATAACTTTATAATCAATGAGATTTCTGACATTGGTAGTTACCAATGTGGGAACATGTATTAACACAGTTTATCTCAGTACTTGTCTTTCAAAAACAGCAAAAGTAAAAAAAGCATGTTTTCATAAGCATGAAGTGTTGATTTTAACCCAAAACTGATTTAAATATTTCTGGATATTCTGTTTGCATATTAATCGAGAAGGAAATTAAGGATGTTCCCTTGAAATATCATTTCCTGTTGAAATTGTCATATCTTTTTTAACAGATGACATAAAAGATATATTTTTTGACAAACCTACATTGTTTCGCGACCCACCAAAACAACAGCCACGGACCACCATAGTCGCAACCCATATAGGGTCGCAACCCATAGTTTGGGAACCACTGCTCTGGTATATTTTCAATTTTAACAAAAGTCATGTTTAATTTTTTTACTTTTTACAAGAAATTTAAAATAAACATATGATATTTTTCATACAAAACTTTTTTTAATAATATCTTTTAATTTTTTTAAGTTTTGTACAATAAGAATTATTTTGAGATTAAGTATGTTGTTTCTGTGCAAGAAAGTCTTTATTTTTAAGCAACACTGAAATGGTAGTTCCCCATATGGGGCCATGTGGTTTTGTTCTAAGGGAGACATTACATTTGACATAACTGTGAAGAAGTTGTTAAAAAAAAATCATCTTATTAAGTAAAATTTACTTTTATTTTTGCTGAATACTTCATATAAATATTACAAAAGTTGCAGAATGCTAAGCAGATAAAATGAATTAATTTAAGCCCATTTAATTGCAAAATATAGTATTGCAATATTCGTCTGAATAACTGCAATCAAACAGTCAGGACTATAATGACCACAACACAGAGCTACAAATGTAAGTTACCTGTAATGCAAGTTGCTTCTTATTTAATTTTTATGTGATCCCATTGCAATCCCAATATGAAATTTTTACAGAATGTCTGTCATATTTAGAAGTAAAAAATATATTTTTTTCAGATTTTTCAAAAATGGACTTTTTAATATTTTCAAGGTCACAGACAATATTCAATGACCTTGAAATATTAAATTTAATATATCCTGTCAAGTGATATGTCATATGAAAGCCCACACAAAGACCTTCAAAACAACACCAAGATAAATTCTATACCTATCATAGGAGTTGAGAAAATTGTATTTTTGCAACTACCAGAATGTCATTTTTTGCGTATTTTCCACTTTTTCATAAAGCCCTCTCCCCTAAAAAAAAAGCTGCAAAAAATCTACAGAAAACATTTTATTGCATTATTACATAAGTAGAAACAATCCTGTGAATTTCATTAAAATTGCTTGATGTCAATCTCAAAAGTATATTTTTCTTCGTTGATTTGACATGGAATGACCCACATGTATTTTCGATACTGCCCATCTCTGGGCGCAGCAATGTGACATTCATACCATTAACGGTTAAAGATCGTCTATGGTACGTTTTTCCTACATTTCTTGCAATTTTGGCGACATTTCGGCTGAGTTGGAATATTTATAGTTCTACAGACTTTTGTCAACTTCTTTTCAAAGATTTTCTATTGGATTCATGTTAGGCACTTGGGCTGATCATTTCAAAAACGATTGCTTATTGAGGTTTGCATACGTTATTTATGTCGTTATCATGTTAAGAAAAATAGTTGCGACCAAATTTTTTTCTCTAATAAGGCAGAAAATTGTCTTGCAAGATATCCTTATTCATTGTATCATTCACCTGGCTTTGGATTTCAAATAACGGACCAACACTTTTTTAAGAAAATACTCTCCATGGCATAACATATCCTCTGCCATGCTTCATTGTAGGAATAACATAGGTCGAATCATATTTTTTATTGTTAGGTCATCGGACGTTGTGTCTGCCATCACTTCCAAAACTGTTTCGAATTTGATTGATGGAAAAATAGAACTTTTTTCCAGTTTTCCAGTTCTTGACTAGACTTTGTGTTTTTTGGAAAACGCCAGTCGGGTACATTTGTATTTTTTTTAACTCTGAAATTTTTTTAACACCGACTCTTCCATAAAGTTATGCATCACGTCAGCATGTTGATACGGTATAAGGACTTATTTCAGCAATATTTTCATTCCGTAAATCGCAGTATATTGCAGTGGAATTTTTATGTGGATTATCAATTGTTTTTCTCCTTATATTTCTGTCCAGAGGAATAGTAATTTTCCGGGATCTCCTGGACCTCTGAAAGTTCTGAAGGCTACGGCCATCTTTATATAATCTTTAAATATCGTTTATGGTCGATTTTACCGATCAATAACTTTGCCGCAATATCTAGAGAAGATTGGCCTTTTAGTGACAAACTAATCCCTCATTTATGAACAATAATTGTTGAACTTTTCAATTTTTAATTCAGACTATGCTATACTCGTTGATTCATTCATAAACACAACCAAAAAACAGTTTACCGATAAAAAAAACTAAAGAATAAGTGGCCGGAAACTTTTGCACATGCGAACTTCGAATTTTATCCTTTTGCATGAAGCATCTTCAATATCCAATCAAAATGATCACTTGGTCAGAGGTCATTCACATATTCCTAACTTTTGAAGCAATTGTGCTTCTTCTCTGCTGAAATCCTTTGGTAAATAAATCGAAGAAACTAACTGGCTGGAAACTTTTGACTGCCACTGTATATATATATATATGTATATATACAGTAGACTCCCTCAAATCAGCAAACCAGAAATTCGCAACTCTCTAAAATTCGCACATATTTTATGGATGTAAACAATGAAACTTTCTGTTTGGATATTGGGACAAAATTTGAATTTTTAGTTTTGTATAAATTCCATATATTTTTTAATTTGTTATTTTCTTAATAATACTCTATTCATGTATTTTTCATGAAGGAAGAATAAATTATTTTGGAAAAAATTCAAGATATTGCTGATATTATTACTTATGCTGATATTAATTACTAGAAGACAGCCCGTCAAAATGACGTGTTTGCATTTTTAAAAGGATGATAATAAATTACAACTGTGGTCAATCAGCCACTGTAGGCTTAAACAATTTTTAAAAATACAGCGATTAAACACACGGAAAAAAATCTTTATAAAAAAAAGGAAATTTTAACAGAAATTTACATTTAAAACTATAACAAAACTATCTGGTGGATGGGGGGGGGGGGGGATTGTAATGAACAAATCGTAAATACATAAATTTTAAAAGAATAAAGTAACGCAAAAAATCAATTATAAAAGATTATATTGTGAAACTACAGCCAAAAAATATATAAAAATACTGAGAGAAAATAATAAAAATAGCTAAAATGTATAAAAAAAAATTCCTATTTTGGACTATTTTTTAGCTAATACTTAACAAAAACACTCTATAAGATCAGAAACAAATGAAAACAATAAAGAGTAAACAGCGTGTGTTCGGGAACACACGCGCTGCGCGCGAACTCAGGGATTTTTGCTTCCGAGTACTAAATCCGCTGTAATATTCATTCCATGTACCTGTCTCCTGAACACGCGTCTGAGCTCCCGAACGCACCCAATCATTCCTGAGTCGTGATGTTACAATGGAGTCATTCTAAAGATTCATTCATGGAATTTGTCATTCTTAAATGGCAACAGTATTAACTTGTTTACATTGTTTGTTCTTTTTCGTAATTGCTGGTTGTTTTATTTAGAACTTAAACATTATAATTAAATAGTTTTTGTAGGTTTTAAAGAAAATGCATAATGAATAAATCTTTTGCATGTATATTTTCATAAGTTGAACAATTAGAATATTTGTGAACGGCTCGGAATAGTTAAGCCTAACGTGGACGCAATAAGTTTCTTTTTCTCGTGGATGGGTTGACCCCGGAATCGTCGTACATGGAGGGGTTTTATATATATAATTACTGGTAATCACAATCTTCCTACCAAATATATTCATGGGTTAATTTAAGAATTTTTGGTTATTAACCCTGGCTAAACTTGAAAAAAAAAAATCCTTATTTTATGATTTTGATATGAATTAGTAATGTACTTTTATGAGGCTAGTTTTGTTGAATAATTTTGGAAAAATACTTTTAATCTTTATAATGAATATTTAATCATGCATTATTAATTATTAACTTGACCTTTAGTATTAGTATTTTAATCATTTTAAAAAATATATAAATTTTTATTATTTTAGTTTATTACTTATTTTAATATTTTATTATATTGTAAGCATTCACTATAGTTCTGATTGCACTATTAATTGCACTCAAATTACTGTTTAAAAAATGTAAACAAAGTAATGACCAGAAATCCGCATAACCTCTGGTCCCAAGCTGTGAGGATTTGAGGAAGTCTACTGTATACACAGAGGTGCCAAGTATTACGATTTGCCCGTAATTATTACGGATATGCAACAAAAGTTACGGCGTTATGGGCATTGGATAGAAATTACGGATAAAAAAATCTCGAATTTCATCAAAGGATCGCTTGAAAAAACTCAAATTTCGATATAAGATCTTGGAAAAAACAAAAAAGATTTTGTAAAAGTACGCGCATTTCGTCAAAATGTCACAAAAAATGTGCAAATTTCATCAAAAGATATTGAAAAACAGGCTCATTTCGTCAAAAAATTTCTTAAAATGCCCAAATTTTGTCAAAAAAAAGCTTAAAATGGGCTTATTTCATCAAACGATCACAGAAAACACGCTCATTTCGTCACAAGATCTTGAAAAACGAGCTCATTTCATCAAAAAATTGCTTTAAACATGCTCATTTTGTCAAAAAATCGTTTAAAACGTGCTCATTTCGTCAAAAGATCACGGAAAACTTGCTCATTCCTTCAAAAAAAAAAAAAAACAAAAAAAACCACAGAAAACGTGCTCATTCCTTCAAAAAAACATGGAAAACATGATCATTTCATAAAAAAATGCTTAAAATGCACTCATTTCGTCAATAGATCACGAAAAACACGCACATTTTGTCAAAAGATGGTGGAAAACACGCTCATTTTGTCAAAAAATCACTTTAAACTTGCTCATTCCATCAACAGATTGCGGAAAACACGCTCATTTCTTAAATAAAAAAAAAATGCTTAAAATGTGCTCATTTCATCAAAAGATCGCGAAAAATGTGCACATTTTGTCAAAAGTTCGTGAAAAATGTGCACATTTCGTCAAAAGATCGCGAAAAATGCACACATTTCGTCAAAAGATCGCGAAAACACACACATTTTGTCAAAAAATCACAAAAAACACACTTATTTCGTCCATGACGGCCATTTAAAATGGGCCGAGCAGAGTATTTGCAGTGGTTTTGTGGAAGGCTTAATTAACAACAACAGTTTCTCATGATCAAAACTTTTATTATTGACTAGGATGACATATTTACAGATGTAAACAACACTACGACATTACTTTGCCGTAAACTTAAGAGAACTAAAAATAAAGATGAATTAAGTTACATGATTATGTGCTTAAGCAACATTTGAAAAGAAAAATAGAGATAGAGCAACAAGCCATCGCATTACAAACTATTTATACAAGATTCTGAAGAACTTGTTTTGCATATATCTGTTGCCACTGTAAATACAAACTCTTTTCAACAATACATCGAGATTTATCTGCAACACATATCTGAGACGCTATTGGCCACGCGGTATGACGTCAAAAACCTCTGCCGTTCACGGCAACTCACGCGATCGCTAAAATCACTGTTACTCGGCCGTTAAGCAGTAACATTACTCAGTAGAAGCAGATCGGAAAAACCAGCTCTCGGATATTGTAAACAAACATGCTCGGGAGATGACGAAAAACTATACATGCATCTATCAAAGTAATACGTTTTATTTCTATTTTAAACTTGTTTCTTTTAAACTTTTAATGCTTATTAAACTTAAGAAACGTATAGATGCGCAACAAACGGCCTCCTTTTTCGTCACCTCCAGAGCATTACAAAAACTCTGAAAAAAAATTATAAAAATGCAAAAATTACAAATATCAAAAATTTCAAAAACTTCAAAAATTCAGAACTTCAAAAAGTTCAGTAAAATTAAATTACACTTTAATATTCAAAAACAATAGTCTGGTCAATGTCAGGTCATATAAGACTTTATTGGCAAGGCATTGACCAGAGTGATTACATTGTAAGAAAAATTATAACCCCCCCCTTAAAACTTTAAATATCAAAAATCCTTTTACAAAATTTCAACAACTGCTCTCTAATTTGGGGTTTTGTGAAACTGTCAGCCAAGTTAAATTTACTAGCAATATATTTAAGTTTAAAGACCTGATCATATACTAAATTTCTAAGAAAATGATATTTTATATGAATATGTTTTGTTTTCTGATTTTCAAAAGGAGAGTTCGAAAAAACTATTGCTGCTTGGTTATCACAGAATAGTGTGCAATCTTTCAAGTTTAAATTTAGAATCTCATTTTGTAAAACATTTTTGACCCAGATTAATTCTTTAGCAGCTTCAGTTAAACTGACGTATTCGGCCTCCATAGTTGAAAGACTTATACATTTCTGTTTAAAAGTCTTCCACGAAATGGGCGTTTCATCTAGAAACAAAATATAGCCACCTATGGAAACTCGATCGTCTCTGTTTGCAGCAAAGTCTGAGTCTGAATAGCAAGAAAGATTTAACTCACTAACTCTGGATAACTCAAGTTTATAATGTTTAGTATATTTAAGATAATCTAACAATTTTAATAAACTATTCCAATGAGAAATTCCAGGGTTTGATTGAAATTGGGATAACAAATTAACTGCATACATGATATCTGGTCTAGTCTTTCCAGCTATAAAAGATAAACAGCCTATAAGATTTCGGTAAGGAAACTTCGACATGATTTCAATATCTTCTCTAGTGGAAGGTGAATCTTGCTTTGACAAAACTAAACCCTTGGGCATAGGTAAAGTGCTTAAAGGAAATTTAAATTCTGAAAACATTTCACAAACTTTTTCAATATATGAAATTTGGTGTATAAAAAGACGATTTCCTATTTCTTCAAACTCTATACCCAATAGTTTTTTAGTCGACCCCAAGATTTTTAAATTAAAATGTTTTTGCAGCAATTCTATCCCAAAATCTAAATCATCTTTAGTTTTACCAAAAAGAACTATGTCGTCAACATAAAGTAAAAGAACTAATCTGGTTTGAAACATGTATACACAATTGCACCAATCGAGTTTTTGAAAATCAAGTTTAGATAAGACATCATCCATCTCGAAAAACCATTGTCTACCACTCTGGTGGAAACCATAAATAGCTTTATTTAACTTACAAATTTTATCTTTATCCTTAACAAAACCTTCAGGTTGGTGCATGTATACAGTCTCATCCAGATTAGCATAAAGGTAAGCATTGTTGACATCTACCTGGACATTTCTCCATTTAAACAGACATGAAAATATGGCAAAGAATAACCTAATTATTGTAAAACTGACAACCGGACTAAAAACTTCTTCGTAATTTTCCCCTTTTATTTGATTAAACCCCTTCGCTACCAATCTCGCCTTGTACCTTACAATTTCATTTTTCTCGTTTCTTTTAACGGTAAATACCCAGCAGTTTCCCAAAACTTTAACATCTTTTGGTGGTGTCACAAGATCCCATACTTTTCGTTCATACATGACGTCGATTTCATGGTTCATTGCGTCCCTCCAATTTGATTCTTCTGGGCTTTTAATGGCTTGATTGTAACTTTGAGGAATTTCGATTTCAGTTAAATTTGCTTCATTTAAATTTAAAACTTTACCATATTCTTTATTTTTAGAGCTAAAATCAAATAAATTTTTATCACATTCTATTTTATTTTCTTTACAATATTTAATTAATTCATTAAAAGATCTAATTCTTGTGTTGGTTCCTTCTATGCCATAGTAAATGTCTGTTTGATTTCCGGTTTTTCGGGGTACTGCTTTACGGGTCCATGGAATTGATGCACAAGGTTTTAAAACATCCTGCTCCGAAACTTCTGGATCTTTTACTTTAACAGCCTCATTCCCCAATTGAGATGTATTCTCAGGTTCATAAAAAATATCTCCGTCTTCTGGAAGATCAAAAAGTGAAAAATTAAATTTTTGTTTTTTAAATTTTGAAACTACATCAACCCCCCTTTTTGTTTCATCAAATCTTACGTTAATGGTTTCTACAATTTTATTTTCATCAATTAACCAGATTCTATAGCCCTTCGTTGATTGAGCATACCCGCACATGATCCCCAGTTTAGCTCGCATATCAAGCTTCCTTCTAATCTGTTTGGGCACTCCAACGTACGCTAAACATCCGAATTTCTTTAAATGAGAAACTGAGGGTTTTTTACCAGAATACATCTCAAAAGGGGTGATTTTTGACTGTTTGTGACATACCCTATTCCATACGTAAGAAAAACACATTAAGGCTTCCGTTCAAAATTTTTGAGATAAGCCGCTAGAATTGAGAAGAGTCTTTACACCATCCAAAGCAGTTAAATTAAAATGCTCTGCAACCCCGTTCATTTCAGGACTGTACGGGTTTGTCTTTTCATGAAAAATACCCTGCTTTTCTAAAAAAGAATCAAATTCTTTGTTACAAAATTCTAAACCCCCATCTGTTCTGATTGAAATTATTTTCTTGTTTAGATACCTTTCGGCCCTACTTTGAAATTTTAAAAAAGTTTGAAAAGCATCAGATTTGTTCTTGATGGGGTATACTGTAACAAAACGAGAAAAATCATTTATGATGGTGAAAAAATAACGACTCCCCCCATGCGACGTTACCTGTAAAGGGCCACAGAGATCCATATGTAAAAGTTCGAGAGCAGTTTTTGATTTAATTTTACCTATAGCTTTAAATGATGTTCTTTTAGACTTAGCGAGTTTACAGGAGATACAATCCTCGGCTAACTTAGACAATAAAGGCAAACCTATAACACTTTCATTTTTAGAAGTTGTAATTAAATATTCATTGTTTACATGACAGAACCTTTCATGCCACAGCTCATTTAAATTTAATTTTTCAACTTGATTTGCAGAAATGTTAGCCGAGTTGCTTTCTCCTTTACATTTATAGCTAAAAGGTTTTAAAAAGTACAAGTCATTTTTTCTAACAGCATAAAACAAAAAATTCCATTCCTTGTCATAAACAATTACCCTGCCCTTACTGCCAACAAAGTTTATACCCAATTTTTCAAGCTTGCTGCCAGACAACAAATTTCTACGTAAATTAGGATTATACAAAACATTTTTAAGGATAATTTGATTGAAGCTGCCATCTTTACATTTTACAAAAAAATTTACAGTACCCCTTCCCTGAACAGGGCTTTCCTTTTCTCCTACAGCAAGTGACATCTGCATATTTGACACAGGCTCAAAATCTAAAAATAAATTTTTGTCATTACAAAAATGAGCAGTCGCTGTGGTATCAAAAACCCAGCTATTACTTTTACAAAAATCAGATGTATTTGCTTCAAAAATGTTTGGAGAATTTTCAATTAAACTCGCTTCATGTTCAGAGAAGGTGCATTTTACATTATTATACTTTAATTCAACATTACTAGATTCTGAAAATTTACTTTTATATTGAGAATTTTTAGACTTAAGTTTACAATTCGAAATTAAATGACCATAAGATTTACAAAAATAACAAGGACCTATTGATTTATTCTGTTTAAAATTTTTAGCTTTAGAAAATTTACTTGAATTTACATTATCAGAATTAAAAGATTTACTTTGATTACTTAAATTTACATTACTATTGTCAGACTTTAAAAAATTAATTTGATTTACATTACAATTAGCAAACTTTGAAAATTTACCTGATTTACATTTCACTTCTCCAGAAAAAGCAGCATTCTGAAAGTCTCTTGTGGCTAGCTTCAATCTGTTCTCCTCTAGCAGCAGTTCGGCTTCTATCTTATCTGGGACAAATTCTCTATCTGGCCACCTGTAGATTGCTTGCACCGTTGATTGAAATTCTTCTGGAAGACTTCTTATCATCTGATAACCAACATAGCGTGGCTGCAGATCATGACCAATTTCATGAAGCCGCTCGGTTGCTTGTTTCACTTTACACAAAAATAATCCAAGATTTTCGCCTTGCACACATCTCAGGCTAAAAAAATCATCTAAAAGTTGAATAACTTGAGCTCGGGTGGTTGGTTCAAAATGATTCTTTAGAATCTTCCATGCAACAGTGCCATTTGTAGTACCGGCAATCAGGGGCTTAAACTCTGGGCTCAGGGTCTGATAAATTATGGTGTATGCACGGGCTTTTCGCAAACTCGGGTCATTTCTTTCCCTCCAAGTCAGTTGTTCAGTCACAGGAACTGTTGTCGCCTCATCCTCTTTTCCCAGAACTTTGCTTTTCTTTGATGGTTCTATACTTTCACCAGCCTCTGCACCCGGACCTTCTATAAACTGCCACGCTCCATAATGGAGCAAAAGGACTCGTACTTCAACTTTCCAGCTCTCCCAATTTGAAGAGGTCAAAAGGGTGACATTTGTCAGCTCCATTTCTAAGACTCGGCCTCCTTCACAGCAATCGGGGAAACTTTTAAAAAATCGGAAAAGTCCAAAAAGAAAACAGTCCTTGCAGATTTATCACCGGTGAAGTAAAAAACATCACATCAAAACAGGGCAGACGGCAAAACTTGAAAACTCCATCAAAAATTTCCAGGATCGGAAAAACATCAGCACGACATCACTCATCAACAAACATCGTTGAACAAAACATCGACGCAAAAATCTTCACTTCCACAAGGGCTCTGGGCCCATAACCCTGACAGCCATTTAAAATGGGCCGAGCAGAGTATTTGCAGTGGTTTTGTGGAAGGCTTAATTAACAACAGTTTCTCATGACCAAAACTTTTATTATTGACTAGGATGACATATTTACAGATGTAAACAACACTATGACATTACTTTGCCGTAAACTTAAGAGAACTAAAAATAAAGATGAATTAAGTTACATGATTATGTGCTTAAGCAACATTTGAAAAGAAAAATAGAGATAGAGCAACAAGCCATCGCATTACAAACTATTTATACAAGATTCTGAAGAACTTGTTTTGCATATATCTGTTGCCACTGTAAATACAAACTCTTTTCAACAATACATCGAGATTTATCTGCAACACATATCCGAGACGCTATTGGCCACGCGGTATGACGTCAAAAACCTCTGCCGTTCACGGCAAGTGACGCGATCGCTAAAATCACTGCTACTTGGCTGTTAAGCAGTAACATTACTCAGTAGAAGCAGATCGGAAAAACCAGCTCTCGGATATTGTAAACAAACATGCTCGGGAGATGACGAAAAACTATACATGCATCTATCAAAGTAATACGTTTTATTTCTATTTTAAACTTGTTTCTTTTAAACTTTTAATGCTTATTAAACTTAAGAAACGTATAGATGCGCAACAGTCCAAAAACCACGAAAAATGTGAAAAATATGTGCAAACATTGCAAATTTCTCCAAGAGATTGCAAAAGACGTGAAAATTTCGCCAAGAGATCATGGAAAAAAGAATTTTTTTTTATTTGCCCCCCACCAGCCCATTCACCCACCCACTCTTCTCTGAACTCTGGTTACTGATAACTTTTATTGAAACTTGGCACGTCTGTATGTATAATTTTTTTCACAAAAAAAAAAAAAAAAAAATTAAAACAGTTTTAATTCAGAAATTTTGTAAATTTGTTGTGTGTTTTGCAATATTTTGTTTTAATTTCCCAAAGCATTAAAATACTGATTTATTTATTTTTATTTGAAATTCATTTGAAAATTTCTATATTTATTGCAGAGTTCAAGGTGAAGGTTATATACACTATAAAGCTATGCTTATAAGCGTAGTGCTGCAAGTGTTACTCCTGATGTTTGAGGTTCTTGTTTGTGATAAATTAGAAAACAATCGTCATTGGTGGATACTTGTATTTGTTCCTTTAATCTTTATTTCGATCATATCAGTAGTAGTTTGTATTTGGGCTGCAAAACATGATCGTTCATTTGAGGTAATATATAAATGCTGTTTTTATGTGTGAATACTTATTTTTTTTTTTTTTATTACTGAATGTCAGAATTATTATGTATTTAACATTTAATCTAATTTCTTTCATTTTCATTTATGTAAATGATTAGGGGAACAATCAAGTAAATGAATATGAAACAACTATGTTATTAGATTAATTTATTCAATTAAAATAATATGACTTTTTCAAAATTTTATGACTTGTTGTGTGATCAGAGGTATTCAGCTAATAAATATGCAAAATTTCAAGTCTCAAATTTATACAGTTTCTGCGAGCAAACTCTGTGTCAGGCAGACCAAGGAGGGAGACAAGAAGGATTTTGTCAGATGAAAGAAATCCTAAAAATGCTTATTTATATAAGAACTAAGATTACAATATTAAAAAGCTACAATATTAAATGCTTTTCAGAAGAATTACAGAGAAAATTTATATATGAAATTTAGTATGGAAATTTGTGAAAGTCTTAGAAACAAAATTAACAAATTATTAAAATTTGTTTTTACTCTTGTTACATGTTGTATTGAGGTAACAAGTTCAAAATGTATGTATATAGATTAGACACAGTTAAAATGATAATGTAACATTATTATAATTGTCTGCAAATGAATATAATCCAAATATTACAAATAAATTTTCTTAACTTTAGGGTGATAGAAAATTTTTAACATTTTCATTTTTTAGGATCCTAAAATCTACATGTTAATTCTGAACTCACAAGCAAAAGTTTAAAGAGACATAGAGTACACCTAGACAAGCTCTAAATACCAGTGTATGGTTATAACTCAAGCAGTAGAGTGCCACAAAGTGCTTTTTGATTGTGGGGGAGAACTCTGCTTCACAATTTGTGTTTCCAGAGCATTCACAACCCATAGTACCATTCATTTTTCATATATGTTCCCCTTTTCAATACTTAATTTCTTAGTTCACCCCTTTTGCAACACACAGTAAAAATGACAATGTACGTAAAAAACAAGTTTTTATGTGTTTAATAACCGTGCTATTTAACAGTTCACCACTTAAGATATGCCCATGTCTTGTAAACAGCAACAACAAAAAAGTCTTATTTAGATGTGTTCTATCACTCCTTAAAATTTTGCCTATAGGCTCTGATTTAGCCTCAATTTCTTTGAAGGAAATTTGGTTCAATTTAAAAATCTCCCCTTTTCTCTCTTTGTACCCAGCCGTTTGCCAAATAAATTTAGTAACTTTTGCAATTTCTTGATCTCTTCTTCTAATTTTAATCCATCTTAGCATTCTAATTAGTAACAATATTCTGCATAAATAAAATCAGCAATCATTTACAAGATTATATGTAATAAATACTGCACAATCTGAAAGCATCTTGTTTTGTTACTGCTTGTTTGTAACTATGCATTGTATGTGTTTTGAGCTTGTTTAGGTATGTTCTAGCTCTATTTAAAGTTTTGCTGAGAGTTCAGAATTACTCTGTATAGGAAACATGCAATATATATGGAGAAGCAGAAAGTTCATTAAAATTTGTCAAACAGTGTAATTCATAAGCAATGAAATTTCACAGATTGTTAACATCAATAGATGGTAAAGCGTATAAAATATGTCCGAACAAACTTAAAAAGAATGCAGTGTAAGCATTAATAGCTACCAGTTTGAAAAAATGGTCTCATTCGACTCTTTGATTAGCATGCTTAATTTGTTAGTCATTAAGAGGCATTTGAGTGAAGATTTGTTGACATGGGTGAAAGTTTCTTTTTACAGACGGAATTAATTTTTAAAAAAATTCTTGGATAGCAAAAAATGTATGCTTTTCGTCAAATGATCACAAAAAACTCCACTATTATCGTCAAAGGATTGTGAAAAACACATGATTTGTGTAATGGTCGTAGAAAAAAGAGCAATTTCTGTCAAAAGATCACGAAAAAAAGTGCATTTTCTGTCAAAGCATGTCTGAAAGATTGCGAAAAACACTCTGATTTCATCAAAGGATTGCGAAAAAGGCTTTCCGTTGAAAGTGCGTGTGAAACATGTTATTTCTGTCAAAGGATCACGAAAAATATGCTGTCTCGGTTCAAAGAATGCAAAATAGACACAGTCTGTATCAAAAGGTCACAAATGATGCATTTTCTGTCAAAAGATTGCAGAAAACATGCAATTCTTGGTAAAGGAACGTAAAAAAGAATGTTATTTTTGCGTCAAAAGGTCATGAAAAAGATGGTCTTGGTCAAAGAATGCACAATAGATGGGTCTTTGTCAAAGGATTGTGAAAAAGATGCGATTTCCATCAAATGATCACAAAAACCTACAATTTTCATTCAATGATTGCAGAGAAACGCGATTTTTATTAAAAAATCGAGAAAAAGACATGAATTTTGTCAAAGGATTGGAGAAGAGATGCAATTTTTGTCAAAACATCTCAAAACAAATGCAATTTCTGTCAAAGGATCACAAAACAGACGCAATTTCTGTCAAAAGGATAGCAAAAAATACACGGATTTTGTCAAAAGGATTGCAAAAAAGAAGTGAATTTTTCCAAAAAGGTGGCAAAAAGAAGCAAATTTTGCCAAAAGGATTGGAAAAAAGACGCAAATCTTGCCAAAGGATTGTGGAAAAGATGCGATTTCTATCAAAGGATCGTAAAAAAAGGTGTGATTTCTATCAAACGATTGCAAAAAAGATGCAATTTCTATCAAAAGATCGCAAAAAAGGCGCGATTGCTGTCAAAGGATTGCAGAAAAGATACAAATTCTATCAAAGGATTGCAGAAAAGGTACAAATTCTATCAGGATTGCAGAAAAGGTGCGAATTTCATTAAAAGATTGTATAAAATACTTGTATTTTGTCGAAATATCGCAAATTTCCTCAAACAATCGCAGAAAAGTTGCAAATTTTGACTAAGGATTGGGGGGAAAAAACAAATTTCGTCATATTGTAAAGGAAAAAATGCAAGTTACGTGTGTGCATATGGGATTAAAAATATTTTTAGTCTTGGCAAAATTTCAAACTTGCACCCATCTTTGTTGAGCATGATATAAGGAAACTAATTGATTGGTAAGATTTCCAGGATTTTCCTCACAAAAAAATATTCATACGATTCATGAAGATTCTTTGTGTTGGCAGATAAGTGTTTGATGTTTCTCTCTCAAATGTTGTATTTCTTGTGCAACAATTTAAGTTACTTTATTACTTATAAGATCATCCTAATAATAGCTGAAGTTTCCCTGTATTTCTTAAAGTTAAATCAATATTTGTATCACCTGGTTTCAAACAATGCACTGTGGTGAACAAGCTTTGTGCCATTCTATAAAAAGTAAACAAAATGTCTTGCACAAAGCTTACATAATTTTCTATATGTATTAGCTTGTTAAAATATAAACTATGCATTAAAAGAAAAGCATATTTTCAGTTTAACATAGTTGATTTAATTTGAAGATACAACCGCATTGTTAAAACAGCAATAATATTTAGAAAAGCTGCCCCACATGTGACATGGAATGGTCCCTTTAAGTGTAAAAAAGCACTATCTTGAATTACTAATATCAATAAGCTTAAATATAACAACTTAAAATATCATACATTTAAAAATATCTTATCAGGTTTTGTCAGTTCTTTAAAAACTACTATGAAATCTCATTCTACAGCTATACAATAAAACTCAGTGATCAGCGTGCACTGCATTATCATTGCATTATTGTATCATATACAATATTTTTCATTGTATATGGGTGATTCTCAAAATAGGAGACAATTTATGTCTTTCGGCAAACAAATAAATTGAGAGGTTTTCTGTCATGTTTTTATATTTAGATATGTTTGTCTTAATATTATTCATTATTTGCACTCAAGAATTACTCACTTTTTAGTTAAAAACACCTTAAAATAACAGAATAAATGTACAAAAAGGCATTAGCATGGATGTCCACAGCAGCTGTGCCTTGTATATACTAGCTTTTTCAAGAGTTAATATCATGTTTATAAAATGAAAGAAATGTTATTCTTTCTTTAAATTAATCAAGGAGAGGATTTATCCAATAAATTTCTTTTTAAAAATAAAATTATAGTATATAAAAAAAGAATTAAAGTTTGTCCTCCATATTCTATTTTCAAAACAAGGTCATACTATAACAGCTGGTTATTAATCAAAATTTCATTTTCACATATGACAATAGTTTGAAAATATAAAGTTTCTCCATGGCAATAAGTAGCCATTTTATCCCAGCCTGAAAATAGAAGCATGTATTGTATTTTAAGAATAGAAGTTGAATATTAGGGGCATACATCAATTGTATGTCAATAGAATGGATAATAATTTTTATGTTTATTTTATAAAAATTTTTTTTTTTACTTATTTGCATAGGATTTTTGCATTGTGATTATATTATGGCTCATAATCTTATTTAAATTAAAATTTGTAATTAGCATGGAAAAATATCAGTGTCATTAGCATGGTTTTTCTGTCCATGCTAAAGACTCCTATGTGCATAAATGTAACCATTGTTTAAATTGTATCTTTTATAAAGTTTAATTTTACATATAAATTTAGGTATTACATTTATTATCCCTAAAATATGCATTAAATCTGTCAGAAAATCACTAAGACAGCTTCTTACATCGTTAGTGTCAGAATGTTGCTCATGTAAACAAAGTTTGCTCTTTGGTAATGTTTTTATTCTCCTTATATGTAAAAATGGAAACCATTTGCTGAAAAGGAGGGCTAATAAATATAGAAAAAAATATTTAAACAGGAAGAAAATAAAAATTTCTTAATATATTTATTCCATGCAATTTGTTTTGTCATTAGCATGGCTCAAAAAATACGAATTATTTTTTTTAAGTTAATTTTTAAATATTTAGCTCTGCTGACTACATGTAAAGTATACCTAATACTACATTAACAACACCTATTTTTTTTCAGAAATTTTGCTAAAAGTATTTTTTTTTTTTTTTAAAGATTTCACTTTTGAAATTGTCCCCTATTTTGAGAACCACCCATATATTATTGTATCATCTCTTTTTAAATTTTTATTTTTTAAAACTGACATAATTAATGAGGCCATGAAGTTGTCATCGTACAAAAGTACTCTATAATCATTAAAAGTTTTAAATTAAAACCACATGAAATAATGACTTACTATGCTTCAAAATGTTCCATCCAACAACTGACTTACTGTATTTATTTTATATTCCAAGTAGGCCTGGGCCTTAAATCGATTTAAAGCTTACATTGGAAATCGCGATTTAGTCATTGCCATACATTGCGATTTAGCCATTGCCATACATCGCGATTTAGCCATTGCCATACATCGCGATTTAGCCATTGCCTTACATCGCGATTTAGCCATTGGTTTTATATAGTTTTCAAATAATGATTCAGAGCTAACATCAGAAAATTGAGTTACCGTAATTTCGGGTGTATAAGCCGCAGATCAAACAATTCTTTTTCGACCCAGAATTTTTTAAGAAACAAATATAACTAGTTAGATCGCCGTAAATATTTGTCTTCTATCACTAAATAAGATTTCTGGGTCCAAAAAGAATTGTTTGATCCGCGGCTTATACACCCGAAATTACGGTATCTACTTTGGTGTATATACTGCTTGCATGTCAAACTAGTGTTAAATCGATTTAGCGATTTAAGCAAACTTTGCATACCTCAATGCTTTCCAATTTAGGAAAAAGATGATTTAGAGAAAACAGAGCAAGTTGGTGTTAAATCGATTTAGAGGATCCGATTTAAACACACATCACAAACCTCAGTGTTTTCGATTTAAGAAAAAGACTATTTAAGAAAAACATTGCAAGCTGGTGTTAAATTGATTTAGTAGGATTTGATTTAAAATTAGCAGCAGTCACTTGCCATGTGGTTATTAAAAATGTAAAAGTGGCAATTAAAAAATTTCGTTTGCCACCCTTGTCGTCATTCGCCAAGTGGCGGTTAAAAAAAATCTATTTTCGGTCGCCCAGTGAAATGCAGTTTTTTTTAATAGAAGTATGCATCTCTACATTGATCACATCTAATTAGAAAAGTGTTTGCTTCTTTTTCCTACTGAATGCAAACAGATTTCCATGACATAGCTGTATTTTCAATATTTTGGTTTTTTGCAGAGTTCTTTTACTGTGTTCAGTTTGGTATTTTTTCGAGAAATGCAGTTTCATTTTGCAAAAATGTATTCATCAGCATTGATTCCACACACATTTCAAGTAATTTGTTGGCTATCGATCGCCATCCTAGTCGTCACTCACCAAGTGGCGATTTAATAGATCTATTTTCAATCGCTAAGTGAAATGCAATTTTTTTCATGGAAATATGCATCTCTACATTAATTACATCTAATTAGAAAAGTGATTATTTCTTTTTCCTACTGGATGCAAACAGATTTCAATGACATGGCTGTATTTTCAATGTTTCATTTTCTTTGCCGCATTCTTTTATCTATTTCATTTGCATGTTTTTTTCAAGAAATACAGTTTTATTTTGCAAAATATATTCATCAGATTTGATTCCATATGCATTTCAAGTAATTTATTGGTCATCGATCGCCACACTAGTCATCACTCGCCAAATGACGATTTAAAATAATAATTATTGATCGCCAAGTGAAATACAGTTTTTTTCATTAACCCTCTGACAGTCTTGCAAAAGGGCAAAATTGTAATGTTGTTTTCTCAGCATTTTGTTTTAATTGCCAAAAAAATATGATTCTTTCAAAATTATAGAAAAATCTTATTTACGAATATGAATGTTATCCTTGAGTGTGTTAATCATTGCACAATGTATTAAAAATCTATTAAATCAACTGAGTTATATCATTTTAATTACGGCTTGCATTGCAGTGAAACCTGGAGCTTAGGGAACGTCTATAGACGGGCTTGTCAGTGAGAGGGTTAAAATATGCATATCTATATTAATTACATCTAATTAGAGAACTGGTTAATTCTTTTTTCTATTGGATGCAAGCAGATTTCAATGATGTTTTTGTATTATCAATATTGCGGAGATTTTTTGCCATGTGCTTTTAGTATATTCAGTTTGATTATTTTTTCAAGAAATATAGCTTTATTCTGGAAAATATATTTATCAGCTTTGATTCTACATGCATTTCAAATAACTTATTCCTTTTTTTCACACTGGATGCAAATGGATTTCAAGGGCATTTCTGTACCTTCAACTTTCGACTTCTGTTGCATGCTCAGCTCTTTGATTATTTTTTTCCCAAGATAATACTGTTTAGTGATGCGAAATACACTCACCAGTATAGATGCCAACTGTATTATGTTGGTAGTATAAATTTGGCGCCTCCTAAATTCCCGCGCCGGGGCGACCGCTCCTTTCGTGTCCCCCCGCCCTTCTGCACGGCGCTACTCTCTCAGAAATGTATGCTGTATCTCAGCCCTCTCTGAAATGATAAGTCTAGATACGCTACTGCTAGCATAGATGTCAACTGCATGTGATGTGTGTAATGTATTACTAACACATTTATTAAGGGGGTCCCTCCCCCGGAAATTCTGTGTTTTTAATAGTGAAAATGTGTAATTTCTCTCTCTCCCCCCCCCCCCCTCGGAGCCACAGAAATACCTCCCGGAGAAAAGTGTCTGAATTCAACACTGCGTTTATTTATTAATTAAAATCCAAAAAACAGTTTGTGTTTTTTTTATTAATTCACTATTTATGCCTGGGGGGGGGGCGGGGGGGGAGCAATTTTAAAGTTAAAATTTGCAGGTCTGAGCCTTAAATCGTTTTAACGCTTACATCGGAAATCCGATTTAACTATTGGTCTTGAATACATACATCGAATGTCGCGATGTAGCCTTGATTTAACGCTTACATCGGAAATCCGATTTAACTATTGGTTTTCAACATATACATCGGACGTCGCGATTTAGCCAGTTCTTAAATCGCGATGTAGCGAAACGATGTAGCCTTGCCTCAATGCTTTCCGATTTAGGAAAAAGGCGATGTAAGAAAAATACGATTTAGGGAAAACAGAGCAAGTTTGTGTTAAATCGATTTAGCAGGGTCAGGACAGGACTGTAGCTAGAAGTGAATAGGTTGAGAGGGGGGGGGGGGGCTCAAGAAAATGTAGGGGGTGCTTATTTGTTTTTTATCTTTCTCTGACACAGAAAGAAAAAAAAATTAGTGCATATTCACATTGTAGATACTATGTTTCTCATTAAACTGTTGTAATAACATTTGCATAATATGCATCTCTACATTAATTACATCTAATTAGAAAAGTGATTATTTCTTTTTCCTACTGGATGCAAACAGATTTCAATGTTTCATTTTCTTTGCCGCATTCTTTTATCTATTTCAGTTGCATGTTTTTTTTCAAGAAATACAGTTTTATTTTGCAAAATATATTCATCAGATTTGATTCCATATGCATTTCAAGTAATTTATTGGTCATCGATCGCCAAATGACGATTTAAAATAATAATTATTGATCGCCAAGTGAGATACAGTTTTTTTCATTAAAATATGCATATCTATATTAATTACATCTAATTAGAGAACTGGTTAATTCTTTTTTCTATTGGATGCAAGCAGATTTCGATGACGTTTTTGTATTATCAATATTGCGGAGATTTTTTGCCATGTGCTTTTAGTATATTCAGTTTGATTTTTTTTTTTTTTCAAGAAACATAGCTTTATTCTGGAAAATATATTCATCAGCTTTGATCCCACATGCATTTCAAATAATTTCTTTTTTCACACTGGATGCAAATGGATTTCAAGGACATTTCAGTATTTTCAATGTTCAATTTCTGTTGCATGCTCAGCTCTTGGATTATTTTCCCCCCAAGATATACTATTTAATGATGCGAAATACACTCACCAGTATAGATGCCAACTGTATGTGATGTGTGTAGTGCATTAAAAACACATTTATTTATTAATTAAAATCTAAATACGTTGGTAGTATAAATTTGGCACCTCCTAAATTCCCGCGCCGGGGCGACCGCTCCTTTCGTCTCCCCCCCCCCCCCAATTATGCTAATGTCATTTTATGCTAAAAAAGTACATGATGATGAAAATTTTGAGTATATAACTGGTGAAAAATTAAACATCATGTTAGCTTCATATGTACAAATAGGATGAGGGAGTGCTGAAACGCTTATTTTAGATACAATTTAGTAATTCTGCAAAACTGTGAAAGGGTCTCAAAACTAAATTAGATTTTTGAACAGAATTTTATTTGGATTTTCGGTACAGAAATTCATTGAGTGACCTTGGAATCTTTTTCAGGGGGGGGTCAAAATATTTTAGGGGGGGGCTGAGCCGCCCATAGCGCCCCCTATGTGTTAAATCGATCTAGCAGGATTTGATTTAATACAGATAAAAATTAGCGGCTGACACTTGCCGTGCAGTAATTAAAGATGTAAAACTGGCTATAAATTTTTTTTTTTTTTCGATCGCCAAGTGAAATGCAGATTTTTTCATGGAAATACGCATCCCTATATTGATTACATTTGATTAGAAAAGTGGTTATTTCTTTTCCCTACTGGATGCAAACAGATCTCAATGATTTAGCTGTATTTTCAATCCCGGGAGCAGAATCTGCGCAACGCTGCGACAAACTATTTTTTAACTTTTAAAATGCATCGCGAATTTCGATAGTCTTCGAGAAAAAATCAATTTCGTCATAGATCGCGAAAAACACGCGAATTTCGTTCAAAGATCGCGAAAAAACGGTAAATTTCGTCAAAAAATCACGAAAAAGGCAAATTTCTTCATAAGATCACGAAAAAAGCGGCAAGTTTCTTCAAAACATCACAAAAAAAGGCAAACTTCTTCAAAAGATCACGAATCAAGAAAAAAAAGGACAAATTTTATGAATAAATTACAAAAAAAGGCTAATTTCGACAAAAAATCTTGAAAAACGGCAAATTTCTTTAAAAAATCAAGAAAATAACGACCAATTTCTTCAAAAGATCGCGTAGAAACGGCAATTTTCGTAAAAGATCACGGAATAACGGCGAATTTCTTCAAAAAATCGCGAAAAACGCCAAATTTCTTCAAAAAATTACGAGAAAACGGAAATTTTCTTCATAATAACACGAAAAAAGGACAAATTTCTTCAAAAGATTGTGAAAAAACGGCAGTTTTCATTAAATCCAAAAAACTGCAAATTTCATTAAAAAAAAAAAAAAAAAAAAACGCGAAAAAACGACAAATTTCTTCAAAAGGTCGCGACAAAACGCAAATTTCTTCAGGAGATCGCGAAAAAACGACAAATTTCTACAGCAGATCGCGAAAAAACGGCAAATTTCTTCAAGAGATCGCAAAAAAAAAAAAAAAAAAAAAAAAAAAACAGCAGGTTTCGTCAAAGGGGACCCCCCCCCCCTCTTTTGGACAATGTATGAGGTGTAAAAAATTCTGAGAACAAAGACAACTTCTTTTTAAAAATGTACTTTTCTTTTATAAGTAATAGTTGTTGCCTGGTGCAATATGATAAAGTTAAAATTATTTTCAACGTTAAAACATCAGAATATTCGTATTCCAAGCATACCGGTTTCGGTAGCATATAGCATAACTTCCTCAGTGCTAAAGATAGTGGAAATTTGCTCATATATATACAGGAAGGATGGGGATTCAAGCAACAAGTTTCTTGACCAATAGGAAAACAGAGGATCCTAGGCAACAGCCAATAGGAAAACAGAGGATCCTAGGCAACAGCCAATAGGAAAACAGGGAACAGCAATAGGAAAATTGGGTGGAAAATGGAAAAGATATTGCGAGAATTGCATTAAAAGATTAAGAAAAATTAGTTTTAATGTAATATTTCCAACAGTCTGATAATGGTGGAATAGCAAAATCACAATTAACGAGATTAGCCAGATTTTTTATGGATATGGAAAGCTTCAAGGAAGTTAAGTTCTTGTATAGAAGTAGGTTTAGTTAGTATCTTAAAAGAATTGATGTCAAAAGCATGACTCGTCTCCCAGCAATGTTTTGCGATTGAGGATTTCTTGATTTCTTGTTTTTCAATATATTGCTTATGTTCTTTAATACGAAATTTTAGACTGCGTTTGGTTTGACCAATGTAAGAAAGACCACACTGACAATTAATATTGTAAATAGCCCATGAATTTGATAATTCAACAGGATCTTTAAGGTTGGAAAGGGTGAGTTTATTAGTAGGAGTAAAAATTATTTTGAAATCAAACCGACTAAGAATTTTAGCAATGGAAAAACTTGATTTTGGAAAGAAAGGTAAGACAATGCTAATATTGGAACGAGTAGAAGACTGAGATGAGTTTGAGGAGTGAGAATTTTGTAATTTAGAAAGGGCAGTATCAATAATAGAAGGGTTGTAACCTCTATCAAATGCAATTGCTTTAATGTATTGAATTTCATTATTGAGAGACTGAGAATCAGAGCAAACATGAAGAGCACGATTTATGAATGTGTAAAAGGCGGCCATTTTTTGACTTGGAGGATGACATGAACGAGCATGGGGGGGTAGAGAAACAGCGAAGTTTTTTCGATAGACAGATGTAGAGAAGCCAGTTTCACTGCGAGTGACAAGGGTGTCCAGGAAAGGGAGTGAACCATTATTTTCTGTTTCATACGTAAATTGGATATTGTTATCAATAGAGTTCATTATGCTAAGAATGTCCTCAATATTGTAAAGAGAAGTGTCAAGTAAGGTGAATGTGTCATCAACGTACCGAATCCAAAAAGGGAAAGAGAATTTATCAAAAAGTGAGCATTCAAAATAGTGCATGTAGAAATCTGCAAGGATGGGAGACAGGGGCGAGCCCATAGCTAAACCATCAGTTTGTCTGTAAAAATTGCCTTGAAACAAAAAGGTGGTTTGAGAAAGATAAGTACGAGTAAGGGAAATAAGTTCTTGAATTTCAAAGCTTGAAAAATGAAATTCACGGCGTCTTTGTTCAAGACAATAGAGGGTGCCATTTATCGGGACATTTGTGAAAAGGGATTTAACGTCAAACGAAACCATAGTGAAATTAGTCGGAGACAAATTTTGTATCATTTTGGCAAAGGTGATGGAATTCTTCACAGTATATAAATTTGCTGATAGAAGGGGAGAAAATATTGTTGTTAAATATTTTGCTAAATTGTAAGAGGCTGTGCCAATATTTGAAACTATCGGACGAAGAGGGATGTTGGGTTTGTGGACTTTGGGAAGAGCATAAAATCTTGCACAGTGTGCAGCAGAGGGAGAAATGTAGGGATGAGAAGACTTAGGCAAGAGAGGACAGGATTTAACTATGGACTTAATTACTGATAATTCATGATCAGAAGGGTCCCGAGATAGAAGTTTATATGGGCCATCTTTAATAAGATTAGTTACTAAATCAATATAATGCTTTTTTTCTAGAACGACAATCTGGCCCCCCTTATCAGCTTTCGTAATTACGATATTGTTATTTGATTTAAGGTCTTTCAAAGCAGTTTTTTCGACAGGAGTGAGATTAGATTTTATACTGGAATTGAAAACAACATTAAAGATAATGAGATGACGTAAACTATCTTTCTGAACTTAAGTAAGACGACTGTTTTTGAATGCTTTTTCAATAGGAGCAATTAATTTCGGGAAAGAAGCTTTTTTAGATATTGCAAAATTGGAATTAAGTTTGAGAACTGAATATTGCGTTTTGGAAATATCAGAGCCAGAAAAACCTTTCTGGCTCTGATATTTCCGAAACGCAATCTCATTATGGCTAATGTTGATTTCAATTCCAGTATAAAATCTAATCTCACTCCTGTCGAAAAAACTGTTTTGAAAGACCTTAAATCAAATAACAATATTGTAATTACGAAAGCTGATAAGGGGGGCCAGATTGTTGTTCTAGATAAAAAGCATTATATTGATGGAGTAACTAATCTTATTAAAGATGGCCCATATAAACTTCTATCTCGGGACCCTTCTGATCATGAATTATCAGTAATTAAGTCCATAGTTAAATCCTGTCCTCTCTTGCCTAAGTCTTCTCATTCCTACATTTCTCCCTCTGCTGCACACTGTGCAAGATTTTATGCTCTTCCCAAAGTCCACAAACCCAACATCCCTCTTCGTCTGATAGTTTCAAATATTGGCACAGCCTCTTACAATTTAGCAAAATATTTAACAACAATATTTTCTCCCCTCCTATCAGCAAATTTATATACTGTGAAGAATTCCATCACCTTTGCCAAAATGATTCAAAATTTGTCTCCGACTAATTTCACTATGGTTTCGTTTGACGTTAAATCCCTTTTCACAAATGTCCTGATAAATGGCGCCCTCTCTTGTCTTGAACAAAGACTCCGTGAATTTCATTTTTCAAGCTTTGAAATTCAAGAACTTATTTCCCTTACTCTTCTTGTCTTTCTCAAACCACCTTTTCGTTTCAAGGCAATTTTTACAGACAAACTGATGGTTTAGCTATGGGCTCGCCGCTGTCTCCCATCCTTGCAGATTTCTACATGCACTATTTTGAATGCTCACTTTTTGATAAATTCTCTTTCCCTTTTTGGATTCGGTACGTTGATGACACATTCACCTTACTTGACACTTCTCTTCACGATATTGAGGACATTCTTAGCATCATGAACTCTATTGATAACAATATCCAATTTATGTATGAAACAGAAAATAATGGTTCACTCCCTTTCCTGGACACCCTTGTCACTCGCAGTGAAACTGGCTTCTTTACATCTGTCTATCGGAAAAACTTCGCTGTTTCTCTACCTCCCCATGCTCGTTCATGTCATCCTCCAAGTCAAAAAATGGCCGCCTTTTACACATTCATAAATCGTGCTCTTCATGTTTGCTCTGATTCTCAGTCTCTCAATAATGAAATTCAATACATTAAAGCAATTGCATTTGATAGAGGTTACAACCCTTCTATTATTGATACTGCCCTTTCTAAATTACAAAATTCTCACTCCTCAAACTCATCTCAGTCTTCTACTCATTCCAATATTAGCATTGTCTTACCTTTCTTTCCAAAATCAAGTTTTTCCATTGCTAAAATTCTTAGTCGGTTCGATTTCAAAATAATTTTTACTCCTACTAATAAACTCACCCTTTCCAACCTTAAAGATCATGTTGAATTATCAAATTCATGGGGTATTTACAATATTAATTGTCAGTGTGGTCTTTCTTACATTGGTCAAACCAAACGCAGTCTAAAATTTCGTATTAAAGAACATAAGCAATATATTGAAAAACAAGAAATCAAGAAATCCTCAATCGCAAAACATTGCTGGGAGACGAGTCATGCTTTTGACTTCAATTCGGTTAAGATACTAACTAAACCTACTTCTATACAAGAACTTAACTTCCTTGAAGCTTTCCATATCCATAAAAATCTGGCTAATCTCGTTAATTGTGATTTTGCTATTCCACCATTATCAGACTGTTGGAAATATTACATTAAAACTAATTTTTCTTAATCTTTTAATGCAATTCTCGCAATATCTTTTCCATTTTCCACCCAATTTTCCTATTGCTGTTCCCTGTTTTCCTATTGGCTGTTGCCTAGGATCCTCTGTTTTCCTATTGGTCAAGAAACTTGTTGCTTGAATCCCCATCCTTCCTGTATATATATGAGCAAATTTCCACTATCTTTAGCACTGAGGAAGGTATGCTATATGCTACCGAAACCGGTATGCTTGGAATACGAATATTCTGGTGTTTTAACGTTGAAAATAATTTTAACTTTATACTTTTCTTTTGTCTATCACAAATACTTAGGAGGTTTGAGTGCATATAATGTATTGCGAGGGATTGGTCTGCAGACTGTTTTTTTTAAGTTATTACTTGTGTTGCAGACTGCAGAAAAAATTTCTGCTGCTGGGTTTTCAATATTTTGGTATTTTGTCATGTTCTTTTAGTGTGGTCAGTTGGAATTATTTTTCCAAGAAATAAAAGTTTTATTTTGGAAAATATATTAATTCATCAGGTTTGATTTCACATGCATTTCAAGTAAATTTATTGGACATCGATCGCCACCTTAGTCGTCACTCACCAAATAGCGATTAAAAAATCTATTTTCAATTGCCAAGTGAAATGCAGCTTTTTTCATGGAAACATGCATCTTTACATTGATTACATCTAATTAAAAAAGTGGTTATTTCTTTTTCCTACTGGATGCAAACAGATTTCAATGACATAGCTGTGTTTTCAATATTTCGGTTTTTTGTCGAGTTCTTTTATCGTGTTCAGTTGGATTATTTTTTTTAAAGAAATACAGTTTTATTTTGGCCAAATATATTTATCAGCTTTGATTCCACATGCATTTCAAGTAATTTATTGGTCATCGATCGCCACTCTAGTCATCACTCGCCAAGTGACGACTTAAAATATTAATTATTGATCGCCAAGTGAAATACAGTTTTTTTCATCAAAATATGCATATCTACATTGATTACACCTAATTAGAGAACTGGTTAATTCTATTTTCTATTGGATGCAAGCAGATTTCGATGACGTTTTTGTATTATCAATATTGCGGAGATTTTTTGCCATGTGCTTTTAGTATATTCAGTTTGATTTTTTTTTTTTTTCAAGAAACATAGCTTTATTCTGGAAAATATATTCATCAGCTTTGATCCCACATGCATTTCAAATAATTTCTTTTTTCACACTGGATGCAAATGGATTTCAAGGACATTTCAGTATTTTCAATGTTCAATTTCTGTTGCATGCTCAGCTCTTGGATTATTTTCCCCCCCAAGATATACTATTTAATGATGCGAAATACACTCACCAGTATAGATGCTAACTGTATGTGATGTATGTAGTGCATTAAAAACACATTTATTTATTAATTAAAATCTAAATAACATTTTATTGTGTTTTATTTGTAAATGATTCACTATTTATGTCTTAGAAAAATATAAAAAAGTCTTAAGGTTAAAATCTAAATTAACCCATTCTAAGTTTATATTTTTATGCATTATTTTGATGAAAAATTATTTTTCATATGTTTGTGTAGCATTAGAATACTTTAGTTTTAATTAACTATTTAGTTAATTAAAAATATTTTAAGAGGGTTCTGTAATGTTTTAGGTAATTTGTTTTTTACAGCAGAATGAGGAAGCATTCAATGAATTTTTCTGTAGATTTGCGGTTTTCTACTTTTTTTTTTGTCATTATAAAGATATATATATATATTTAAGATTATGTTTTATTACTAATCTTACAGGGGCCAACGATCTAAAAAAAAAAATCAGCAACTTTGGTAATGTGGCCTTTCAATCTTTCTCCATTCACTATATGAATGTCAACATTTATATTAAACACATTTTTTTTAATCTAAAAGTAAAAAAAAAAAAAAAAAAAAAAAATGCATCCTTTTTCTCAAATCTCTCCCCCCCCCCCCCCTCTTTTTTATTCTACTATTCTTCTGATGGTAAATGAACAGCTAAATTTATCAGTGAATTTGCTTCTGTCTTACTTCAATAAGTTTTTAACTCAGTGTCTGTAAAACACAAGTGCATGCATGTTATTAGCAATGAAGTGCTATTTGAGCGTGTTATGGGAAGTTGTCCCCAGGCTTCCCTACTCAAGTAATTTAGATTGTAGCATTCAAAACAAGTCAGACACAATGAAAAAAATCCTTTTTTATTTTATTTCTTTAAGGATGAGTTTATAAAAAATATTAAAATAGATCACTAATTAAAAAAAAAGGCGTTCAGTTTTTTTTGTGTGTGTGTGTAAAATATATATATTTTTAGTTATTTGAACAATTAAATTCTAAATTAATACAAGTGGGGGGGGGGGGGGCATAAAGCCCGTATTTTGTTACTAAAATTTAAATGATAGGTTTCGTATTATAGAGAGTAAAATTAGTGCTAAATCGCAATGTTAGATGGATGATAAATCAATTTAAGAAATCTCTACATCGCCCAGTCCTAATGTTTTCACTTCAAATTAAATTACATACTCCTCCTATGAAAAAAATCAATTTATTGAAATTATTATAAAAGATTTTTATCAATGTATCTATTTGATTATGTGTATAATAGGATAAGATTCAATTTTTTTGTGTTTATTATGTAAATAACTGTTTTCAAAAAATTTAGAAAAATAACTGTATACGATATAGCACAAGAACGGATAAAGGGGGGGGGGGTGTTAATAAATACTGTATTTTGTCTCTATAAATAAAAAAAATGGGTTTTCATAGTCTAAAGGTAAAATCGCTAAATCGCGATTTAGCCCTAAATCGCGATGTAGAATGGGTGATAAATCGATTTAAGAAATTCCTACATCGGCCCAGTGCTAATTCCAAGCTCTAGATAATGTGGATAGTGATATTGCTGGTCACTGCACATTGCATGTAGTGGACAGGGATATTGCTGGGCTTGATAAATCCAGGGTCCCCAGCACCCAGGACTTTTAAAATTCAGGGTCCCTATTTGACAAAAGCGGGTCCCCACTAATAATAAATCATATCTTTAGATGCAAAAATTGAACTTGTTCATTTGGAAAAGAAAAATGAAGTGCAATAATTGTTTTAATAATCTACAATAATAAAGAGAGAAGTTTGTGAGTGTGTTCGTACTGTTCTGAAGAGACTGCTGCATGTAGAGTTACAAAATTTGGAGGGAAGGTACCTCTGTATATAAAGTTGTGCACCTCAAAGCTTGATTTTTGATTAGATTTTTTTAATTTAATTTTTTAGTTGATTTTTAGTGTGTTTATGTTTCAAGGCAATTTTTCCACATTATTGAAAAGAATATGGTTTCATTCTTTTAACCCAACATAGTAAATTTAGTTCTCTTTTCAATAAAGCTTATTCGGAATTCATGCATGCATTTTTGAATTTTTAATGCAATTTTTAGTATTTTTTCACATTTTGTGGTTATTTTTTAACATTGATAAAGAGAAAATTGTTTCAAACTTTTACTAAATTTTGCCTGCTACAGTTTTTGAATTTCATCGACTTTTAATGCAGTTTTCGAAGTAATTTTTAATGATTTTTCAAGTTTTTTTGCTTTTAGAATCGATTTTTTTCCTTTTTGTCAGTATTATAGGCTTTTTTTTATGCATCTTGGTCTTATCTATTTTTAAATTGTATGTAAAAAAAGTGAAAAACACAAAATTAATGAATCTGCAACAAAGGAATCATTTATAATTTTTACTGTAATCTATAATAATAAAGAGATAAGTTTGTGAATGTGTCAGCACTGTTCTGAAGAGACCGCTGCACATAGTTACAAAATTTGAAGGGAAGGTGCCTCTGTATATGAAGTTTTGCACCTCAAAGCCCTATGTTTTTATTACATTTTTTTTAATTTAATTTTTTAGTTGTTTTAGTAATTATTCTTGATAATGACATTTTATAGAAGTGACCTTTCCATGTCACTTCTTTATTTTAAAGCAATACACCAAATAACTAAATTGGTTTCATGAATAAATTAAATCAGAGTTATTTCACATTTGAGATTCACACTTGATGTTAAGTTATAATACATTTGCTGTAGTTATTATTATTATTATTATTATTTTATTTTTTTAGAAATGTATTGCTGTGTGTTCCTTTTTAATTTGAAATTAATTTTTTTTATGCTCTTTATCTTCATTAGAAAATCAGCATGTAATTATTATTTTTTAAATTTCAGCTTGAACTCTTCTGTTCAGTCAACATTTTGCAATTTATATTTCTAGCTTTGAGATTAGATGAAATTATTGTATGGAACTGGGTTGTAAGTATACATATTTAAATCAAAATAGTTACAATGTAAACATTCTTAACTCTCATGTAAAAAATCATTTGGTTATGAATTCCTTTTATAGACATATAGTGACAACATTAAATGAATAAACATGAATGCTTTATTCATCAACTCATTTATATTATTTTTTGATATTGTTCTAAAATGTTTAAAATTGAGCATAATTCTTTAAAAAACTTTAACTAAGAAAGGTCTTAATTCAAGGAAGGAAATTTCAAGACTGAAGTAGATTAGCTATAATGGTCACTACATATTTTTTTAATCAGATGAAAGCACTTAATTCATAATCTGATGATATACTTTGGGCCTCTTTTTTCATTTTGTTTACTACACTGGTGGACAAAATTAAGAGATGGAAGGCATTTCCTCAAATATCTCGAGAAATACTGGATAAAAATAAATGAAAATTGGTATGGATATAACTTATAATATGACAATAATATGTGGAAAGCAAAAATTAAAGTGCCATTCATTGGCAAGAGTTATTGCCATCAGTCCAATGTGGACTGAAATTCATGATGAAAGAGGGCAATGAAAGTGAGGCTTATATGGTGTGTGGTCGCCTCTAGTATGGTGTGTGGTCACCTCTGACAGATAGACAGCATGCACAATGAGTATGCATGCTGTTAATAAGAGAGTTAAGAATTGCCTGTGGAAGACTCTCCCACTCTTCCACCAGAGCAGTTTTAACTCCGGAATGGGTGGGGGTGGGGGTTGGCGTCTCGCAATACCCCTTCCAAGAGCATCCCAAGCATGTTCAATAGGGGTAAGCTCAGGCGATTTAGCTGGTCAATCCATACGATGAATATCCTCGCTTTGCAGATACTCCTCAATGGACATCTACAGCGACACAACTTCCTAGGGACCTTGCTGCTGCCACAGGAACATTAGTTTCAAGGAAGACTGTTGCCAGGAGGCTCGGTGAAAGGGGGTTGTATGCCAGCAAGCCCACCATTTGCATCCCACTCACTCCCTTCCACAAAAGAGAGCGTGCACAATGGTGCGGACAGCACC
Organism: Maratus speculifer; assembly: GCA_964019185.1. Taxonomy (NCBI): domain Eukaryota; kingdom Metazoa; phylum Arthropoda; class Arachnida; order Araneae; family Salticidae; genus Maratus; species Maratus speculifer. The sequence goes on from OZ025293.1 coordinate 103,184,333, forward strand.
AACACTGGACAAAGCTTCAATGGGCTAATGTTCTGTTCACAGATGAGTCCAGATTCAGTCTTCAACCTGATTCTCAGAGAATATTGATATGGAGGGAACCTGCGACCCGATACCATCCCAGTAACATCATGGAAAAGGACCATTATGCTGATGGAGGACTGATGGTTTGGGCAGGGATCATGCAAGATACCCACACACGGCTCCATCCATTTGACACTTGTTCCGTGAATGCCCACAGGTACAGACAGGAGATCCTACAATCCTACGTGCATCTTTTCAGGGGTGCTGTTCGCCCTGAATTTGTTTTTATGGACGACAATGCCCGACTATATAGGGCTCGCCTGATTGAGGAGTATCTGTAAAGCGAGAATATTCATCAAATGAATTTGCCAGCCAAATCTCCTGAACTTACCCTCATTGAACATACTCAGGATGCTCTTGGAAGGGCTATTGCGAGATGCCAACCCCCACCCAGAACCATTCCAGAGTTAAAAACTGCTCTGGTGGAAGAGTGGGAGAGTCTTCCACAAGCAATCCTTAACTCTCTTATTAACAGCAAGTATACTCGTTGTGCATGCTGTCTATCTGTCAGAAGTGACCACACACCATACTAGAGGCGACCACACACCATACAAGTCTCACTTTCATTACCATCTTTCATCATGGATTTCAGTCCACATTGGACTGTTGGCAATAACTCATGCCAATGAATGGCACTTTAATTTTTGCTTTGCACATATTATTGTCATACTATAAGTTATATCCATACCAATTTTCATTTATTTTCATCCAGTATTTCTCAAGATATTTGGGAAAATGCCTTCCATCTCTTAATTTTGTCCACTAGTGTATTATTGATTGCAGTTTACTTGCATGTAATAATGATTGGAGTTGTATAATAAAAATCTATAAAGTTAATAAAAATCATTGAAGTGCCAGTCAAGTTCTTCTTACCATCATTATTTGAGGTAGATAATATTTAAAAACATTATAATCAGGATAGTCAGTCATCTGGCCATCAAGATGAGTAATTTGAAAATTTTTTATGCTATTTGTTGAACTGCTTGATGTAGAAGAATTTCAGCACCTTTCTTATGATGAATAAAGCTAAAATAAATTTATTAAGTTCTGTTAACTAGATAATGTTATTTTCTTTCATTCCTTTATTCATTATCTGTATTTAAATATTGAACAAATTTTTCTTTTTACATGACAAGTTACTGTTTAAAAGTAATGCAAGTTTTGAACTTTTATATAATTATTCATATTTTTAATGTTATTATTAAAATGTGAGCCTTAAAATGATTATTACTAAAACAGATGTAATTGCATAAGATAATTGCAGTAATCAATATAGTTTGAGTTTTTCAAATTTTAATTGCTTAAAAGTCATAGAGCTAAAAGAGTGAAAAAGTGTCTAAGCCGGGACTGGAACACAGGCCATCAGTATAGTGCACCAATGTTTTATCAACAGAACCACTTGGAATGATGCCCAGCCTGGCACTTCTCACTACATGTGTTGGCAAGACTACAATCACAGCACAAGATGGAATACTTTTCTGTAAGCCACCAACTCTGAGACAAACACAAAACTAATAAAAATCAAGCATTGAGGAAGATGAATAAATAAATCTACATAATTATTGGAAATTTTTCTGTAAAAAATGTCTCACATCCTGCGTTCAATATTACTTCAAATTTTAATTGCTTTAAAGTTCTCCATCACTCAGATTTAAGATTTCTTTCTCCAATGTTAAACCAATGGCCGTGGAGTGCATTCTCATTTATGAAATATTTTAAAACCAAAATAAAATACTCAGATTACTTAAAGGTGTTTTTTATTAACAAAACCTAGTACTTTCGAGCATGTCATGCTCATCATCAGGGTTAAAACAACAAAGGAGTAGAAGTCGAAGGCTGAGTTCTTTTATATGAAGTGGACTGATGATCCAAAGACAACGTAAAAAAGGGAGGGAGAAGTTGAAATGTTTCAAATTCGATAGAAAGGGGGTTCAAGTAATTTTGAGCTGACTGTACCATATTCTTGGAATATCGTACGACAAAGTATCGTTACAAGTATTGTTAGCTCGACATAAAATTTCAATTGATTCCATGATTTTAATCTTCTGATAATTTGATATTTTCTTTAGTAATTTAGCTTTTTTGAAATCTATTATAACTTCTTGTTCTTGGTACAGTTTAGAGAGAGCGGTATTGCATCGATTAAGTCTGATATCTGTAATGAGTTCTGACAAACGCTTCTTAAATTTCCTGGTTGCCATTCCAATGTAATCTGTTCTCTTTTTGTTCTCCATTATTGTGGCTGGGATTAAATATACACCTGCTGAATCTTCCATGGGGATAGGATCAATGCTATTGTGAAGTCTTGTGCTTAATTTATTAGGGGGGGGGGGGAAGCAATTAAGCTTAAATATGAATTAGCATGTTTAGATAAGTGCATTAGATCAAAATTTAAGTTAATCAACTTTTTATCAATTAAAGTATATAAACTTTACGGAATGTTGGTTCAAATATTGAATCAAGATGAGTTTGATGAATTTATGCAAGTTATGCAATATTATATTGAAGTTCAGAACAGAATTAAGACTACTGCTATGCACAACAAGTTACGAAATCTGACTGCTTCACAGCACAAAGAAGGCAATCCTGTGATGAAACCAGTACCATATGTTAATTTATCTAGTATGAAGTTTAATAAAGAAGAACACCATGTTTTGTCATTGGACCCAAATTTGTTTTGCAACCGAATGAATTTAAAATCTGTAATAGCTGATTGTGAAAGCGTAGATAATGCTTTACCGAATGGGCCTAAAGAAGAAGTCCGAAGCATACTTCATTATAATTTGAATTCGTATTTACACAAGAAACCAAGAGAAGATAAGAAGCACGAAACAAAGCATGAAAATACTATTAAGAAGTTATATTCTAACCTGAACATTATCATTAACCAAACTGATAAATCTGATAAATTAATAGTTATGGATAGAAGTGAATATAAATTAAAGATGGAGGAATGTATTAGAGGCTTGGACTGTAAATATCTGAAAAAAGATCCAAATGAAAATATTAGTAACAAAACCAAAGATTTGATAGAAAATGGTACATGGCCAGACAATTTAAAAAGAAAATTCTATATTAATAAAACTGCTGTAACACCCCGTATTTTTGGAAGAATTAAAGATCACAAGGAGGGTCATTCCATGTCAAATCAACCAAAAAAATTCAATATTCAACCTGACCATTTCCGATTTCAGTGAAATTGCTAGGGATCATTCTCTATGATGATATAAATTAGAGCATATTTTTGTTTATTGCTTTAAATTTTTATTTAAATTTTGAAAAAATCATCATTTTTTGACTTGCATAAACATTTTCAATTTTGAATTTCTCAAGTTCTATCAAACATAGAAAATTTTATGACCACTCATTTCAAAGAGGTGTTTATAAGGTTAAATTTGATATGCAAGTCGACTATGTATAGTTAACATAAATAAAATTTAAAATTTTTTAAAATTTGAAATTAAAAAATTTTTTAGATAGTCATTTTTAAAAATTTTGAAAAAATTGTATGTTTGTTGTAATATTATAAGCTTTAAATTCTGAAATTTTTAGAGTGGGATCTCAATGGGATCAGGAGTTATGAAATAAAAGCTGAAAATTACCATACAAATCACAGAGTTCATTCTAGGATTAAGGGCAGGCAGGGCGCGCTTTGTCATAAAAGGGCACTTTGGGAAAAAAGGGCACATAATGCAATTATAAATAATAAACTAATTAATCTCTCCCCCCTATCCCATTCCCCTAAAAGTATTTGCTTCTTCCCCCTTAACATTTTGCAGTGACAATATAAAATAATCCTCTTAATTTCCCTTTCTAGAATTTATTTCCCCAGACCATAATTTTTACACGTTTTTAGATTATTTATTTTTTGCATTAATGCTGCGGCGATTTTTCTTTTTTCTGCGACTGAACGAATTTTCCACTTAATTTTGCAATTCCCGTTATTAAAAATTGAAGTTAAAAGAATGTCTGTGTCAGAAAAATGGTTATTTTTCTCTCCTTATTTTTCTTATCACTCCACTCAAACTGTCCCATTTAAACCTGTTTCATTCAACTTACATCATTCAACTAACCTTTTATAATCTTTATTTTTATTTAATTATTCCTTAAATAAATCCTGAAATAAATACCTTTTACTTTTATATGTTTCAGTTTCAATAGTTTAAGTTTCTAATTTAAATACATTCAATATCTTTATTTCAGTATATAAATATAACAGAAATAAATATCTTTATTTTTACCTTGATTCATTCTCTTAAACATCAACATTAACTTACGCAGCAATCATATTTCCCTTCATTTGTTTTTCATTCCATTCACTAAGCTTACCGGCAAACATCGTCACATCGATATTGTTAACTGACAAGTTACGGAGAAAGGTCATAGATGGCATGACATGTCCGACGGCACGAGACCTTTTCCTAATGTGGCCGATCGGCATTGGTTCGATCTCACAGGTAACTTCTAGAAACCAAAGGTGGCGTTTCTCGTCGGTGAAAGATGACGTGAGTGGGCGTTGCCGGTAGCTATTTATAGCAGAAGGAAGGAACGGGGAATGATGCTTTTACGCTCCCGCTTTTAACGAGTTTTGTTATGGTTTGGTGTGTGATGTTTCATCCTTGTGTTTGTAAATTATGAATACATTACCGGTGCAATACAATTGAGAAGTTTAAAGCTGCTATGAAGGGAAATAAGAAAATCTCGCATGTAATGATGGCTTGTACTTTGGAGATTAGGAGGTCAGTGAAGATGAAGGGAATGTTTTTGAAAGTTGATCTATCGAGTTGGACTGTCGCTGATTCAGTTGTGGAAATTCAAGATTCATAAGAATCTCCTTAAGGGCGAAAACAGCCATTGCCGCCGACAACATGTTTTTAAACAGGTTTTTCCTTTTTAAATGTTTTTTAGAAATAATAACTTTTTACCTTGTCTTTTTCTTCTCCTATTTTCAAAGTATAGTTTTTTTTTATTGTCCCAGATATTGGTCTGGTCGAATATTAATCTAACCAAGCTTATCTTTTTATCAAAAATGATTCCTTTTATACTTTAGTGTTGTGGACTGGATCCAAAGGAACCAGCGGATATTTAATCCGGTTTTAGTGTTATGGATCGACCGTGGCAAGAGTGGTTTCAGACCCATGCTTTCTGGATAGCCGTGCCGGGTACTGGAAGTTGTTGTGTGTCGGTAGCATTGAAATTCTTTTACAACTTTTTAAGGAATTCTAAAAACGGTTCTCGCTGTGAATTTCCTTTGTAAGATCTTTTACTATAGTATGGGAATTCATTTTTTTTTAACCTTTCTCTCCCTCCAAATAAAGTCCTAGGTGGCAGTAACAGGACAAAGTTCGGGAACACCTTTGGTGGCAGCAGGGGTGTTATAGGAAAAACATTCCTGGTGGCAGCGTGGAATGTTTTAGAGAAATCTCTTTTTCATAATTTAGTTTGGCTAGCCTGAAGGTTACTTTTTAGGGGAGGAGATGACATGGGTAAAGTAGAATCTTTAAATTTAATTAAGCTTAACATAAGTTGATGTAGAAATAATATTTGGATAAATTTAAATGCAGTTTGATCTCTTATTGAAAAGAATTAATTAAATGGATTTAAATTATAATAGTTTATTGGTGCTCTGGTCCATCCAATTTGAATAAACATTATTGATCTTTATTTTATGTGTTAAGTAATTTGAGTATATGTTAATGGTTTTTAATTTTGATATTTTTAATCCATTATGTTTTTATTTGATTAAATAAAACTAGTTATTTGTTTATAAATCTGTTTGATTATTTTCTTCCAAATACACTTCTTAAAATACAAGGGCATACTTTACAGCCAAAGCGCTCTGCATGCGTCTATGCTCTGTTTTGTAAATACTTTTAATAGATATCCTTGACTTCAAGGATAACAAAAGGTTATGGGCCATTAGTGTGCCCTAAAGAAGCTTTAATTAGAAATCTTTTTCCATAATTTTTCATCTATTTTTGTCTTTGAAAAATTATTTATAAACGGCTCACCTGAAAGAGTTAACAAGGATCTCTGAGATGGGGGGGGGGGGGGGGGCTATAGGAGTAAATCATAGATGTGTTAGATTACTCTGTATGTTTTCAAATAATTTTTTGGATGAATTTAATGGTTGTAATTTTTTTCTTGAAATGGATTTTCTTTGAAGAATTGGTTTCTGAATCCTTTGTGGATGTTAAAATTTTTGAAACATGTTGTGCGGTGGCATGGTTTGACACCAATATAACAGGAGTTAGAAAGTTACGAAAGTTTGGTTTGCAAAAGTTATGAACTGTTCCTGACTATTTTTTTGAGAAATTATAAGTCAACATTCCTTTTGTGAGTCATCGAGTGTTTGAGTTCCTGGCTACTTACCTAAGTGTACCTGTTCCTGGTTCCTTACTTAAGTGTACCTGTTCCTGGTTCCTGTTTCTGGCTGCTTAGCTAAGTGTATCTGTTCCTGGTCCCTGTTCCTGGCTACTTACCTGAGTGTTTCTGTCCCTGGTTCCTGTTACTGGCTACTTATCTGGGTGTCCCTGTGGTTGAGAAAAAGACTGGACATTGATGTGTAATGTTTCCAGCTGGTGATGTTTTCATCGTACCATGTTGAAGAGCGCAGCGGACCCGTACTGGGCCGTTGTATGCTCAATTCATTCCTACCATGTCCCGAAGATAGCAGCAAGTGATAAAGGACATTCTTTCGTGAGAAATGGACATATTTTTTGAGACTGAAATTTTTTTGGACTTTTTGGAACATCAGTTTTTAATGGTCTTCATATACAGAAGAAGATTGTGCCAGGGGAGATGTGGATTCATCTGTGAAATATGTTAAATTTAATAAGTTTCTTTAATATGTTTGAAATCTTTAGAAATTTTTTATTGGATTATAGTTAAACTGGAATTTTTGATAAAAATGAAAAGTTGATATAATTTAAAAAAATTTTAGTTTAAATGTAAAAATTTTTTTGGTTAAATGTCAATTTTTTTATGGTTTCTTAATAATTTATTGAGTAATTCGAATTTTTTTTATTTTTTTTGACTAAAAGATATATTTTAGAAAAACCTTTTTTTTTTAGGTGTATGGTTAAGTTTCTAATTTTTATTTTTTTAAAGGGTTAAAATTTAATGTAAATTTTCTCTCAATAGTTTCTTTAAACAATTTATCAAGTAATTTGAAAAATTTTTATATATATTTTTTAATTGGAAGATAAACTTTTAAAATAATTTCTTAATTTTTTTTAGAAATATGATTAAAATTTTGGATTTTTATTCAAGTTTTTTTTGAAAGATTATATAGTTAGAAATTTGTAAAAATGAAGTTTGGAGATTGATTAGTAGTTTAATTGTGATATTTTTTTATATAATATTTGAGAGTAAGCGTTCAGCTGGTTTTTGAGAATTTTTTTAATAAAATTCATGTGTGAAATCAATGTTAGAAACCTTATTGCTAGAACTTTATGAGACTTGTAAACTACAATTTCGGTCCCATTTTGAACTTGAAATTCTTTTTGAAATTTAAATTTCTAGTAGAAAAGATTTTGGGAAAAATTCTAATGGTTTTTATTATGTTAAATTAAGAGGAAGTTATAATTTTTTTATTGAAATTTTTTTTCTTATTGAAATTTTATTATTGAAATATTTTTTTGTTGAAATAGAACTTGTAATTTCTTTTAGATTTGGGTATCCTGAAGTTTAAATCTGTACGACATATGATATCATTGGGTAAATTCTTGTGTTAGATGCCCTGGAGTGAATCATGGAAGTCCACACTGTTGTGTGTTTTAGATTTGAATGATGGATTTTCAGATCTTTTGCCTTCCTGTAGTAATTTTAGTTAAATATTTTTTTAAAAGATTAAGCAGTTTTTTTTAGTTTAATTTATAAATTTTTAATTATTTTAATATAATAAGTTTTTATTCTATAAAATTAAAGTTTGAATTAAAGATAAAGTTAAGGAGATAATTTATTTGTTTAATTGAAAATTTTTTTTAAGGTGCCAATTTACTTTGGATTTTTCCCTTATGTTAATGGATGACTAAGGTTAAGTTTGATTACCATGCTAATTTTAAACTGTTAGTATTGAGGGTTGAAATTATTGGAATCCCTTCTTTAAAATGGTAACAGTAGTTTTAAAGCTAGTTGATCAATTAACTGAATTGTCATTTACTGGGAAAAATTATCATAAATAATTCATGTGTTAAACTTATGTTAATTTTAAAATAAATGGCATCTATTTAGTATAAGAACATTTTTTGGGACTGTTGACTGTCAAATTTAGTGTAAGCAAGTTCTCAAGGTAAATTATCTAGCTGGGTTGGAGTTTGTTAGAATTAGATTGTAGGATCATTTTTAAATGCTTATATAAGATATAAAAATCATGGATATATGGCTGCATTTTTAGTTTTTGAGTTTAGGGAATGCTAAAGCCATACTTAAAGGATTGATTCTGTAAAGAAGTTATTGAATTGGACTGTTTTGACATGCTTCAGGGGGGTGAATTATTTGTGATCCTTTTTGAGATAGCCGTTACTATATAATTGAAGATCTATTGTTTATCTGGGATAAAGATTTAATCTGATTAATTCCCGTAACTGCTTCTTCTGTTGCTTTACATTTTTAAAAGAGGGTTTATAGATAAGCGAGTTATAAAGTGAGCTTTTAAACCTCTTCATGTGATTAGCATTAAAAGGAAGGGAGGCCTTTTAGTGGTTGTTTCAGAAATTTTATCAGTAGATGTGTAAGAGTAATTGGCTTGTTTACAAAGATCTAAGATTGTTAAACTCAGATTTCTATTCTGAGATTTTTTTGAAAAGAACATTCTTGTAATTTAGAACATTAAACATGCTCTATTCTTTAAAGATAAATTTTTCTGGAAATACTAGGATAGTTAATTTACTAGAATCTTTATTAATGAATCTTTGATCTGTTATTACCCTTATCTATGTCTTTTATGTTGAGTATGAAAGGGATGTATGAAGTCTGTGGCCACAGCAATGGATTTGAGTGAATGTGTGCTTTTTGCATATAATGCTGTAAGGATTTGTGTATGATTGTGATGGATAAATGTGTAGTTGCAAATAAATTTTTTTTAATTTTTTTTTCCCGGATATCTTAGATAAGGTGTAAGCTATGAATATTCTTATCTATTTTTACAGTATTTAGAGCATGGGTTGATTTTTGAATAGAATGATTCCTGATGGGGGTTAATTTGTTTTCACTTTACCTGGAGCATGTCGGTGTTTAGTCTGAATTGTAATAAAGTTAAAGAATGATTTCTTAAGGTCATGAATTTTTTGGCATATACTGAGAAAGTGTTAAGGGTGTAAATTTAAGTAGTAAACTTGGATTTGTGAAATAAAGGAAATGGTTTGGTTAAATACTAATTTAACCATTGGAGTGTTATAATACATGTATTAGAGTATTTATAATGTGTTAGAATGTTTAAATATTGAAATGTAAGGATTTTTGAATATAATGTTTTTGACATTGAAAAATTGGAAATATTTAAATGCAGGGAACTTTAGTGTTAAACTGTGGGAATGTTTAAACTTTTATTAGAATGTTTCTTTTGAAAGAATATTTAAATTTTTAGAAAAATGAAATGTTTAGTTGATCATGATATTTATGTTCGAATATTTAAGATAGTAGAGTGTAAAAATGTTTGAAGGTTAAAGACTTTGAATTCTTGGCCTTAAAGTGTAAGATTCTTCTGGATTTGAAGCTTTGAATGTTGAAATTTTTTTGAGGATTTGCTTTTTGAATATTGATGACTTGGTCATTGTTAGATGTTAAAGATGTGAAAAGTTTAAATTGAATCTACTCTCCTTGTGGTACAAATTGTTTTTGATACTCACTTTATGGTATTTAACTATAAGAGTGCATATTGATGTTTTTGAAGACTTTTAAAGTAAAAGTATTAATGTTAGACAGTTTTTATGGACCTGAGGTAACTGATGGTTTTAGAAATTTTTAAATGTGTCCAGATGTAAAACTGATGTAAAGTGCATGTACCGGTGATGCTTTTAGATATAATTTATATGCTTTTAGATATAATTTGTTTTTATTTTTTTAGTTTATATGTATGGACTGGAGCCCAAAAGTTTTTAATACTTTTTTAGTACTTCCTGATCTCAATTTTCTGGCAGCTTGGTATATAAATATTGCATTGATGTGGTGGACAAGAGGATGCTATCAAGGGATGAATCTGGTTGATGCTGTAGCTGTGACCAAAATGCTTTAATAGTTGCTGGTCTCTTATTTAATTCTTTTTAGTTGGATGAGTGTATAGGGTCTTTTATGAGCCAAAGAATAGGTGTAGTATAAGGTAACCTTTCCTGGTGAATTGTGGTTTGATGTTTGGACTTAGTCAGTTGGTTTTCATGGAGGTGATAAGAGGGGGGGCTTTTGTCAGAAAAATGGTTATTTTTCTCTCCTTATTTTTCTTATCACTCCACTCAAACTGTCCCATTCAAACCTGTTTCATTCAACTTACATCATTCAACTAACCTTTTATAATCTTTATTTTTATTTAATTATTCCTTAAATAAATCCTGAAATAAATACCTTTTACTTTTATATGTTTCAGTTTCAATAGTTTAAGTTTCTAATTTAAATACATTCAATATCTTTATTTCAGTATATACAGAAATAAATATCTTTATTTTTACCTTGATTCATTCTCTTAAACATCAACATTAACTTACGTAGCAATCATATTTCCCGGCATTTGTTTTTCATTCCATTCACTAAGCTTACCGGCAAACATCGTCACATCGATATTGTTAACTGACAAGTTACGGAGAAAGGTGATAGATGGCATGACATGTCCGACGGCACGAGACCTTTTCCTAACGTGGCCGATCGGCATTGGTCCGATCTCACAGGTAACTTCTAGAAACCAAAGGTGGCGTTTCTCGTCGGTGAAAGATGACGTGAGTGGGTGTTGCCGGTAGCTATTTATAGCAGAAGGAAGGAACGGGGAATGATGCTTTTACGCTCCCGCTTTTAACGAGTTTTGTTATGGTTTGGTGTGTGATGTTTCGTCCTTGTGTTTGTAAATTATGAATACATTACCGGTGCAATACAATTGAGAAGTTTAAAGCTGCTATGAAGGGAAATAAGAAAATCTCGCATGTAATGATGGCTTGTACTTTGGAGATTAGGAGGTCAGTGAAGATGAAAAAAATGTTTTTGAAAGTTGATCTATCGAGTTGGACTGTCGCTGATTCAGTTGTGGAAATTCAAGATTCATAAGAATCTCCTTAAGGGCGAAAACAGCCATTGCCGCCGACAACGTGTTTTTAAACAGGTTTTTCCTTTTTAAATGTTTTTTAGAAATAATAACTTTTTACCTTGTCTTTTTCTTCTCCTATTTTCAAAGTATTGTTTTTTTTTTATTGTCCCAGATATTGGTCTGGTCGAATATTAATCTAACCAAGCTTATCTTTTTATCAAAAATGATTCCTTTTATACTTTAGTGTTGTGGACTGGATCCAAAGGAACCAGCGGATATTTAATCTGGTTTTAGTGTTACGGATAGACCGTGGCAAGAGTGGTTTCAGACCCGTGCTTTCTGGATAGCCATGCCGGGTACTGGAAGTTGTTGTGTGTCGGTAGCATTGAAATTCTTTTACAACTTTTTAAGGAATTCTAAAGACGGTTCTCGCTGTGAATTTCCTTTGTAAGATCTTTTACTATAGTATGGGAATTCATTTTTTTTTAACCTTTCTCTCCCTCCAAATAAAGTCCTAGGTGGCAGTAACAGGACAAAGTTCGGGAACACCTTTGGTGGCAGCAGGGGTGTTATAGGAAAAACATTCCTGGTGGCAGCGTGGAATGTTTTAGAGAAATCTCTTTTTCATAATTTAGTTTGGCTAGCCTGAAGGTTACTTTTTAGGGGAGGAGATGACATGGGTAAAGTAGAATTTTTAAATTTAATTAAGCTTAACATAAGTTGATGTAGAAATAATATTTTGATAAACTTAAATGCAGTTTGATCTCTTATTGAAAAGAATTAATTAAATGGATTTAAATTATAATAGTTTATTGGTGCTCTGGTCCATCCAATTTGAATAAACATTATTGATCTTTATTTTATGTGTTAAGTAATTTGAGTATATGTTAATGGTTTTTAATTTTGATATTTTTAATCCATTATGTTTTTATTTGATTAAATAAAACTAGTTATTTGTTTATAAATCTGTTTGATTATTTTCTTCCAAATACACTTCTTAAAATACAAGGGCATACTTTACATCCAAAGCGCTCTGCATGCGTCTATGCTCTGTTTTTTGTAAATACTTTTAATAGATATCCTTGACTTCAAGGATAACAGTCTGATCGATCTCTATACAGCGCATACTACAAGGAGCTCGAGAAAACTGCGCTCGACGCAGAGTATCAATTTGGCGCCCCCCCATCCACCCAATTTTTTCTTACAACAAGCTAAAAATGACGTCCGTACTATAAATTTGGCGCCCCCTAAATTTCTGCGCCCGGGGGAACTGCCCCCTCCCCCCCTTTCGCACGGCGCTGCGGACTATTTGAATATAACCTGAATGGAAATAAAACTACAAAAATAATAAAGGACAAAGGTGTTCGTCCATAACATTGACGTCATTTGATGTCGGACAGCACGCGGTTAAATTTCGCTTTCACTGCATTTTTTACATTTCTAAGCATTATTGATCGGTTCTGTAGCCAGAACTGTTCTAAAATGATATGAAATTAAAGCAGAGATGAAAATTTGGTGACCCTGAAATAAATGTTGGCAATATGTGGTAGTGTCATATTCAAAAGTCAGTAAAGAAACATTTAATTAGTTTAAACAAATCTAACGTTTATTTAACAAAATGAAAGCATATTTAAAATAAAAATATATGTATATATAAAATGATAAACAATGACAAATAATATCTGGTAAGATCAACCAAAAACCGTAATTCCATAAATTATATTACCTTCAAAATTAAAGTCATACGTTAACACAATAATATATTTAATTAATTAATTAGCATGACGTAAGATAATAAAAAGAAACGACCAGTACAGGTAGCAAAAGAGATTACTCACAGTGACATTACTGGGAAAAGTCCAACCTCCTAATTCAAATAATGAAGAAATGAATACTGTCCAGAAATGTCAAAAGAAAATAAAAGTTCCAGGTTATCATGATGATTCATCACAATAAAATATTAAGCAAAATATTTCCACCATCAACTAACAAGATTCATCACTTAAAACAAAATCATCTTTCATAACTAAAACAAAGTGCGACGTCTTTCAGTCTAAACATCTTCAAAACCACCGGCCGTCAAAACAAAACACTAACTTTAAATACACCCGCTAGACTAGACATCGCAAGAGAGCAACGCCCCTTTGCGTCCGCCGGAGTTGAGTGAATGCGATCCTGTCTTGTGAAAGGGAGATACGACTATTCGTAAGTTGCGATTTGCGATGATTGCAAATTGCGATCAGACGGAGAGGAAAAATGACCATGAATGCACACGTGGATGTTCGAATCGAAAGTAAACAAATAAGTAACCGATTTAAAAAATAGAATATGCCATGGAACAGGAAAACAAAATAACGAGATCGGAAAATTGAAAAACCGGTAAACAAGAAAAATATTGGAATAAAATAAAACCAGTAAGTCATGCTATATTACTCTGTTACAATATGTATATAAGTTTATGAAGTGTTAAGGGAATGAGTATGGCTGACAATCGCCCCCCCCCCCCTTAACACTCATACTAAAAAAAACTAAGTAATCACCAAATAATATAAATAATATCAAAAGTTATATTGAACAACATAAGATATCAGTATCTCAACTATCATACTTTGACAGCTATCAGTGAAGAATAACTTAACATTATCGTGCATAAATGCCACAAATTCACATTTTTATATGTCATATAACAAGGTTAGTTCCAAAAATGAACAACTTTTTAACAATGTTAATAACCATCTCCTTGCATACATAACAACGTAAGAAATTTTATAACAATAGAAATAACAATATGAATAATAATTTAATAATTATACAACAACAAGAATAACAAAATTTTTTTCATAGCACAAGAACCTTTGGTTACCATAGTAACTTAAAAAAATATCAAAGTCTTTCAGGCAAAAGTTTGTTCAGAAAAAGTTCATGAAGATTTTTACCTCATCACATGCAAGTGACTACGATTACCAGTACATACAACAACATTCTTTTAGTATGTCGATTTTCTTGATCTTGGCTTTGACAATACACAATTATATTTACATACATTTGCATAATTACACTAGAATAAATGATTATCATAAAACAGATTCATAAACATTACGAATGTGAAGAATAACAAGACATGAATTACAATGCAAAATCACTTTGATAATGTATGAAAAATTCATGATATGCAAACAAGAAACATTCAATGATAATAACACTAATGATCATGATCATGACTGATTATGATAATGATAGGGACAGTGAGCGCTCACATAAAAACCAACAACAACAACAACATGCATGCTTAAGCTTTTGAAACAATATACTTTTGCAAATGTTTTAACAAAATTTAAATGTGAAAAACACTTGTTATACAACTTCTTAAAAAAAAAAAACCCTTTTTTTTCATATATATATGCAAAAGAAATACAGCTCAATTTTCAACACCACGGACGGGACCTATGTGACATTTCCATTTTCAAAACAGGGACTTACGAACTTAAAAGAAATGATGCCTGCGACAGGCCTTCCTGTGATCAGAAGACTCAAGAAGGCCGCTACCCCCTGCAGGCCACTCTGGCTATTTACAATTTCACCCCTGCGAGCCGCTTCTTGGGGCTATTCGGACCCCGGAAGATGAACCATCCTGAGGTCTGATCACATTCCAGCGGGATTTAAATTGTCTGCGATGTTAGAAATGAGGGTATTGGAGAACTTATGTATGATATTAGTACATATGCATATGAGACAAAAATATGAAATAACAGGAAAAGAAATGTATAATCACATATTCAAACATTATAGAAGAAAAACACTGAAGTATACAAAATTTCAGATTTGAAAAATGAAAAGTGTTAAACTTCAGGGTTTAACATAAAAGATTAAACAAGCATCTTAATGCTTGACACAAGTTCAAAGGAGGGGGAGTTTTTTTTCTTTTTATGAGTATAAATAATACTTATTTAAAACATTATATATTACTTATAACTAAAGATTACTTCAATGAATCTTTTAAGGTCAAACTTCGTTAAGGGTTTTGTAAAAATGTCTGAGAGATTAGCTTTACTAGTTACGTGTTTTACATTAAATATCTCTTGGTTTAAAAGATCTCTAACAAAAAATAATTTAACGTCAATGTGTTTTGTTCTATAATTTTCTATGGGAGATTTAAGGAAATCAATGGAGGCCATATTGTCTACTAACAGGGTTGGTTTAGTTTGTGGGCCTGTAAAAATGTGTTTGTCATAACATTCAGTTATGATTCTACTGAACCAAAGAAGCTCTTTAGTTGCTTCTGTTAAAGCCACAAACTCCGATTCCATGGTAGAAAAGCAGACAGATTTTTGTTTAAAAGCCCTCCACA
Organism: Maratus speculifer; assembly: GCA_964019185.1. Taxonomy (NCBI): domain Eukaryota; kingdom Metazoa; phylum Arthropoda; class Arachnida; order Araneae; family Salticidae; genus Maratus; species Maratus speculifer. The sequence continues at coordinate 103,199,992 of OZ025293.1, forward strand.
TGATAGGAGATCTGTCTAACATTAAAAGTTGTCCCCCCCCCATTGACGTTCTGTCATCGCGATTGGCGGCGAAGTCAGCATCTGTGTATGTTATTAGATTTATATGATGACAGGGTAACCTCAGTTTGTAGTGTTTGGTGCTTTGGACATACCCTAGTAATTTTAAGAGACCATTCCGGTGGATGATACCAGGATTACTCTGGAATTGGCTAAAGATGTTGACAGCATAGGATATGTCAGGACATGTCCTGCTTGTAAGAAATGATAAGCATCCCAAAACACTTCTATATGGATATTTTAACATCTCCTGGGTTTCTGTGTCTGTTTGAGGGCACTGTGCTTTGGAGTACACTACTCCTTTACTTATGGGAAGTGAAGTGATGGGAAAGTTAAATTCCTTAAAACGTGCACAGATATCATCAATATATTGCATTTGATGTAGTGACACTACACCTTCCCTATCTTCCTCAAACTCAACCCCAAGAAGCTTACGTGTTTTACCCAGGATTTTGATGTCAAAGTGCTTAGTTAGTAATGTTAAAATTTCATTTATGTGTTTCTGATGGTTACTTAAAATAACGAAGTCATCAACGTATAATAATAAAACAATGTAAGTAGAAAATGTGTAGACACAGTTACACCAATCCAATTTGTTAAAACCAAGAGAAATTAAAATTTTATGTAATTCATAAAACCACACCCGGCCACTTTGATGGAGGCCATATAAAGCCCTCTGGAGTTTACAGACTAAATGCTCTTTCCCTTTTATTTCAAAACCTGGAGGTTGTTTCATGTATATATTATCTGAGAGAGGGGCGTACAGATAGGCTCCTATCACATCGCACTGTGTGTGAATCCATCCGAGACATGAGACTAGGGCGGCAAAGAAAAAGCGGATTAGACTGAAGTTCACAACTGGTGAAAATGTCTCATCATAAGTTTCACCCCTGACCTGTTTATAGCCCTGGGCTACTAGTCTCGCTTTGTATCTTGCCACATGCCCTTTATCGTCTCGTTTGATGGTGAAGACCCATCTGCAGCCTAGAGGTTCAGTGTTGGGTGGTAGAGATGTTAGTACCCATACTTGTCTTTTATTAATAACATCCATTTCCTCCTGCATTGCCTGTCTCCAGAGTTCCCATTGAGGGTATTTTAAGGCTTGTTTATATGTGTTTGGGATGGAGTCTTCTAGTCATATATTGGTTTTACGTGTTTCTGATAAAGATGTATGTGGAGGTGTGTAACTAGGACTTGAACCAGCACTGGAAGTAGACTTTACAATACCATGATATTTATTTTCCCCTTTGAAACTGAACATAGTTGGATCAAATTTGATACCATTAGATTGACAGTATTCCCGCACTTTTCTGAGTGATCTTAAACGTTGCGTTTCACCCATCTCATAATAGTAGATGTCGGTTCTCGACTTATCAGGCCCAGTTATAGCCTTACGGAACCATACAGCATCCCTCAGCGTTCTCGAGAATTCCTCGCCATCCTCGTCACTTTCATCCTCAGATGAGTGAACGGAGGCGGGTTAAACAGATTCTGAGGTGCCTGGCTTAGTAGATGGAGAAGGTGGTTTCTCTGAAGGGAATCTATCAGGTTGAAGGTCTGTCAAAGGATCAATGTCTGGTTGTTCTGAACTTAAAATGTATGTGGGTCCCAGGTCGCTTCCGTTGTGCTGCTCTGAAGTAGTAAAAGGGTTTGTGCCTATGGAATAACTTGGGCCTTGCTCGCTATGTTTGTGAACATTTCTGGGTACATTCATCACCAAATCTAACATTTATGGTTTCTATTATTTTATTTGTATTGGGGATCCATACCCTGTAGCCTTTGGTTGACATCGCGTATCCCACTAAAACCCCCTTTTTGGCTTTAGGATCAAACTTTGAACTTCTTAACTGTTTGGGCACCCCCACGTATGCCACAGTACCAAAAGGGCGTAGATGTCGTATTGAAGGTTTGTTCCCACAGTAATACTCGAAGGGTGTCTTTTTCTGTGATTTATGACATATTCTGTTTAGTGTGTATGCGATGTATAAAACTGCTTCCGGCCAGAATTTTAGACTGAGTTTGCTTTCGTTAAGTATTGAGCGGGCCCCATCCATTATCATCTGATTTAAACGTTCCGAGACCCCATTTTGTTCCGGTGAATATACGTTGGTAAATTCATGGTGTATTCCGTTCTCTTCAAAGTTTTTTGTAAAAGCTTCATTGTCAAACTCCCGCCCATTGTCGCTACGGACCTCTTTTACTTTAGTGCCTAAAAATCTTTCAGCCCTTTTTACATGATTAGTGAAAACTTTGAATACTTGTGTTTTGTTACATAAGGGGTAGACTGATACTTTTTGTGAGAAGTTGTCAGTTATAGTTAAAAAGTACTTCTCGCCGTTTCTACCTGTTATTTGTGTCGGTCCCCACAAGTCAGTATGTAGTAATTCAAGGGGTCGTTTTGATCGTATTTGATTTATAGGACGGAAGGAAGTTCGCCTGTGTTTGTTGATTTTACATGTCTCACATTCAAAGTCTTTACTTTTAATAGGTGGTAAGCCCCTTACACCATTACATTTTAGAGTATGTTCAATTAAAGTGGAGCTAATGTGCCCCAGACGTCTATGCCATAATTTAAAGTCGTCCTTCTGGACAGTAGAGGCTTGAAAACGCACCTTTTTAGGACTTTGGTTATTTTTAGTTTGTTTTATTTTTAGGGTTAGGATCTGGGTACAGGCAGTAAATGCCATCTTTAAGAAAAGCATGAAAAAGCGTACCACTGTCACGATATGCTTTAACCCTACCCTCACCTCCTTTGAACTTGGCACCGGTTTTATCAAGCCTAGGGCCAGATATTAAATTGTGCCTTAAACTTGGGCAATACATAACATCGCCGAAGCGAACCATCTCCCAATTTATTTTTAAGTCAACTAGTCCGGTTCCTTCAATAGGAAAGGTCGCACCGTCAACAGCAACAGCCAATTCCTCATTGTGCAAAGGTTTAAATTTAATATACAGATTTTTATCTTTGCAAAAGTGGTGCGAGGCACCTGTGTCAAAGATCCAGGCGTCTCCACCACACTTAATATTACTAAGATTAGATTGTATGAGGTAATTTACCTGGCTTGTTGGCTTATGTTGACGTCGGTTTCCGGTTCTATTGCGAGACACATCTCTGCTGGATCTAGGATTACTGGATTGGACTCGAACTAGACTGGACATCGATGAACCTCTGGATACTGAGGAGTTTTGGAATGAGGAGTCTGAGGAATCTCTCAAAGTAGTATGGAGGCAAGATTCGGGGCTGGAGGCTTGAGGCATTTTACACTGTCGTAGCATATGGCGGGCATGTCCACATCTATGGCATCGTCCTTTGAACTTTGGCTTATAGGCAGATCTCTTGGGTGTACGAGCTCGGGAAAAGTGGGACTGGACCAAGTTACCTCTGTCCTCCTCTCGTAGTTTGATGCAGGATTCTTCAGCAATCAATTCGGTCAGGGCATCTTTAAACTTGAACTGTTGTTCTGGCCACCGCAAGATTCCCTGGACGAGGTTGTCAAATTTTAAGAAAGCAGAAAACAAAAAATCGCCGAAGAAAGCGAAAAGTCCCAACAAGAGTCTTTAAAAAATCAAAAATCTAGAGAATAAAATGTACTATATTAAGCAAAAATTTTAAACCGAATTCCTTTTACTAACCTTATATTTAGTCTGTATTTCTTATTCCTTTATCGCCTGTCCCGGATCCTTTTTTTTTTTTTTTTTTTTTTAACGGCCTCGCCTGTTTGAAAATTTACTTTCATTTTGCCGTGCTACCCTTTTCCTGAAAACTCTTCTCAAATTCAAACTGACTACTTTCTAATAAATTTCTGAATCGTTCTTTACTTATGAATGCAGTAATTTATATGTGCTCTTACATAAAACTGTAAAATCGAATAGTTTTTCCAGTTTTCGATATACCTTTCAAAGAAAAAAAAAATGCTATCAAATTTGGTGCTTTGAATAAAATTTCCAAAGCCTGACAGTTCGTAAAAGGTGACAACATGGACACAATCACTTAACAATCAAGAATTAATTCATTTGCAAAAAATTAAAAAAGATATTCATTTCCAAAACTCTTCTTCAATGTTTTAAAAGTTTCATACTATTCATCTATATCCGGATCTAAGACTGAACCATTTCAAATATTAAAAATAAATGAAATCCTGCCTCATCAGACTCGATTTCTACTTAAATTGAGAATTTTCTTAATATGAAATACAGATTAAAAAAAAGAAAAGAAAAGAAAAAAATTCTACATAAATATTTATGTGAAAATTTTACCGCATATTTCAAACTATGAATCCGCAAGCAATAGATATGTAGCACCAATGATGATCTCTTTAATTACTTGAAATAAAACTCTATTTAAAAAAAAAAAAAAAAAAAAAAAAAAAAAAAAAAAAAAAAAATAGTTTTTTTTTTTTTTTTTTTAAACTTTTGAGTTTTTGAAGATGTACATTTAATTTGGGTTGCGGGAAGCTTTGGATATTTTTTTAGTGTTCGAATCTGGTTAAGGATTGATTTTAAGTAGAATTTGTAGGTTTAAAAAAAAAAAAAAAAAAAAATACGTGTGGCACTTGGGGACTGCCGCGGTAAAGCTATTGCATAGCATTTTTTATCAACTTATGCAATTATAATTATTTATTTATTTTTTATTTATGCAGTTTTTTTTTTGTCTTTGATATTAATTCAAGTTACACTTTTTGAGCGTAATAGCCGATAACAAAATTTTTTTTTTCTTTTATTGAATAAATGAGAAGTTAATATCGTTTAAAATATTTTTATTATCTTACAATACATGTAGGTTAATCAGAAATTTTTATCATTGAAACTATACGTTTATGGTAGCTGAAATAAAAAACATAAGTTTGAGACTTGATATTCTCATAATATCTGAAAAATACCGCGTCAATGTCTGCCGAAGTCTACCGAAAGATACCATGCCGAAGTCTGCAAAACTGAAGCGACGTTAGCCGGAGTGTTAGGATTTTTTTCTCGTTACGGAATTTCTAGATTCTTTCGCCACGCTCAAAGCCCGCGATAGAAGCTATGCACAGGGCCGTAAATCCCGGGAGGGGGGGGGTGCAACACCCCCCCCCCCCTAAGAGAAATCAGTCGGAAAATTCCCAGATCTATCGGAAAAAGTATGTTTAGTCGGGAAAAAATGGTATTAACCAATAAAATCTTATAAACTGGAAAATCATTCGGAAAATTTCCCGTTCCATCGGAAAAGGCGTGTTTAGTTGGAAAAAATAGCATTACGTATTATCCTATAAAAACTTATAAATTGGAAAAACAGAAAAATCAGTCGGATAAATTCTCGTTTGATCGGAAAAAATGTTCTTAACCTATAAAAACTTATATACTGGAAAATCATTCAGAAATTTTCCTGTCCCATCCAAAAAAGCGTGTTTAGTCGGAAAAAATAGTATTACGTATTATCCTATAAAAACTTGCAAATTGGAAAAAGGAAAAATCAGTCGGAAAAATTCTTGTTTGATCGGAAAAAATGTTCTTAACTTATAAAAATTTATAAACTGAAAGCTTTTCACTTAAGCTGTGAAATTTTCCCGTTCCATCCGAAAAAACGTGTTTAGTCGGAAAAAATAGTATTACGTATTATCATAGAAGGCGGCAGCCTTCAAGTGACGCAGCTTTAAACCTACCATCGTCATAAGGGTAGATGCGGAACTTCATATATACAGCTAACTCAACATCAAAGAAAATCGGAAAAGCCGCCTTCTAATAACTCAGCAAATATTGGTCAGAATGGTCCAATTTTTTTAATATAGTCTTATATTCCCAGTCTAATCCTATCCTATAATTTTTACATTTGTACATGCCGTATATTTTTAGATCTCAATAACCATTTTAAAACTGAAATTGATGGTGTTTGTTCCTGATAATGAGATCTAGAAAATGGGCTGGGAGATTTTATTAAAACTTATATATAATATGAATCTCTTTAAGATAGAGGTAATAAGACTTGCCTTGTTTCTAAGAAAACTCTTGTTTGTTATATATTGGTCTTGTTTGTTATATATTGGTGTAGTGAAACATGAATTATGTTCATAAATCGCTCAAAAAACACGAATTTTGGCGGCAGAAAGCTGAAATGGAATTACCTCTATAAAATGCATAAATAGTGAATTGCATTCATGAATTCCATAAAAAATGTGAAATATGTTCATGATTCGCTCAAAAAATGCAAATTACATCCATGAATTGCATAAAAACGTGAATTAGTTCATAAATCACTCAAAAAATGTGAATCACTTCCATGAATTGTGAAAAAAAAAAAAAAAAATAACATTCATAAATTGCAAAAAATGCGAATTACTTCCAAGAATTGGTAAAAAAAGCGAATTACATTCATAAATCCTATAAAAACACAAATAACGTCACTAAATCGATCAAAAAACGCAAATTTCGTTGATAGAAAGCTCAAAAAACGTAAATTATGTCTATGAATCGCATAAATATAGCAAATTACCTCCATAAATCATGTAAAATGTAAATTACATTCATTAATCGCATAAAAATCGCGAATTATGTCCATGAATCGCTCAAAAAAAAGCGAATTGCATAAAAAAATGCGAATTACGTCCACAAATCGCTCAAAACGTGAATTCCGTCGATGAATTGGTAAAAAAGTGAGAATTACGTTCATAAATTGTATGAAAAACGCAAATTACGTCTATGAATTGTTTAGTAAAATGGGAATTATGTTCATAAACCGCTCAAAAAACATGAATTTTGGCAGCAGAAAGCTAAAATGCAAATTACGACTATAAATCGCATAAAAATAAAGAATAGCGTTTTGCATTCATGATTTGCATAAAAAACGTGAATTACATTCATGAATCGCTCAAAAAATGCAAATTACGTCCATGAATCGCATAAAAATGTGAATTATGTTCATAAATCACTCAAAAAATGCAAATCACTTCCATGAATCGTGCAAAAAAACACGAATAACATTCATAAATTGCAAAAAATGCGAATTACGTTCAAGAATTGTGTAAAAAAAGCAAATTACATTCATAAATCCTATAAAAACACAAATAACGTCAATAAATCGATCAAAAAACACAAATTTCGTCGACAGAAAGCTGAAAAAACGCAAATTATGTCTATGAATTGCATAAAAATAGCAAATTACGTCCATAAATTATGTAAAATGTAAATTACATTCATTAATTGCATAAAAATTGCGAATTATGTCCATAAATTGCTCAAAAATGCAAATTACATTCATAAATCTCATAAAAAACATGAATGAGACCATAAATTGCGCAAAAAATGCGAATTACACCCAACATTAAATTAATTTGCAGAAAGTTTTTGGTTTTATACAACTCTGCCAACAAGAACCTAAAAGTTATCCTGAAACCCATTCTAAACCAACAAAAATTTAATGGAAAGATAAATTTGTCCAAGAAAGACAAAATAATTTCCATTGACATACATTGACCAGAATCTAAAAATTCCTATTGAAATCTATCTTATACGATCCAAAACCAGAAAGAAAAAAATCCCTCCAAGAGTAACTCAATCTATCTGCTGCAAAATAAAATACATTGAAATGCAACTGACCAAGAGCCTGAAAATTACATTTGAAGTCAAACCGAAACCAGATTCAACTCCCCCCCCCCCCAAAAAAAAGAAAAAAATTTATCCAACCATATCTCGATTCGGGAAAGAAAACTTAATTTCCATAGATACGCGTGATCAGAAATCTGAAAATTCCAATTAGTCTATCTTAAACCTAATCTGAACCTGGAAAAGGAAATTCCATATAACCAGAACCCAATATCTATGTCCTGTATACAGGACAAAATATTTTCTATTAAAGCGCAACCTGACCAGAACTTGAAAATTCCATTTGAATTGAACCTGATCGAAACCTGAAAAAAATTTCTATCGAACCTTAACCTAATCCGAAAAAGAGAAAATTATTTCTGCCGATACACACCGAGAAGAGTCTGAAAGTTAACATGTAACCTAATCCAAACCCGAAAGGGAAAAAACAATGGAAACACAAGTCTGTCCAAGAAACACCAAATAATTTCTGTCCACATACATTGACAAGAATTTCAATTGAAATCTATCCTAAACCCAGTTCAAATACTACCCCCCCCCCCCAAAAAAAAAAAAAAAAATTCCAATTGTAACCCAATCTATCTGCGACAAAATAATATACTTGCAATGCAACTCAACTAGAACCTGAAAATTCCATTTGAGGTCAATCCGAAACCAGATTCAAATCCCCCCCCCCCCCTCAAAAAAAATATCCAATCAAATCAAGATTTTAGAAAAAAAAAAGAACAATTTATGTCGATATGTACTGACCAGATCATGGAAATTCCAATAGAAGTCTATCTCAAACACGATCCGAACTCTTAACCTGAAACCCAATCCAACCCCCCCCCCCCCCCCAAAAAAAAGGTAAAATAAAAAATTTAGGAAATATAAATCTGTTCAAGAAAGACAAAATAATTTCCGTCCCCATCCACTGACCAGAATTGAAAACTAGTACTTGAAATGCAACTTGACAAGAACCTGAAAATTTCAATTGAAGTCAAACTGAATCGAGATTCAAACCCGAAAAAAAAAAACATACATTGACCAGAACCGGAAATTTTCAATTGAAGTCTATCCTAAACACAATCCAAACACTAAAAAAAAAAAAAAAAAAAAAAAAAAAAAAAAAATCCCTCCAGTAGTCAATCTATTTGCAACAAAATATTATAGATTGAAATGTAACTCAACAAGAACTTAAAAATTTCATTTCAAGTGAACCCATAACCAGATTTGAACCTTAAAAAAAATTTATCCAACCATATCCTGAAACGAGAAAGAAAATGTAATTTCCATTGATACGGACAGACTAGAAGCTGTAAATTCCGATTGAAGTCTATTTTAAATCCAATCCCTGCACAGAACAAAATATTTTCTGTGGAAATGCAATCTGACCAGAACTTGAAAATTACATTTGAATTGAACTCACTCCAACATCCCCCCCCCCCCCCAAAAAAAAAAAAAAAAAAAAAAAAAAAATTCTATGGAATCTTAACTTGATCCAAAAAAGGAAAAATAATTTCTGCTGATACACATTGACAAGAACCCAATTTGAACTGAAATGAAAATCAGTGTAAACATTAATCTGTTTAAGAAAGACGAATTAATTTCTGTCAACATGCACTACCCAGAACCTGAAAATTCCTATTGAAATCTATCCTTAACCCAATTGAAAAAAACACAAGAAAAAAAAAAAAAAAAAAACTTCTAATTAGAACCCTTTTACCTGTGACAAAATAATATATTTTGAAATGCCACCTGAAAATTCCATTTGAATCTGGTTTATATTTTTCGGGTTTAGGGTAGATTTCAATTGGAATTTGTATTTATAGCAGTTTAGTAAATCAAATGTGGTTCTTAATGGATAAATGTTATTTTACATGATTTATGAGAAAAAAATAAAAAAATTTCAAGTCGTCAAAATATTACGTACAATGTTGAAAATCTAGAAAAGACTTTTGATGTATTGCACTGCAAGAAACCCTAAGAAAATATGGAATATTTTTTAATAACTGTCTGCTTTTTTCATAAAATTATGTTTAAAAAAAAAAATTAAATCTAAAAAACATGAAATGTTTAAATTTATGTACTTTGCATGTTTTATGCTTAGTGACTGAAATGTTCAATAAAAATATATTAGTTAAGTCATTATAGTATATCGTTATAGTCGTTAGTTTATTTGTAAGTTAAGTCGCCCAAGAATGGAAAGTTTCATATGAAATGAAAATATTTAATAAATAAGAGAGTCCTGATTTTCTTTCTTTGTCAGTTAAACATTTTCCTAATTGAAGTATGAAACTTATACGGTGGACCGGGGTAATTCCTGATCAAAAAACACTAATATCTAAATATCTTTTTAATATTTACAATAGATGTGACCAAATTTAGCATGGTTAATGATTCACCATGTTTCTATTCAATAAAATATAGGCTTTGATTAAAATATTATTTAAAGTTTGCTTAATTAAAATTTTTTGATTCTCGGTAACTACCCTGGGAACATTGTAATTATCAATTACACCGGGGCAATTACCAATCAGGACATTCTTGTACAAATGATAGGTACATTGATTAATTTAGAATATATATTGTCAATTTTAATATAAGCCTGATTTAATTAAATGCCTTCATCCATCTGCAATAATTTTATCAATGTGTAAAGGAAAAAAAAAAAAAAAAAACAAGAACGAAAAGTTATGTGTGCAACATAGAATATGATGCAACTTCCAACATATTCTGAATACTATTAACCTACTATTTTCATCCATATACAGTAATTTTTCCACCCAGTGCAAAGAACAAAACATACCTAATAAGAACAAAGAATCATGCATACTGCATCGATTATGATGCATTTTCCTACTCATTCTGAATACTGTAAACTTATTGTCATTCATGTACAAGAATTTTACCATTCTGTGCAAAAAACAAAGCATAATAAACGACAATAAAAATTTTTGCATACAGTATGTTTAGATACTTTCCAATTCATTCTGAATACTTTAAACCTATATTTTTCATCTTTGTACAGTAATCTTCCCACCCTATGCAAACAGGAAAACATAAATAAACTAACAAGAATGAAAAATTATGCATAAGTATAGATTATGAAACACTTTTCAATACATGTTCAATATTGTAAACCTATCATTTTAATCTATTTGCAGTAATTTTACCAATCTATATAAAGAACAAATCATAACTAACAAGAAAGAAAAACATGTTTGCAACATAGATTATGAAACATTTCCAGAATATTCTGAATATTGTAACGCATATAGTCTTAATCAATCTGCAATATTACCAACCTATACATAGGTTGAAACATAATTAACAATAATCATGCATGCAGCATAGATTATGAAATACTTTCCAGCATATTCTGAATATTGTATCCCTGATCATTTTAATCCATCTGCAGTATATGTATCAACATGTGTAAAGAATAAACATAGTTAACAAGAATGAGAAATGATACATACAGCATAGATTATAAAACCCTTTCTGAGATGTATGGTGCTGAATGTACATTACCTTCTTATCTTTTACTAACATATTTTACTACAGAGTTGTTTTTAACAAAATCAAGTAGTACAGCACACATTAATAAAATATGAAATATCTTTTTTTTAAGTGGATGGGGGAGGGGTAATTAAAGGCGAATGAATCATGAATATGAATTTTTTGCATTAGTCTTTTATTTTTTTTTATCATTAACCTAAAAAAAGCAATGAAATCAATACAAAAAACCCTTAATGGGTTAAAAGCTTGTGACGCAGCAGTTTATCTTACATCTCTAAGAATTTTAAATTTGGGACTTAAAACTAATGATATCAAAATTTATGTGACGCTATGCTATTAATATATATATATATATATATATATATATTAAAATTTATTCATTAATGCTTTATCATTTACATCTTTCATAATTTCGAAATATGAATCTTAAAAGTTATGATATCAAAATTTAAGTGACGCCTTGATGAGACTTTAAACGATGTTTTAAAATTCTATTTATTTATTTATTTATTATCTAAATACATTTACATATCTAAACAATACTTTTCATTTTCCAATACACTGTTAAATACATCACTTTCACTGAATATATATAATGCACTGAAATGTTTTATTTGAATAAATTGGCTTATCTTTTGTGCTACGCTATCCAAAATCAAAAGTAACATTTAAATAAATATTTTTGCGTCATTGTATCTATTTGCATATATTTAACTTAGTTTAGATATAATGGTGGAAAAATATTTATTTAAATGTTACTTTTGATTTTGGATAGCGTAGCACAAAAGATAAGCCAATTTATTCAAATAAAACATTTCAGTGCATTATATATATTCAGTGAAAGTGATGTATTTAACAGTGTATTGGAAAATGAAAAGTATTGTTTAGATATGTAAATGTATTTAGATAATAAATAAATAAATAAATAGAATTTTAAAACATCGTTTAAAGTCTCATCAAGGCGTCACTTAAATTTTGATATCATAACTTTTAAGATTCATATTTCGAAATTATGAAAGATGTAAATGATAAAGCATTAATGAATAAATTTTAATATATATATATATATATATATATATATATATATATATATATATATTAATAGCATAGCGTCACATAAATTTTGATATTATTAGTTTTAAGTCCCAAATTTAAAATTCTTAGAGATGTAAGATAAACTGCTGCGTCACAAGCTTTTAACCCGTTAAGGGTTTTTTGTATTGATCCTATAAAAACTTACATATAGGAAAAAATAAAAATCAGTCGGAATTCTTGTTTAATCGGAAAAAATAGTATTATCCTATAAAAATTTATAAATTGGAAAAACGAAAATATCATTCGGAAAATTTTCCGTTTCAATCCGGAAAGGCATGTTTAGTCGGAAAAAATAGTATTACGTATTAACCTATAAAAACTTGTAAATTTTTAAATCGGAAAAATTCTTATTCGATCTGAGAAAATGGTATTTACCTATAAAAAAATTATAAATTGGAAAAACGAAAATATCAATCGGAAGTTTTCTGTTCCACCGGTAAAGGCATCTTTAGTCGGAAAAAATAGTATTACGTATTAACCTATAAAGATTTAGAAATTGGAAAAACAGAAAAGTCAGTCAGAAAAAAGTAAATTTAGCAGAAAAAAAGGGTAAATCTATAAATATTTATGAATTGGAGAAATATTTTTGTAGCTTTTAATTAAATGAGAAAAACAAGTTAGATCGAAGAAAACCTATGAAATTTTATTCTCAGTCGGATTTATTTCCGCTTGCAGTTTCTGATAAGAAAAATAAGAAAAAAAAAACAATTTAGGATGAAGAAAACAAATTTATTCTTAGCCGGAACTATTATTAATTAGTTTAACTAATTGCTAATTTACTATTTACTTTAATTTACTAATTAATATAACTTATTAATATATAGGATTTTATTTTTCTGATAAAACTATTCAGAAAAAATTTTATTTGTCAAATACTGTGTTCTCGGAAACTTCGATATGACGAAAAAAAAATATTCTTGTACATTTTCTAGTAATGTTAACAGTGATGCCGCTGGACTTGAAAAATCCTGGGTCCCGGGGACCCAGGACTTCTAAAATTCTGGGTCCCTTTTTCAAAAAAGCGGATCCCCACTAATAAGTCATATTTTTAGACGCAAAAATTGAACTTTTTCATTTGCAAAAGAAAAGTTAAATGTAATTATTATTGTTTTAATTAATGTATAAATAATTAAAGCCAATATTATTTTTTTTAAACTATTAAGAGATATTTACTTTACTTTTTTAAAAAGTAAATGTGCAAGATACAAATATAAAATAATGCTTATTTGAGTTTAGAAGATAACAAGTATCACTATTGTTCACATTTCTTTTAAAAAGGGGTAAAACTGATTTATTGAAAAAGACATTTTTTCTGAAAAGAGAATACTTTTCAAAATAATCAGAACAATCAAAAACAGATTGTGAAAAAGGAAAATCTGTTTTTGGAGCAGCAAAAAAAAAAAAAAAAAACTTTGGAAGCAGGGAAGTTAGTTTTTGGAAAAGAAAAATTTTATTCTGTCATTAACTTTCTTTCGTACCCCTTTGACGAAAATTGCATTTTAAAGCTATTTTTTTCACGAAAATTGCATTTAAAGCTATTTTTTTCACGAAAATTGCATTTAAAGCTATTTTTTTCACGAAATTTGCCGTTTTTTCGCGATCTTTTGACGAAAATTGCCGTTTTTTTCGCGATATTTTGACGAAATTTGCCCCTTTTTCGCGATTTTTTAACGAAATGAGCCGGTTTTTCACGATCGTTTGACGAAATGTGCTATTCTATCACGATTTTTTTATGTAAATTACTGTTTTCGTGAATTTTTTGCAAAATTTGTCGTTTTATCACGATTTTTGGATGAAATTTGTCGTTTTTTCGCGATTTTTTTGAGGAAATCTGCTTTTTGTTCGAGATTTTGTAATAAAATTAGCCAATTTTTGCCAATTTTTGCCAATCTTTTGACGAAATTCGCCGAAAATTATTCGTTATTTCGCGATTTTTTAACGAAATTTGTCTTTTTGCGATTTTTTGATGAAATATTCCGTTTTTTCGCGATCTTTTGACGAAATGTGCCGATTTTTTGCGATCAAACGACGGTTTTTCACGATCGTTTGACGAAATGTGCTATTCTATCACGATTTTTTTATGTAAATTACTGTTTTCGTGAATTTTTTGCAAAATTTGTCGTTTTATCACGATTTTTGGATGAAATTTGTCGTTTTTTCGCGATTTTTTTGAGGAAATCTGCTTTTTGTTCGAGATTTTGTAATAAAATTAGCCAATTTTTGCCAATCTTTTGACGAAATTCGCCGAAAATTATTCGTTATTTCGCGATTTTTTAACGAAATTTGTCTTTTTGCGATTTTTTGATGAAATATTCCGTTTTTTCGCGATCTTTTGACGAAATGTGCCGATTTTTTGCGATCTTTAGACGAAATGTGCTATTTTATAGCGATTTTTTTATGAAAATTGCCGTTTTTCGCGAATCTTTAGACAAAATTTGCCGTTTTATCACGATTTTTGGACGAAATATGTCGTTTTTTCGCGATTTTTTGAGATAATCTGCCTTTTTTCGGGATTTTGTAACAAAATTAGTCATTTTTTTCGCAAAATTTTTGACGAAATTTGTCGGAAATTATTCGTTTTTTCGCGATTTTTTTTAGTGAAATTTGGTCTTTTTTGCGAATTTTTGACGAAAATTACGCGTCCCGCGGGACGCGTAAGCTCCATTTTTTTGCGTCCCGTCGCCGATTTTTTGCGTATTTTACGCGCTATAGCGCGTCCGCGGCATCCCTGGTTAAAGTTATACCGTTAATTATAACAGTGATATTTGAGTAAAACCTTGATATTCCGATTTTTTTTTTATGTCTTTTGACTTGGATATATCGAAATCTACTTGTATTTTTTTACGGTTGGAAAGTTTTTAGTTTAATCTCGAAAATTTTTTTAATCTAAACTTTAAATTTAATTAGAAATATGTATCACGGAATTTAGGTGGTATACGATGAAAATTCATTTATAGAAATACAAATATTTGGTATTTTTTCATATCAAAATCTGGATATTTTCCATTCTATTCAAATTTTACCTTTAATTGAAAATAATTATAGTCTCATTTTTTTTCCTACTATCTAAATTTGCGTTTTCTTTTTCTTTTATTAAAAAAAATAATAATAATAAATGAGAAATTGTTTATACTTACTTTTTTACGTAATTTTCGATTGATTTAGAAGATTGTTTTAGAAATTTATATGAAACAGGATGAAAATTGAAAATACCCAAATACTTTGAATTTTCATCTCGAAATAATCTGGATATTTTACAGCCTATACGAGTTTACTTCTCTCAGAAGTAATACTTTCGTTAGCTTTTTCCTCAGTCAATTATATTAATTTTTTTAAATATTTTTATTATTACTACTACATTTTGTTTAGTCAGAAAAATGAGTTGTAACACCAAATTGTTACGCTGCTTTTAAGTTTGTCCTTAGAAAGAATTAAAACTTATATTAAGAAATCCCGTATTTTTGACAATTTTTTGTCTCTGAAATATTCCCCAAGCAAACAGATTTCAATTTTACTTAGAAAAAAAAAAAAAACCGCTAAAGAGATTTTAACTAAATGCTAAAAAATAGAAAGATAAAACATTGTTTTCTCTTCAACGTAAAGCTTGGGCACCTAAATGACTGGACGTTGCACCTCCCGCCCTATGTGTCAGTTACAAAACCAACTGCGCCTGCGTTAACTCTTTGTTTAAACCGTTAGTATTCTGTCTCATAGTACGAAATCATTCAATTAAACAGTGTTGATGGGAGAATATTTTGGTATATAGTTACTAGTTCAATATTTTTTTTATCAGTTATGCCCCCACCTAATGTAAGAGACAAAAAGTGCAATGTGGGTTATGTAATTATATTTTCGATAGTGATTACAGGAACACACTTAATAAACAAAAGCATGCTGATAAAATTTCAGCCGATATACATATACCGTTTTGCACTATTGGAGCTCTAAAAAATCCTTTTGAAGTAAGCTAGCTATTTTATTACAGAAAATTTTAGATATGTAA
This sequence comes from Maratus speculifer, assembly GCA_964019185.1. Classification (NCBI taxonomy): domain Eukaryota; kingdom Metazoa; phylum Arthropoda; class Arachnida; order Araneae; family Salticidae; genus Maratus; species Maratus speculifer. The sequence goes on from OZ025293.1 coordinate 103,216,226, forward strand.
AATGTGTAAATAACTGAATTGTTTTCATATTTAAAAATGAATTATTTTATTTTATTTATTTATTATTTTTATTTATTTATTGAGGGGGCAGGTAAATTATTTAATAACTTGTAAAAATGTACTGTTATTCGATATATATAAATTTTTTTAACATTTAGTATCGCAATTCCCTAACTATTTGTTAGTTTTGTTACAAACTGGAGATGACAAGCTAGTTGTTATTTAAATTTCATGAAAGTATTATCATTTTTAATTACATTTTTTTTCTTTCAATATATTTGCTTTCATTTTTGCCAACCATTTTACAATTTGCAATTGCAAGTCAATGTATTTAGTATTATACACAAAGTTAAAATTGTATTATAGATCTTTTTATATTTTATCAATTTTATTTCATTAATATTTAAGAGTAATGTAGTATTTTAGTAAATTTTTGCCTACATGGCTTTTCATTTTTATTATCTCAAGGTTCAACAACTAAGAACATGGTTCGTACGGGTACCGTTATTTTCCAGGCGAAATACCAGTATTTCTTTATAGAAAAATAAATATCGTTCAAAATAGTGAAATTTCGTTTTATTTAATTAGGAATTTTCTATAAGAAAATACTGGTACCAAAGAATTTACTGCTCATAAAACCATGAAGAAAGTTCATTTATTTTTTGAAGTTCAAATGTCAATGTATGTAAAATATTCTATATTTTTAAAACTTTGTTATAGTACAAGTAAAAATAATTTTGTCTCCCTGCATAACAATATTTTGATTATTATTTTATGGATAGATGTTTTTGTGTGTGTGTATAGATAAGAATAAAAATTTAATCACTTGAAACTTGAAAATAATTTTAGCCTTGGGGGAGGATAAAACAGCGCAACTTTTGACTGTTTAAAGTTAATTGATGATTAAATGGATCTTTAAACCTCTTTTGCAATTTGAAATTTTAAAAAGGCATTTCAACTTTACTAGTACATTTTTTGTGTGTGTGTGTGTGTGTGTGGGGGGGGGGGGGGTAGATGAAAAAGGAACCAGAATTTTACTTTTGGCTTATGCATTTCGTTTATTTGTTTGATATTTTGCGCATGTGTTCTCAAGGAGTCAGAAAAACTATGTACAATTGCCTTATTTATTAAAAAAATTGAGTATAATTTGAAAACCCTTTGAATATATTGCATCTAATATATTTATATGATATATCTAATTATATAGTTTATGTAATGCCGGGCAACAACGGGTGGGTCAGCTAGTAGAGATAGCTATAAATATATAAAACAGTTTGTCCTTACAGACTGATAATCAACGCACACCCCAAACTACTGAATCTAGAACCATGAAAATTGGAGAGAAAGTACTTCTTATGATGTAAGCATGCACTAAGATGGAAATTTTGAAATTACCCCCCTTAAGAGGGACAAGTGGGGGGAGGTCAAAAATTCTGGAACAAATTGCCATATCTCAGCAAACATTTAAGGCAGGAGCGTAAAATTCCAGAAAAAAAATCTACTAAAAAAATTATTAAACACATAATCCAGTGATTTTAGAAATCTCACCATAAGGGGGTTAAAAGGAGGGAGTCGAAAAATTTAGAACATTTGGCACATCTCAACAGCCTTTTCAAATAAGAACGTGAAACAGCAGAAAAGAAAATTTTTAAAAACTAATTAAATACGTGTTTCAACGATATTTTAAAATTTCCACCCCCGAGGAGCAGGGCTGGATTTTTGCCGGCAGAAAACGGTTTCTGCCGTGCCAGTGGCAGAAAGTGGTTTTAACCGGCAGAAAACTGCAACAACTGGCATAAACTCATTTCATGACATAATCTGATACTTTTATAGTAGTATTAAATTGCTTATATACATTTTATTCAGGATAAATAACAAATAAAATATTGTGAATAGTTTTAATTAAAAAATAAATTTGCATTAGAATTAGATAGTTTTGAATCTTTCACGAAAAATCTGCCATATTGTTTGCATATAACTGAAAATCATGAAAATGATATTAAGGGCATAGCAGTTAAAATTGTAAATAAATATCATGATTTATATGAAATAACTATCAATATTATAAAATAATTGCACAAGATATTTCATAAAATTCTTTTACTGTTATTTTTGTGCTACAATTATTTACTTTTATATTTTCACAAGAATCATTTCTCTTTGTATGTAGTAGTAAATAATTTAATACTACATACATACATATATAATTTGCAATGTATTATTTATTTAAAATTACTCAACGTGGTTGTTAAAATATCGTAGAATCTTTTATACATTTCTTTTTCTTAAACTTTTAAATAGAAATTCAACTTTAAACAATAATATCATTAGTTAAAATTGTACAGCATCACATTATCATTATGAAAATTTCTGTTTTTCAAATAACAGAATTATCATACAAACAAAGTATATTTATATGATCCTTTTAAAACTTTTTTCTACTTAGAATAACATTCATAATCTCTATTTTTATTTTTTAACTAAATTCTTTATATATTAAATACATGTGTAAATTATGAATCATTGCTTAAAGTTCTTATTAGTATTATTTCTTAGTTTCTGCCAGATTTTGACGCTTACTGGCAGAAACTGGTTTCTGCCATGCTGGTTTTAATCGGTTATTACCACTGGTTTTAACCACCCTGGCAGAAACTTGACAGCCCTGCCGAGGAGTTTAAATGGGGGTGGAAAAATTCCATACTTTTTTGGACATATCATAGGAAAGCCCTCAAATCATTCTTTCATATAATAAATCTTTCTCCCTCTCCCCCTGCCCCCTCTTATCCTCTATTGGGGATAATTTTTGATCTTTTTTGAAATTGTAACGTTTTATCATTTTAGACCGGATTTTTTTTTTTTTTTTGGGGGGGGGGGACCCTCCGATAAATGTTACTTATAATATATGAAAATTTTATAGTTAGGGGAAGGGTCTATTCTGGGAGGGAGGACAATTTCCTAAGTTTGGAATACATCTCTCTTGTGATATATCGTTGGATTCCTATTTTGCCCTCACGGGCAACCACTTTTCTAATTTTAGCCGATACCTTTCATGTGATATATTGCTGGAAAGCCCTTTGACTGATTATTCGTATTATGCACGACTCGTGTCCCTCTCGAGTTGAACGGTTATTGTATTCCATCAGGAGATCGCCTAATAATGGGGAAAATATATTATATAAAACTAATAATAACATAATATAAGATTATTTGACTATCTCGATACACTAAGTCATAATTATCTTGTGAATTATGATATATATATATATATATATATATATATATATATATATATATATATATAAATTAGTCTTCATGCTGGCCATAGTACTCAGAAATTTTCCTTCTTGGAGTTGGAAATTTTTGAGCCGACACCTCCCTACGCAATTAAGGTGGTTTACGCCCCTGGCTATGCAATACCTTAATAAATTACCAAACAAAATTTGGCCCCGCTACGAAAATTAGATCGCGAGTTATAAGCATTTAAAATTTTCCGAACATCACCATGGGGGTCTCCTGTCACCAAAAATTAACGCTGTCTCATAATAAATTACCAAACAAAATTTGGCCGCGATACGAAAATTAGATCGCGAGTTATAAGCATTTTAAATTTTTGGACCTTCACCATGGGGGGATCTCCTATCCCAAAAGTAACACTGTCTAATAATAAATTACCAAAAAAATTTGGCCGCGCTACGAAAATTAGATCGCGAGTTATAAGCATTTTAAATTTTTTGACCCTCACCATGGGGGGGGGGGTCTCCTGTCACCAAAAATTAACACTGTTTCATAATAAATTACCAAACAAAATTTTGCGAAAATTAGATCGCAAGTTATAAGCATTTTAAATTTTTCGACCCTCATGGTGGGGGGGGGGGGTCTCCTTTCACCAAAAATAACACTGTCTCATAATAAATTACCAAACAAAATTTGGCCGCACTATGAAAATTAGATCACGAGTTATAAGCATTTTAAATTTTTAGACCCTCACCATGGGGGATCTTTTGTCACCAAAACTAACACTGTCTCATAATAAATTATCAAACAAAATTTGGCCGCGCTACAAAAATTGATCGCGAGTTATAAGCATTTTAAATTTTTTGACCCTCACCGTGGGGGGTCTCCTGTCACCAAAAATTAACACTGTCTCATAATAAATTACCAAACAAAATTTGGCCGCGATACTGTTGCACATCTATACGTTTTTAAGTTTAACAAGCATTAAATGTTTAAAAGAAAACAAGTTTAAAGTAGAAATAAAACTTATTTACTTAGATAGATGCATGTATGGTTATTCGTCATCTCCCGAGCACGTTTGTTTACAATATCCGAGAGCTGGCTTTTCCAATCTGCTTCTACTGAGTAATGTTACTGCGTAACAGCCGAGTAACAGTGATTTTAGTGATCGCGTCACTTGCCGTGAACGGCAGTGGTTTTTGACGTCATACCGCATGGCCAATAGCGTCTCGGATATGTGTTGCAGATAAATCTCGATGTATTGTTGAAAAGAGTTTGTATTTACAGTGGCAATAGATATATGCAAAACAAGTTCTTCAGAATCTTGTATAAATAGTTTGTAATGCGATGGCTTGTTGCTTCTCTCTATTTTTCTTTTCAAATGTCGCTTAAGCACATAATCATGTAACTTAATTCATCTTTATTTTTAGTTCTCTTAAGTTTACGGCAAAGTAATGTCGTAGTTTTGTTTACATCTGTAAATATGTCATCCTAGTCAATAATAAAAGTTTTGGTCATGAAAAACTGTTGTTGTTAATTAAGCCTTCCACAAAACCACTGCAAATACTCTGCTCGGCCCATTTTAAATGGCCGTCAGGGTTATGGGCCCAGAGCCCTTGTGGAAGTGAAGATTTTTTGCGTCGATGTTTTGTTCAATGATGTTTGTTGACTAGTGATGTCGTGCCGATGTTTTTCCGATCCTGGAAATTTTTGATGGAGTTTTCAAGTTTTGCCGACTGCCCTGTTTTGATGTGATTTTTTTTTCCTTCACCGGTGATAATCTGCAAGGACTGTTTGTTTCTTTTTGGACTTTGTGTTCTTTTTTGGACTTTTCTGATTTTTTTTAAAGTTTCCCCGATTGCTGTGAAGGAGGCCGAGTCTTAGAAATGGAGCTGACAAATGTCACCCTTTTGACCTCTTCAAATTGGGAGAGCTGGAAAGTTGAAGTACGAGTCCTTTTGCTCCATTATGGAGCGTGGCAGTTTATAGAAGGTCCGGATGCAGAAGCTGGTGAAAGTGTAGAACCATCAAAGGAAAGCAAAGTTCCGGGAAAAGAGGATGAGGCGACAACAGTTCCTGTGACTGAACAACTGACTTAGAGGGAAAGAAATGACCGGAGTTTGTGAAAAGCCTGTGCAAACACCATAATTTATCAGACCCTGAGCACAGAGTTCAAGCCCCTGATCGCCGGTACTACAAATGGCGCTGATGCATGGAAGATTCTAAAGGATCATTTTGAACCAACCACCCGAGCTCGAGTTATTCAGCTGTTTGACGATTTTTTTAGTCTGAGATATGTGCAAGGCGAAAATCTTAGACTATTTTTGTGTAAAGTGAAACAAGCAACCGAGCGGCTTCATGAAGTTGGGCATGATCTTCAACCACTCTATATTGGTTATCAGATGATAAGAAGTCTTCCAGAAGAATTTCAATCAACGGTTTAAGCAATCTACCGGTGGCCAGATAAAGAATTTGTCCCAGTTAAGATAGAAGCCGAACTGCTGCTAGAGAAGAACAGATTGAAGCTAGCCACAAGAGACTTTCAGAATGCTGCTTTTTTGGAGAAGTGAAATGTAAATCAGGTAAATTTTCAAAGTTTGCTAATTGTTTAAAATCTTGGACTATTTTTGTGTAAAGTGAAACAAGCAACCGAGCGGCTTCATGAAGTTGGGCATGATCTTCAACCACTCTATATTGGTTATCAGATGATAAGAAGTCTTCCAGAAGAATTTCAATCAACGGTTTAAGCAATCTACCGGTGGCCAGATAAAGAATTTGTCCCAGTTAAGATAGAAGCCGAACTGCTGCTAGAGGAGAACAGATTGAAGCTAGCCACAAGAGACTTTCAGAATGCTGCTTTTTTGGAGAAGTGAAATGTAAATCAGGTAAATTTTCAAAGTTTGCTAATTGTAATGTAAATCAAAGTAAATGTTTAAAGTCTGACAACAGTAATGTAAATTTAAGTAATCAAAGTAAATCTTTTAATTCTGATAATGTAAATTCAAGTAAATTTTCTAAAGCTAAAAATTTTAAACAGAATAAATCAATAGGTCCTTGTTATTTTTGTAAATCTTATGGTCATTTAATTTCGAATTGTAAACTTAAATCTAAAAATTCTCAATATAAAAGTAAATTTTCAGAATCTAGTAATGTTGAATTAAAGTATAATAATGTAAAATGCACCTTCTCTGAACACGAAGCAAGTTTAATTGAAATTTTTCCAAACATTTTTGAAGCAAATACATCTGATTTTTGTAAAAGTAATAGCTGGGTTTTTGATACCACAGCGACTGCTCATTTTTGTAATGACAAAAATTTATTTTTAGATTTTGAGCCTGTGTCAAATATGCAGATGTCACTTGCTGTTGGAGAAAAGGAAAGCCCTGTTCAGGGAAGGGGTACAGTAAATTTTTTTGTAAAATGTAAAGATGGCAGCTTCAATCAAATTATCCTTAAAAATGTTTTGTATAATCCTAATTTACGTAGAAACTTATTGTCTGGTAGCAAACTTGAAAAATTGGGTGTAAATTTTGTTGGCAGTAAGGGCAGGGTAATTGTTTATGACAAGGAATGGAATTTTTTGTTTTATGCTGTTAGAAAAAATGACTTGTATTTTTTAAAACCTTTTAGCTATAAATGTAAAGGAGAAAGCAACTTGGCTAACATTTCTGCAAATCAAGTTGAAAAATTAAATTTAAATGAACTTTGGCATGAAAGATTTTGTCATGTAAACAATGAATATTTAATTAACACTTTTAAAAATGAAAGTGTTGTAGGTTTGCCTTTATTGTCTAAGTTAGCCGAGGATTGTATCTCCTGTAAACTTGCTAAGTCTAAAAGAATATCATTTAAAGCTATAGGTAAAATTAAATCAAAAACTGCTCTCGAACTTTTGCATATGGATCTCTGTGGCCCTTTACAGGTAACGTCGCATGGGGGGAGTCATTATTTTTTCACCATCATAGATGATTTTTCTCGTTTTGTTACAGTATACCCCATCAAGAACAAATCTGATGTTTTTCAAACTTTTTTAAAATTTCAAAGTAGGGCCGAAAGGTATCTAGACAAGAAAATAATTTCAATCAGAACTGATGGGGGTTTAGAATTTTGTAACAGAGATTTTGATTCTTTTTTAGAAAAGCAGGGTATTTTTCATGAAAAGACGAACCCGTATAGTCCTGAAATGAACGGGGTTGCGGAGCATTTTAATTTAACTGCTTTGGATGGTGTAAAGACTCTTATCAATTCTAGCGGCTTATCTCAAAAATTTTGGGCGGAAGCCTTAATGTGTTTTTCTTACTTATGGAATAGGGTATGTCACAAACAGTCAAAAATCACCCCTTTTGAGATGTATTCTGGTAAAAAACCCTCGGTTTCTCATTTAAAGAAATTCGGATGTTTAGCGTACGTTGGAGTGCCCAAACAGATTAGAAGGAAGCTTGCTCAATCAACGAAGGGCTATAGAATCTGGTTAATTGATGAAAATAAAATTGTAGAAACCATTAATGTAAGATTTGATGAAACAAAAAGGGGAGTTGATGTAGTTTCAAAATTTAAAGAACAAAAATTTAATTTTTCACTTTTTGATCTTCCAGAAGACGGAGATATTTTTTATGAACCTGAGAATACATCTCAATTGGGGAGTGAGGCTGTTAAAGTAAAAGATCCAGAAGTTTCAGAGCAGAGTATTTTAAAACCTTGTGCATCAATTCCATGGACCCGTAAAGCAGTACCCCGAAAAACCGGAAATCAAACAGACATTTACTATGGCATAGAAGGAAACAACACAAGAATTAGATCTTTTAATGAATTAATTAAATATTGTAAAGAAAATAAAATAGAATGTGATAAAAATTTATTTGATTTTAGCTCTAAAAATAAAGAATCTGGTAAAGTTTTAAATTTAAATGTAAATGAAGCAAATTTAACTGAAATCAAAATTCCTCAAAGTTACAATCAAGCCATTAAAAGCCCAGAAGCATCAAATTGGAGGGACGCAATGAACCATGAAATCGACATCATGTATGAACGAAAAGTATGGGATCTTGTGACACTGCCAAAAGATGCTAAAGTTTTGGGAAACCGCTGGGTATTTACCGTTAAAAGAAACGAGAAAAATGAAATTGTAAGGTACAACGCGAGATTGGTAGCGAAGGGGTTTAATCAAATAAAAGAAGAAAATTACGAAGAAGTTTTTAGTCCGGTTGTCAGTTTTACAATAATTAGGTTGTTCTTTGCCATATTTTCATGTCTGTTTAAATGGAGAAATGTCCAGGTAGATGTCAACAATGCTTACCTTTATGCTAATCTGGATGAGACTGTATACATGCACCAACCTGAAGGTTTTGTTAAGGATAAAGATAAAATTTGTAAGTTAAATAAAGCTATTTATGGTCTCCACCAGAGTGGTAGAAAATGGTTTTTCGAGATGGATGATGTCTTATCCAAACTTGATTTTCAAAAACTAGATTGGTGCAATTGTGTATATATGTTTCAGACCAGATTGGTTCTTTTACTTTATGTTGACGACATAGTTCTTTTTGGTAAAACTAAAGATGATTTAGATTTTGAGATAGAATTGCTGCAAAAACATTTTAATTTAAAAATCTTGGGGTCGACTAAAAAACTATTGGGTATAGAGTTTGAAGAAATAGGAAATCGTCTTTTTATACACCAAACTTCATACATTGAAAAAGTTTGTGAAATGTTTTCATAATTTAAATTTCCTTTAAGCACTTTACCTATGCCCAAGGGTTTAGTTTTGTCGAAGCAAGATTCACCTTCCACTAGAGAAGATATTGAAATCATGTCGAAGTTTCCTTACCGAAATCTTATAGGCTGTTTATCTTTTATAGCTGGAAGGACTAGACCAGATATTATGTATGCAGTTAATTTGTTATCCCAATTTCAATCAAACCCTGGAATATCTCATTGGAATAGTTTATTAAAATTGTTAGGTTATCTTAAATATACTAAACATTTATAAACTTGAGTTATCCAGAATTAGTGAGTTAAATCTTTCATGCTATTCAGACTCAGACTTTGCTGCAAACAGAGACGATCGAGTTTCCATAGGTGGCTATATTTTGTTTCTAGATGAAACGCCCATTTCGTGGAAGACTTTTAAACAGAAATGTATAAGTCTTTCAACTATGGAGGCCGAATACGTCAGTTTAACTGAAGCTGCTAAAGAATTAATCTGGGTCAAAAATGTATTACAAAATGAGGTTCTAAATTTAAACTTGAAGGATTGCACACTATTCTGTGATAACCAAGCAGCAATAGCCTTTTCGAATTCTCCTTTTGAAAATCAGAAGACAAAACATATCCATATAAAATATCATTTTCTTAGAAATTTAGTATATGATCAGGTCTTTAAACTTAAATATATTGCTAGTAAATTTAACTTGGCTGACAGTTTCACAAAACCCCAAATTAGAGAGCAGTTGTTGAAATTTTGTAAAAGGATTTTTGATATTTAAAGTTTTAAGGGGGGGGGTTATAATTTTGCTTACAATGTAATCACTCTGGACAATGCCTTGCCAATAAATTCTTATATGACCTGACATTGATCAGACTGTTGTTTTTGAATATTAAAATGTAATTTAATTTTACTGAATTTTTGAAGTTCTGAATTTTTGAAATTTTTGATATTTGTAATTTTTTTGCATTTTTATAACTTTTTCAGAGTTTTTTGTAATACTCTGGAGATGATGAAAAAGGAGGCCGTTTGTTGCGCATCTATACGTTTTTAAGTTTAACAAGCATTAAATGTTTAAAAGAAAACAAGTTTAAAGTATAAATAAAACTTATTTACTTAGATAGATGCATGTATGGTTTTTCGTCATCTCCCGAGCACGTTTGTTTACAATATTCGAGAGCTGGCTTTTCCGATCTGCTTCTACTGAGTAATGTTACTGCGTAACAGCTGAGTAACAGTGATTTTAGCGATCGCGTCACTTGCCGTGAACGGCAGTGGCTTTTGACGTCATACCGCATGGCCAATAGCGTCTCGGATATGTGTTGCAGATAAATCTCGATGTATTGTTGAAAAGAGTTTGTATTTACAGTGGCAATAGATATATGCAAAACAAGTTCTTCAGAATCTTGTATAAATAGTTTGTAATGCGATGGCTTGTTGCTTCTCTCTATTTTTCTTTTCAAATGTCGCTTAAGCACATAATCATGTAACTTAATTCATCTTTATTTTTAGTTCTCTTAAGTTTACGGCAAAGTAATGTCGTAGTTTTGTTTACATCTGTAAATATGTCATCCTAGTCAATAATAAAAGTTTTGGTCATGAAAAACTGTTGTTGTTAATTAAGCCTTCCACAAAACCACTGCAAATACTCTGCTCGGCCCATTTTAAATGGCCGTCAGATACGAAAATTAGATCGCAAGTTATAAGCATTTTAAATTTTTTGACCCTCACCGTGGGGAGTCTCCTGTCACCAAAAATTAACACTCTCTCATAATAAATTTCCAAACAAAATTTTGCTGCGCTATGAAAATTAGATTGCGAGTTATAAGCACTTTAAATTTTTTGACCGTCACCATGGGGGATCTCCTGTCACCAAAAATTAACACTGTCTCATAATAAATTACCAAACAAAATTTGGCCGCACTACGAAAATTAGACCGCAAGATAAGCATTTTAACTTTTTCTACCCTCACCGTGGGGGTCTCCTGTCACCAAAAATTAACACTGTCTCATAATAAATTACCAAACAAAATTTGGCCGTGATACAAAAAGTAGATCGCGAGTTATAAGCATTTTGAATTTTTCGACCCTCTCAGTGGGGGGGGGGTCTCCTGTCACCAAAAATTAACACTGTCTCATAATAAATCATCAAAGAAAATTTGGCCGCGCTACGAAAATTAGATCGCGAGTTATAAGCATTTTAAATTTTTCAACCCACAACGTGGGGGGGGGGGGGGTCACCTGTCACCAAAAATCAACACTGTCTCATAATAAATTACCAAACAAAATTTGGCTGCGCTACGAAAATTAGATCGAGAGTTATAAGCATTTTAAATTTTTCGCCCCTCACCGTAGGGGGTCTCCTGTCACCAAAAATTAACACTCTCTCATAATAAATTGCCAAACAAAATTTTGCCGCGATACGAAAAGTAGATCGCAAGTTATAAGCATTTTAAATTTTTCGACCCTCTCAGTGAGGGGGGTCACCTGTCACCAAAAATTAACACTGTCTCATAATAAAACATCAAACAAAATTTGGCCACACTACGAAAATTAGATTGCGAGTTATAAGCATTTTAAATTTTTGATCGGTTCTGTAACAAGAACCGTCTAAAACAGAGTAAAATTTAGCAGCTTATAACAGTGTAATTACGGTGACCTAAAAGAGTAAGTAATTGGTGACGTTGTGACAGTGTAGTATAAGACATTAAAGAAACTGTTTTTCAGTAAAATCAGGCTAACGTTTATTGACGAAAAATAAATGTAAGTTTAAATAAAACATATATAAGTCCAGGTGAAAAATATAACAGGCATAATGTGAACGGAAACAAGTTCAGTTAAAATTATTCTAAGTCATGAAATGATATTCAAGTTTAAATGAAAATAAGTATAAACTCAGATGAAAAAAATAACTGGTAAAATGTAAACAGAAAAATGAGTTCAACTCCAAATTTAACTTAAAATCATTCTATGTATTGAAATAATATTACTTATTGAGTGGCATGGCATGGCATATAACAATACTAGGATAGCAATGAAAAAGCAAAACAGACTCACTTATGGACGACAGCTATCGACGTAATAAAGAAATTCCAGCAATACGGCACATCTAATAACTCGATGAAAAGTCTTAAGTAAACAGAGTTTTTAACTGAAGCTAATAATGTCCACACATACATATGATGATTTGATTAAAACAAACACAAATGGGTTACTACTGCTAATGAAATGAAACACCGGCGAAATCGATAACACCATATTCAAAATCAAATGTCCAGCAATGGATTTAGCATAATTACTCAACTAGATGTTAACTTTAAAACTTTTAAAACTGTATGAGTTAAAAATACATTTCTGAAACTGTATCATATTGACGTTAACATCAATTGTCTAGAGACATAACATCACTTCAAAATCCACCACACAACATATCTCCGCCGGCTTTAAATAGCCGCGGCAATTCCGAAACTGGATACGCCCCTCCGAGTTGAGTAAGCGAGCTCCTGACTTGCGACGGAAGAAATGCAAGACCGCCACTTGCGAGATGCGATCCGCGATGCTTGCGGATTGAGATCGAACGGAGCGATAAAACCAGAATGAACGTACCCACGGAAAAGATAAGCGATTGATTTGAACGTGTAAACAAAAGTTCGGAAACTGGATACGGAAGATGGAAAATGGAAAATGCCGGCAAAGGAAAGAAATAGAAGTTGGAATAAAACATAAGATAGTAAGCCATGCCATTTTACAATATTACGATATATATAATTAGAATTATGTATTTTAGAGTGTTAAGGAAGAAAAATGGCTGACAATCGCCCCCCCCCTTAACACTCGTACTTAAAAATAAAATGGATAATTAACAGATATTGTATATATATATATAGAATACAGTAAAACATTAGAATATAAACTATCACACTTCGATAGTTACCAGTAAAACAGAAACTTAACATTAACAAGCATAAATGCAACAAATTCAATAACTTCAACATGGTTAATCTAAAACACCAATTTTCAACAATGTTAATAACAATATTCAATAACAACAACAACAATTTTAACAATTATATATAACAACTAGATTAACAATTTTTTTTCATTTCATGAAAGTTTAGTTACAATTGTAACTCTAACGAAAGATTTTTTTTCCACATCGGAAAAGTTCAATAGCAAAAGTCTATAAAGATAACATTTTCCTGAAAAAAACCGTGAAAAATTACAATTACCTCGTCACATGCAAGTGACTACGTGTTACCTTTACATAAAAAGAATTTAATATGATGATTTTTGCTTTAGTCTTGACTTGTAACAATATTCAAATGAATTTTAAACAATCATACATTTGCATATTTATCCTGAAAGAGAATGATTATCACATAAACATAAATTCAGGATAATATGAAGAATACATATACATGAGCTACAATATGAAAATACTTTGACAATATATGAAAGACACATGTTATGCAAATGAGAAAATTTCAATAATGAGAATAATAACGATCACGATCGTGATAGCGATTATGAATTATGATTATGATAGTGACATAGTTAAATGATTGTGACTGTGAGCGCTCACATGAAAGACAACACAAAAAATATAATATGCTTAAGCTTTTGAAACGATATACATTTGCAAATGATTTGGCCAATTTCAATATGAAAAAAACTTGTTATATATACTCTTAAGAAGAGAAGAAAAAAATTCATATTTACATATGCAATAAAACAAAATACAACTCGATTTTCAACACCTCGGACGGGACCTATGTGACATTTCCATTATACAAAAACAGGGACTTACAGACTTAAAAAGAACGATGCCCGCGACAGGCCTTCCTGTGATCAGAACACTCAAGAAACGCCGCTACCCCCTGCAGACCACTCTGGCTATTTACAAGGGCACCTCACGAGACGTTTTTCGAGGCTGCTCGGGTCCCGGAGGATGAACGATCCTGAGGTCTGACCACATTCCAGCGGGAGTTAAATTGTCCGCGATGTTGGAAATGAGGGTATATCAAAACCTATGAAATGACATTATGAAAACATATGCATATGAAACAAATATGAAATAACAAGAGTATAATCACATATTCAAACATCTTTGAAAGAAAAATACTGAAATATACAAAAATTTCAGTTTAAAAAAAAATGCTAAACTTCAATGTTTAACATGAAAAAGTTAAACAAGCATCTTAACGCTTGACACAAGTTCAAAGGAGGAGGAGTTTTTTTTTTCATAGCATTTAAATATTATGTATATATATATATAAATTACTTATAACTAAAAATTACATCAATAAATTTCTTAAGATCAAATTTTGTTAAAGGTTTAGTGAAAATGTCTGAGAGATTAGATTTACTGGCTACGTGTTTAACGTTAAAAATCTCCTGGTTTAAAAGGTCTCTGACAAAAAATAATTTTACGTCTATGTGTTTCGTTCTGTAATTTTCAATGGGAGACTTAAGAAAATCAATGGAGGCCATGTTGTCTACTAAAAGTGTTGGTTTAACTTGTGGACCTGTAAAAATACGTTTGTCATAACATTCAGTTATGATCCTACTAAACCATAGAAGCTCTTTAGTTGCTTCTGTTAAAGCCACAAATTCTGATTCCATAGTAGACAAACAGACAGATTTTTGTTTAAAGGCTCTCCACATGATAGGAGCTTTGTCTAACATTAGTAGTTGTCCCCCCATTGATGTCCTGTCATCCCTATTAGCGGCGAAATCCGCGTCGGTGTAAGTTATTAGGTTTATGTGGTTGCAAGGTAACCTCAGTTTATAGTGTTTTGTGCTTTGGACGTACCCTAAAAGCTTCAGGAGACCATTCCAGTGAACAATCCCAGGATTGCTCTGGAATTGGCTGAAGATATTTACAGCGTATGAAATATCAGGACGTGTCCTGCTTGTTAAAAATGAAAGGCAGCCCAAAACACTTCTATATGGATATTGTAACATTTCCTGGGTTACTGCTTCGGTTTGAGGACATTGTGACTTGGAGTATACCGTGCCTTTAGTTATAGGGAGTGATGTAATGGGAAAATTGAATTCTTTAAACCTTGTACAAATATCATCAATATATTGCCTTTGATGAATTGAAACAGTGCCATTCCCATCCTCCTCAAATTCAACACCAAGTAATTTGCGTGTTCTCCCCAGGATTTTTATGTCAAAATGTTTAGTTAAAAGAGTTAAAACTTCATTAATATGTTTCTGATGGTTACTTAATATTACAAAGTCATCCACATAAAGTAATAAAACAACATAATTAGAGAACGAGTAGACGCAGTTACACCACTCTAACTTTTTAAAACCAAGAGAAATTAAAATCTTATGTAGTTCATAAAACCAAACTCGTCCACTCTGGTGGAGACCATAGAGGGCCCTCTGGAGTTTGCATACTAAATGTTCTTTACCCTTCACCTCGAACCCTGATGGTTGTTTCATGTAGATATTATCAGTAAGCGGGGCGTACAGATAGGCACCTTTTACGTCACACTGAGTGTGGATCCATCCGAGACATGAGACAAGGGCTGCAAAGAAAAAGCGTATTAAACTGAAATTAACTACGGGCGAAAACGTCTCATCATACGTTTCACCCCTGACTTGTTTGTAGCCTTGTGCTACAAGTCTCGCTTTATACCTTGCAACCCGTCCCTTGTCGTCTCGTTTGATGGTGAATACCCATCTGCAGCCTAGTGGTTCGATATTGGGTGGTAGAGATGTTAATACCCATACTTGTCTTTTGTTTATAACATCCATTTCTTCCTGCATGGCTTGTCTCCAGAGTTCCCACTGAGGTGATTTTAATGCCTGCTTATATGTGTTAGGTATGGCGTCTTCTAGTCAGGAATTGGTTTTATGAGTGTTAGAGAAAGAGGTGTGTGGAGGTGTGTAACCAGGACTTGAACTAGGGCTTGGAGTGGACTTTACAATGCCTTGGTACTTATTGCTTCCTTTAAAACTGAACAGCGATGGATTAAATTTGATACCATTAGAATGACAGTAATCTCTTACTTCCTTCAATGATCTCAGACGTTGAGTTTCACCCAACTCGTAATAGTAGACGTCGGTTCTCGATTTGTCAGGCCTAGTTACAGGCTTACGGAACCAGACGGCTTCCCTGAGAGTTCTAGTAAACTCCTCGCCATCCTCGTCACTGTCATCCTCAGATGGGTGTGAGGAGGCGGAGTCGGGAGATTCAGAGGTACTTGGTCTAATACTTTGAGTGGGTGGTGCTTCTGAAGTAAAACTGTCAGGTTGAAGGTCAGTTAAAGGATCTATTTCAGGTGGTTCAGAACTTAGGATGTAAGAGGGTCCCAGGTCGCTTCCGTTGCGCTGCTCCGAAGTTGTAAATGGGTTTGTGCCTATTGAATAGCTAGGACCTTGTTCACTGTGTTTGGGGATACTTGTGGATACAGATTCATCACCAAACCTAACATTTATTGTCTCTATTATTTTATTGGTTTCGGGAATCCATACCCTGTAGCCTTTTGTAGACATTGCGTAACCCACTAAGACACCCTTTTTAGCCTTCGGATCGAATTTAGAGTTTCTTTGTTGTTTAGGTACCCCCACATATGCCACCGTACCAAAAGGTCGTAAATGTCTGATGGATGGTTTATTACCACAATAATATTCGAAAGGAGTTTTTTTCTGGGTTTTGTGACATATTCGGTTCAGAGTGTATGCTATGTATAAGACAGCTTCAGGCCAGAATTTGAGACTGAGTTTACTTTCATTGAGTATTGAGCGAGCCCCGTCCATTATTGTTTGATTTAAACGCTCTGAAACTCCATTTTGCTCAGGAGAATATACATTGGTAAACTCATGTTTTATGCCATTGTCTTCAAAGAATTTAGTGAATGCTTCATTATCGAATTCCCGCCCATTGTCGCTACGAACCTCTTTTACTTTGGTACCCAAAAATCTTTCTGCTCTTTTTACATGGTTAGTAAATACTTTAAATACCTGTGTTTTACTGCATAAGGGGTATACTGACACTTTGCGAGAGAAGTCGTCTGTTATAGTTAGGAAATACTTCTCCCCGTTTCGCCCTGTTATTTGTGTTGGACCCCACAGGTCAGTGTGTAGCAGTTCTAGAGGTCGTTTAGATCTTATCTGGTTTATTGGGCGGAATGATGTTCGTCTGTGTTTATTAATTTTACATGTTTCACATTCAAAATCTTTACATTTAATGGGTGGTAAGCCCCTAACGCCATTACATTTTAAAGTATGTTCCATTAATGTGGAACTGATGTGCCCAAGGCGTCTATGCCAGAGTTTAAAATCATCTTTTTGAACTGTTGAGGCTTGGAAACGTACTCGTTTAGGCTTTTGATTACGGTTAGTTTTAGGGTCTTTATTTCTATTTTTATGGTTAGGATCCGGATAGAGGCAGTAAATGCCATCTTTAAGAAAAGCACGAAAAAGTGTGCCAGAATCCCGATATGCCTTGACCCTTCCCTCGCCTCCTTTGAACTTGGCACCCATTTTATCAAGTCTGGGACCTGAAATTAAATTATGTCTAAGACTAGGACAATACATGACGTCGCCGAAGCGAACCATTTCCCCGTTTATTTTTAAATCCACTAAACCGGTGCCCTCGATAGGGAAAGTAGCACCGTCAACTGCAACAGCCAATTCCTCATTTTTTAACGGTTTAAACTTAACATATAAACTTTTATCTTTACAGAAATGGTGGGAGGCACCTGTGTCAAAGACCCAGGCGTCTCCACCACATTTTATGTTACTTAAATTAGATTGTATGAGGTAATTTACCTGGCCTGTTGTCTTACGTTGACGTCTGTTGCGAGGCACATCTTTTCTGGATTTATGACCATCAGACTGGACACGGACAGGACTGGATAGGGAAGAGTCTTTCGATGAATTTCTGGAAAAAGAGGAGCCTCTGGACAAAGAAGAATTTCTGGAACTGGAAGAGTCTCTGTACACCATAGAACCGGAATTGGAGGAGTCTCTAGGCATCACGGAATTTCTGGAACTAGAGCTGAGACAGGATTCCTGGCGAGTGACATCAGGCACTCTACACTGGCTCTGTAAATGTCCTCTGCGTCCACATTTGTGACACCGACCTTTGAACTTAGGCTTAAAGGAACACTTCTTTGAGGAACGGGCTCTGGAGAAATGAGACTGCACAGCATCTGCTCGGTCGTCCTCACGTAGTTTGATACGGCACTCTTCAGCGACTAACTCTGTAAGAACACTTTTAAACGTAAATTGTTCGTCTGGCCATCGCAGAATCCCTTGCACCATGTTGTCGAATTTCTTCGGGAGCCATCTAAGTAATTGAAAGGTAAGGTAGGTTTCTTTGATTGGCTCATTTATTGCAGCAAGTTGGTCGGCAAGTCTTTGGAGACGAGCTGCAAACATATCCACGGGCTCTTCAGGTTGTATCTTACAGGAAAGAATTTCACCAAATAATTGCATATGGCGCGCCCGGTTATCAGGTTGAAAATGCAATTTTAGTTTAGTCCAGGCTTCATGAGGGTCGTCGATATTCTCTATGATTCTTCGGAATTCATTCTCAACATTTAGATATACAATAGATAGAGCAGACCTGACTCTGGATTGATATTCTTTTGTAGCTACAGAGTCACTTCCATCAGGAGCCTTTTCAGTGCCATTAACAATGCTCCACGCATTTTTATCTAATAGTAGATACTTTACGTCAGCTGCCCAAGTTCCATAATTGTGAGAATTAAGTTTTGTTATGCACACCTGTATGTTAGCCATGGCCATGCTTTAACCATAAGATATTACAGGAAAAAAAAAATTTTTTTTTTTTTTTTTTTTTTTTTTTAATTAATGTACTTAGTAGTCAGGTTGTACATAAACAAAAAAATTTTCTATTATAAGTTATCCGAAAAAAAAACCTTTTTGTAATTCATATCAATAGGAAAGAAAAAAAACATATAGCCTTCAAAAAAAATTCTATATTGCGGCCCCCCCCTCTAAAGTGACTCGGAGGTCCAATGGCCGCATACTACAAACAACTGTCAAAAAATTTTGAAATGTCACCAATTAGGTTATGGCCGCCGTAAAGGGTTTAAAAGCGTATTCGCTTCCGGCCCATAACCCGTGATCGGTTCTGTAACAAGAACCGTCTAAAACAGAGTAAAATTTAGCAGCTTATAACAGTGTAATTACGGTGACCTAAAAGAGTAAGTAATTGGTGACGTTGTGACAGTGTAGTATAAGACATTAAAGAAACTGTTTTTCAGTAAAATCAGGCTAACGTTTATTGACGAAAAATAAATGTAAGTTTAAATAAAACATATATAAGTCCAGGTGAAAAATATAACAGGCATAATGTGAACGGAAACAAGTTCAGTTAAAATTATTCTAAGTCATGAAATGATATTCAAGTTTAAATGAAAATAAGTATAAACTCAGATGAAAAAAATAACTGGTAAAATGTAAACAGAAAAATGAGTTCAACTCCAAATTTAACTTAAAATCATTCTATGTATTGAAATAATATTACTTATTGAGTGGCATGGCATGGCATATAACAATACTAGGATAGCAATGAAAAAGCAAAACAGACTCACTTATGGACGACAGCTATCGACGTAATAAAGAAATTCCAGCAATACGGCACATCTAATAACTCGATGAAAAGTCTTAAGTAAACAGAGTTTTTAACTGAAGCTAATAATGTCCACACATACATATGATGATTTGATTAAAACAAACACAAATGGGTTACTACTGCTAATGAAATGAAACACCGGCGAAATCGATAACACCATATTCAAAATCAAATGTCCAGCAATGGATTTAGCATAATTACTCAACTAGATGTTAACTTTAAAACTTTTAAAACTGTATGAGTTAAAAATACATTTCTGAAACTGTATCATATTGACGTTAACATCAATTGTCTAGAGACATAACATCACTTCAAAATCCACCACACAACATATCTCCGCCGGCTTTAAATAGCCGCGGCAATTCCGAAACTGGATACGCCCCTCCGAGTTGAGTAAGCGAGCTCCTGACTTGCGACGGAAGAAATGCAAGACCGCCACTTGCGAGATGCGATCCGCGATGCTTGCGGATTGAGATCGAACGGAGCGATAAAACCAGAATGAACGTACCCACGGAAAAGATAAGCGATTGATTTGAACGTGTAAACAAAAGTTCGGAAACTGGATACGGAAGATGGAAAATGGAAAATGCCGGCAAAGGAAAGAAATAGAAGTTGGAATAAAACATAAGATAGTAAGCCATGCCATTTTACAATATTACGATATATATAATTAGAATTATGTATTTTAGAGTGTTAAGGAAGAAAAATGGCTGACAATTTTTCGACCCTCAACGTTGGGGGGGGGGGGGGGAGGGGTCACCTGTCACCAAAAGTAACACTATCTCATAATAAATTACCAAACAAAATTTGGCCGCACTACGAAAATTAGATTGCGAGTTATAAACATTTAAAATTTTTCGATCCTCACCATTGGGCGGGTCTCCAATCACAAAAAGCTACATTATCCTACCTTGTTTTATCTTAAGACGATTCTTTTCTATACACATTCTATCAGGAATTTTTATTATTGAAACTATAGATTTATAGTAACTGAAATAAGAAATATAAGTTTGAGACTTGATATCATCTAAATATCTGAAAAATACCACGTCAATATCTGTCGAAGTCTACCGAAGGATACCATGCCGAAGTCTGCCGAACTGAAACGAGTGTTAGGTTTTTTCGTTACGGATGTGTTAGGATTTTTCGCATTACGGAATTTTTGGATTCGGTCGCCGTGCTCAAAGCCCGCGATAAAAGCTATGCAATAGCTTAAAAGGCCATCAGGACCGGACTGATTTGCTTATACTTTAAATAGGAACAAAATTAATATGCTGAAAACGAAACTTATTTTGAATTAAAAAAATTTAGTCCAGCTAATTTAATTCAGATCATAGATTTTTGCTGAGCAAGAAGATAAAGAACGGAAATAACTTTCAATGCACTTGATAGTTTACGTTTCTTTAGTAATATGTTTGTTATAAAACCACCAATTAAAACTCTTATAGCGTATGCAGTATTGTGAGTCATCATCTGAAATAAAATGAGTGTCACTTATTTACGGTATTAAAAATAAACCTTTTATAGTGAAGCAAGCTAAAATGAATGAATTTTCGATGAATCAAAGTCAGAAATGCAAGAAATTAGTAGGCTTCGAAAATTAGGGTAGTACATGACCAGTGGCGGCAAGCGGAAGTGTGACGCGGCAGATAAAATCAAACCCAAGCTGATTATAGAGGGTCTTCAATCGAAACTAAAAGCTTTTTCCCAATAAAAGAAAGAAAGATAAAATCAATATAAAGAGAAGGGTTTGCACATAGCTTCTGCGCATGTAGGCAGACCCCCAATGAAACATTATAAATTATTTTTATTTTACTGAAGGGGGAAAAAAAAAAGTGAGGTCCTAAATTGTATTTTACATTCAAGTCAGTTCAAGAAGGCCGACTTTGTGTACAGCCCCTGTTTATTCATGCTAAAGGTCTGCACGGGCCGAAATTTCCAGGCCCGGGTCCGGCTCGATCCATAGAGAAAAATACAGCCTGGACCGCCCCGAACGAAAAAATATTGACACCACCACGCCTGTTATAAAAGTTAAAATTTTGGCATAGGCCGCGCCGGGCTTGAGCCAAAATTTTAACTTTTAGAGAAATTTTAGAAAAAAAAAAAAATAGCGGCCCGGCACGTTATAAAAGTTAAAATTTCGACCCGAACCTGCCCCGACCTGATTGAATTCTACAGAAATTCATTTTTATTCTTACGGAATAGTTCTGACAGAAAAAAAATTATTTTAGTTTCTTCTTTTTTTTCCATGTTTATAATTTTTACTTTCTTCTATCTTTACAAGAAGAAAGTATTGGATTAATGAAAATTTTCGACTTCCGGTTTTCGACGGATTTATACGTTTTAGAAGGTCCTGAACACATTTTGACTATTTTTAGAAAATGTCTGTCTGTGAGTCTGTCCGTCTGTCTGTGAGTCTGTCAGTCTGTGAGTCTGTCTGTGAGTCTGTCTGTCTGTCTGTATGTGACAAAAAATTTGTGGGCGCTCTATCTCAAGAACTAATGCTCGAAATTTAATAAAATTTTATATTCAGTTAGACCTTGATATGAATTAGTGCCTATTGATTTTTGGTGAAAATTGGCCTGTTGGTGGCGCTGCTATACTACGTTTTTCATGATTTTCAAGATTGCTATATCTCAAGAACTAATGCACAAAATTTCACCAAGCTTCAGATTCTGTGACCCCTTAATTTACATAGACGCTGATTAAGTTTTGGTGTAAATTGGCCAGCAGGTGGCGCTGCTATACTACGTTTTTCATGATTTTCATGATAGATATATCTCAAGAACTAATGCACAGAATTTCACCAAACTTCAGATTCCGCAATACCTTGAGATACATAGCCGCTGATAAGGTTTTGGTGTGAACTGCCCTATAGGTAGAGTTGCTATGCTACATTTTGCACGATTTTTTGCAGTAGCTATATCTCAAGAACTAATGCAGAGAACTTCATCAAATTTTAGATTCTGTTACACTAGAATATATAACATAATTAGACACTGATTAAATTTTAGTATTAACCTTGCAACAGGTGGTGCAGCTATGCTGCATTTTGCACGATTTTTCCGATAGCTATATCTCAACAACTAACGCACAGAATTTCATCAAACTTCAGATTTTGTTACAAAATGACATATAACATAATTACACGATGATTACGTTTTGTTATAAATCCTTCAACTGATGGTGCTGCTGTGCTATATTTTACACTTTTTTTCAACTAGCTATATCTCAAGAACTAATGCACAGAATTTCATCAAACTTCAGATTCTTTTACACCATAACATAATTAGATGCTTTTTTATATGTTTTGGCATAAATTGTCCAAGATATGGTGTTGCTGTGCTACGTTTTGCAAATTTTTTGTTATAACTATATCTCAAGAACTAATGGACGAAATTCCATCAAATTTCAGATTCTGTTAGGTCTTGATATCAATAGATCCTTATTAGGTTTTAGAATAAATTACCCAACATGAGGCACTACTAAGCTCATTTTCTCAGAATATTAATTAAATTTTGCGTTTTAGGCTTTCCGGATACCAGAATCTCATTAGGCTAGGTCAAATTTTCGAGGAAATTTGATAGTGAATAACTTTGGGGTCACCACGTTTTTTAATATTAAAGTGTACTTATGAGATAGAAGAATGTTTTGGGATTGACACATCCAACTAGTTATTTATGCAGAAGGACCCCGTAAGCTGCTATTTTTGTTTTTAATGAGCCTTTGTTTGTTGTATATAAATGCTTAAGTTATCATTAATATTATTATTCCATATTCCATATAATGGAAACATGAAAATCTAAAAAATGCTATATGGTTAAAGTAAAATCTTCTAAGACATTCATTGGAAAGAAAAAAAATACGTTATAGACAAGTTCCCTTCTTAGCTGGTGTAAATGTGAATCATGGAAAAAAGCGCACCAGAAAAAAGCATCCCTGGAAAAAAGCGTCCCTGGAAAAAAGCGTCCCTTTTTACAAATCACATATTTAAATAAGTCTGATAATAGTACACATGGTTAATCGTAGAATATAAACACTAGATTGAGACGGTTTTATGAAATTTAAGTTTTTGTTCTATCGAGACTCAGATGGGCGGGGGGGGGGGGGGGTCTTTAAAAGTTATCTCAAAACCTGTCATTGCTTTAATGAAAAAAAATTGTAAGGTACGAAGAATTAGATAATAAACACTAGGTACTTAAATGATTTTTTAAATTCAGTCTCCCTTGTTCTCCTGTGTTGTGGGGAAGGGGGGAAGGGGAGAGGTTGTCTACAAACTTTTGAATATATCTCTTATATTTATTTTTTTAAATATTATTTATAATTTGATTATTTTTTTTATAAAATTACATATTTATATTTTATTATATTTTATATTACATTTATATATTTATATTTATGTAATATATAACATAATATATAATAATAAATATATTAATAAAATATAATAATAATACAGAATAAATAATTTATAATAAATAAGTAATAAATTAATAATACATAAATATAAATTAAATATAAAATTAAAAATAAATGTAATTAAATATTAAAAATTATACTTATTAACAGAAGTTTATTTAAAAATGATAATATTTTATTAACTCATAGTAAATCAATAAAAATAAATGTATTAATAAATAAAATTAAATATTAAAAATCTAGTTTCATCAACAAGAATTAATTTTAAAAATGATAATATTTTATTAACTTATAGGACATAATAAAAATAAGTGTATAAATATATAAAATTAAATATTAAAAAATCTACACATTAACAAGAATTTATTTAAAAAATGATATTTTACCATCCACCAATGCTGATACTATTGTCATATACCTCCAGCAATCTCGCTACGTATCCCCAAGGGTACGCTTATTAAAGATTGGGAACCGCTGTCCTACGAGAATGATATAAATGAGACATTTGTTGCCACTTTAGTTTTTATCATTTATTTATCCACAAGTTCAATATTTATCAAGTCTTTGTCACTTTTTTCTGATCATTTTTTGCGCTCTTGTTTTTCCAGTCACTTTTTTCCCTAAATTCTAGAAAACATTCCGAAAAAAATGTTATCGTCTAAAGCAGTGATAGATTTGGAGTTTGTAGGCTCACCCCCGCCCCCACAAAAGAACAAGGGTGATTGGATGAAAAATATATATATGAGTTGATATTACTATGAGTTAATAAAATCTTATCATTTTTATTTATTATTATTACTTACTTTAATTATTATCATTTTTAAATAAATTCTTATTAATGAGTATAATTTTTAATATTTAATAATATTTATTTGTACATTTTATTTTTTTATTTAATTTTATATTTAATTTATAATTATGTATTATTAATTTATTATAAATTATTTATTATTTATTATTATTAATTATTATTATTCTTAATTTATTAATTACATTATTAATTATTTACTATTAATATATTATATTAATTAATTAATTCATATGTATTTAATAAGTATAAATATATAATATAAAATGTAATAAAATATTAATATGTAATTTGATAATAATAATAAAAATAATAATCATAAAATATATTAATTAATTATGTATAATTTAAGTTATAAATAATATAAAAAAATAATGTAAGAGATAGATTCAGAGTTTGTAGACAATCGCCCTCTCCCCCTCCCCCCCAACCACCACCACAGAAGAACAAGGGAGACTGAATTTTAAAAAAATCATTTAAGTACCTAGTGTTTATTATCTTATTTTTCGTATCCTATAATTTTTTTTCATTGAGGCAATAACAGGTTTTGAGAACTTTTAAAGCCCTCCCCCCCACCTTCGCCCATCTCAGACCCGAGAGAGCAAGGACGCTCAAATTTCATAAAACCGTCTCAATTTAGAGTTTATATTCTAAGATTAACCATGTGTACTATTATCAGACTTATTTAAATATGTGATTTGTAAAAAGGGACGCTTTTTTCCATGCACTTTTTTCCGGTGTGCTTTTTTCTGCCTACCGTAAATGTATATATTTTTTCACACATATTATTGTATTCCTTTTGCATGGATGAACAGTTTAAGAGAAATTTTCAGTTTAAA
Source organism: Maratus speculifer (assembly GCA_964019185.1). NCBI lineage: Eukaryota > Metazoa > Arthropoda > Arachnida > Araneae > Salticidae > Maratus > Maratus speculifer. The sequence continues at coordinate 103,241,848 of OZ025293.1, forward strand.
AGAAGATTCCGTCATACACAGGTTCTTTTTTTTTTCATGCATTTAATTCTATTTTAACAAATCTCAAAATCTTTAAAAAGAATTGATTTTATTGTTTAATTGTAAAAAAAATGACGATTTAAAAGTATATGCCTTTTTTGCAAAAATTTGTGGACCAAGCCGAATTTTACTTATTTTTGAACAGACTTGACCACATCGCGAAAATGATTTTCATACGGAATGATTCAACCAGAACTGAATATTTTGGTTCGTGAAGACAAGGAAGAATAAAATCAGTCCCAGCACTGTATGGAAAAAATAAATTAGGCCCTCCCCTATCCTTCAGGATAAAAGTTAGGCCCGCCTCGGAAAGTGAAATGACTAGGCCCGGCCCAGTTCGTGATCTAATTTATGCTGTACAGTTAACTGATTTAGGCATCATAGATTGAAAAATAGCTGTTAAAATTGATATTTTAATAGAAAATCACTCGTGTTTCTGAGAATACGTATTTTTTTTACTTCCTCTACTGACATATTACAAATACTATTTTAATATTTCTCTTAATGCTTTTCATAGAAGTCTTCATTTCTTTCTGTTTGAAAAAAATATATAGATGACTAATAATTTGGGTGTTTGGTGTTCCATCACAGTCAATAAAAAAGAAAGAAAGAAAGAAAAGAAATTAACCATTTCAGTGAATTAACAGCCTGTGCATCTCTTTCGCTTATAAATCATTGCTATGGACAAATCGTATGTTTGTTTGGTCATTTTCCGAAGTCTCAACTCACGACCCCCGGGGTTACCTCGTCCACTCCCTTCAAAATAAATAGCGAGGGGAGATATTTTCTTTTTCTTTTTTTGTTATTTTGGACGAATTGTCCCAGTAACCCAGACACCGTAGAGCCAGGACAGAGAGAAAGAAAAATTTATGACAGTGTGGGCGCTAGTTTTCTGAAAATTATCTGTGTCTGCATAGGAGGCTGGGGGGGGGGGGAGGAACAAATAAGGAGTGAAATGAGGCTGGGAAGGTTGTACAATAATTACAAATAGTTTAGTGTTTGTTTGAAATAAGTGATGAAATTAATTTAAAGGGCACTTTTTCCCCCCTTTCATCTGATTTTCCAAGTAATAGGGCTCGTGGGGCAGGGCTTTAGGACAGTGGGGTCATCGGGGCGACAAATTTTATGAAGAAGGGCGGGCAGGGCGGCGCGCCCTGTGAAAAACGCCTAGAATGAACTCTGAAATCATAAATAAATAACAAAATAGACAGAATTAAATTGTTATTTTAATGGTAACATTTGTTTTTATTTAATAACTCCTGATCCCATTGAGATTCCACTCTAAAAATTTCAGAATTTAAAGCTTATAATATTACAACAGACGTACAATTTTTTAAAATTTTTTTAAAATGACTATGTAAAAAATTTTTAAATTTTCAATTTTAAAAAATTTAAAATTTTATTTATTTTAACTATACATAGTCGACTTGCATATCAAATTAAACCTTATAAACTCCTCTTTGAAATGAGTGGTCCTAAAATTTTCTATGTTTGATAGAACTTGAGAAATTCAAAATTGAAAATGTTTATGCAAGTCAAAAAATGATGATTTTTCAAAATTTAAATAATTAATTGTATAAAAATTTAAAGCAATAAACAAAAAATTTAAATATGCTCTAATTTATATCATCTTAGAGAATGATCCCTAGCAGTTTCATTGAAATCGGAAAGGGTCAGGTTGAGTCACTGGTTGATTTGGCATGGAATGACCCAGGAGGGGAATCCAATATGGCCTATAGTCGCTAAGTGTCACAGTCCTACTTATCCGTTAGAAAAAGCTTTGGTAAGTTATTTAAAAACTATTATTCCACCTTCCAACCTAACTGTTTCATCTTCTAAAGAGTTTATTAGTAATATAAAAAATTGTGAAATAACAAGCAATTGTATTTTGGCTAGTCTGGACGTAATTTCTTTGTATCCATCCATTGATTTGGCAGAAGTAAATGATTATATTAAAAATGCTGTAAATAACAATACATCACTAAACTCAGCTATGAAACAAACTATTATATCCAGCTTTAATTTGATAATGAATAATAATGTTTTTACTTTTAACGGTAGTTTTTATAAGCAATTGAAAGGTGCACCGATGGCCTCCCACATCTCTGGCTTACTAGCAGAAATTAAACTTAGACCAATGGAAAATAAAATTATGACAGTTTCAAAATAAACCAAAAATATGGTATAGATATGTAGATGATATTTTTATCATTTGGGATTCAACTATGAAACAATTACAGGTGTTCTTGGATGAAATCAATACAATCGATAAAAACAAAACAATACAATTTACATTAGAAATAGAACAAAATGGAAAACTACCCTTTTTTGATACTGAGCTCATAAAAAATAATTTGCTTATTGAAACAAAAGTCTATAGAAAAGAAATTCGATCAAACAATACCATTTCATTCAATAGCTCTTCTCCCAGTAATTATAAAGCTGCAGCATACAGATTCTATATAGACCGAGCTTTCAATATCTGCAGTAAGAAATATATTAATCAGGAATTAGACACAATCAGAAATATAGCAAATGATAATGGTTTCCCACTCAAGTTTATAAATAAACTTATTTACCAAGCTCAATATGGCAGCAGTAATAGTAAATTTAATTATAACAAAACAAAGTTGCACAAATTTCAATATTTTCCTGGTCTCTTTGAATGTCTAAAGTTTAAATTAAAGAAATACAATCTATATTTAATTGCCCCCCCCCCCCCCCAATAAATTAACCGCAAGACTGCACAATAGCATCGATCCTATCCTGATGGAAGATTCAGCAGGTGTATGTTTAATCCCAGCCACAATAATGGAGAACAAAAAAGAGAACAGATTACATTGGAATGACAACCAGGAAATTTAAGAAGCGTTTGTCAGAACACATTGCAGATATCAGACTTAATCGATGCAATACCGCTCTCTCTAAACTGTACCAGGAACAAGAAGTTATAATAGATTTCAAAAAAGCTAAATTACTTAAGAAAATATTAAATTATCAGACGATTAAAATCATGGAATCATTGAAATTTTATGTTGAGCTAACGATACTTGTAACGATACTTTGTCATACGATATTCCAAGAATATGGTACAGTCTGCTCAAAATCACTTGAACTCCCTTTCTATCGAATTTGGAACATTCCGACTTCTTCACCCTTTTTTACGTTGTCTTTGGATCAGTCCACTTCGTATAAAAGAACTCAGCCTTCGACTTCTACTCTTTTGTTGTTTTAACCCTGATGATGAGCATGACATGCTCGAAAGTACTAGGTTTTGTTAATAAAAAACACCTTTAAGTAATCTGAGTATTTTATTTTGGTTTTATGTATAAATAAGGTGAATTAAAGGATTTGACATATGTGATATGTTATATCATTTTAATCTTATGAAATATTTTATTAAGAAAATAATATCTTAAACTCACTTTTTTGTATTCTCTCTTAAGGGATGTTGCTTTCAATTTTAGTTGACAAAAAATTTTCAAAATGCATACTTGTTTTTTAATTGAATGCTAAAATCTTAAGAAGTAAGCAAAATGTAAAAATATTAAATAACTTTAATGCTGTTTGGAGTTTTGAAAATTTGAAAACTACATAAGAAAGTGTATGTTCTCATCTATTTGTACAAAATAAAATTTTTTGTTTGTTTATTTAAACTTCTGATATTTGATAATACAGTTGACTCCCTCAAATCTGCACAGCTTGGGACCCGAGATTGTGCAGATTTTAGAGTTTTATGAATTTTTGGTAATATCTTTGTTTACATTTTTAAAACAGTAATTTGAATGTAATTAACAATGCAGTCAAATTTATAATGAGTGCTTACAATATAATAAGTCATTAAAATAAGTATTAAAATAAAAAATAAAAATTTAGATAAATTTAAAATTAATAAAATATTAAAAGCAAAGGTCAAGTTAATAATTAATATGTATGATTAAGTATTCATTATAAAGATAATATCTATTTTTCCTAAATTATCAATGAAACTTGCCTCATAAATGTACACTACTAATTCACATCAAAATCATAACACAAGAAAGTTTTAATTCAGGTTTAGCCAGACTTAATGAATAAAAAAGATTGATTTATACTTAAATAAATTTGGTAAGAAGATTGCGATTATCAGTGATATCAGAAATATCTTGAATTGTTTTCAGAAATACATTTATTTGTACTTGGGGGAAAAAAACATGAATTCAGTAATAATAACAAAAATTACAAATTGAAATATGTATGGAATTGATATAAAACTAAAAAGTTAAATTTTATCACTATATCTGAACTGAATGTTTCATTGTTTACGTTTGTAAATTATATGCGGATTTTAGAGAGTTGCGGATTTGAGAGAGTCTACTGTATTGAAAAATGTCCTCTCCCCTTCAACCCGTTTATCAGATGAGGAGAAAAGTGGGGGTTATCTTTTGACATCGAATGTCACGGTGGTCATTTATCTATCACAGTCAAGCGAAGATCAAGTGAGTGGAAAAAGTCTTAGCTTGTACTGTGTTGTAATATTTTTTACTCTGCTAAGAGAAATAGATATTAGTACAGTAGACTCCCTTAAATCCGCACAGCTTGGGACCAGAGGTTGTGCAGATTTTAGAATTTTGCGGATTTCTGGTCATTGCTTTGTTTACATTTATTAAACAGTAATTTGAGTGCAATTAATAGTGCAGTCAGAACCATAATGAATGCTTAAAATATAATAAAATATTAAAATAAGTAATAAACTAAAATAATAAAAATTTAGATAATTTTTTAAATAATTAAATTTTAATATGAAAGGTCAAGTTAATAATAAATAGAGTATGATTAAATATTCATTATAAAGATTATATGTATTTTTCCAAAATTATTCAACAAAACTTGCCTCATAAAGTTACATTACTCATTCACATCAAAATCATAAAATAAGGATTCTTTTTTTTTCAAGTTTAGCCAAGCTTAATAACCAAAAAAAAAAAAAAAAATGATTGATACATAAATATATTTGGTAGAAGATTGTGATTACCAGTGATATCAGCACTATCTTGAAATTTTTCAGAAATAAATTTATTCTTCCTTCATGAAAAAACATGAACTCAGTCATATTAACAAAAATTACAAATTAAAAACATATGGAATTGATACAAAACTAAAAAAAAATCAAATTGTGTCCCAATATCTAAACTGAAAGTTTCATTGTTTACATCCATAAAATATGTGCAGATTTCTGGTTTGCAGATTTGAGGGAGTCTACTGTATTTTGAAAACTGATTAAATGAATTCTGTTATTTAAAAAAATATATATAGATAGCAATTGTAACGTCAATTGCATGTTTTAAGAAGTTGGAAACTGCACATGAAGAATAGCAAATGAGGTGTGTTTGTACGATAACGAAATTTTACAAATATTCAGGTCTTGCTGTTATAGTAGACAGTACTTTGGATTGAAATCATTTTTATGTTCCTGTAAATATACAGGAAGCAACTTTTATCACACCCAACAGCGTATTTAATATTCATAAAATGTGAAATAGTTAAATATAATTTAAACATGCCCCAAACAATGTTTTCCCGTACAGTATTATGTAGTGGAATACTTTTGTGTGATCCTGTAATTTAATAATAAATGTTCTTTGCATCACAGATTGTATAGAATGTGTATTTTAGTATATATACATACTTCAAAGATTCATTTCATTTCTATTATATTTGAATGCATTTAATGCATTTGTTTAAAATGCATTTGAAACTTTTTTCCCCATTGGCCGTAATGTAGCTGATAGCACTGGGCCGATGTAGGAATTTCTTAAATCGATTTATCACCCATCCTACATCGCGATTTAGGGCTAAATCGCGATTTAGCGATTTTACCTTCTATACTAATAAAATCCGTGCGCCTCTGTCTGTCTGCTTGAAGCCGATTACAGTTCGCAACGCAGGCAAGTTGGAAGTCGCGAGAGGTGTCTTTTGATTGGAAATATTCCGGGGAAGTCATTTCGGGCATTTACGAGACCGTGTTACCAAAATTAAAAAAGTTATGAATTAAAAACCCCTTGGGAATCGGAACGAAAAATGTCCCAAATACCAAACGGCGCTCAAACGGAGCTCCGAGGCAGAACACTGCACTACCTTGCGGTGAAGAACCTGAACTTTTCCCCTTTGGCTAAAAGAAGAAACAGCCGAAAATCGCTTTTTCTACCGGCGCTAATTGCGTTTTTTTTTGCGTGTTTTTTCTTAAACCATCATGCAGACAGTTTTTAAAGTAGAAAAAAACTGATTACATATTCAGAATCTGCGTAAAAATCTGCTTCTGATGAACTAAAAAATACGGAAAAATGTCATAAGGACGCATAGTGCCCACCGTGCAAAACCAAATATTTTTAACGGGTCTATGGGCGCGAAGCGACCATAGTTCCGATCCACAATCTTTTTTTTTTTCAAGTGCACGTGGCCCACAGTGCGAAATCACATATTTTTAACGGGACCATGGCTCTTTAATTTACTTTTTTTTGTGCTTGAGGATTCGAACACCAAGACTTGCTTATTAAATGAATTTTTTTGCTTATTATATACTGCTTAATACCGAGGTTCGTTTGGAAAAAGTGGCCCAGCTAGCGGGCGTAGCTCGCTAGTTAGACTATGAAAACCATTTTTTTTTTTATTTATAGAGACAAAATACAGTATTTATTAACCCCCCCCCCTTTATCCTTTCTTGTGCTATATAGTATACAGTTATTTCGCATCATTAAATAGTATATCTTGGGGGAAAAATAATCCAAGAGCTGAGCATGCAACAGAAATTGAATATTGAAGATCTTGAAATTCATTTGCATCCAGTGTGAAAAAAGAAATAAATTATTTGAAATGCATGTGGGATCAAAGCTGATGAATATATTTTCCAGAATAAAGCTATATTTCTTGAAAAAAAAATCAAACTGAATATACTAAAAACACATAACAAAAAACCCCCGCAATATTGAAAATACAAAAATGTCATCAAAATCTGCTTTCATCCAATAGAAAAAAGAATCAACCAGTTCTCTAATTAGGTGTAATCAATGTAGATATGCATATTTTGATGAAAAAAACTGTATTTCACTTGGCAATCAATAATTATTATTTTAAGTCGTCACTTGGCGAGTGATGACTAGAGTGGCAACAGATGACCAGCAAATTACTTGAAATGCATGTGGAATCAAAGCTGATAAATATATTTTGCCAAAATAAAACTGTATTTCTTAAAAAAAAAATCCAAGTGAACACGATAAAAGAACTCGGCAAAAAAACGAAATATTGAAAATACAGCTATGTCATTGAAATCTGTTTGCATCCAGTAGGAAAAAGAAATAACCACTTTTTTAATTAGATGTAATCAATGTAAAGATGCATGTTTCCATGAAAAAAACTGCATTTCACTTGGCGATTGAAAATAGATTTTTTAATCGCTACTTGGTGAGTGACGACTAAGGTGGCGATCGATGTCCAATAAATTTACTTGAAATGCATGTGAAATCAAACCTGATAAATTAATATATTTTCTAAAATAAAACTTTTATTTCTTGGAAAAATAATTCCAACTGACCACACTAAAAGAACATGACAAAAAACGAAAATATTGAAAACTCAGCAGCAAAAATTTTTTCTGCAGTCTGCAACACAAGTAAAAACTTAAAAAACAGTCTGCAGACCAATCCCTCACATTATATTATATGCACTCAAACCTCCTAAGTATTTGTGATAGACAAAAGAAAAGTATATTTTTAAAAGAAGCTGTCTTTGTTCTCAGAATTTTTAACACCTCATACATTGTCCAAAGGAGGGGGGGGGGTCCCCTTTGACGAAACCTGCTGTTTTTTTTTTCGCGATCTCTTGAAGAAATTTGCCGTTTTTTCGCGATCTCCTGAAGAAAATTGCCGTTTTTTCGCGATCTCCTGAAGAAATTTGCCGTTTTTTCGCGACCTTTTGAAGAAATTTGCCGTTTTTTTGTGATTTTTTTTTACGAAATTTCCAGTTTTTTGGATTTTTTTTAACGAAAATTTCCGTCTAATCGTAATTTTTTGAAGAAATTTGCCGTTTTTCGCGATTTTTTGAAGAAATTCGCCGTTATTCCGTTATCTTTTACGAAATTGCCGTTTTTTCGCGATCTTTTGAAGAAATTGGCCGTTTTTTCGTGATTTTTTAAAGAAATTTGCCGTTTTTCGTGATTTTTTCTCGAAATTAGCCGTTTTTTTTTTTTTGTAATTTATTCATAAAATTTGTCGTTTTTTCTTGATTTTTTGACAAAAACTGCCGTTTTTTCGTGATCTTTTGAAGAAGTTTGCCTTTTTTGCGATGTTTTGAAGAAACTTGCCGCTTTTTTCGTGATCTTTTGAAGAAATTTGCCTTTTTTCGTGATTTTTTCACGATCTTTGAACGAAATTCTCGTGTTTTTTCAATATATGACGAAATTGATTTTTTCTTGAGGACTATCGAAATTCGCGATGCATTTTATGTCCGAAATTTTGGATTTAGGACAGAATTTTTTAAATTTTTGCTAAATTTTTAAAAGTTAAAAAATAGTTTGTCGCAGCGTTGCGCCGATTCTGCTGCCGGGATTGAAAATACAGCTAAATTATTGAAATCTGTTTGCATCCAGTAGGGAAAAGAAATAACCACTTTTCTAATCAAATGTAATCAATGTAGAGATGCGTATTTCCATGTAAAAATCTGCATTTCACTTGGCGATCGGAAAAAAAAAAAATTATCGCCAGTTTTATATCTTTAATTACCGCATGGCAAGTGTCGGCCGCTAATTTTTATTGTATTAAATCAAATCCTGCTACGTCGATTTAACACATAGGGGGCGCTATGGGCGGCTCAGCCCCCCTAAAATATTTTGACCCCCCCCCTGAAAAAGATTCCAAGGTCACTCAATGAATCTCTGTTCCGAAAATCCAAATGAAATTCTGTTCAAAAATCTAATTTAGTTTTGAGACCCTTTCACAGTTTTGCAGAATTACTAAATTGTATCTAAAATAAGCGTTTCAGCACTCCCTCATCCTATTTGTACATATGAAGCTAACATGATGTTTAATTTTTCACCAGTTATATACTCAAAATTTTCATCATCATGTACTTTTTTAGCATAAAATGAAGTTATTACAACAGTTTAATGAGAAACATAGTATCTACAATGTGAATATGCACTAATTTTACTTTCTGTGTCAAAGAAAGATAAAAAACAAATAAGCACCCCCTACATTTTCTTTGAGCCCCCCCACCCCAGCCCACCCCGCAACGTATTATTCACTTCTAGCTACGGTCCTGTCCTGACCTGCTAAATCGATTTAACACAAACTTGCTCTTTTTTCCCTAAATCGTATTTTTCTTACATTGCCTTTTTCCTAAATCGGAAAGCATTGAGGCAAGGCTACATCGTTTCACTACATCGCGATTTAAGAACTGGCTAAATCGCGACGTCCGATGTATATGTTGAAAACCAATAGTTAAATCGGATTTCCGATGTAAGCGTTAAATCAAGGCTACATCGTTTCGCTACATCGCGACGTTCGATGTATCTATTCAAGACCAATAGTTAAATCGGATTTCCGATGTAAGCGTTAAGACGATTTAAGGCTCAGACCTGCAAATTTGAATTTTAACTTTAAACTTGCTCCTCCCCCCCCCCCAGGCATAAATAGTGAATTAATTAAAAAAAAGCATTGTTTTTTGGATTTTAATTAATAAATAAACGCAATGTTGAATTCAGACACTTTTCTCCGGGAGGTATTTCTGTGGCTCCGAGGGGGGGGGGGGGGAGGGCAGAGAAATTGCACATTTTCACCATTAAAAACATAGAATTTCCGGGGGAGGGACCCCCTTAATAAATGTGTTAGTAATACATTACACACATCACATGCAGTTTACATCTATGCTAGCAGTAGCGTATGTAGACTTATCATTTCAGAGGGGGCTGAGATACAGCATATATTTCTGAGAGGGTAGCACCGTGCAGAAGGGCGGGAGGGGGGGGGGGACGAAGGGAGCGGTCGCCCCGGCGCAGGAATTTAGGAGGCGCCAAATTTATACTACCAACGTAATACAGTTGGCATCTATACTGGTGAGTGTATTTCGCATCATTAAACAGTATTACCTTGGGAAAAAAATAATCAAAGAGCTGAACATGCAACTGAAATCGAAAATTGAAGGTACTGAAATGCCCTTGAAATCCATTTGCATCCAGCGTGAAAAAAGGAATAAGTTATTTGAAATGCATGTAGAATCAAAGCTGATAAATATATTTTCCAGAATAAAGCTATATTTCTTGAAAAAATAATCAAACTGAATATACTAAAAGCACATGGCAAAAAACCCCCGCAATATTGAAAATACAAAAACGTCATCGAGATCTGCTTGCATCCAATAGAAAAAAGAATTAAACAGTTCTCTAATTAGACGTAATCAATGTAGATATGCATATTTTGATGAAAAAACTGTATTTCACTTGGCAATCAGTAATTATTATTTTAAGTCGCCACTTGGCGAGTGATGACTGGAGGAGCGATCGATGACCAATAAATCACTTGAAATGCATATGGAATCAAATCTGATGAATATATTTTGCAAAGTAAAAGTGTATTTCTTGAAAAAAACATCCAACTGAAATAGATAAAAGAATGCGGCAAAGAAAACGAAATATTGAAAATACAGCCATGTCATTGAAATCTGTTTGCATCCAGTAGGAAAAAGAAATAACCACTTTTCTAATTAGATGTAATTAATGTAGAGATGCATATTTCCATGAAAAAAACTACATTTCACTTGGCGATTGAAAATAGATCTATTAAATCGCCACTTGGCGAGTGACGACTAGGATGGTGATCGATAGCCAACAAATTACTTGAAATGTGTGTGGAATCAATGCCGATGAATATATTTTTGCAAAATGAAACTGCATTTCTCGAAAAAATAATCAAACTGAACACAGTAAAAGAACTCTGCAAAAAACCAAAATATTGAAAATACAGCTGTCATTGAAATCTTTTTGTATCCAGTAGGAAAAAGAAGAAAACACTTTTCTAATTAGATGTAATCAATGTAGAGATCCATACTTCTATGAGAAAAACAGCATTTCACTGGGCGACCGAAAATGGATTTTTTTAACCGCCACTTGGCAAATGACGACAAGGGTGGCAAACGAAGGAAATTTTTTAATTGCCACTTTTACATTTTTAATATCCACATGGCAAGTGACCACTGCTATTTTAAATCAAATCCTACTATATCAATTTAACACCAGCTTTCAATGTTTTTCCTAAATAGTCTTTTTCTTAAATTGCCTTTTTCTTAAATCAAAAACACTGAGGTTTGTGATGTGTGTTTAAATCGGATCCTCTAAATCGATTTAACACCAACTTGCTCTGTTTTCCCTAAATCATATTTTTCTTACATCACCTTTTTCCTAAATCAGAAAACATTGAGGCTTGCAAAGTTTGCTTAAATCGATTTAACACTAGTTTGACATGCAAGCAGTATATACAACAAAGTAGATAACTAAATTTTCTGATGTTAACTCTGAATCATTATTTGAAATCGATTTAAAACCAATGGCTAAATCACGATTTAAGACTGACTAAATCGCGATGTAAGGCAATGGCTAAATCACGATGTAAGGCGATGGCTAAATCGCGATGTATGACAATGGCTAAATCGCGATTTCCGATGTATCGATTTAAGAAACTGACTAAATCGTGATTTCCGATGTAAGCTTTAAATCGATTTAAGAGATAAATCGATTTAAGGCCCAGGCCTAGTAGCTGAATACTTTTGATCGTCTTTGTAATTGATCTATGCATCCAATTTTCATAAAATTTTAAATGACTCAACAATATTATGTAATAATTATATATTTTAAATTTTAAATGATTAGGATGCATTTGAAACTTTTTTCCCCATTGACCATAATGTAACAGAATACTTTTGATTGTCCCTATAATTGATCTATGCTTCCGATTTTCATAAAATTAGAAATGACTCAACAAAATTATGTAATACTTATATATTTTAAATTTCAAATGATTCAGTTGGGTAGTTTTTGCGTTGTTATATACGGGCAAACGGACAGACGGATAGACTAAACGACAACTATAGGTGCTACATATTTACATAATTACGAATGCACCTAAAAAAGGAATGCTGTGTCTTTTGGACACCAAATAGAATAAAGATTGAATAAATATGCGCTGTCCTTGAGACAAAAATAAAAAAGAAAAGATTTTTATTTTGACTGCTTTCTATCAAAAATACCATGCCATACAATTTCTGAGCCCATAAGAGATGAATCCTATATTTTAAAAGCACTTGAATTTCATTGGCCAAATGAATAAATTAGAAGAAGAAAGGCATTTAAAATGTTTGTGATGGACTTATTTAAAATAAATTTTATGTATCTTTTCATTTTTCATTTGTTTGCATTACATAGAATTTAATTTCAATTATTTTGTAATTTATAGATTTCTTTTCTCATAAATTTAAATTTAAAATAGTCATAAAAAAATAGAACTAACTTAAATATTATAAATTGTGTTACTTATCCAACACGTACTCCAATCTCTTTTAAATTCTAAGAATATTATATAATAGCTATTTGCTTATTATTATTCTGACAATGACAAATGCAGAATTTGTCCTTATTTTTTGTTATGTTCGTGTCTGATGTCAGAGAAAAAAAAAAAAAATTAAAGTTTGAGAAGCTTTGACTAATATTTTGTACAAAATTAAGTAGTCAGAGTGTATTAATACAAAGATTGAAACACTCTTTAATCTGTAAGAGATACATAGGAAATATAAATTGCAACACTGTTCAAAATAATGCTACAAATTAAAGTTATGTTGACATAATAACCCTGTTATTAATTTTCAAAATGTTATAAAGTTTAAAGTCAAATTCAAAGTGTCCTAATTTAGTACTGTTGTACTTGTTTAAGTTTGAAGATTTTCAAAAAATATAACTAATAGGATCTAGATATCATATAAAAGTTTAAAATATGTACCCTTTTAAAAATAATGGCTGGGCTATTTCATCAACACAGTTTTAACTCTTCTCTTATTTTGCACACTTTTACAAAAGAAAATATTAGTTTAAGGCATATTTGCTAATTTGAAGATAAATTTTATGCAGCATGTATGATTATCTTTTCCATACATATTTTATATGCATGTTGATCATTAATATATATGTATATTTTCTGTGTCTTCTAGGTTGTTTTTGTTCCACTGTGGATTGTTATGTGTATGGCTGTTATTGGAGTCTTATATGCCATTATATTTGCCACTATTTTACTACGTACACCTGAAGTTAGTGCAGAACAGAGACGCACAAGCATGCATTCTGCTATATCTTATAGTGTCATTGTTATTCCTCTTTTAGTATACTTGGTATGTCAAAATTTATTATTCTTATTGTCAGAAATAGTTGTATTTTAGCTTTCCAAACTTATCTCTTATTCTGACTGAAGAAATATCTGCAACATTTGTTTATTAGTAACATTGATTGTTCATGAACTTATTCATATTTTTTTTTCTCAAATTTTTATCAGAAAACAATTTTTCAAAACTCTAGTTTGGTATATTCAATATTTTTTTTTTTTTTCCTAACAAAATTATGAATTTCCCTCAATGAAAAGATTAATCTCCATGAAAATATTCTTGAACATTCCTTAAGCATATTTACATGCCTTAGAACATAGCTTTCAATAAATTAAAAATATATATATTTGTATACATTTTAAAAGTGAACCAGTGTGCCCAAGAAGCAGGGGATCAGTGGTCCGCTATTAAATATTATTCAAAGTACAATACATTTTTTTATTAATTTAAATCCTCTTTATTTCCCCATTACATCAAAATAACGTAATGAAAATTTGTGAGCAACATTTTTTAACAAAACACAAAAAACTAAACAGAAAAATTATTAAAAAAAATCGTTATATTTTTTGAATAACAACAGATTAAGATACAGGAACAAATGCAAATAAAGTAAAATTATTATATAAAGTCAAAATTAAAAATGAAACTACAAAATACCTATGCGCCTGAAATTCTTTTAGATTTGAACGTGATTTTATAATAACACCAATATAAACAGCAGATTAATAGCCATAAAATTTTGATTCCAAATATGTTTTTTGTTACATTTAAACTGAGTAATAAAATTTCAGAATCGTCAGAAATTGTTTTAGTAATAATAGGCTGCAGTCAATAGGATATTTGTATTGTTTCTAAAAGCAATAAATACAAGCCAAAATATTTCTTATGTTAAATAAATTGACACTTTTCTTTGTTTACTTTATTTTACAGTTAAATAAATACTTTAAACCAGTAGTTTTTGTAGAGAATAAGCAATTATTACATATTTTGGAAATTCTGCATTACAATAACAGAGTGGATTGTGAATCACTGTACCCCAGCAGTGGATGGTCCACTGTGCCCCATGCTGAAATTCAATACATTAATAATAAAATTGTTATTTAAAGCTTTTTTCTTAAGCATATTAACTTTAATATTAAATAAAAACAAGTATATTACCCTTACAAAAGAGCTGTTTTTTCTTATTTATGTATAATCTATAATTAATAATAAAGAAAAGTATGATAATAAAAAATTTTACTTCTAGAAGTTCAAAACAACCAGTTATGATAAAATGGATCTATGTGAGTTAACAACATGTTTTGAAGGTTGTAAGTAATCAATTAGTCTAAAACAAAAGAAAAATTTAAAAATAAATTAAAAATAAATAAAATATAAGGGGTGGTCCACTGTATACCTAGATCCACTGTATCTGACTCTCCCCTGTAATTGTAATTATGCTACCATTTCTACAGCTAAGCAATGACATAAATTAATATATGCATACTTAAACCTAAAACAATAGTAATAACATTTATCTCCAAGCCCATAGCTAAAGTAAGGCCAAGATGGTGATGCCCAATCTGAAAAAGCTTGTGTCTTTCCTTTTAGGGTTGGCCACTGTTCTCCACCCCCTTTCCGTGGTCAAAATGATATTAAATTCCTAAAATATTTTTCATTTTTTATGTTTTAAAAAAGGGTAAGGCTGTAATCAAAGGCCCTCTTTCTCTTTTTATAACCCTTAAATTTTATTTACTTTTTTTTTTTTTTTTTTTTTTTTAAATCAGTAAAGTTTTTTGTGACTTGATAGAGATAAGCTTCCATTTTTTTTCATCAACAAGGTCTGAAATTTAATAGTTGGTATTTGTAAAGCTCCCTTTGTACAACTCTCTCAAACAACATTTTTAATAGACCCAGCCATAATCCATTAAAAGCAAAAACTTCTGTCAAGACTTCAATAAAGTGGAACATTGCCTATTATATTATTAACAGCCTGAATTTCCTGTACATTTACTGACTTCTTTAGACTTTTCTTATCTAAACTCTATACTTACTCTTCTCTATACTGACTTTTCTATTTATATCATGCATTGTGACTAGAACTACCTTTTCTCTTTCTTATTGTAAACATCATGGAAAACTTTGAGGTCTTTTAAAAAATGTTAACATTTGTACATTCGAAGAGTTCAGATAATAAAAGTGGTATGTGACAAAATAAAAATAAGTTAATTATGATTGAAGATAATCAATGGCCCTCTACCATTGGTTAAATGATTACTAAAAAAAAATAACTCAGAGATTTCAATTAATAAATTATGCATTTGAAAGTAAATGCAAATAGATATTTAAAATTTTGCTGCTCATTTTCTCAAAATAATGATTGTCTCACTTACTCCCTTTATCATCTGAGCTCTTCATTTGTCATTGCACCTTTGAAAATGATTAAAAAATAGATAGGGAAGAAAAAGTGATTTGAAATATTGCATCATTTTTTAAATGACCATTTTATGTTAATTAAATGATATAAAATAACCAACAAGAAAAATATCCAAGCCTAGAATTGAACCCAGAATCTTTGGAATAGTCCCCAAATGCTCTACCTTTTAAGCTTCGAGGACGATGTCCAGCTTGGCATTTCTCACTCCCATATGTTGGTAGGGCTGCAACTGCAGCAAAAGATGAAACTATCTTCATGAGCATACAATCCTGTGGCATAACATGCAACACATATAAACCCAATATCGGTGAACACATATAAAATCAATCAATTAATTTTCCAATTAATTTCCAGCAGTGAAATTACATTTGAAATAATTGAATATTTAATATGTGATTTATTATGTGGAAACTAAGCATAGAACCAACAGGGTGAAAAATACCCAATCCAGGGATCGAACCCGGAACACTTGGAATAGCACTCCAAGTGCTCTACCATTTAAGCTGTGAGAGTGATGCCCAGCTTAGTATTTCTCACTTGCATATTTTGGTAAGGCTGCAACTGCAGTGCAAGATGGACTAGTCTTCATCAGCATGCAACCCCGCGACATAACATGAGACACATATAAAACCAGCATCGGTGAACAAATATGCAATTTTTTAATTAATTTCCGGCAGCTGTTGAAAAACTATTCATTAAAATCAGTACTGTTTGTACTGATATTGTATGGTACAAATTGTTTTAGAAAAGTTCTACCATATAACTTAAAGGTAAATTTTTCCCATCTCGCCAGTGCAATGCTGAGACAGTTATGGTAATTTTTATTGCTCAATAGAGGAAATTTTCAGATTTAATTACTATGCAATGAAAATCAGTTAAAAATGTTCATTTTAATAATATTTTCTAAGCCCTAATGTATGCCTAATTGGTCAATTTTACATTTAATTTGTTAAGTGACATACAAAGATATTAAAAACTCATTATTAGTATGTAGTGTTGATATTGTTGTCAAACACGCTTAGATTAAAAATGTCTCCATTTTTTTATGAAAGCAGTTCACAATATTTCATGGTTTCATTCACTGTGACATCCAAAGAATGAGTTACCTTGTGATAGTTTTAGTAAATAAGATGCTTCTAAAATTTTGTTTGTTGAATTTATGTATTATGAAAAGCAAATATATTTAACATGTCATAAGGAGATAATTTTCATTCTACTTTAAGATTTTATCATATTTTTATCTTTAGGAAACTAGCATATGATTCAAATGACCTATTTGTTATAATTAGAGATTGAATGGAAATTTGTTTGCAGTCCAAAATCTGAATTTTACTCAAAATTGTTGAAAGTTTTGCTGGACTTAAATTATCTGTGTTACAAAATTCTCATTTCTGCCTTCAGAAATTTCTAACATTGCTCATTGATTTGAGCTGTATTGTCTCAAATGAGGCACTTTATTTATTGCTACAAACTTCACTGTTTGTAATTATTAGTCATGACTGCCTGAAGTCTTGAGTTCACATTATAAAGCAATAAATACAAGCATATATGACTAAATTTTGAAGACACTTTTCATATGTGTCATTAAAAGCTGCAGACTTAACTGCAATAGAAAATTTTTAGTTTGAAACCACTGGAGTGTTTTGAATACTCTCTGACAAAATTCTAATGTAACAGATGATCATTTACAAAAATCCTTATAAAAGATAAATCGAGGTATGTATATCTAAAAAAATTTTAATTAAATTTATATAATAAAAAAGTCATTTTGTGTCATTGATAAATTACATTTTATTTTATGTGAAAATAAAAATTTTGGTCAGACACAGCGAGGCAACTTGGACTACACATATAATAACACATTTAATTAATCAATAATTATGTATATTTATGTATGTGGGCGATTCTCTCCAAATAGGCCAAAATAAGAGCTATGAGGGAGTGATGAATTTTAACAAAATGCCCATTTACTTTTTTGCCATTATCTGAACTGAGATTAGACTTAGTGGGTCTTAACTATGTCTAAATACTTGTAAATCAGTAATAACTATTATTATTAACTATTTACCTGCATTCAGTAGAGGCTGATGAGGGAGTGATTAGGAAGGCTTACCACATCATCACTCCCTCATCAGCCTCTACTGAATGCAGGTAAATATTAAACAATTTTAATTATTACTGATTTATAAGTATTTGGATAAGGGACACTAAGTATAATCTCAATTCAGATAAAGGTAAAATGTAAACTGGTATTATGTTAAAATTCATCACTCACTCATAACTCTTATTTTGGCCAAAAATAGAAAGATTACTGAAATTTGGTTTCAATCTTAAAAGCCTGTTTTGGTTGATCATTAATATAATTATTACTTTTAATACTCTGGATTTCATAATGATATGAACATCTAGTAATTTTGTAATATCCTGTTCATGAATAATTATAAAAAAAACTACATTCTCATGACAAATACAATAATATTCATAATAAATAGCTGTAAAAGAAATATCAAACTTTAAATTCATTGAAAATATGAATTATCTAAAACAAATAGTGTTGCAAAATGATATGAACACTGATTGAAATTATCACCAAGCAAGCATGGAAACTGTACAGGAATATTGAATGTCACTCTGAGAAGAAGAAAAGAAATATTCAACAGTTTTGTACTTCACAAGCTAGGAAATTTCAAAACATGATGGCAAAGTAAGTTTTAGAAGCATTGTCATAAAATTGCTTTAAGTAGTTTTAAGAAAGGAAAATTTGGCTTTTAAGTATCAAGGACTTTTGATCAGAATTATCACACACACACAAGAAAAAAAAAAAAAAAAAAAAAAAAAAAAAAGATATCCAGGTGTAATATTAAATTTTCTTCAATTAAAAGAAGATTGTGGGGTAAAGAAGTCTCTAAGGACGTCTACTAAAGCTGTCAAAAAAGTTAGAAAAGAGCCATTATAAAAAAAAGAGCTATGGGAAAATAACTTTATTTGAACTTTCAAGAGATCCAATAACAGTAATGTCAAACAGTACATTGTACGGAGTAGTGAAGAGCTCTAAGATGATGAGGTAGAAGAAAGGAAAGCCCCAACCAAGTATGATCAATATGCATCTGCAGAATCATCTAAATTGGGCAAAAGATCTCATTTCCTGGAAGTTAGAATATGCAAAAGTAATATTTTCTGATGGAAAAAAAATTCAATTTGTATGGTCCAGACATTTTTTCTTATTAATGGTACAATCTATGCAAGAAATTAAAAACATTTTCAAAATGGCACTATGGTGGAGATTCACTCATGGTTTGGATTTTATGGTAAGATCAATGTTGCATTTCCCTCTGGCAGAATGAGTGCATCAATTTACCAAGATCTGCTTGAAGAAAACTTGCTGTCATTTGCTGAGGAAATTGGTGGACCCCTCTGGATATTCCAATAAGACAATGTATCCATCCACATGAAATCCAATGAGAAATATATGAAACCTACTGGGTAGACTTATGTATGTTAAAGGAAAAAAACATGCCACAATTTCAAAATTAAAAGCTGCTATCATATTCAACTGGAATGAAATTGATATAAAAAAGTTTGGTCTACTCCATTCCTCGTCACATTTTTAGGTTAATTAAAAGATTTGGTGCATGCACTGGCTATTAAGATATTTCTGGCCAATGTTCATATCATTATGAAACACCTCAAAATGAAAAAATGCAATTTATATATAAACCACTGTTTCAATTATATTTTGTTATAAAATAAAACAATTTGTTCTATTTCTAACATTGATTTTAGTTTGTTTTGTAAAAATTTCTTTTTTTTCTTGCTTAAAAAAGTGGGTGTTCAAATCATTTTGAAACCCACTGTATTATGCTGTGGTTAAAAAAAAGGAAGTCTATATTTTTGATAAATTAATAAAATTTTAAGTTTATTTTTTCCAATATATTGTTTTATAATTTATGACCAAATCTATTTGGTAATCATTTATTTATTTTTTTGTATGTTTATCTCATCTGTATCTTAAATAAATTATGTACATTGTTACACTATTAATATAACTATCATAAGAACAATAAATGAATATTTATATTGTCTACCATTGATTCCCTCCTTCTTTTATAGGTTTTACTCTCTAACAAGTTGGATAGTGAGAGCAGTTTAACGTATGCTGCCACATGTATTCCACTGTACTTCACATTCATAGTATTGATTTTGTTGGCATTTGGCTCTAAAGGAGGAAATCATTGTATGTGTAATTGTTTTCAGTGTGGTTTAAACTTATATTAACATAGGTGTCTCTGAAACTAAATTTGTATGTACTGTAATTTTGGGAATATGCGCTGCACCCACTGTAAGTGATGCACCTCCGAAAATACATCAAAAGTTTAAAAGTCATGCTATTTTCAGCATTTTTTTTTTTCCATTTTGCAGTTTTTTTTTTTACATTTGTAAAAGGAATCCAATTTTATAGTATAGTTAATTTTATCCTTTTTCCGATAAAATTTAATCTGAATTTGTACAAAGATTTTTTTAATTTTTCATAAATTTTTATGTGATTTTTGTAGTTTTTTTTATGTTTCACAGAGAATTTTCTAAATTTGTAACAAAAATAGTGCTTTACAGTGGGTTGCCAAATTGTTAGGGACAGTAATGAAGTATACGTTTTTTGTACAATATTAGGATATAATTTGAAAAAAAAAAAAAAACTATGTTTTTAATTTTAAAAAGCTTTATTGTTATATTTTTAAGTATTTATGCAATATTATAGAAAAAAATATAATGCAGTCAATTTACCAATGTTAAGTAAAGAATATTAACATTTGATGATTTTTCCTTTGGCTTTGAGGAGTGCTTCGATGAGTCTCAGCATGCTTTCTATGCAATTTCTGGCACTTTCTGTTATTTTAGGAATGCGATGTCATACATTTATTAGTTTTTTGATGAGTTGTACCATGTTTGTAATCATATCTTTGGCGATTTCCCATTAGTTTTATTTGGGGTTTATGTCAAGAGAATTGCCAGAAGAAGGTAAAACTGGCATATTGTGGTCTGTCAAAACCTTGTAACGCTTCTAGCTTTATGATAAGGCTCTGAATCATGCATGAACATGAACTCTTTACTACCTAACCTGGGAATCATTCTTCAATTTGCGGCAGCAGCCGAGTTTCAAGAACTTGCCTGTGCTGATCTTGTCTCATGGTTTCCTGGACAATGTAGAGGCGTCCAACCCCTTTAATGCTAATGACAGACCACACTATTATTTTATCGGAGTGTTTAGCACCCTCCACAATGCAGTCAGGGCGGTATTTTTTGTCTGGGCGTCGCCTGAAAAAGCTGCTTTTATCAGCTAAAATCTCAATGGTTGACTCATCTGAGAAGCACGCATGAAAAAAATTAAATATGTTAATAATTTAGAAATAAATGATTTTAAATGACATAAATAATAATTATCTTAACAATTGACCTAACTCCTGTCATCAGCTGTCTTCTGGCAGTGTTCACAATCCCAGGCAAGGCGCATCTTCTTCAGCGCCAGGATTTTTTGGCTGGACAATGACCTGTCAACCATTCCTCCATTAACCTCCACTGCACAGTTCTCTTAGAAACTGGTATTCAAGATTTTTGAATGATCTGAGTAAGGAGTCCCACACTTTTCTTTGTTTCCTAAACAAACATCCCAGATTTTCTTATCGGTACGTGGAGTTGTTATGCGTTTTTTTCCACTTTCTCCTCTTCGTATGGACGAAAGTTGCTGGTTTTTGTTCAGATTTTATTTTATCCTGCTGACTACTGACTTGGAAACTCCAGCAAGTTTTGCTATCTTCTTTTTAGGAATAACTCGTATGCAAAAGGAGGGGTTTTACCTCAGATTTTTTTCCTATGGGACAAATCAACACCTCGACCCTTACTAAAATCAATAAAAATAAAAAATAAGTTAAATCGTAAGTAATTTCACAAAAAACAAATATTCAATCAATAAAAGAAAGATAATATTCATGTCATTAGTGTTTCTCCGGTTATTAAAACATTTATAGAAAGCAAACAAACCTTTTAACATACTAAAAGTACTTAAAAGGTGCATTATATAGATATTAACAATGGTAAAATACATTCCTGCAGCCTTTAAATTACTTAGTCGTAGCCAAATGCACCCAAAGTGTATGACTAGCAATAAATATGACTGTCCCTAATAATTTGGCAGCCCACTGTAATGTATTAGCCTAGACTAGTAAAATAATTTTTGTTCTCTGCAATTTTTGAATTTTTAAATTTCTTTTTGGCGAATTTTAGCATCTTTTTGCATTTTAATCTTTTACTTAGAAGTGATTCTATTTTGAAGTTTTCGAACATTTTAAAGCATTTGGCTCCAAAAATTTTTTTAAAAAAATCAGAATTTTCATTAGACCTAAATGATAAAACTGAAAAATATCACAAATTTCAACAAATGGCCACCAAAAATAATCAATTTCGTCAATCATTTACTGAAAAAAAAAAAAAAAATCCCAAGTTTATCAACGAATAGTGGAAAAAAACAAGTCTTGTCAAAGAATTGTGGAAAAACACAAATTTCGTCAAAGAATCACAGAAAAAATGCAAATTTCATCACAGTATCACAGGACAAATGCAAAGTACATCAAAAGATCTTGACTAAAATAGCAAATTTCATTCAAGGATTGCAAAAGTTTTGTAAAAAATTCATGAAAAAAGCAAATTTCATCAAAAATTCACAAAAAAGGGCAGCGTTCATAAAAAGAATGAAAAGAAACGCAATTTTTGTTAAATAAGCACAAAAAATGCGAATCTTGTCTAAGAATTGCATAAAAAATGCAAATTTCGCCAAGTAATCACGAATTTCCTCAAAGAATTTCTGAAAAAATGCAAATTTGGTCAAAGGATCACAGAAAAATGGGAATTTAGTTAAAGGTTCAGAAAAAATCCATAGTTAGTGTTGCGAGGATATTATCACACTCCCATCTCCTGTAACCTTTCATAAATTTTGCTGTAAAAAGTATTTTTGAAAGCAAAAAATATTTTTTAGAGCAAAAATGAGGAAAAGGAATATTTATTTTAAACAGATAATTTTTTTTAAATGATAATTCTTCAATTTTCATTTACATTTTCCTTCAATGTCTATTTGCTTTGTAATGAAAGTGTAACATTAAAGAGTGAAATCCTGAGGAAAAGCACATGCTATGTCTCAATCGATTTTCAAATTAAAAATGCAGTCACTATCCAGTTGCCAAATCTGTTTTTATTTTTCATAAAAAGACAGATTAAGGACTTATACGAAAATACCAGCTTGTTAAAGTTAATCCTATGAAAGAAATTTTTAAAGATATTTAGTTTACATTTCAATTTTTTTTTTGTTTTATTTCATTTATTAATTTTTGAATTGGCTAGCTGAGGTCAAAGGCCATTTTCTATTTTTTCAATCTCCTTTGCATGTTTTTTTTTTTTGGGGGGGGGGGGTACTTTTGAAATCAGTTCCAAAAGTAAAAGTGTCCAAATAATTAAAAAAAAAAAAAAACCTAAACTAAATCAAAAAATTCTATGAAGAAATTTGTATTTTTCCATGATCCTTTGATGAAATTCATGTGTTTTGCATAACACTGACAAAATATGTGTTTTTATTCTGCAATTATTTGACAAAATTCACGTTTTTTTCTACAATCCTTTGACAAAATCCATATTTTTCTGCAATCTTTTGATAACATTTGTGTTTTTTCTGCAATCCTTTGGTGAACTTTTTTGCAATCCTTTGACAAAATCATGTTTTTTTCCTCTGTCCTTTGACAAAATTCACACTTTTTCCACAGCTCTTTGATGAAAATTGTTTTTTTTCTGCCCCTTGAAAAAATTAGCATATTTTTGTGATCCTTTCAAAAAATTCTTATTTCTGCAATTTTTTGATGAAATTCTTGTTTTTACTGTGATCTTTAATAAAAAATCACCAGGCCTGACGCCTTGGTAGAAGTCTCACACTAAGAATATTTTTAACTTTTAAATTCGTTTGCGCACAGTGTCTCTTCCCAAAATTGGAGTATTTTTTTTATAATTTAACATTATATGTTATCTAATTTTTTTTTTAGTATCTATCTGTTGATTTATGTACGCCATACCAGTAGATCTCAAATAATATTACCAGCTCCACTGTTAAAATAAGTGGGGCATTGGCTTCTAAATTGAAACATAAAAATATAGTAAATTCTAGGAAATGGAACCTTCCTATTATGGAATTATCTCTTAAATATAAAAATTCATAAACCTCATGGAAATAATGCTATACAATTTTACTTGTTAAGGTGGAAACCTGTAACTAAAATTTAAATTTTCTCCCAACATTTGACTTTCTCTCTTAGTAGGTTTACTATGCTAAACAAACACAATAATCTTATACAGTAAGATCTGTGAAAACAGATTTGGAAAGAATCAAAACAAAATTATGTTTTGATGAGATTTCCAACTCAGTAGTTATATATTGTATTCCTTCTGTAAGGACTTTAATTTTTTTATATTTATGATATGATTTCATTATGAGCAGATTCTGTTTTCAGAGATTTTACTGAATAAAATACTAGTAAAACCTGTAAAAACAGAATAACTAGGGTCCAGAAAAATATTCAATCTTAGACATGCTCTGTTTTTACACATTTAATTTTATTAAATTCCATTTGATGCAAGCAAATGAATAGCATTGTGCTCAAAAGAAATTTAAAAGAATTTATGTATTATGAAAAATCAGGACCTTATGCATTGCACACTGTGGCTCTGCAGGACAGGTGTGTAAAGCTCTGAAAGTCAGGTCATGATCTACATTATTATTTTTCCATTAACTGTTGAGACTAGCCATTTAAATATAATCTGGTGCTTATTATTTAATTTATAACATTGATTAAAAATATGAAGTAAAGGAAAGGCTACACTGGCTATTTTTCATCCTCCCATTTGTGGAACTTATTTCTTTAATGTCTTTATTTGTTTTCTAATCATGGATTTTTCTGCTTTAATCATATAGCCTAACATATTGAATATGATGATACATTATTTTTTCCCTTGGAATCATAGTTTGGCATTTCCAACAAAGACAAGAATATGAAAATACATTAATTTTTTTTTCTTGGAATCCTAATTTGGCATTTCTTACAAAGATAGCTTTTAATAATATTTTTTAACATAATCTGTATTATATTGTAAATTTAAACTTTATTTTTAAAGCAAAGTGCTATTTTAGATGAAATATGCTTGTTAATGTACATCACCAGTAAATCCATAAAAAGATGTTTTTTCCCATTTTGAATCCTCTAGAATCAAATATCAAAACATTAAATCTAATGGAAAATATGAGAAATCCTGCTTATTTATTCTGTGCTAAACTGACTATGGGCTATAAAATCTGTTTGTAAAATCAGTTATTTTACTAATAGTAATTTAAGAAGCAAAATGCATGCAGGCAATTGTTGAGCAAATTACAAAATATAATTTTCATTAATACATCTGAGACATATTAACTGATGTATGTCTTTCAAATAGTACAGCATGATGTGGAAAAGAGACTGGCCTGCTGAAGTGCTATATTTTAGCAGAGTTGTACGTTAATGAGGCATTTACTAATTGATATAAAAGACTGGCTGAAATTAGTTTTCATATACAGGGTGTTTTGCTACCAGACCGACAAACTTTGAGGGGTGATAGTAGACATGAAGACAAACATTATTAAACAGGAAACCATGGGGTGCAAATGTCTTCTATAGGAGCTAGGGGGCCATTAAAGTTTAAGGTCCAAAAATTCAAACAATGACATAAAACAGAAAAAATGGTTGATTCATTTGCAATTTTCGCTAAAATCATTCTTTATATCACGATTTTTAAAAAACAAACTATAAAGGTTACGTTCAAAAATTGTCGATAGAGTGTGTTTTAGACTTTAGAGTAACGAACAACTACTTTTTACCGTTATTTTGTGCATGGGGTGGAAATTATTTTAAAGTTTAGACTTTAACTTAAATTTATCCCAAAATCAGAAACATTGGGATCGGGTAACTAGCGAAAATTGAACTGTGAACAAGGGGGGGGGGGGTTAAGCACTCATAAACATTATACAAACTGATCTATTTTGTTGCGGTTTGCATGTAGGTCATTCCCTTGGTAATTATTTTATTCAAAAACAGCTCTTGTGTCTCCATTTTATGATAGAGGGTGCTTCCGACACATCTCCGACATTTCAATGGCATTGGTCCTGAGGGTTTTACTGCCAGACCATCATACTTCCAGGAAGTGTTAGGGATGCAAAGTGACTCAGAATATTGTAGGAATGTAACGTTGAAAATGCCTTTTTAGCGAGCTGTGGTTAAAAAGAACAGAGAAAAAAGCAACAGAAACAGGTAGTGAAACAGCAGCATGTTAATGTGGCAGAAAACAATTTAGTTAAAGGTTTTACTAGAAAAGGTGTCCGAAGATTCCTGGCATCTCGGATAGCTTTCTAGCAGCTACAGAAATTCGAGCTGATGATAGGAAATTTGTCACATGCCTGTTCTTGCCACTTTCCAACTATATCTCCATTTCTATTGTCAATCTATCTTTATTTACTTTAATTAATTATATTTATCATTTATTAAATAGTTTATTCATTTATTATAACTTTTACAGTTCTTATTTATCTTTTATTAAAATACTATTTTTATCATTTTAAAACAAGTTAACTTTATTAATAACTCTTTATTAAAGTTCTCATTCACATAAACAATATTTTCTTACCTTACCTTACCTTTATTTCTAACGCTTTACCTTTAAAACTCCCGGTTTCACTTTATTGTTTTCTCCGGTATACTCGTATGCAATCATAAGCTTTAATGACATTTTTCTTGACTGCCACAAGGTGGCGTCATTTGTCTGAATCTACCACTCATTTCCAGTATGACGTTTCGTCACGACGGTTTCTCATTCGAGAACCATCGTTTCCGAACCTTCTGTTTGTTTGCATGCGTAATGAGTTTATTTTTAGTTCTCCTTTTGATATAAATACTTTGACAATAGCTTAGTTCCTGGTCTTAATGTTCTGATAATATCGAGTTACGTTTGTCCTTTTCCGTTTACCTGTTATGATTTGACTTCTAGTTTTGTTTCACTTACGTGTCTGTAATGTGCCGTTTTTTAGTTTTGTTAAGTGTTTAGTATAACCAATTTTGCATGAGACCAAGAAGCAGAAGTGTGGTGTTAAATGGCTGAAGGCCGTGAAGAAGTTTTGCGGTATTTGAGCCAAGTTTGAAAGTTTCTCATTCTTTATGTATAAAAGTCCGACTGCTGAAGTGGGGGAAAGTTTCACGATGATAACATGTGTTTAGTCAGCAGATTTCTTAGTCATACTAGTGCTTTCTTTGAATTGTCAAGTTTTGAGATGAAATATTCCTTATTTACAGAAGTATAATTTTTACAGTTGTTTGCCTGCCATGAAGTCAGTTTATTTTGTTTACTGTTTTAATTATTTAATAGATTTAAATACCTTTTAATTACAGTAGACTCCTTCAAATCCGCACAGCTTGGGACCAGAGGTTTTGCAGATTTTAGAATTTTGCAGATTTCTGGTCATTGCTTTGTTTACATTTCTTAAAAAGTAATTTGAATGTAATTAATAATGAAATCAAAAGTATAATGAATGCTTACAATATGCTAAAATATTAAAATAAGTAATAAACTAAAATAATAAAAATTTAGATATTTTTTAAAATGATAAACATACTAAAAGCAAAGGTCAAATTAATAATCAGTAATGTACAATTAAATATTCATTATAAAGATGAAATGTGTTTTTCATAAATTATTCAATGATCCTTGCTTCATAAAGGTACATTATTAATTTATATCAACATCATAAAATAATGAAGCTTTATTTCAGGTTTGGCCAAACTTAATAACTAAAAAAGCTTGATTAATACATAAATATATTTGGTATGATTGTGATTATCAATGATATCAGCAATATCATTATTTTTTCAGAAATAAATCATTCTTTCTTCATGAAAAAACATGAATTGAGTAACCTTAGCAAAAATTACAAATTAAAATATATATGGAATAGATATAAAACTAAAAATGTCAAATTTTGCACCTACATCTGAACTGAATGATTCATTGTTTACATCTGTAAAATATGTGCGGATTTTAGAGAGTTGCAGATTTTAGGGGTGCGGATTTGAGGGAGTCTACTGTATATTGTTTTTATCTTTATTTCTTTTTTAAATAAACGTTAGTTTTGTTTTTAATTTATTTGTATTTCTTTCATCAACATTACAGTGTTAGTTATTTAAATTTCCGGACTTTAACTTTTTACTGATTTAGTGACTAAAAGTAAAAGCTTTCACTGTGTTACTTAATTTTAATCTCTGCTAATCTTTTATATTCAAAATTTAAATCCGTCAAGGTTATGGGCCCAGTCCTTAATCTGATTTTATTAATTTAATATATTAATGAGTTATAAAGTTTTTTTTTAAATAGAAATTAATTTGTAATAGTTAAATGTAATTTAAATCTAGCATTTTTCTTTCATTTTATAAATTTTTAATAGATATTTGTTTCTTAAACTTTAGTTTGTTTTTGTATTTGTTGTTTTTAACCCTTAACGGTCTGGTGTTATTGTAGTAAATGCTACTTCCATCGGTGTTTAGTGATGCTTTGCGATGGGGGGGGGGGGGCAGTTAATTTGTTATATTTTGTTCAGTTTTTAAATAATTTTTACAGTTAAAAATTACTTTTATTTGGTTTTTAAATAAATTACATAAGCTTTATTTAAGTTTAACAAATATTTTTAAAACGATATAGTAATTTTTTAATTTTTATAAAATTTTTATGAACTTAGGTGAAAATTTAACTGATTTCTGTTACCTTAAATTTTTTTTTATTAAACTAATGTAATTTTTAAGGAATTTTATTTAAATTAAAGAAAATTTGATAGATTTATGTCAGATATATAATTTTTTTTTGCAACTTAGAATTTTTTTTGTAAATTTGAGGTAATTTAAAATTTTCTGGTTTCATGGCATATACTTTTTACCTCTTGGAGATGCTGGCCTTGAGTTCCTGATCCCTGGTACAGTTTCACTGATGATGAATGTTCAAGATTTTTGTGTCAGCCAAGAAAAAGTTTGTGGGTAGGGATGAAAGATGACATTTAGTCAAGAATTTTAAGTCATCTTTGGAAGAGCCATGCCTGTTGAAGGTGGTTTTTGGCAGTGGTCCGCGTGCTGGGCCACCGCATTATGTTTTTCTTGCTGATTAAAACAAGATTTAAGGAACTTTTTTTTGTGTGACAGTGAACCAGGTTTTGACTTCAACTGTTGCCAGCGTTTGTTTTAAATGGCTGAATCTTGGGATGCTGAACTTGACTGAGTGCTGAGAGTGGATTTTTGAACTGTCATCATGATAAATATAATTTTTTTTGTGTTGGGGACTTGCTGACTGATGTCAAGGACTTTGTCAAGGACTAACCTATATCTCCACATAAGTAGCACCAGCTACTTATGTTTGTTTTTTAGCATTTTTAATGAAACAAAATTTATTCTCAATGAGGATTATTAATGAAAGTAATCCTCATTATATCTGTTATTTATACAAACGTAAAAACTGCTGATATCCTTACCAACTGAATTGGATATTTTGACTGGGTAGGCAAACTTAAATAAGTATCCTCCCCCCCCATTCTCCCTTCAGAAACCATATTATTTATCCGATTATAAGTAACAGATCACCTCGAAATTGAATTCTCTCCATATTATTGATGTGGCCCTCGACCAACCAGACATACTTGTAAGTGGCCCTTCTTTTGAAAAGGTCGTGCACCATTAATTTAACATAACTGACATGACACATATTCCATTTTTTTTTCTTTAGTCAGTTGCTTAGCAACGCATTTCGTAGCTGATAAAAAAAAAATTCAATAATTTCAATTACAAAAAAATAAGCAGAAAGTCTGCCATGCAGAAATAAAAAGTTCATTAATTTTTAATAATGTAATGTGTTTTAATGATGTTATACTTGTCGTACATATTAAAATTAATATGCATCTATGAATTACATTAAAATATATATTCTGTATAATATGCGGTAAAAAGAATATTTGCTTAATTTACAAGTCCACATATAAGTATTTCATTGCATAATGGTATAGGGGGAAACAATGTATGAGGCGTGTTTTAATTATATTCAATTATTTTACATTTATTTATTAAATTGATACACGTTTTTGAGGGCTACTACAAGTTGCATCCCGTGTAACAGAAAGTACATAGTATTTACAGGGACACACAAAAAATTTCAGATGCAATACTTTATCTGAAGTACTGTAAAGCGATGATTACTGGAAGTTCATTTTTAGTTTTGATATGAGCTTTTAGCTAAACTTTTCTATATTACGTTTCATGTATAAATGTTAAAAATCAAATACAGCATTACTGAAAAGAATTTGTAAGGGATATGGCGTATAAACAAAAATAGGTTAAAAGTTTTTATTATTATTATTATTATTATTATTATTATTATTTTTTTATCATGCATTTTTACTTTGAACTCATTTAATATACTAAGATATCTTTGTACAATATAAATAACACAATTTACAAAGCCACGCAAAGAATTTGATTCAAGGCCTTCTATGGATAATCTCTGAACATTGATTTCAGTAGATTTAAGCATGTGTCAGTCTTAAATAAATTACAGCTAATAATTAAATAACAGTTAATTAGTAGCTGTTAAATAAAACAGGGGGTTGTATTAGAATATTTAAGTATTATTCCATTTGTTGGTATAATTTTCTAAAAGTGGAATTTAAATATGTCATGCGTTTTTAAAACATTTCAAAATAGTTAAAAAAAAACTGTTTGTGAATTATGTTTGTCTGTCCATTTGGTCGTCTGTATGACTTTCCGAACTCTAATTTGCATTAATACAGTTGGATTGATCTGAAATTGTTATGTGTTTTTGAAAATTACTGTGCCATGTTCGGTACTGAAGATAAATGCATACTGCTTATATTTTATTTACAGTGAAACTCAAAATAATTCTATTACATTATGGTTCATGGGAAAATATAACTATACAACTATGTAGCACCTATAGTCATCGTCAGATCCATCCATCTGTTTGTCCGTCTCTAGCACATAAGCTACCAAACTGTATGATTTGAAATTAAATACGTAAAATTGTTGCAAATCATTTCAAATTTTATGAAAATCCACTCACTACTTAATAAAAGTTTTCTTCAATCTTTTAAATCCTATCATTCGTAAATAATTAATACGCAAAGTGTAGTAAAAAGCAGTTATTTGAAGAACTGACATTGAGGCTCCTGATCTGCAGAATTTACTAGTATATATCTCATTTCAATATGCCAAGCCTTTATTTAAAGTATAAATATAACATGTTAATATAAATATAATATAAATACATAGTAAATACTCAGATACTTCTAGTTCTATTATAATATTTAGATGGAATTGCTTGATTAATTATTGGTTTGATATTCAATTCAAATATATTAAATGATGTGAATATAAAATGAAATAATTTCTCTATAGATTTCTCTATATATCTGACAGAAAATTACCACTTAAATAAAGTTTTTCTATAAAGTTGAAGGTATCATTAAAAACTGTACCATAACAGACTAGACATATAACCTAGTGTCAAATCCATTACCAAATGTCAAGTCTGTTACCACACAGTTTTTTAATGATTCTTTAATATTAATATCATTTTTTCACCATTCTACTTATATTTTTAATTCAACTAAGAAACAAATATGCAATTTCCTTAAAATTTAATAATGTACATAAATATATACTGTAATTATTATAAAGAGTTCTTGTATAATTTTCTATGTGATCACATTCTTGTGGCTAAAAACTGTCTCTCATTTCAATTTAATTTAAGTGTTAATAATAAATATCATGTTTTGAAATTTAGGGAAATGGGTCACTTCAAAGTAAGTTGATTTTGAAAAATTTAACAAATTTAAAGCTGAGTATTTTCAGTTATTTTGTATGGTAACAGACTTGACAATTTGCCTTACAAGCCAACATTAAAATAGCATTTACATATTAAAATATAGGGCAAAGTGCAGGACCAATTACTTTTTCATGTACCTTAAACATTTACCATAACACCTGTTATTCATTTTTAAAAGAAATTATTAAGTTTGAAAAATAAAAATACATTTCTGAAATGTAAGTGAATGGTGAAAATGGCTCATATATATTCTTATGAAATTTCTCCTTCCTGTCTATGTAGTATTTTTAACATTCCAAGTTTGAAATCTAGACGGGATCTTTTGTGTTTTATTTTTTACAAGGTTATTAATAACATAATTTATTATAGTGATATACAGTAGACTCCCTCAAATCTGCACTCCTAAAATCCGCAACTCTCTAAAATCAGCACATATTTTACAGATGTAAACAATGAAACATTCAGTTCAGATGTAGGTGCAAAATTTGACTTTTTTAGTTTTATATCAATTCCATATATTTTTTAATTTGTAATTTTTGTTAAGGTTATTGAAATTATGTTTTTTCATGACGAAAGAATAATTTATTTCTGAAAAAATAAAGATATTGCTGATATCATTGATAATCGCAATCTTACCAAATAAATTTATGTATTAATCAAGCTTTTTTAAGTTATTAAGTCTGGCTAAAACTGAAATAAAGCTTCATTATTTTCTGATCTTGATGTGAATTAGTAATGTACTTTTATGAGACAAGTTTCATTGAATAATTTAGGAAAAACACATTTCATCTTTATAATGAATATTTAATTATTACTGATTATTAATTTGACCTTTGCTTTTAGTAATTTTATCATTTTAAAAACTATCTAAATTTTTATTATTTTAGTTTATTACTTATTTCAATATTTTAGCATATTGTAAGCATTCATTATACTTTTGATTTCATTATTAATTACATTCAAATTACTTTTTTAAAAATGTAAACAAAGCAATGACCAGAAATCCGCAAAATTCTAAAATCCGCAAAACCTCTGGTCCCAAGCTGTGCGGATTTGAGGGAGTCTACTGTACTTAATTTTATTTATTTCAGTGTACTAAATGGATCTCTCAGGTGTACTCAGTTTTTTTTATATTACCATTTATTAAATATAATTGTTAGTAATTTTTCTTTAGATAAATTTTATAAAATATTTAATGAATTCTCTGTGCATCTCAATGTTTTTATATGTCCCTTCTTGCCTTCAAAGATGAATGTTCTGAACTTTTAATATCTTAATTTGTGTTTGTATTCTTGTTGTATGTGCTTGTATACATACATACATACATATATCAGAGTTTCCCCCAGAGGGTTTCAGGGGGGCGCTGCGCCCCTCCTGCCCTTTAGTTTAAAAAATAGCGCCCCTCTTGCCCATCATCCAAAAATTAGCGCCCCTCTTGTTGCTCATTCAAAAAAATAGCGCCCTTCTTGCCCCACATTTGAAAAAAACGCAGCCCTTCAGCGATGATGCGGACGCGTTATAATGCTTAAATTACGTAAAAAATCAGCAACAGAACGCAAAAGATAGCTCTTACGCATACGACAGGACGTGTAATTTCATCAAAAAGTTGCGAAAAAAAAGTCGAATTTCAAAAAAAAAAAAACACCATGAAAGAACGACTAATTTTCGGCAAAATTAGCGAAAAAAATGGCCAATTTCGTCATAAAATCCCGTAGAAACAGCAGATTTCCTTAAAAGATCGAAAAAAAATGACAAATTTCGTCCAAAAATCGCGATAAAACGGAAAATTCTGTAAAACAATTCACAAAAACGGCAAATTTCGTCCGAAAACCGCAACAAAACAGCAGATTTCGTCAAAGGATTTGCGGAAAAACGGCATATTTCTAGCGAAAATCACATTAAAATGGAAAATTCCGTCAAAAGATTTGCGAAAAACGGCTAATTTTGTCAGAAGATCGAAAAAAAAATGCAAATTTCATCAAAGAGACACACACATCAGAAAAAAAGTTAATGCCAGAAGTGAATTTTTCTGTTCTAAAAACTAATTTTGCTGCTTTAAAATTGTGTTTTTAATGCTCAAAAAGCAGATTTTCCTGCTTCATAATCAAGGCATGGTAAGAGAAAATTGTACCCGGTGCATAATTAGAATTTGAGGCCTCCCCTCCTCCCAACTTTTTCTTGTGTCATCCCATAAATGACGTTTATAGTATAAATTTGGCACCCCCTAAATTTCTGCGCAAGGGGTGACCTCCTCCTTCCTCCCCCCTGTTCACAATCCTCTTTTGTCCAAAACTTTCCAAATGTGAATCCTGAAAGCACACGTTTATGAAACAACAAGGATCCTTTATTCAACAAAAGTATTCTTAAAAAAGAAAAAAAAAAAAAAAAGTCTATCAATAAATCAGGCTTGCCCCTTAACAATCTTTTAACAAAATCGACCGTTTTTTCGCGATCTTTTAACAAAATTTATCTTTTTTTTTTTTTTTTTTTTTTGTTCAATTTTTTGGCAAAATTTTTGTTTTTTCTCGATTTTTTGACAAAATTTCTGTTTTTTCGCGATTTTTTGGATCGCTAGATTCCAGATTCAACTCTATAAAAGTGCCCTTAAAAATCAAAAAAGTGCCCTGAAGAATGTAAAAAGTGCCCTTTTCAGAACAGTAGCGCCCTGCCCCTTTTTAAACCTGGGGGAAACTCTGCATATATATACAGGGTGTTTCTAAATTCATGGTACAAACTTTAAGGGGTGATAGTACACATCAAGACAAACAATATTAAATAGGAAACTTAGGGTCCCAAACGTCTTCCGAATGAGCTGGGCGCGATTAAAGTTTAGGGTCCAAAAATTCAAATGTTTATAAAAAACAGAAAAATTGGTCGATTCGTTTGCAGTTTTCACTAAAACTATTCTTTATGTCAGTATTGTCTTGAAAATAAATTATAAAGATAAATTTCAAAAAATGCCTATAGAGGGTGCTTTAGACTTTGAAGTAAGGAACAATTATTTTTTACTGTTATTTTTTGCATCTCATTAAATTTTTTTAGAAGCTTAGAAATAAACTTAAATTTTGAGCTCAAAATCTAAATCGTTGGGAGTGGTTAAGGAGTGCAAACTGAACTGTGTGTGTGTGTGGGGGGGGGGAGGTTCAAATTTCAAATGATTATAAAAAACGGAAAAATATGTCAATTGATTTGCGATTTTCACTAAAATTATTCTTTATGTCAGTATTATCGTGAAAATAAATTATAAAGATAAAATTCAAAAAATGCCGATAGAGGGCGCTTTAGACTTTGGAGTAACGTACAATTATTTTTTACCATTATATTTTGCATATCATAAATTTTTTTTAGAAGCTTAGACATAA
This sequence comes from Maratus speculifer, assembly GCA_964019185.1. Classification (NCBI taxonomy): domain Eukaryota; kingdom Metazoa; phylum Arthropoda; class Arachnida; order Araneae; family Salticidae; genus Maratus; species Maratus speculifer. Next base: position 103,277,044 of record OZ025293.1, read on the forward strand.
ACTTAAATTTTGAGATGAAAATCTGAATCGTTGGGAGTGGTTAAGTAGTGCAAACTGAACTATGTTCAATGGGGGTGGGGAGGTTCAAATTTCAAATGATTATAAAAAACGGAAAAATTGGTCGATTCGTTTGCTGTTTTCGATAAAACTATTCTTTATGTCAATATTTCCTGGAAAATAAATTTTAAAGATTAATTTAAAAAAATACCGTTAGAGGGTGCCTTAAACTTTAGAGTAACCAACAACTGTTTTTAACCGTTATTTTTTGTATCTAATTAAATGCTTGCAAATGCTTAGATTTAAATTTTGAGCTCAAATTCTAAATCAATGGGAAGTGTTAAGAAGCGCAAACTGAACTATGTTCAGGGGTTAAAATGTTACCCTCCCCACCCCTCGAACACATTTCAATTTTCCGCTATTTAATTACTTACAACGATGCAGATTTTGAGCTCAAAATGTAAGTTTGAACTTTTACAAGCATTAATTAGATACAAAAAATAACGGTTAAAAATAGTTGTTGGTTACTCTGAAGTTTAAGGTGCCCTCTAACGGTATTTTTTGAAATTAATCTTTAAAATTTATTTTCAAGGAAATATTGACATAAAGAATACTTTTAGCAAAAACGACAAACGAATTGACCAATTTTTCCGTTTTTTATAATCATTTGGAATTTGAACCTCCCCACCCCCATTGAACACAATTCAGTTTGCGATACTTAACTACTCCCAACGATTCAGATTTTCATCTCAAAATTTAAGTCCAAGCTTCTAAAAAAATTTTATGAGATGCAAAAAATAAAGGTAAAAAATAGTTGTACGTTACTCAAGTCTAAAGCGCCCTCTATCGGCATTTTTTAAATTTTATCTTTATAATTTATTTTTAAGATAATACTGACATAAAGAATAATTTTAGTGAAAATCGCAAATCAATTGACCAATTTTTCTGTTTTTTATAATCATTTGGAATTTGAACCTCCCCCCACAATTCAGTTAGGGCTGCTTAACCACTCCCAACGACTTAGATTTTGAGCTCAAAATTTAAGTTTATGTCTAAGCTTCTATAAAAAATTAATGAGATGCAAAAAATAACGGTATAAAATAGTTGTTTGTTGCTCCAAAGTCTAAAGCGCCCTCTATCGGTATTTTTTGAAATTTATTTTTATAATTTATTTTCAAGACAATACTGACATAAAGAATAGTTTTAGTGAAAACCGCAATCGAATCTACCAATTTTTCTGTTTTTTATACTCATTTGAATTTTTGGACCCTAAACTTTAATGGCGCCTATCTCTTTCGGAAGACGTTTGGGACCCTTAGTTTCCTATTTAATATTGTTTGTCTTGATGTGTACTATCACCCCTTAAAGTTTGTACCATGAATTTAGAAACACCCTGTATACATGTAAGGAACCCGAGTCTTGGCATACGTTCGTGGGATGTCATCAATCGAGGAGAGGGATGTAGTCGTGGAGAGATGCGTGCCTTCAGGCGATGAGGCTCAGAGATCCGTCGCGTCCAGCGTGGAAGTGCCGGGGAGAGAACTTTGGCGATCGCGCTGAATCAATTGTCCGAATGGCCGGGGAACGATTGTGGTGTTCTACCATCGATAAGCCGTTATTTTTGTTGAATCATGAGGTGTGATTGAGAGACAAATAACGACACATTATTTTCACTTGGGGCCTGGTTTATTAATCCTTTTTGGCAGATCTGGGAGAAACCAGGTCCCTGGAACTTGACACTTTCTTTTTAAAAGTTCGTTTATTTGGGCAGCATTTTATTAGGCAAGTGTTAGGTCAAAAAAGCCACTTATTTTAGGCGCTCCCACTATTTAAAGGATGTTAATTCGCATTATTTCTACCAGGTCGCGATACTAAATAATGGGTGTTACTCTAATTTTAATTGGTTAAGAAATATCTGGGCAGTATGACGTTGTTAGGCGCGGTTTTCCAGGGTTGAATGCTCATTCTACAAATTAAGAATTGCGTTTACGTCAGCTTTTTTAATCTTAAAGAACATCCAAAAATGATCTCTGAAAGTAATAAATGTTAGGTTGGGAAAGAACGTTAACAGGGGCAAAATAGCTTTAAGTATTAGAATTAAGGTTAAAAGAAGGGGCATTTAAATTTTAGATTAAAGTTAAAAATATTAATTGGGACCTTTAAGTTTTTGAATTTTAATTTTAAGTTTAAATTAAAAAAAGGCTTTAGGTTTTATCCTTTCATATCCCCCCCCCCCCCCCCCCCCCCCCACTAAAACAAGAGCCACAGATTTTGCTTGCGAGGTCTGTGGGTCTCAGCTCCCCTAAATATTTTACCTGGGTTTCTTCCTTATTACTAAGTGGTTTTTTTTTTTTTTTTTTTTTTTTTTTTTTCCCTTCAGTTTTACAACGTCAAGCCAGCTGGACCTAGTTTCTACATTATTTACAGGTTACATGAAAAAGGTTATATGAAAACATTATTCTTTTACATAAAAAACACTATATTACAGCAAAAGATTTGTCAATATTTTGGCATTGAGTAACATGAACACCAATGCTAATACTACGGATAATGTTACTGATAATATTACGGATAAGGTTAGTGATAATGTTACGGATAATGGTACTGAGAATGCTATGGAAATGCTATGAATAATGGTACTGATAATGTGTGATGAATAATGCTATGGATAATGTGACAGATAATGCTGCAGCATTTAAGGGACATTCTCGAGAAGGATAACAAAAAAGAAACATTAACCAAAATCATAATATCAACACTTAAAATAATGAAACACATATTGACTAAAAAACATAACATTTAAAAAATAAACTTTTTTTTTTTTTTTTTTTTTTTTTGTTTCCACTAAACAGTTTTCTAAATGTCTGATGTTTCCTTTGGTTGAAAGTTTTTATGAAGGAAAGTCCTTTGGAAACATTCTTTATGTAAAATTGAAACACTATATAATATAATAAAATATTCGAAAATAAAATACTAAAACACACACAAGTTATTGACATTAAACATGGGTAAAAATAGCAAAATACTCAAAAAATATGATATTCAATATTATCAGCAAAATACAATTGTATAATAAATGCTCATTTTTTTTTCTGAAAATACTGTATGTTGACACTGAAATATCACCAAAAGTAATTACAACACAACACAATTTTAACACTATATAATATAATCACTATATAATAAAACACTATATAACATAATACTACTTATAATACTATAAAACTCTATTTTTCCTACTTAATTCTTAGGTTGCACCTTTTCTAACAATGTACAGTATCCAGTTTTAGGCTTAATTCGAGGCTAACTCAAAAATACAAAAATGTCAGACCTCTGAAAACTATAGCTACTAAGTAAAAATATAAACTTGCTATAATTTTCACCATGCCCAGTGTTAGTGGGAGATGAGTTTCAATACTTTGTGGTGAAAGATCATCCCAAAAAAAACGTGCCACTTGCACTATAGAAAAGGAAAGTGGGAAACTGACATTCACCTACAAAGGGCAAGCGAAGCAGTTTTGCCAGATTCTCCGTTCAACCTGGAAAGAGAATCTGGGAAAACAGTCCGGCTAAAGACGGGTGGTCAAGGAATGGAGGACCCTTACTGACGTAACACGTTTCATCATGTACTAATAACATTTTTTTTCTTTAAAAAAAAAATTTAACAGTGCTTTTAAACTGTAACTTTCATCCTTTACCGCTGGGGGTTAAGGGTTAAACATCCAGCTGGGTCCTCTTCCAAATACTAATGATAGAGGGACGATAGAACAGCAAAAATAAAAAATTGAAAGATGAAAGAGATAGATGGGGTTTTATTCATGGTTGAGTTTGAGATTTTGAGGAGAATGGTAGTATCTTAACTTGGATGAATGGACAATTTCAGAATTTCTCTTAAAATGTGGGCTGGGTTTATCAATTTCAAAAGTGACTTCCGAAAGCTGTTTCAGAATGGTGTATGGTCCAGAATATGGGGAAGTTAATTTACGGGTATTAGGATAATGAAATTCTTCATACATTACAAGGTCACTAACTTTAAACTTTACAGGAAGAAAACGAGCATCATAGCGGACTTTATTTTTCTTATGGTAAGCAATTGTTCTTTCTTTAGCCAATTTTCTAGCTTCATCAACTGGAGGATAATAACTATTATTTGGCAAAGGAGGATCATATGGCAATTTTCCTAACAATAAATAACTAGGGGTAAATTAAGTTACAGAATGAGGAGTATTGTTATATTCAACTAAGACTTCATCTAACAATTTAGTCCAGGGTACTTTCTTAGAAGAAGAATTAACTTTACACTTTAATCTGGTTACAATAGTCTGATTTAGGCGTTCAATTTTTCCATTCGTTTCGGGGTGGTGACTACTTGTCAATCTGTGTTTAACATTGTAAGTACAAAGAAATCTCTTAAATCTGGAAGCTGTAAATGCTCCATTTCTGTCAGTTAACAATTTTTCTGGTACTTGTAGTTGAAATAATTGTTTCAAAATGTTTGTATAAGTTTCAGTAGTTACACTTTTTGAAGGAAAACCCCACACATAGCGAGTTGCATGGTCAACCACCAAATGCAAATATTTTTTTGTAGAATTGTAGTAATTAAATCCGCCAACAGAGTCCAATGCCAAGCATTCAAAAGGTATATCTGTTGGGGGCATCAATTGTAACATGCCAAATCTTTTTTGTTTACACTTTTTGTTTATTTGACATGTATGACAATGTTTTACAAAATTTTCAATGTCCTGATTGATATTAGGCCAATAATACTGTGGGGAAATTAAATTTATCATTTTATAAATACCAGGGTGGCCAAATTGTGTGTGGGTTTTTTCTAAGAGGGGTAACCGTAAACACATGGGGACAACAATCTTATACAAACTTTTCTTTTTAATTACAACAACATCATTTACTTCAGTGTATTTTTTACCATCTGCTGTTACGTTTTCCTTTTTCTGGCTGTTTCTTACTTCATTCAAGTCAAGGAGATGTATAACATGGTGTACAATTTCTGAAACAGGTTGTCTTGATAGCATATCAGCTTCAACATTAGTGGAGCCCTTTTGGTATTTGATTTCATAGTCAAACATACTAAGTTTGAGAGACCAGCAGATAAGATGTCCTCTTAAATTTTTAAGCCAGGTAAGTGCCGCGTGGTCCGTATGGATGACAAATTTTTGACCATGTAAATAATGATAAAATTTATCCAAGGCATCCACAATTGCCAAACATTCTAATTCCGTTATAGCATAATTTTTTTCATAATCTCGAAGATTTCTAGAGTGATATGCTATTGGGTGTAATTTTCCCTTTTCATCTACCTGTTTCACAACACACCCTACTCCAAGACTTGAGGCATCTACAAACAGTTCACAAGGCACTTTGGGATCAAACAATCTTAATATAGGTTTTTCAGTCAAAGCCTGTTTTAGTTTCTCAAAAGAATATTGACAATTTTGGTCCCATACATAGGGGACATTTTTCTTTAACAATTGGTTGAGAGGATATCTAATTTCGGCATACTTAGGAATAAATTTATTATAGACATTAATAGATCCCAAAAAGCGTTGCAACTCTTTTACATTGGTTGGTAGTTTTAATTTCTTAATAACTTCTACATTAGGATTGTCAGGGGTAATAAATCCATTAGAAACTTCATAACCAAGGAAATTAATTGTTGATTTAACAAAATTACACTTTGATAACTTTAATTTGAGGTTTTCTTGGACACAAATATTAAATAATGTCTCTAAATGCATCAAATGTTCTTCCTCATTTTGAGAAAATACATCATCAAAATAACTACAGGCAAAATTAATTTTGTACTTATTAAAGATTCTTCGGAGTGTGCGGTTGAATATCCCAGGTGCGTTTTTTAATCCGAAAGGTAATCGCAACCATTCAAATAAACCGAAAGTGGTCGCAAATGCCAATTTTTCGGTGTCTCGAGGGTGGATAGGTATATGCCAATATCCACTGGCCAAATCGAGAGTGGAAAAGACCTTAGCTTGTGCTAATTTATCCAAAAGGGTATCAATTCGGTGTAGGGGTTCTGCGTCTGTCTTGGTAATAGCGTTTAATTTTCTGAAATCTACACATAAACGAGTTTTCTTCCCTTCTTCGCGCTTGTAAACTAAAGTGACAGGCGACGAATAAGGGGAACAACTCTCTTTAATGATTCCTGCCTGTAACAAATTTTGGACTTGGTTTCGGATTTCTTCCTCTTCTTTGGGTGATGTACGGTAAGCCCTAAGTGAAACGGGAAGGTCAGAGGTTAAATGGATTCTTTGGGGTTCTATATTCACACAGCCTACATCGTACTTATCTTTTGCAAAAATACAGACATATTTGGCAAGAAGAGCAGGTAGTTGTTCTTTAGCCAACTGAACTTTGGGCCCATGGTCAGAGGTTTCAAACAACTCCGGTTCAAAATTTTTTTCAAATATCTCTGCATTTTGGATATCTGCTTTTAGTGGGTGGATATATGGTTCTGACAAATGCAAAGTATGGTGGGATGATTTTTTTGAAATATTACGCATAAGTGATATTTTTTTGTTATTTTGATGGATTTGCATTTTAGAGCAATCAATATTTAATCTAAACAATTCACAATGTGGTAGCCCAATTAAAACATATGGTAAAGAGTTATGAATTATAAACAGTTCAATGGTTTGAGTTATTTGTCCTAATTGCAAACTGACAAGGCATTTTTCTTTCAAAGCTAGAACACCTTGAGTTTGTGCGACTGAGATACTCTTTTGAACTTTAGATAGTTTTAGATTAAATTTATGGGCTAAATGATATGGCATTACACTGATAGAACTACCTGTATCTATCAAACATGGTAATGAGTTTTCACTTTTCACATGAGTAGCTGTTTGACAATTGTTCATTTTTTGTTTGGATCCATTATGTGTTTTGATATACCCGGGTATTATTAATTGTCATTGGCTCTCTTCTGTATTTTGTTGAAACTCATTATCAGTCTGATCTAGATTATGGGTTGAAACACTTGGATTTGGTGCTAGGGTAGTAACATTCAGCGTTTGTTTACGAAAAGGGCAATCTCGCACCCATAGATAAACATTCGAAATGCCCACATTTAGACAAACCCGGCAAGGCGTTGGTGGCAACGTAGCCTGATAATGTAGGTTTGGGCATTGTTGATTGGTCTGCATAGATCTTGGGGGAATTGGTTGCATCGGTCTAAATGTATTTCTTTGTGGGTTTGGGTTAAAATGTCGAACTTGAGGTGATTGGTATGGGACACGATAATTCCATGGTCGGTAGGAATTTTGTCCATGGTCAATACGGGATTTAAAAGGTTTCCATTGTCGATATTGAGGGGGATGCTGAGGGTTGGGCTCAGTCTTCCTGTCTGTTTTATCTTTCTGCTCTAACTGCAATTTACTTAATTTAAATACTAATTCTCTCCATTCATTGACATCCGCAGGCGCATTTGTCACTACCAACTGTTTCATCTCTACTGGCAGTCCATCAGTAAGACCATCCAAAATGAAACGCTGATCTAAACCTAAAGTGCGTCCTACTTTAGTTTTTTGGTGGTAATATTCATTTAAGTCACCTCCAAATTTAAATTTGATCTGGGAGAAATCTGTCAATGATAGTGTATCAGGAGTAGTGTAATGTTCGGTGAACAATAACACTAACTCTGACCAATGGAGGACATGAAGACAGTTGTTGATATATAAGGTAAGCGCGGTATCTTTTAGATACTTTTGGATGTTGCGAATTTTCCACAAATCATCCTTGTGTTCCTCTACACAAACTGACTCAAAGTATCGCAGCCAAGGAATCCATAACATCTTCGAGTCCGGAGAGAATGGCACAATTTCGGGATCTTTTCGACATGTGCCTTCACTATTACCTGAGGACTGAGAATTTGCTGCATTAATTTCCTTTCCCGGAGTCTCGGGAACCACATCATCATTTTTTGGGGGGTCGCCTACTGTCTCTGGTGGTGGGGTAGTACTCATGATGTTTACAAATAAAATCTCACAAAATCATAATATATTCCAACATAGTAACACATACAAATAACATTAAATAATTCCAAATATAATAGTAAAATAATAGTAACCTGATATTTAAATCATTTTTTATAACTCAAATTATGAATCTTAATTTAAAAGATAATTTTTATTTATCTTTTTCAACTTGAAAGGAGCAGCATTGAACAAATGCAAAACGAACTTTACAGCAAAAATTAAAAATAAAATAAAAATATTTTATCATGTTCATTCTTAGTTCACTCTTCTTTTTCTATGATTAAAATCTTAACTACATACTAAAAATAACTTTTAAAATAACACAAAGTACAAACAAAAAAAAAATCAACTTTACTTTTTTTTTTTTTCAATAAAATGCCTGAATTTGCTCCTTCTAACTTTTCATATTAAATAAAACATCTTACCTTGAACAATAATCCGCGATTGATAGAAAAAAATGGAACGAAAAAAAAATAAATAAAAATACACGCGCACATTCTGTTCTTTCTTTTTTCTCTTTAAATGTTCAAACTATCGGAGTTTGATCCGAGATACTTCTAATTTCCCTTTGAAACAAAATCTTTGCACAGCGCGGCGCACTCACAGGGGTTGCAGAACGAAAGTCACGTCACACCAAACAACCGTAGTTATCGCGTCTTGGCGAAAGATCATGCCGTATTCTGGCGCTAGTCTTCGGACTGAGAGGACATCTGGTACCGCTTGTATCCGCCGATCACGTTCCTGGAAGCAGAGCGATTTCTCATCCAGGTTTCGTTTCGCTTGTCAGGTTTTTATCCTCACCGACTCTTTGAAAGGAATCCGAGTCTTGGCATACGTTCGTGGGACCGTCATCAATCGAGGAGAGGGACGTAGTCGTGGAGAGATGCGTGCCTTCAGGCGATGAGGCTCAGAGATCCGTCGCGTCCAGCGTGGAAGTGCCGGGGAGAGAACTTTGGCGATCGCGCCAAATCAATCGTCCGAATGGCCGGGGAACGATTGTGGTGTTCTACCATCGATAAGCCGTTATTTTTGTTGAATCATGAGGTGTGATTGAGAGACAAATAACGACACATTATTTTCACTTGGGGCCTGGTTTATTAATCCTTTTTTGGCAGATCTGGGAGAAACCAGGTCCCTGGAACTTGACGCTTTCTTTTTAAAAGTTCGTTTATTTGGGCAGCATTTTATTAGGCAAGTGTTAGGTCAAAAAAGCCACTTATTTTAGGCGCTCCCGCTATTTAAAGGACGTTAATTCGCATTATTTTTACCAGGTCGCGATACTAAATAATGGGTGTTACTCTAATTTTAATTGGTTAAGAAATATCTGGGCAGTATGACGTTGTTAGGCGCGGTTTTCCAGGGTTGAATGCTGATTCTACAAATTAAGAATTGCGTTTGCGTCAGCTTTTTTAATCTTAAAGAACATCCAAAAATGATCTCTGAAAGTAATAAATGTTAGGTTGGGAAAGAACGTTAACAGGGGCAAAATAGCTTTAAGTATTAGAATTAAGGTTAAAAGAAGGGGCATTTAAATTTTAGATTAAAGTTAAAAATATTAATTGGGACCTTTAAGTTTTTGAATTTTAATTTTAAGTTTAAATTTAAAAAAGGCTTTAGGTTTTATCCTTTCATACATATATATATATAGATAGATAGATAGATAGATATATGGTTGTTTTAAATTTCTTTTGATGTTCTTGCAGCACTGTAAAAGGATCCATCTGTAGGCTGTGTTTTAATTAATAAATATATTTTATGTGCTAGTTTTCTTGTTACTTATATATGTGCCTGTTAAAGTTATTGTGTAAGTCACTACTTTTGAATATTGGTGCAAGTGCATGTACAAAATTAATACTAGAAAGAAAAGCATAATTTATAATTTTACAAAATTGCCTACAGAGGATACCTGCACAGAGGATATATAGCTTTGGAATACATTATTAATATTTTCTGTAAATGTTTTGTTTATGAATATTAAAGTAAATTACACTACAATGACTTTAACTGTTTCATATGATGTAAAATATGGTATCTATTTCATATTGAATAAGGTAAAGGTGGAAAAAAAAAGACATGAGTTAGCATTTATTTTTAAAAATAAATATAAGAATAAAATAAATTCTGAAATAAGCTGAATGGAAAAAGAAAATTATTTTGAATTTGATTGTGTATGATAGATTTCAGATTTGGCTGATAGTTACTATTTAGCAACACAAAAATCAATGATTATGAATTTTAGAAAATCCAGATTAATATTGCATGATGTTTTATTGATTTGTAATTATCATAAATTTTTTGCATTTAAGAGAATTTTTTCTCTAAAATTCAACAACTAAATTGATGTTGTCGAGTTGTATTTATTTTTTTAAACAAACATATAAAACAAATTCCAAAATAAGCTGAATGGGAAAGGAAAATTATTTTGAATCTTACTGCATATGATAGATTTAAGATATGGTTGACAGTTACTATTCAGCAATACTAAAATCTATGATTATAAATTTAAAAAAAATTAAATTATGTTTTATTGATTTGTAATTTTCATAACTTTCTTGTATTTAAGAGAATCTTTCTTCTTAAATTTAACAACTAAACTGATGCAATATTTAAAGTCTAATTTAATATATTTGCTTTAGGGTGGTTTGGTATTAGAAAAGATTTCTGTCAGTTTCTATTAAGTGTGTGTCCTTTGCTTCAAGAATATGGAAATATATCTTATAGTCTCCATAGCAATGAACCTGAAGATAATGAACCTTCCATCCAAGTTATGACTCATAGCAAGCCCCCCTATTCAAGTTCTAAAAAGAAAAGTGCCTCATCCAATTCTGAAATGAAAATGGTAGTTCCAGCACTTTCAATTGAAACCCCTGACTAATTTTCAGAATACTCATTTTCAGTCTTTCATTATTTGTTACAAAATATTTGTACATGTGAGAAAATTCTGTGTTCACAATTTTAGTTAACTGATGCTTATTTTTATAAGACAGTGATTTTATATAGTGATGAATAATCATATTTTAATAGGTGAAAATGTAAACTAAATGTAATTTAATTTGTGTGATTATTTATAATGTGAAATTTTGTAATTTTTTAAAAAATTGTGCAATTTTATTGTTTTGGAACTTTATCTATGAACTTCATAATCTGTGATATTTAATTTTGTGTCTTAGTTTATGCATGTAAACTCTGAATCTTGTTTATGTTTGTAAATATGTAACATTTGACAGCATTTTGGCATTGCCTTTATTTTATAACATGTAGATAATTTAATGTTGATATTACACATATTCTTGCTGTATATAGTTATTTTATGGAACTAAAGTAATTTTTCTGGACAACAGCAGACTGATATTAAACTTTGAATCAGAAATCCCCTTTTTTCATTATCACACATTTCTTATAAAATGTCAATAGTAGCTATATTTCTTTCTTTTAATCTGCAACTCATTTTGAGTAAAATTACATGATTCATGGCTATGATTAAGTTCAATGCACATTTGAATAAACTCAAAACACAATTTATGCATGTTACTTGGATCTAAATTTGAATATGAGATCTGATTTTCTTTTTTATGAAATCTATAAAAATGTATGGTGTTTTGCTTGAACATTTTAGAAGTTCTAATATGTTTAAATCTTTTAAATGGTGTTCAGGTAAAATAACAGAATTTAATAAAATGTTAAGTATTGTTAAAGGAATTTTTAAAATAATCTTCTTAAAAATAGAGCTAAGCAAAGAGATTTTCAAATTATTTTAGAAAACTTATAAAAAGAAAAGTAAGTTTTTCTTCATATAAATAAACCTTTTTTATTCCTGTACAGTATCAAACTTTATTTCTTAGACTTTTTTTTTTTTTTTTATAATAATGCAATTTAAAACTGCAGATATTTTTTCTTCTCTCAGGGAAAAGTATTTTAAAGGACATTTATCCTGTGTTGCCTAGGCATAATAATGTTAATTACAGCAATAAAATAAATCTATACTAATAAAATCCGTGCGCCTCTGTCTGTCTGCTTGAAGCCGATTACAGTTCGCAACGCGGGCGAGTTGGAAGTCGTGAGAGGTGTCTTTCGATTCGGAAAATTCCGGGAAAGTCATTTCAGGCATTTTCGAGACCATGGGACCAAAATTAAAAAAGTTATGAATTAAAAACCGGTCGGGAATCAGAACGGAAAACGTATAATTTCCCAAACGGACCTCAAACGGAGCTCTCAGGCAGAACACTGCGCCACCTTGCGGTGAACGACCTGAACTTTTCCCCTTTGGCTAAAAGAAGAAGCAGCCAAAAACCTCTTTTTTCTCCCGGGAAAACGACTTTTTCTTTCGTTTCGGTTCTTTGAAAAAGAACTAATTGGTAAAAAATGTTAAACACGGTTTATTTTCATACTTTTTCTTTTTGGTAGCATACACGAATATTGTGTAACCTAAGATTTACGCGATTAATACTGATTTCTGTTAGTACAAACAGAAAACAAGCTGCCAAAATTATTTGTTAGTTATGTTGTTTGTGATATTAATGAAATTACTTATTTTTTTTAATAGCAGTCTTTTGCAGTTTTTATTACCGAAACTTTTTTTGCGCGTTTTTTCTTAAACCATCATACAGAGAGTTTTTAAAGTAGAAAAAACTGATTACATATTCAGAATCTGCGTAAAAGTCTGCTTCTGATGAACCCAAAAATACGAGAAAATGTCTTATGGGCGCGCAGCGCCAACCGTGCAAAACCAAATATGTCTAACGGGATGATGGCGACTATGGCGCGTAGCGCCGGTGGGTGGTAGGCCGGTGGGCGCATAGCACCCACTGTGCAAAATCACATATTTTTAACGGGATAATAGGCACATAACAACCATAGCTCTTTAATTTACTTTTTTTGTGCTTGAGGATTCGAACTCCAAGACTTGCTTATTAAATGAATTTTTTTCGCTTATTATATACTGCTTAATATCGAGGTTCGTTTGGAAAAAGTAGCCCAGCTAGCGGGCGTAGCTCGCTAGTCTGTGATTAAATTTATATGAGGAGAATACAAAATGTTTGGCTCATATGTACAGAAACAATTTATTCGATAGTTTGTTAAAATAGATACTTTATGTACTTTTAATTTTAAATATTCCAAAGCACCATAAAAATAAGCATAATGAGCACTTTACAAATAATTTCGAGAATTTCCTTCCAAAGTAGAACTAAATTTTCTAGGAAGATCTGGTAGATTAATTTTCAGTGGCAGCTTGTCAGGTGAAGTGCCTCTCCACAAAGTATACTGCTTAAATATTGATATTCCATTTTTTAATAATTTAATTCATATTTGCACTGAATTGTTAAAAAATAATTTCAGGAAAAGTGTCTAAAAAGAGCAAAAATTTCTTTTTGAACCATTGAGAGGGAATTAGATAGACTAATATATCTAAGATATTGCATTTGTTGTCATGACATCAGTAAACAGGTTATATAGCTCTTTGAAGATTGGTTAGCAGTTGAAGTAAAATATATTAATTGGATTTGAAATCTTGCACCCAAGCAGTTTTCACTTGCAAGAAAACTAAATTTCTTGTGCAAAAAAGACATTATTTTCACTTTTCATTTACTCTGTCCTAAACTGTACATAAGGTTTTCATTGTTGTATGTATTTTATAAATAATAATAAAAAAGATTAATTTTGCTGTTGACATTGTGTTGAAATTTATTACACAAACTATTTATCTACTATGGAGATTAAAAGTAAACTTGTTTGTTATAAAAGGAAAATGGGACTGTACATATAAAACACCACCAAATTTCTGGTAATTTTGAAGTCCTCCTCCTTTACAATATCATGCATTATCCCCCCCCCCCCCTATTTTTTCATATCATCATCAGTGTTTAAAAATTACTTTTATTTTTACAACTTTTTATAGTAATTTTACAGCAATGTACAGATATGGCTATACATTTATTATTTGCATGCTTCACTGATTTAAATGAATGTGAGTTAATAAAATATCACTATTATAACTTTGTATAAGTAACCTTATATCAAATAATACATTAAAAAAGTTTCTATTTAAAAATATTCATTAGTAGCTTTTATTATATGAAGCATTCAACAGTGACGTTGTCTTTTTGCACTTATCTCCTGCATGTGGAGGGAGCAAACTGAATTTCTTATTTACAAAGCAAGTGTACAACATTCTTTCTCCTTTCTTTATTAGTAAATACAACAAGTATAATTTCAAATATACCTTATATCTGTTTTTTTTAGCAGTCTATTATCTGTGCATATGGCAGAAGAATAGGAATCCCAAACATTGAGGAATTCTACATTTTAGAATAAAATAATTGTATAATTATTTAATGGTTTTAACAATAACTTTATATTTTTATAAAAATAAGCAACATATAAAAAAAAAAGTATAATGGGCTAATTTGATGCAAAGAAAAGTAGAAAAAAAGGTTGGTTATATAATGACAGCTATTTAAAAAAAAAAAAAAAAAAAAAAAATCAAATCTGCTCTCTCAAAGATATTTTACAGTATCAAGTCCCAAACGTCCCCTCTGTCTAAAGTGATAGTGTTATATATGTCCAGTCACAATAAAATAATTTATAATGATAATTAACCCCTTGAGGGGCAAGCAATAATGTCTCTCTAATATTGAATTCTCCATTTTAAAATTCAATATAAGTTTCTATGTTTATAGAGATGTCAACATTTGAAAGTTCTTTTAATAAGAAGAATTGTGGTTTTTAGTAATTAAGACTTTTCAGTATATTTGCCAGTAAGATGCTGAATTTTTCAAGTACAAATAGAAGCATGCTTTTAATTTTATAGGAAAGAAAGTCAGATGTTTATCTGTAATCTGTAATTGCTGCATCTTTATGTATATATTCATGCATTTATTCTATGTTGTTTATTTTAATCATGATGAAAGTAGGACAATAGATATAATAAGCACATAAGATTTTTTAAATCTTATTGTATTATTTTTTAAAACTTAAAATACATTATTAGTTCTTTATTGAATGTGTGTTTAAAAAGATCTGGTAAATGTATGGCTAAAAATTTTGTATGTTTAAAAAGTCTTGTGGAATTGAGGCAGAAATTAAATATTTAAATAATTTTACTTAATTTGCATTTAACAATTCAACAATTCTCTTTCAGTACTTTTTAAACATCAACTTTTGAAGAGACTTACTCTAACTTTTTGAACCAAGATCCTTCTTTTTTTTATACTATTATATTTTAAATTTGAAGATTTTCAACAACATAATAATAGTATTCAAGTTAAAACTTACGATCTTTTTAATTATCCAATAGTTATTTTGAGGTTATGATATCCATTGTGTCATTTGCATTTTCTTTAAATTTTATTTTGAAACCTTATATCTCTAGAATTCAGTATCAACTGAGTAACATCACATAATTGCATTTGGAGGAGTGTCTTCTCTTCATATCAGCTTTCAATTATAATAATTTCTCAACAACTTTTAGTAAAATCATGTTTTTAAATGAAGCTCTAATCAACCAAAACAAACAAGTCAAAACTATTCTGTAATTTTTCCAAATTTAGATATTAATTTTGCTTGAAGTTTTGATTTTATCAGTTGTGAAGAAGAAAAGATTGTGATAATTAATCCAATAGATACAGGCAATGTCTTTTCTGGGATGAGTATAACAGCTAAAATACAATTGCAAGTTTTACCACTAACAAATCAGTAGAAAATATATTTAAAACCTTTTAAAGGGATGAATAGTTAAGAGTTCAATTTGTTCTGTTAGGCTAAGCAGTGTTATGTTAGCAAAGTTTTAAGTCTAATTTGATAGAAAATAAATAAATCCTTTCTGAAAAGTTGTGAAAATTTTACAGATTAAATAATTTAAGTACAAATGGAAACATAAAATTGAGAATTTATTTTGTAAGTTTAGTTACAGCAATATTGTTATATGATTATATTTTCCTGCATAATTCTGATTATGAAGGTAAATATATTCTTGCAATAGTTTAAATACTTTCACTTCTGATTTAATATGTGAGAAAATACATTGTACTAAAATGTTAATTTTTCAGACATTTAACTCTGTTGCTTTATGAAAATTAATATGTTTGTTATCTATAATGTATAAATGCAGGGGAAAAAAAAAATTCAACAAATTATCATAGAAGTAAGCTACTGGTACTGAATGATTGGAAATAAAGTCTACTTTTAAATGATGTATATAAAATTTACTTAAGAGGGCATCTACTTATTAAAACAAGCTCAAAAGTCATTTTATTTCAATAACAATACCCAGTTTTAACAAGATATTTCAAATCTCTAGTTCAAACTATGCCTAGACACCAAATTTCAAGTCATTTGAATGATAAGTTTTGAGTTATTTACATTCAAAATTTAGTTCTTCTAATATTAAATTACATTTTAATATTTTTATTAATATCTCCTGAAATTATACTCCTAATGTGCTAATTTTTTATGTAACATTAATACTAAAATCCCCAAAAATAAATAGGTTGAATTTGCAATTTTAATAATTTTATGGTATGAATTATGAAAAAAAAATTATGAATTACAACCTGTAATTTTTTGGTGGATTTAGCTTTATTAAGTCCTATTTTATGGGTATAAATAAATAAATGAAAAATTCTTTCAAGTAGTTTTTAGATTATGCTTAAAAAACGGCCAAATGATGGTTTAAGATGGTCTATGATAGAAAATGCTATCTTGTAATCTAGCAGTCTTCAATGACTGCTTGAGTGGTGCCTAAGGTGCCTTGATCGAAAAGGGAGTTTTCTCAGTCAATAATCGAGTGCTGAACTTTAGTTTGGATACAGCTCCTAAAATATGCTCATTTTAAAACATTTAATTTCTTGGAAACTTAATTTACAAATTGCTTGAAAATTTGTTTTTAAGCTAATTGAAGGATATAAAGTTTATGCTATCAGAATTGAGTATTGCTAGTGGAAAAAAAAAAAAAAAAGTTAGGTTTCATTTTAATGTGTAGATGGCCCCTAAGCAAATTTTATATACATGATTTAAAAGTAGACTTTATTTCTAATCATTTGGTACCTATAACTTTCTTCTACAACATTTTTTTTTTGGGGGGGGGGGGCAATTTAAGGGTTTATATTAGTAGGATTTTGTTCTTCTGACATTCATAATATTTTTTGTTATTCAATTTTCTTTCTATTTCAAAAACTATTGTGATTTATTAATGATTCAGCAATTTAAATTTTGTTTAAACAATTATTTTCTCTTTTAGAAATTTAAAATTTTACTTATATCCGCTATTTTTTTTTTTTTTTTTCATTTTAGATTTTCAAAAAATTAGAATTTATTCGATTTGACAATTTTTAATTTGATAAAAATAAATAACTTCCTTTTATAATTATTTTAAAATTAAATGCTTCGGTGCTACCATATATGTAAGAATTTGTTAATTATAAATGAACAATTTGGATTTATAAACTAAAGTATAAGTTGTTTTGAAAGAAACATTAAACGGAACCCTCAGTGTAATTTGCTCTAATGCTGTAACAGATTAATTTGAAATCTGTGTTTTTTTGGAAGAAAATAAAAGTGTGTGTTGGGAGGAGGAGGGGGGGGGGGGTTAGTGAATTTTGAAAGTTTGTCTATATTCTATGCTTATATTCTGAAATTTGTCATCTTGTTAAGCTTTTTTCTGAATACCCTTAAAAATTGATTGTTTGTTTTATGCACTGTTGGGATACTAGGAAGTGCATTTAAAAAATCACATGTAATGTACTTATACCTTGAAACAATTTTCTTCGCTTTGGTCTCATGAGATTTCAAAATCTAGTGATAAATCACATAGATGATGTTTAAATTGATGTTCCTAAGTAAGCATGCGTTAATTTTCTAATTTTGCATTCAGTGGTTTATAAAACACTTTTCTAAGAAAATTGTTTCCTACGTTAAAATGTGAGTGTACTACATGTAAGATTGTGGTACGCTGTTTTATTTCTGGTGTACTCATAAATGTAGACAAGCACTATGCATAACATGTATAATTTAAAGTTAATTGAATATAAAACATTTTAAAGCCAATGTCTGAAGATTAAAATGAGGTTATAGTATATTATGTATGTGTAAATATGTATTTTTTCATTCGATTTTCCTGCCTCTTTCTTTTTTAAGTTGTCTTTTTACATGTTTTCTCTAACCAGGAGAGCAATTCTGGTGTGATCAGATAAATATTGCCAATAGAAATCAGGATCCCTATTTTATGGCAATGGATGGGCGAAGAGCTATTCTGGTAATCTCTCGGTATCTCACAGTGAGGATGAAAAGCAGAATGTCCCCTTTCTGCAATCAGACACATTTGTAGTCAATCGGATGAAAATACCCTTCTGTTTTTGTTTGCTTGGGACTGGGAAAGGCAGCTATGTTGCTTTGTCCAGTGATATAGTTATTTATCTGAAAGAAAAGGAATGGTTTGGATGGGTTATGCACAAAAGAATTTCCTTATTAAAGGAATGAATTGCAATTGTGTTACATTAGGGTGTCCATGCTTGTAATCTGTGTAACATTTCCAGGGCAAAGTAAAAATTATATTTACAATTTAATTGCACATGAAAAGATATAGATTTGTTATTATGAAATCAAATTTTGCTCTATTTTAATCCCAGAAAAAACATTTGCAAATGTTCGGTAATTTTTTTAAAATTGGGGTGGTGGAGGGGTATTTTACAGGTTCTATCTAGTTACTCACAAATATTTCAGAATACATAAGCTATAAATGAATCTTTTAAAAATAACTATTCAATAGCCAATACCTTTTTATTTATTAATATCTTTATGCCATTTTTTATGGACTATTTAAACTAGAATTAACTATGTCAATGATATTAAAATATTATAATGTATTAATAACTTATATTTCTTATTTCAGTATATATATTTTAAAACTGATTATAATTGTGACACCAATACTGCAAAAATATAAATTAGACCGAATATTTAAATATACTTTAGTTTCATCTTTAACTGAAAAAAATCTAACTTTGCTTATGGACTTAATTAGTTGTTCTTAATCCCAAATCTACAATAAGCTTAAATCTAGACATGTATAATAAGTTAATTTAACTTTATACTTAAGTATCTCCCACCTCCCTTGTTGAATTACAAGTTTAAGTTAATTAGTTATTTTCATCACAATTTGAAGGTTCTAAGGAAAGACTACTCAAGAAAAGGAAAACTACTCAAATGTTACTTTCCTTCATTTATTGATATTTTAATGCTTAAATGGATCATTAATTTCTTTTATCACTAATTTTTCAAAAATAACTAAATATGTTAATAAAAAATTATCATTAATCCTTATCATTGAACTGAAAATTGTGGTTCTTGGACAAAAAGACAATTAGAATAAATTAAATCATTAAATATAAAAACAATTATTAATTTTTTTAATAAAAAAATAATTTTATGAATCAAATCTAAAAAAAAAGAATATGTTCTCCACTCAGCAACACAATATTTTCTAACACAAACATAGGGACTGATTAAAAAATATATAGGGGAAGATAGGGATGTATACTTGAGCCACTTATTAATTTTTTTTTAATTTTTTATAATTTCTTAGAAGAAAATGAAATATTGAAAATGAAAATTTGATATTTTTTCTTCAACTGAAAACCACTTTCAATTAATTTTGAACTATTTTTCTATGCTTAATAAATTTTTACTTTTTGTTCTACATTGTGGCTCAAGTATCCCCAGGAGAGAGATACTTGAGCCATGGTGAAGGGATACTCTAGCCAGTAAGGAAAAATACCTACAAAAGTAATGTTCTTTGCTTTATTTTTGCACAAATATTTTACAGAATGATAAATTATGATAATAAAGTCCTTCAACACTTATTGAGAAAACAAAACTAGTAATATGATCATTTTTTGTTGTGATAACTGGTGGTCGAAGGATCATTTCAACTTGGGTTTCATTGATGGTAGCAACAGCCTCAGTTGGTGACCATTTAAATTTAGAATCTGCAATTCTTCGAGCAAATTTCATTTTCAATCCATCTTCTGAAATATTAAGTACTTGTCCAACATATCTTTTTACAGTTTTCTTTCCTGTATATTTTACCAGCAACCAATCATCAATAGCAGGTTTTCTGTTCATATCATCACCATCAGTGTCAGAATTTTTTTTAATTTTTTATAATTTCTTAGAAGAAAATAAAATATTGAAAATGAAAATTTGATATTTTTTCTTCAACTGAAAACCACTTTCAATTAATTTTGAACTATTTTTCTATGCTTAATAAATTTTTACTTTTTGTTCTACATTGTGGCTCAAGTATCCCCAGGAGAGGGATACTTGAGCCATGGTGAAGGGATACTCTAGCCAGTAAGGAAAAATACCTACAAAAGTAATGTTTTTTGCTTTATTTTTGCACAAATATTTTACAGAATGATAAATTATGATAATAAAGTCCTTCAACACTTATTGAGAAAACAAAACTAGTAATATGATCATTTTTTGTTGTGATAACTGGTGGTCGAAGGATCATTTCAACTTGGGTTTCATTGATGGTAGCAACAGCCTCAGTTGGTGACCATTTAAATTTAGAATCTGCAATTCTTCGAGCAAATTTCATTTTCAATCCATCTTCTGAAATATTAAGTACTTGTCCAACATATCTTTTTACAGTTTTCTTTCCTGTATATTTTACCAGCAACCAATCATCAATAGCAGGTTTTCTGTTCATATCATCACCATCAGTGTCAGAATATTCACCTAATGACTTGTTGAACTCATGCTTTTAATTGAGTAGCTGTCAGGATCTGAGCCAGATGACTATTTTGTTAGTTAAAATGAAAAATAAAATGGATATTTTTCATTTAAAAAAAAATATACATTTTTAAATGTTTTTTTCTAAATCATTATTTTTTTAAAGGAAAATTTTTTTTTCTCCCTTTTATCCAGAAAAAAAAAATTTATCTGTGAATATAAAGACACATTTTTTGTTTGTTTGTTTACCCATGTCTAATTTCCTAGTGTGGATGGTTGAGACATGGCTCATATATCCCCATTCTCAGTGGCTCAAGTATCCCCATTACCACCATTTTTGTTTATCGAACTCTTACTAACAAAAGCATGCAGCTATTTGAACTATATTAGATTCAAAATACAATTGAAATTATACTTATTAAATTTATCTATATTGTTGCAGCTTTAAACAAAACTTTGATTACAACCCCCCCCCCCCCAAAAAAAAAAAAAAAAAAACATGCATCTAAATATTAACTTCAGATGGGGAAAAAACAACTATTAATCATTATACTTTCAAAATGATACCAAGGTATGTGATTTTTGTATTTACATGTTCAGAACTATGAATATGTTACCATGTTTCTAGTTTTAGAAAGAAAAATTAACCAACTGTAGAGATAATAGGGGTGCACAAGTATCTCCTATGCTCAAGTATCCCCACTCTCCCCTACTGGGCCATAATTTTGAACTCCTTTGTTTAAAAAAGGCATAAAGCTTGGGCAATTTTTTTAAAGCTGATATTTTAAATGTATTTTGACCTTGTGCTGTTTATACTCCATATTGTTTTACTATTAGAATGGGAAAAAGGTCATTCCATGTAAAATGAGCAAAAAAGAAAAAAAAAAGGCTGTGGCTGCATAGGAGCCGATTTTAATAAAATTTGAGATACATGTTCATTTCATATTTAAATGTAGTTCTGCACAGAATTTTGATGAAAAATAAATTATTTTATCTGTTTTGGACATTTAAAACACTTATGATATATAATGGCATGCGAATCATCGAAAGTATCAAGTTTGAAGTTATGTATTTTGAAAACTATTTAACAAAAATGAATTTTTTTTATAATATTGAAATCTCTGAAAATCAATCTTTATATATATTGAGTAATAATAATCTGGTAATACCATGATTAAGCTTGAATTGGTTGTAAATGTTGAAATTTTCAGGGGTGATTCTCGTCCGAAAATTTAAGGCATCTTCTTCCGAAAATTTGAAATTGGGTTATCAGTTCCGCATAATTGCCAACTTGTACGGTTTTGCGCGCGGAAAAAACAATTGCGTAGAAATGCAAATTTCGTGATAGGATCGCTGAAATAGCATACATTTCGTCAATATTTCGTGGAAAAACGACGATTTCGTCAATGTTTTTGTAAACGAACTTTGTCAAAAGATCGATGAAAAACGCAAATTTCCTGTGCGGATCGCCGAAAAAACGGCAATTTCACCAAATATTGCAGATAAAACGCTGATTTCTTCTGAAGACGGCGGGAAAAAGCCAATTTCGTCTAAAGATTACGGATATAACGCCGATTTCGTTAAAAGATCGCGGGAAAAAACGCCGTTTTCGATAAAAGATCGCTTAAAAATATTTTGTCAAAAGAATATTTGAAAAAATACGCCGATTTCATCAAAAGATCACGGAAAAAACGCTGATTTCGTCAAAAGATTGTGGAAATAAAACGCCGTTTTCGAGAAAAAAATCGCGTAAAAAAGCAAATTTTGTCTAAAGATCGTCGGAAAAATGCCGATTTCGTCAAAAGATCGCGGAAAAACCGCCGATTTTGGCAAAAGATCGCAATAAATCGCCGATTTTGCTAAAATATTGCTGATTTCGTCTGAAGATAGCGGGAAAACGCCGATTTTTTTCCGAAGATCGCTGGAGGGGGGGGGGGGACTCGCGACCCCCACCCCCCGCCGATTTCCGAAAATGCGATGCGAATTTCCGAAAAAAAAATTTCATCCAGAATCACCCCTGGAAATTTTGTAAGTTTAAAAAAAATTAAATGCTATAAAAATCAAAGGATTTAAAAAAATCTGTGAAATTGATGCATAGTGTAGTATTATATATGAAGATTGAATTCTTCAAGTTTCAATGTTATTTATTTCCTTCATCTACAAAAAAAGCTTAGAAACTTAAAAAAATATATAAAATCATAATTTTTCCTCATATGTATTTGCAAAAAAAAAAAAAAAAAAAAAAAAAAAAAAAAAAAAAATTAAAAGAAAGTTTTGACATTAACAATATTGCACATCTATAAGAATCAATAAGTCCATGACACTAAAAAAATTTCAATATTGCCTTTTTGATTCCTAACATAACAAAAATGGGTTCAAAAAACTAATATTCGAGACATTCTTTCTTTGAAATCACACACTTTTTGTGAGTTTCTTGCTGAAAAAAAGATATTTTGCCATCTACTTTTGCTATTTGATTTTAAGATTAAAACACAATTATTTATTCAAGAGAATCTTTTTTTCTCTTACTCAAATTAAAAATATTTTTGAGGCAAAAATAAATTGAAAGCAAGAATAAAACTTTGTATATTTAAAATATATACTTTTATCTATAATATCAAAAAGTTTAAAGCTTTTGAAAGCTTTTATTTGTGTCCAAACAAATGATAAAAATGTTGAATTTTTAATCAACAGTTTTCACTGTTTATTTTTTTTTCTCATTAAGGAATAAAAAAAGGCAAGAATTAAAATTTAGATGCATTAAATATATTCCATTAGCTATAAGATCAAAAAATTTTGAAGCTGTAAAGAGTGTCCATTTTAAAACAAATAACTGAAATATTTCATTTTTTCCACAATTTTAAAAATTATGTATTTTTAAATTATGGAATAAACACACAATTACTAAATTATGCTAATCTGTTACTTATAATTCATTCTTAAGTGTAAATAATTTTTAATATAGTCTTTCCATTCCTTAGGCTAATAATCAAACTTGAAATTTCAAGCATATACACAAGACCTCAATTTTGTATCAGCTTTAATGTAAATTTTTGTACTGAAATAAACAAGTCTGAAATCTATTACTTTGTGTTTCCTCGTAAATGATTGTGATCTACTTACATGATGATTTTCAATAAAATCTGTGACATATCAGCCACACCTGATTTGCTCATTTCGTATGCAATGACCCAAAAGATTAAACACATATATTTATCTAAATCTGTATTTATGCATCCTTATCTGTGCTTTAAAGAATATCAAGTCTTTGTCCTTTCTTTTTCTTGACCAGTCCATGCACATTCACAGATTCATTTTTAAATGTAAAAGTATGAAATTTGTAGATATGAATATTGAAGTGGTTAGAAATCAAAAAGCGTGTTTTATTTATTTTTTTTAAAATATATAAATGTATTGCATCTTGAATTCTAAGCAATTGTTGTCTCATAACAATCTTTTTTTGCGAATTGTTTTTGGAATTTTGGTTCGAAATCAATATTTTGGCTGAATTTTCCAAAAGATCCTTTGGCTTTATCGAAAATGGAATATACTATTCAATTTCTCTATTTCTGAATAAAAATGGTTTTAGGAACTTGTCAGAAAATACACAGTTTAACTGTAGAACAGCTTTAAAATTAAAGAACAATAATAATAAAAAAAAAAAACAGTGTCAACTGTCTTGTCTTTTCGCCTAAACTTTTGGTTTGTTTTTAAATAAACCTGAAATGCATGTTTTTTTTTTTTTTTTTTTTTTTTTTTTGGCTCCAGAACATTTTTCTGTGTTTGAACTTAATGTACTTTTCTATGTATTTTTTTTTCAGGTCTGAATTAATGTAAATATGTTAATCAAATTTTTAAGCACATTTTTTTACAGGCAGAAAGAAGCACAGATTTCTAAGTTAAGGAATTTCCAAAGGATCTGTAACAGAGCTTTCTGGGGAAAAAAAAAAAAAAAGCACTTTATAAGAAAAGGATTTGGTCATATTTATCAATGAGCCTATACCATGATATATATCCAGTATTTATTATTAAAATGTCATAATGTTTGAAAATTAAATTTAAAATATTACTGTGTATGATATTCCTCATATGTTGAATGAAAATAAGTGTAAAAAATATTCACCTTTTATTAACTATGTTGTTCTATAAATAAAGAATTTTTGCTTTAACAGGGACCTTAGCTTTTTAGTATTATTTAAAAGAAGAACCCATTGAAAATCTTATCTGATTTAGATAAGTTATTTATATCTTCATTAGAAATAATCTTTTCTGGTTCTCGTTCAGTTCAGTTTAAAATAACAAGTTATAAAATCAAAAATGCCGTTTATTATTGTTATTTTAAAAAAATTAAAACAAACTCTTGTATTTCAAATTTTGTTGCATTAAACAAATTTTTCTTAATACTAAATCCTACAGTTTCGTTGTTTATTTGTGTGTGGGGATGTAAGAAGCAAATTATGTCTGATTTCAATTTTTGATTTTCTGTTTTGATACTAAACAGAAAATACATTTAGAATATTCAAGTTTCATGCTAAGTACAGTATATTTTAATTTGTAATTTACATTAAGTTTGAAAACATTTATAATTATCTATAAGATGACTATTTTTAAAATATAGGTTATATACGAAAATAAAACTGATATACAGGCTGGTCATAAAAAAACTTTGCCGATATATAGAGCTCTAGCGGCCAGTCCGCTCAACCGATCGAGGTGAAATTTCAGATATAGCTATTCAGAGGTATGAGCTCGAGATTCTGTGAACGGCAACAAAATGGAGCTCACTTTTACGGTTATAGTTACAAAAACTCAAAATTTTCCAATGGCAACATCTTTTTTTTTCATCGCAAAATGCTCAGCGATTGCGAAAACCCTAAAGAGCGTTGGAACCGTACGTGTATAGCAAGAAACGGACATGTTATGCATGCACAAAAAATTGTTCTGGGAATCCCCCCCCCTCCCCAGAAAAAAACTCGATTGGGGCGCAAGGAGAAAATTTGCATATGACACAGAGTCAGTACACTAATCTCTGATTACAATATAGATAGGAGAAAAGAAAACTTTTATTTTCATTACACATTAGCCACATTGGTGCCATCACAGGCAATTACACATTGCATGGTGGCGACTGCGGACAATACAGCACAACGTCACATCGCATGAGGGATGTTTGCAATCTCACGTTTGATAGAATCTTTCAAACCCGGCAAAGTTTGGGTATTGCACATGCACATTTTAGATATCTCCAGAACCTGAAATCCATAGGAGTGAGATCGGGGGGTCGCGGAGGCCAGTGATGAAATGTGCCTCGTCCGTTCATAATAAGCGAAGAGGCCGATCATTATCTCCATCATATGGGATAAGAAATTCATTAACAAATTCTGTAGTGAGAGGATGGTCTCTCACTTCCAACATCTGGGCGCGCTGGTACCGGTAAGGAAACATACGGATTACAGAGCACAATAACTTTAAGACCATTGATTTCGGTACATCAAATACACGAGATGCACCTTTTGTAGGTTGCATGCGTCTTCTGGTCACTGTGTGATGCACTTCCATAACAGTATCCTTAGGAACAGTTGGTCGTCCGGATCGCGGACTATCGCAGGTGCAGCCAATTTCTTCGAATTTCAATACTAAATCACGAAGAGCTTGTGAAATGCATAGGACATTTATTTGGCGAAGGTTTCGGCGGTAAACGCGCCAGGTTTTCGCAGTATTCACCTAATTTTGATAATAGTTTTACCAACTCACCACGAACGAAGTCATTTTGTTGGCATCTGCGAGCTTCGACTGAAGAACTAACATTCCCACCCCGCTTTTTATCCGTTTTCTATGCTGACTATCTGGCAAACGACGTTCCGTGATTGTTATTTTGTCTCTATCATTTTTTCGCGCGCCTTGGTCGTGTTTTTTGGGGGCCGTTCGTTGAGCTGATTTTGTGCGAGCATAACGCGTCCGTTTACTGCAATAACGATACCGTTCCAACGCTCTTTAGGGTTTTCGCATGCACTGAGCATTTTGCGATGAAAAAAATGGGTGTCGCCATTGGAAAATTTCGAATTTCTGTAACTATAACCGTAACCGTGAGCGCTATTTTGTTGCCGTTCACAGAATCTCGAGCTTATACCTCTGAATAGCTATATCTGAAATTTCACCACGATCGGTTGAACGGACTGGCCGCTAGAGCTCCATATATCGGCAAAAAAATTTTATGACCGCCCTGTATTTTATACTTTCAAAAACATTATGATATTTATAATCTCTGGTAATCAAAGAACTATGGTCTCTTTCTGTTCTTTAATGTTAAACAAACATACCAACATCCAAAGTAAAACAAAAACCCTTTCCAATCCTTTCCACTTTTATCTCGACCGCTTTGAAGCATCCAGTAAAACATCGATGAAAAGCAACCTATTCTGACACTTGAAATTTTAACTTCATTACACCAGAATAACAAGTAATCTCTTAGATGGCTCTTTTTGACTGGTTTCGGCGTTTCGATCACACCAGAATTTCTTCCTAGAGGTAATGTTATTTGGTGGTTTATTAAAGATGCATATTTTTTTTTTATCAATTAGTACAAAACTGGAGAGCACTTACTGCCATTAACCTTTATAATCAAGCAATTGAAAATATTTAAATTATTGAATTTATACAGATTGTATTTTAATGTGTGTTTTATTTATTTTCATCTACATTTCTTTCCAGCTATTAGCATTTCTCCATGTTTAGTATATCTTTTGTAAGGTTTATCCAAAGTA
Source organism: Maratus speculifer (assembly GCA_964019185.1). Taxonomy (NCBI): domain Eukaryota; kingdom Metazoa; phylum Arthropoda; class Arachnida; order Araneae; family Salticidae; genus Maratus; species Maratus speculifer. The sequence continues at coordinate 103,304,540 of OZ025293.1, forward strand.
TGATATTTTGCATTATTAAAGACTAACAAGGAAGGTCTCCATACGGGCATACTCAGAAAAATCTGAAAAAATTACAGAATGTTCTTCTCATATAGTTATATATGTTTATAAAAAAAATTTCGGCGGAACCTCCTTATAACGTCCGTAAAAAAATAATAAAAATTTCGTTTATTTGGCGATTTATCTCCGGTTGGCGAAAAAACGAAATTTTGAAAAATACGCTTTTACGCTTCGAATACTTTTTAAAGAAAAAACTTTCTATGTTCAATTTATTTAAATAAGTTTAAGTAATTTTAGTTTTGCATTTTTACTTTACCTTAAATGTAATTTTGTCATATACGTCTATATGTACTTATAACAAATTGAAATTAATATATTTTATCATTTAAAACACAATTTAAATTGATTAAAATTGTTCCAAGTTGAAAAATACACTGTTAAAAATCTGCTGCATTTTATTGCAACGCACTCCCTTGGTTGTATAGAAAACGGTTACTTGGCCGTGAAACGGAGCTTTCTCATTGGCTGGAATAGAGATATTATATACAAGCGGTGGAGTGCGTTGCAACAAAATGCAGCAGATTTTTAACAGTGTATGATACGGTCAATTCACCGTGCTATGGAACATTCTCATTGGTCAGAAGACAGATATTCTATAAAAGTAGTGGAGTGACGTTGCAGTAAATGCTGCAGATTTTTAACAGTGAAATCAATTAAAAATTGGCGAGAAAATGCACTGCTCGTCAAATCCCGCGTCGCTTTCAGCTTTTCACGCCAATTATTCCAAACTATTTTATTTTTTTACATATCTAATAATGTAATTCCGCCGCTAATTTTCACTGATCCTTTATTACCTACATGAGTAGTTTAATTCGTATTTTTTTCAAAAAATTCTGAGTATGCCCCCAATGGAGACCTTCCTTGTAAGTATTTTTAATTTCATGTACAAAAATGTATTATTTGAAATTGATTTACTGTATCATTTGCATTTGTTTGGAAATAAATAAAGGAAAGAATGTTTAATTATTCATCCAGAATTTATTATTTGTTTTATTTTAGTTAAAAATTAGGGTAAACTTTCTATATTATATTATATTTTATTGTTCATACATTTATTACTTTATTCTAACTCTACATCATTAAATATTGTTTAGTCAGTATGACTATATGTTAATTTTAGTAATCTGTAAGTGAATTTCTGAAGTATGCTGTTTCTCAGTGCTGTAGTTGGAAACAATTATTTGTGGGAACTCACTTTTTCATTGAGTAGATGTTGATTCTAGCGAATTTTTGCTAAGTCAAAAGCCAATTTAAAATATTTAGCCTGACTTTTCTAAATCAACAGTTATAATTATTATATTCAAGTTTTCATAGTATTGCAGTTTGTTTTCATCCAATAAGGATAGGGCAGTTGACGTCAGTTAAAAAGGCAAAACCTTCTACCCTGAATACTAGGCCTGAGCGCTGACACAAAAAATTTGGCAGTTGCTGAAGGCGGATTTTTTTCCACGAGTGTACGGTCCCGTCAATTTGGTACTAATAATTTTATTAATTTTTTCCGCTTTATTTTTCTGAAATTAAACAAGTTCAAGAAATTTGGAGACAAAACTCATACACACGTTAAAAAAAATCAATCTTCGGCAGCCGTCAATTTTTTGTCAGCGCTCAGGCTTAATATTCAGGCTGCGGTGGCCGCACGGCGCACAACGGCTTCAAGATATCTGATTGGTAGAAATATCTCCATTCTTGATGAATGGAAACTGATCTTCCTAAAACCAGTATAAATTACTGTTTCGCTTGAAAAAAATGTTTTGTACTTTGTCAAAAATATATTTTTTTACAGTAACAAACCAAATATTTCTGGGAACGGCGCTCCCACACGTTCCCGCCCAATTTCAGCACCGCTGTTTCTATAGTAGAAGCAGTTACAGTTCTAAAAAGTATTTTGCAGTATCAACTAGATCTTTCTAGTTTCAGTAATAAAAGGTATAACACAAAAGTTCAGAAGTAAGTTTTTCTTATTGTGTGAATGCAAAAGTTCATGCGGAGTTTGAGAGTAAAAGTCACACAGTGATTAGGCAAACGAAGTTCTTTATTCAATTAGTGATATATGCTCCATCGTTTTGTATAATCTTATTTCTAACGTTCTGGCAGCATACCGATGTCCCGATCATAAAAACTGCGCGGTTTAGGTTCGAAGAACGAAAATACGACGTTTTTTTTTAAGTCATTCAAAGAGACAATTTTTTTTTCTATTTAAATGATTTTGCAATGACCGAAACAAGTGATAAACAGATGGTGCGATATCTGGAAAATACAGTGGATGAGTTAGGACATCCCATGTCAGGCTGCTCAGTTTGCGCAGTGTCTGTCTCGAAACGTGTGGTCTGGCTTTGTCGTAATGTAAGACTAACAAGGAAGGTCTCCATACGGGCATACTCAGAAAAATCTGAAAAAATACAGAATGTTCTTCTCATATAGTTATATATGTTTATAAAAATTTTTTCGGCGGAATCTCCTTATAACGTCCGTAAAAAAATAATAAAAATTTCGTTTTTTTGGCGATTTATCTCCGGTTGGCGAAAAAACGAAATTTTGAAAAATACTCTTTTACGCTTCGAATACTTTTTAAAGAAAAAAACTTTCTATGTTCAATTTATTTAAATAAGTTTAGTGTAAGTAATTTTAGTTCTGCATTTTTACTTTATTTAAGTGTAATTTTGTCATATACGTTTATATGTACTTATAACAAAATGAAATTAATATATTTTATCATTTAAAACACAATTTAAATTGATTAAAATTGTTCCAAATTGAAAAATACACTGTTAAAAATCTGCTGCATTTTGTTGCAACGAACTCCCTTGCTTGTATAGAAAACGGTTACTTGGCCGTTAAATGGAGCTTTTTCATTGGTTGGAATAGAGATATTATATACAAGCGGTGGAGTGCGTTGCAGCAAAATGCAGATTTTTAACAGTGTTGCACAAGCTACAACACCGCTAAAATTCTGTACCATTTCTGCAGCGTCATTCCACCGCTTTTATAGAAAACGGTCAATTCACCGTGCTATGGAGCATTCTCATTGGTCAGAAGGGAGATATTCTATAAAAGTAGTGGAGTGACATTTCAGTAAATACTGCAGATTTTTAACAGTGAAGTCAATTAAAATCAATTTTCAGATTCATTAAAATCGTCTGCTTTTGGCGAGGAAATGCACTGCTCGCCAAATCTCGCGTCGCTTTCAGCTTTTCACGCCAATTATTCCAAACTATTTTATTTTTTTACATATCTAATAATGTAATTCCGCCGCTAATTTTCATTGATCCTTTATTACCTACATGAGTAGTTTAATTCGTATTTTTTTCAAAAATTCTGAGTATGCCCCCAATGGAGACCTTCCTTGTAAGGCCTTGCGATTTGGCAAAATCGGACGTTTCTGTTTGATTTCTCCATTCAGATTGGTAAATTGGCGACAGTATCTGTCCGAATCAACGTTTGGCTAGCGGGGAGAAACTCCAAATAAATTATGTCCTTGCAATCCCACCAAATTAAGATCATCACCTACATCGGGTGCAAACTGGCCTTTACCATGGCGTCATTTTGCTCACCTACCTATTTCCATGTGCATTTGTGCTGAGCATTGTTGTAACGAACCCATTTCTCAATGCCCGTTACTAATCTATCTAAAAACGGCTCGTTTTTGTGCCGCCCGAGTAAAGAAATGGCAGCAGAAATTCACTCGATTTTGTTCCTCTCGGTCAGCAAATAAGGTACCCATATATCGAGCTTCAAATCGAATCCCATGTCTTTTAAACGCCGAAAAGCGGTTGATTAATCAACGTTAAGTACAGTAGCAACTTCCTCTGTTGAAATTCGCGGAATATTCTGAACTGAAATACGCACAACATCGTCATCAATGTGTGAAGATCGATCAGAACGTAGCTCGTCTTCAAGGTTAAACTCTCTGCGGCGAAATTTTGCAAACCATTTTTTAACAGTTCGTTTAGCTGGTGCCTGATCTTGACAAGCCTTTTGAATGTTTTTACGGCTGCTGCAACGTTTATTTTCTTCCGAAACTCGTAAAGCATAACATGCCATAAATACACCTTATCGACACTCATTTTTAATGTAAACTTTCTCGAAGAAGTTTGTATCTACACAAATTATTTTGTTTGAAAGGAAAGCTGCACATGTCACCTTTTCAATGATCTGTCTTACGTAGATGGCAGTATTAATGACAACATTTTACGTCGCATCTAACGCTAGCTATTGCACCTCCGCACGAACTTTTGCACTCACCCAATATAAAATTCATAGAAGTATAAATCAGTTATCTCTAAGTGTTTTTACCTCCTCATATAAATTATTAATCTATTCTACTAGTGGTGGTAAATGTGTGTATGTCTGTCTGTGACTGTAAAAACTCTTCTCACCGAGAGCACAGGGAATCGTAGAAGGTGGAAAAGAAGGGAAGGGGGGATTTCGATAATGTATGATTTCAGATTTCATGAAGATCAGCTGGAAATTAATAGAGATTAGGGAAACACCGAATAGTGATTTTGGCCGAATACCGAATGCTGAATATTCGGCCGTCAAGTGAACCGAATACCGAATATTCGGCTAGCCGAATAGTAATTGTGAGGCCGAATACCGAATATTCGGCCAGCCGAATAGTAATTATTCGGCTAAATACCAAATATTCGGCTTTCGAAATACTTTTGATATTTCAAAGTTTAAAGGTATTAAAATGATACTTTTTAAAACAATTTTACATAATATTTAATAAAAGAAATTTACATTTTGATAAACAAGAGTTTTTTATAAGAATATTTAGTATTGAAAAAACTCTGCCTTGACTTCTTTAAGAAGCACAATTATGAGACTTTTTTAATTAATAAAATTTTAAATTTCATGGTTTCTTCTACGAATTAAAACAAACATCTTAAAGTCAAAGAGAAATAATGAAAAAAGTGTCGAAGAAAAACTTTACAGTCACTTAATTGTCCTGTTTCAATAACTCAAAGTGCAAATACTTTCAACTTAATTCTGAATAAAGGAATATATAGCTCATAGTTCTTTTCTTATGAATGGTGACATTTTCCGTCTTTCCCATCATATCATATTTTACAGAAATCAAAGCATGTGAGTTGAAAATATAGTTATGGTATCTTATTTATTGTTAATGCAACAAACGAAAACTTAAGTTTGACTTATAGTGAGATGAAATACAATGTATTTATGTCTCAATAAGTTGATTATGATTGTGGTTTCATGAACAAAAATTGCCTTGATAGTTATTACTATTCTCTAAAGTTTTTCTTTCTTGTTTAAGGACTTTTATTTGGGAAAAGCAAGAAACAGATTATTTACTTAAAAAAAATTAGGAACTTGTATTTGCGCATCATTTATTCCTAAGGAGAATTCTAATAAATCACCATTTTAATCCTTCTCATGGTTAATTTTTTAAGTTATACTTTACAAACAACAAATAAATAATGTAAAAACATTCTATTTTATTTAAATATGATTTTCTTTCTAATTATTTTAAATATACTTATAAATTGACAGTTAAAATTAGAAATTGTGAAAATTTTTTAAAAATGTGTTTTAAAAGGTATTATTAAACATTGGATTCGGCCAAATACTTCGATATTCGGCCAAACCGAATAGTTTGATATTCGGCCTAACCGAATATTCGGTAACATGGCCGAATACTGAATAGATACCGAATATTCCGTGCATCCCTAATAGAGATATTAATAATTAAAAAATCATTTAAAACAACAATCAAAAAATCATTTGTTTCCCAAAACTGTGAAAGAAGTATAAATTTGTTTTTAATCTGAGACGAAACACAACAGTGATTTCACTAATCTATGAAAAGTAAGAAAATTAATCAAGATATTGATTTGAAAGTTTTAGATATTGTATAACATTTGAAATTTTTATAGAAGCTGGCGGGGAACAAGCTAGCTATTAAAATCATAGAATTTTCTGCATTAGATAACATTATTTTAAGTGAGATTTTTCTGTAGACCTCTCGAATGCATATTTTTTATAACATATAAAAATTTTAAACAGGAGATAAATTCTGGGGGTGGGATCCTCAGATACAGAGTAATTCTCAATTACCTCGCATTTAAATGGCTACATCTCAGCTCCTGATCATCTGATTGTTTAATTTTTAATTTTTTTATTTTGAAAGCTTGAAAAAAAGGAAGTTTGACTTGCTTCACTGACTGGTGCTCTTAATTTGCTTTCTGAACATTAGGGACAAAGTTTCTCCCTGGGGATTCATTTTTGCATCACCCTGTCAAGTGTTATATCTAACGTTAACATTCCCTTTTTTGTGATGTACCTGTCCTTTACCTCTAAGGACTCATTGCCTCTGATTCTCTTCCTCTTGTAATACTACCAGTCTACTACCAGTCTACTAATCTACCAGTAAGTATATCTGGACACTTTCAAATTTTGACAATTTGTCAAATATTTAAAAATATACTTGTCTGATTCTTCTGGAACTTCAGTATTATAAACGTTATATTTGACCTCATATTTATCAACATCCATTTGATAAGCAGGACAATTAGGGGGCCGGCAAAAAATAAAAAAATAATAGAAATATTTGGGATCACCCTGTACATGACAATACACGAAACGATTTATTGCTACAGAATACAAATATGTGGATGCTGTACAATATATGTAAACTGATTTTTGTAAGAATAGCATGTATATTCATGGAAAAAGAGCTATTTTTTGTTTGAAAAATTCAAAAAATTCTGGTATGTTTTTTTTATATCATGCAGGGTTTTTGACCAAAATAACGCGAATTTAAAAAAAAAAAAAAAATTGGCAAAATGTAGTAGAAAGATATAGTGCAATTGGAATATAGATATATTAAATATTTTATGAAATATGAGTAGTTGTATGAAATAATTTTTATCTGCGCATGCGCGAACGATAACAATAATCTTTTTACATCATTTAATAGTGGAGTAACTCATAAAAAAAATCCAATCAAATAACGTGAAATTCATAAAGATATTATTATAGTTAGCTGTTTTTACTTTGCTTTCTAAATTCGGCTGAATGATAAGGGATTCTCCACAAATTGTCATTTTTTATTAACTGACTTTTAGGAAAAAAATAGTATTTAATGAATACAATATTGCTGTTAATAAGTATCTTGACACCTGTGATATAAGAAAAAAGAGCTTTTATTCACATTTTAATAAAAATTTTATATTACTTGAAAAAGGTGTTACAAAAATTAAAAAGAAATAACACTGACATGTTTCGGATCCGTCTAATGGGATCCATAATCATAATAAAAATAAAAAATAAAATTCAAATTGTTTCATCGTCAATACAAATGACACGCGACAATGAGATATAAACAACAAAAACCACGCGCTCTATTGTAAAAAATTAAATGAAAATAGACCATCATCTAAAAATAATATCGAGCTATTTAACTTTGAACCAAACACCTACAGAAATCTGCCATTAAATAAAACAATAATTGCAAGCAGTACATAGCTTGAATATTGTATATTGAAATTATATATTACTACCCAAAACGGACAATATTTCAGAAATAAAGGATCGCATTTAGTTAACTCAAGTTACATAAAATCCATATATTATTAGGTTAATTTATGCAATAAAAATTGACGAAACAACTTATTCTTATTACTCTTCATTAAAAATGGTGAGAATGTTTAAATAAAAGTTATAATAAATGTTGCTACATTTCAATATCGAAGAATGTTGTTTTCCAAGCAAAAATCTCTACTTTCTCCGATACAAAACACCAATTTTCGATATAGAAAATCTAGAGTGTTAAAAAATATGGCCTGCATGTTAATGAAATCTAAAATTACATCAGTTGAAACTTTGTCTATACTGACTTTGTTCCAAAAATTCTTCGGATGTCTAAGTTGAGTAGCTCCGCCGCAAATAACGCCTTTTAAATAACTTTTAATAATTTTAATATATATTTTTGTAATTGTTTATATGTTATACCCAATGCAAATGTTCGACATTTATTTAGAATATAGGTCTTACACGAGGAATTTTTTACAAGAAAATAATAATTTTCGGATAACCATAAGATATGATTTTTATTTTTATAAGCATTTTTTAATCGGTATTTCACACAGTTTTTAAAAAGAGAAAATTATACAAAAATTTCCAGTTATGCATCTTTCTATGTAACCTCATTTAATAGCATGAGATTCGGTACAGTAGTTTGAGAGAAAATCAGTTTTTTAAAAAATCGAAAAATCGTTTTTATCTCATAAAGTTTCAATATTTATAAGGTGATAATTGGAAAATATATTGTCAGATAGGTAATCACTTCTGGAAAAAAATGTTATGTAATTTGATTGAAATGAATGTTTCCAATGCTTATCGGGCTATGCCCTTTGTGTAACTATCCTACAAACTAAAAATTTTAAAATAAAACCACATAAAAAAACTTATGTTTTGTGTTATCCTGTAAAAAATATAAATGCAACCTAAATTATTTTCGGTTGAAAAAATTCTGTTGTATGAATAAATAATCTATATAAATTTTATTGAATTTGAAATAAACTGTCTGCTTATAGATGGTCATGTATCCTAATCTTTTTTTTTATCCCTGTAAAAGAATTACAACTACTACTCACTTTATTTTTATTTAAAAAATGCTATTGTGTATGTATCTCAATAATCTATAGTAATTTTGTTGAAATTTACTAACATTTTCTGCTTATTAGCAACAATCTTTCCGCGATCTTTTGTGTGGCCCTGTAAAAAATGCATAATTTCTACGTTCGTCATTGTTACTATTGTCATTAAATCGAATTGTCATCGGGAAAACACATGTATGCAAAGTTTCAGCAGTATCAGATGATTCAAAATGATTTTGAATTGTCTTGCAAGTTTTGAACAAATCTTTTATGTGGCCTTGTAAAAAAAGCTTAAATGCTATGTTCCATAAATCTTAATAATGCTGCATTAGCATCAGAACTACTTATGCAAATAAAATCTTAGCTCAAACAGATAACTGGAAGGGGTTTTAAATTAACTTGAAAAATTTAAACTAAATTTTAGTGCAGCCCCGTATAAAAAAATATGGCGTCTATGATCCTCAAATTATAATATTTTATTGTCATTAAATCAACACATATATTTAAAGATCCAGCTCAATGAGATAATTAAAAGTGGTTTAAAACTAACCAACCTGCAATATTTTGAACTAAATATGCATACTTAAACTGCAAGTAAAGATAAAGCTTGTTTATTAATTATTATAACTTAATGACTTGCAGACATTTGCAGGAGATTTTTTTTATTTTCCAATGCTATAGAAATTGCACTTTGATTTAAAAAAATTCTTATTGCTTTATGTAAAAAGTCAAGATAAAATTTGTAAACAACACCATGGATTATTCAGTATCATAATCTTAAAAAAAAGGGGTTAAGCAGGTTTAATATTGTTTATTTTCAAACAAAAATGGGTTAAATCTGACCTTGACTAACTTGTGACATATGTTCAGCAAACTCGTGCTTTGAAATAAAACAAAATAATCAGGACGTGCTTTCAAAGTTAGAGTAAGCTAGTGCAACCATTGAAACTCCCTCAAACCAACTACGGAAATGTCTTCTTTAGGGTCAAAATTAATCGACACCTCTGATTTATTTCGACAAAACTTTTATGGGTTTCGAAAATAGAGATATTCAGCTACCAATATATGCGGTTTCGTTAAATTCTGAGATAATCGAAATTTTGGATTTGGACCACCTAGATTATGAAAGCGTCCCACTGTGTGTCCCGAAATTACAATTAACTGTACAATTGGACCACCTAAGAGGTACATATCTAAAGTGATACTTTATTCAGGTATTAGCGATTCTGTTGACTCAGATTTTAGTGTATGTGAAACAATATAATGATTTAGTGTTCATGATTATATTATTTGTTATAATTGTTTATGTAATAAAATCAGTAAAAATTGTATCTATTTATGTAACAGAATCATTTTATGACCTTTTTAACGTATTCAAACTCTTTCATCTCCAAACATGATGATATTTCGATTTTATATTTTTCAATTCAATTTTTATAACATTTTATTTTAAACAAATTATTCTTTTATTTAAAAATCATCAAGCTGATTGTGTCACCATGTACTTTTTGTTCTAATCTGCGTAAATGTAAATACGTAAAATTTTGAAAGCAAGTAATAAAAGCTTTCCTCTATAGCTTTTACATTTCCCTACATTCATGCCCAAAATTAAAATCACAAACATACAATCTGTGAAAAATCATGAACTATTCGCTCTGTTACCAAGAAATTTGGCACAGAGGTATATTACAATGGGAGAAAGAATACAGCAACATAACAATATGGAAAAGATTTTAATTGCGAATTAAGATACAGGGTATATCAAAAAGTGTTTAATCCTGAATCAGAGATAAAGCATTTATCTCATGAAAAGTCTATCTAATATGGAGTATGACCACAGTGCATTGATATACAAACCTCACTTCAAGCTTTCAGTTTATGAAGGTGTGAATAAATGTTTGTGGCAACAAAGTCCATTCTTCCTAAAGCGCGACTTGGGAATCTAACTCTTGGCGGGTCCTGTGAGGGAAATTACGCTGCGCAATGGCTCTTCGTAGACCATTCCAAACACGTTCAATAGGTTTGAGGTCCGGGGACCTCGAGGACCAATTCATACAGTGAATATTTTCTTCTTTAAGAAAATCATCAACAATGTGAGCTCTATTTGGCTTCGTATTATTGCCCATAAACATGAAGTCAGGGTATACAGCACCACGGGCCGGAATAACGTCACATAGGCTTTAAGGAAAATCCCCAATTCTGGGTGTCTACTCGTGTGTGTCCTTTTCACTGAATCCAACATAAGAGCCCGGTTGTTCTGGAGATGAATACACCAGTCACAACAAGAATGCCCGTCGCTCATCACTTTTCAGTTATGAGTCGAGATTCTTGACGTAGAGTGATTTTCGTCGAATCTTTATCTGGGGTGAACGTAGACCTTGGTATAATCTCAGCTACGTAAAAGAAATCGACAGATTTGGTGGCAAAGGAATCCTTGTCTGGGGCGGCATAATAATCGGCAGTTGTACAGCACTACACGGTACTCTCAATGCACATCGCTGTAGGGATGAGGTCTTGGAATCATTGATTTCATGCTTGCGAACGACAATGCGAAGCCTCGCAAAAATCACATTCTTGATGATTTTCTTGGAGAAGAGAATATTCGCCGTATGTATTGGCCCTCGAGATCTCGAGACATGTTTGAGATTGGGATGATCTATGAAGAGACGTTGCATAGCGCAATCCCCTTCCCAGGATCCACACTGAGTTAAAAGCCGCGCTTTTGAAAGAATGGGCTTTGTTGCCACTAACATTTATTGATACCCTCATAAACTGTACGGGAACTCGTAGTGAGGCTTGTATAGCTGTGTACCATGTTCTCATTCCATTTTAGACACAATTTTCCCGAGATATATGATTTAACACATTTTGATTAACACATTTATTCATGATTTAACGCATTTTGATATAGCCTCAATCCTTATTAACAATTAAAATCTTTTCCATATTCTCTCTCCTAAATATAATATACCCCTGTACCAAATTTCGTGACAACGCAGTCAATAGTTCATCACTTTTCACAGATTCTATGTTTGTGATCTTAATTTTGGACATGAGTGTAGATTCAAGATGTGTTTACTGATGTTTCACACAAGTTTTGTTCACGGATGACAAAATTTTATAATTTGTAGGTATTTTTCTTATATTTAAGAAAAAAGCGCCAGTTAATTATAAAAAAAGAAAAGAAAAAAACAAGCATATACAAATACAATTTTGTTAGATTTTATTCAAGCATTTCATTTCCCTCTGAACAAAACTGTAATAATAAAAGAAAAGAATTTGTTCCATAATTTATACAATTGGAAATTTCACTGTAGCTTGGACATTATTGCAGATATTTATATACTTTAAAACAATGGTTTCCAGAATCAGATACAACTACATAACCATCAACTGTAAGTGCAAGGCCTTGAGGGCCATATAGAGGATCACCAAAAGTGTTGACGAATGATAGAAATGAGCCATTTATGTCAAAAACCTGTAAAATAATAACAACAATATTATATATATATATATATATATTCCTTTTGCATGCTTTAAAATTATCACAGAGTTCCCGCATTCCTTAAAAGTCATTAAGGTATTATTTTTATTTTTATGGGATCTCACCCCTTTTAAGAATTCATAAGGCATATTAATTCATAACTGCGTGACAAAATTTTCACACATGAGTGTGGCCAGGTCCACTGTAAAATTTAAAAGTATGAACCGAGTCTGCCCTGTACGTTTAATTTTATCGCAATTCATAGCTCCTTCATAGGAAAAATCAATTAAATCAGGCTCGACCCAACCTGCACTGTAAAACATTTGTGGAAACGTTACTCCATACAATTGGTGTAAAAATGGTGGCAAATGCTGCCTCCAGTTTCATGGAGTAATTGTTTTCACATATGCAATGGTGTAATTTAAACATATATTACTGGTGTAACATGACAATGTTACACCGGTTTTAACGGTTAAAATACTCCATAAAACTGGAGGCAGCAATGCTGCCACCAATTTTACGCAGTAACGTTTCCACAAATATTTCACAGTGTGGTCGGATGCAGTTTTTAAGGAAAGGGCCTGTATTCCTTAACAAGTATTGTCCTACAGTTAAACGTATTCTAAAAAAATATATATACATATTTATACCAAACGTAAAGTTTTGAGCTGATGTATCCTCAAGAAATGGTATACGGAATAACAACATCGTTTTGACCATTTTATTACAAATTGCATGTTAATGCATTGCATTCAGAATTCGTATTTTATATTTCTACAACATTTAGTACCTTTTTTTCCTTATATTAATTGGGCTGTGTATTTTTTATTTTAATCAATTAAAAATGCTTATTCTATTATTGTCTTTGAGTTTAAATTAGCCTTTAGTATATTACAAATTTCTATGTAAGTATGAGTACTTATGTACGGGTTTAAGAAATTATATCAAATAAATTACTTATTTAACAAGGGCGGCTCCAGAATTTGCCCATCGGGGGGCACTGTATCCCCGACAGGGAGGCCAAGCTCATAATTATATTAAAGGTCAAAACGTGCTGGACTGGGGCCTAAAAAACTGCGTGGGCAAAAATTTCATGGCCGAGCCCTACCCAGTTTGTGCAAAATAAATTAATGGTCCGATCGGCGAGAAAATTTAAAAAATCGACCTGATTATACGGTCTAGCAAGTACAATATATATTCACATATATATTAGGCCGGTCAAAAATAAAAAAATAAAAGTTAAAATCTTGGCCCGACCCGACTCTATATTTCTACAAAACATGAAATTTTACTTCGATATAGTTATAAACTGTTTTGCACGGGGAGTGCTAATTAAAAATAATTCATTTTTTTAGAAGTGCTCTAGTCTGCAATATTTATTTATTTTTAATGAATATCTATTTGCATGTAAATGGTTTAGTTATTGTTAATCCTTATTTCATGTATTGGAGACTTTAAAATCAGAAAAAAATGCCACACATAAAATCTTCTAAGACAGAATCCCATAGGAACGTAAAAAAAGGCGTTATGTTTATTAAAAAAAGATATTTTAACTTTCGGAACCGGCTTTGGAACTGAAAGGGCTTTTTATATTACTATATTCTACTCTTTAATATTTGCAACCAAAAACGAAAATGTAAAAAATGGTCATATTGAAGAATGAGCTCAGTTATCCCATTCAAAAAAGTTTAAAAATATTAAAATAAAACGAGAAATTCGAAAACAACTTGCTCATTGGTTTAACATTATGGAGCAGGTATTTTGAAGTGAGTGAAGAGTCCCCCTAAGACAGCAATGCGTCATAGGCAGGTTCTATTTCACAGATTTTTCTGTATTTAAATTTTATTCTAAAAATATACTATTCTTTATAAATAATACATTTTAAATTTTAATTGTAGAATAATGGTGAGTTAGACTTATAAAAATACATACATTTTTCCTAAAAATATTTGGAACGGGTCAAATTTTACTGACTTTTATTCGGACCAGGTCGTTCCGAGAAAATCATTTTCATACGGATCGAAACCGGGACTGAAAATTTCTTCCCCCGCAGTTCCAGCTCAATATCAAAAAAGTTAGTTAAGCCATGAAAAGAGTGAAAACCAGGCATGGATCGGGCCGAGTATCGTAAAAGAAAACAGGCCCGAGCCTGGCCAATGTAAACAACTATCACGGCTTATCCAGAAGAAGGAGCTTGGTGAAATTTTCTTTTCTTAAACTCGAATCGAGCTTAATTTTATTTGAAGACTCTGACTAAATTTTATTTTTTGAAAGTTCTGCCGGCCCTGAAATTTATTATTCTTAAAACAGGTATTATAGCACATTTTTCTATAACTTTTGACCGAACCAGACTTTTTTTTTCTTTCATTTTTTTTAGTTTTCTAATAAAGAGTGGAATATGCTTGGAAACAATTTTTTGACAGACGTCTGTGAATAACAGTATTTCCAGATCTGATGCAGTACAAAAAGAGGAAGAGAGAGAAAAAGCATGACACTGATAAACAATGATTCTTAAGCCTTTTTGCGGCACGTATACGTGTACCTCGTCTCCAAGGGGTATAATAAGACTTCCCAGCTACACAAGATTTTTTAGGTCTGATTTGGGAATACTAATTTTCGATTGCAGTGCTTTTTGAAATACAGTAGAGATTATCTGGACTTCAATTAAGCATATTGTCCAATTAACCGGATCAATCAAGGACCATACTTTTTTTTTTTTTTTTTTTTTTTTTTTTTTGCCATCTTCTCCAAAAAAACCTCTTCAAACCTCTTCAGGTAGGGTAAGGTAAATTTGACAAGAAAGCATGGAATTTAACTGTTAAATAACTAATTTCTAATCCTGAAATAATAAAATCACCAACAAATACAAAGACAGCAATGCATAAAACTATTTTTTTTCTAGAACCTTAGAAGTTTCCCTTCTAACGCACGAGAGTCCCACACAGACAAAAGAATGGCCTCTGTGAACCAGAAGACTATCAAGAATTTCTTTTCCCTACCACGATGATTTTTTAAAACGTATTTACTGTACAGTGTATGTATATAATTTCTATGTGTATTTCTATATACAACTTTGTACCAATTTTGCAGAAAATAAAATTTTAATTAAAAAAAATACTTCTAAACACACCATTTTCAATATGCTAAAATGTGCATTACCGCAATTGCCAATCCAAAACCTGGAAAGAATGTGAAGGGAAGTTGCCTAAAAACATTGCCCGGTGCGTTTATAAAGTTTCCCAATTATCCGGATTTTTCATTAACTGGATTATCCTCGATACCGACCGGTCCGGATAATCGGCGTTCTACTGTGTGCATTACTGAATGGAAAAATACAAATGAAAAACTTGCATAATTAAGACAAATTAAATTATTATTATTAACAAAAGTACGAATTCTACGTATAAAACAGTTTTAAAATTAAAACACTCGGGTAAAACTATCAAATCACATACAAACACAAAGAAATAAGAAATCATTTGGACTTACTCGTATGAAAGTCTTGAAACTTTTTATATACAGCAGAAAAATATTAAGGTTGGAACTCTTAAAATATTTATAATTAGTAGAAATAATAATTTTAATGCAAATTTTGCAAAGTCGTAAACTCTATTTTTTCATAGTCAAAATTTTTCTTTAAAAGTTCATTGTAGCATTGTTCTTACAATTTCTGATTAATTATAAAATTTTGTAAAAAAAAAAAAAAAAAAAGCAATAAACAGAAGAATTAAAAAAAACCTTATTTCCATATTTTAAAATAAAAATACTAAATCAGGAAAATAATTAACTCCTATTATCTGTGGTCAATGAACAATTGTCGATAATAGACTACTGCATCTAGTTAACTCTGAAATATCCTTCTAATCTATCAGAACAGGTGTTTTTCTTGTAATTCCCATAGCAACAATAAAAAATATATAAATATTATCTTTACAACCAATCAGTAGGAACACGTTTGCTGATGCTAAACAACGTACTCATCAACCTCTTTATCATTCCATTACTCGAAAAGTTTGTTTTATATTAAGTCGCAGAACAGAATTTGAAAACTAGTCTATTCAGACAGACATGCATTTCCTTTTACAGAATCACAGCTGTTCTCTGCGGTTTAAACATGATAAATTCAAATCTAAATAAGAATAAATGTAAAAAGAAACAGCGTACTTGCTAAGAACGATATCCTTTTCCATTCCATCTGAACACGTTACTGTACTAAATATTAATTTCTTTTATTTGAATTCAATGTATTTGCATGGTGTGAAATTAATTAGTTGAACTACAGTTTTTGAAATGCGTAACTTTTATAACTTTATAAATATCACGTTTTACTTTTTTCATAATTTTAATCAAAGCAGATTTTTTTTTTTTAGCTATGGCTGTAATAATAAAAACAATGGGAAAAACATCTTCAATTTCCATTTTGTTTTAGAATGTATATCGATCAAACGAAAAAAGCTCGGTATTCCAAATTTTGATTCAAATCTGAAACAAAGAGCTTAAATACAATATTCCGAAGAGAAATGTAAATGAAGTGAAAACTTGTGAAATAGTTGGGACTCTTAAAGTGCATTATTTTAATAACAGCGAAAAGCGACCTGCAATTAAAAATATATCGCTGATCCGAACCACGAATTATGCAGGAGGTCTAGCTGTAGTCTGCGTGGCCCAAAATTTCTCGCCGAGTCCGTCTCGACAATGCTAAAATATCCGTGTGATTTGAAGAGGTTTTCTATTATTTTAAGCAATTTCTTTCTTCTGACTGGAGATTTTTTGAAAATTTTGATCTTCGGTTTCTGATTTTTACGTATTTTTAGATAAAAGGGATTTATAAATTACTTTTCTAAATACGAAAAATACTAAGCAGCACAGCTGCCAGAACATGCGTGTAATTTGGTGAACATGCTGCTTTAGGTGCGAGTATTTTAGATAATTGGTGTTTTTTACTGTATTTTTTAAGGGGGGGGGGGAGTAGAAATGGAAAAGTTAAAGTGCAATTTTTTCTGTTTTTAAGGAATATAATCAAGAAAAAAAGAAATTGAATCCACGTATTATTTTTCGAGCATAGAGTCCTTAACAGATTGGGTTATACCCGACTTAAACTAGTTAATTCTATATCCATTTCAACCTGCACCAGTTTTAAAAAATTAGATGACCCCGAACTCAACAAACTCCGACCTAAAACCAACATTATTCTATCCGAACCTAATCCCAACTCGAAATGAAAAACAAACTTCCATCTTGTAAAGCAATAATGCAAAAGTAGCCTACAATAATATCACTAGTACAAATTATATTTTTTTATGTAGAAAAATCAATATATCTGTATATGCACTAGAAGTCTGCACGGGCCCGGGCTTGGCCCGTGGCCCGTACCCAGAAGCGTTTCGAATTCTCTAACGGGCCGGGCCGGCAGAATTAGAATAGTTTTTTCTACGGGCCGGGCCGGCAAAAAAAAAAAAAAAAAAAAGCATCACTAGTTTCACTGCATCAATATAAAAATGTAACTTGTACAGTGTAGAGAGAGGCATCAGATAGTTACATTGTGTGTAACCCGTTTTAATATTTTTTAGCTGACTCATGCCGCACCGAGATCAAGCTTGCATTATTTTTCTACATATAGACTGGAACAAGACTTAATTGTTCTCAAGCTCTTTAGGGCAGGCAACATGATTTGTAAAATTATTAACAGTGATAAAGAACTCATGTTAGCTTAATCTTTGGATATATATACTTCTTGATGGTTTCTAAATTAATTTCTCAATAACGCGAAAGTTTGACACATTTTCAGATTAATTTTTAATTGTAAAAATATAAAAGTGATAAGCCTGACTATTGAAGGTATTTGGAATCGAATAGTGTTTTTCATTTTTGGTAAATAAAATACTTGTATAACCTTGTTGAGAAAAAATACTTTCTCAAATGGTTGCAGATTTTTCTCCCTTCCCATGCTATCGCTTCCGGAAATTCTATTTAAAACGCTAACTATGACAACATTTATTTGCTTGCAATATTCTTAAATTGCTTGTATCAATAAAATGGATAACGCCATTCGATTATATAGTTTCTGAATAAAGATATCTGCTAATGTTATGCGTTTTTAAGAAAAAAAAAATGAATTTATAAATACAGGGTGATTCAGCTCGTCGGTGACAAACTTTAAGGATCGATAGAGCACACCTAGACGAACATTTTTGAATAGGGAATGTAGGGTCCCTGACGCGATGGTAAGGCGCTAGGCGCTTTCGAAAATTTGGGTGCCGAAATTCGAAACGTCATAAAAACTAGGGAAATGGTTAGATTTTCTTGCTTGTTGCGTCGAAATGATTCTGTTTGTTTAGACTTTCTTCAGTACCAATTTGATAAGCGTATCTCTTAAAACATGGATAGGGGGCGCTGCAGACTTTGGAGAGCTAGACAACAACTTTAAGCCCGTTATTTTGATAATTTAACACATGCTCGCCAAAGTTTATACTCTAACTTAAAGTTTGAACCCAAAAGTAGAGCCCTGCAAAAAGCGTAAGAGCCGGAATAAAATGTCAAAGTACAGGGTGGTCGAAACTCGAAGGCTCCTAAGAGATAAACAAACAGATTTCTTGACTTATGGCATGCATTTTCATGATTCTGTTTGTTGGGGCTCTCTGAAACTCAGTTGAACGGTACAAAAAGAAACATCGATAGGGGGCGCTTTGGGCAAAAAACATAATTCGTTGACATTTCGGACGCTAACTGGAAACGGGGCGCTACGATCAGTTAGAAACAAAACAAGAGAGTAATTTACTTATCATAAGAAGCTATTAAAACTGCATTTTTTTTTTTTTTTAACAAGCATAGCTGGTTTCAATCATGCACAATGCGCGCAATAAAATTTACATAAGGTGCTTTTTGCTGATTTATGCAAAAGATATCGTACCATATCGATATGCAAAAGATACGTAATGCGTAGACGACAACGCGAGTTGTATGCGCAGACACGTCTTTTGAACGTGCGGTACCTACTTAAGCTTCGGGTTACTTGTCTGCAGATCGGTAGTAGGATGGAACGGTACACAAACTCTGAATTGGCTGACATGCATTTGGCGTATGGCGCTGCTGGTTGTAATGGACGAGCCGCTCAGCGGTTGTACGCCGAGCGTTACCCCAACAGGCAAATCCCCTGCCATGCCTTCTTCGCTCGAGTACACCAGAGGTTGTCCACAACGAGATCTTTCGACGGAGGCAGGCCTGAACGGGAGCGATCAGTGAGCACCCCCGACAACGAAGAGGCTGTGCTTAACCTGGTTGAGGACAACCCAGGTCTTAGCACGAGAGATATCGCCAGACATGTTGGCATTTCGCAAGCAACTGCGTGGCGCATCTTACGTTCCCGGAATCTGCACCCCTACCACATCCAGCGGGTGCAGTTGCTCAGAGAGCAGGATTTTGGCCCTCGAGTGGAATTCTCAAGATGGTACTTGGCGATGAGATCCAGGGATCCCCGTTTTGTAAACAGCATTTTGTTTACGGACGAGTCCACCTTCAGCCGGGAGGGAATGTGGAACGCCCACAACAGTCATGTGTGGTGTGATGAAAATCCACATGAAACCAGAAGCCGAGCAGCCCAGGAGCGTTTCTCAGTAAATGTGTGGGCCGGCATTCTGGGGGATTGCCTCATTGGCCCTTATTTGTTACCTGAACGGCTGACAGGTGGAAATTACCTGATTTTCCTGGATCAAGTGCTGCCGCAGCTTCTGGAGGAGGCGCACGTACCCGAAGGTTCGCGTCGCCAGATGTGGTTCCAGCACGATGAAGCTCCGGCCCATTACACGAACGACGTGCGTCTCCATCTAAACGCAAGGTATGGCCAGCGGTGGATCGGGCGTGGGGGTCCAGTTCACTGGCCTGCCCGATCACCAGACCTCACCTGCTTGGATTTCTTTCTTTGGGGTTACCTGAAGGCCGAGGTATGCCATACACCTGTCAGCAGTGCTGAAGAACTTGTGGCGCGCATTGTGGCAGCTGCAGGGCAGATCAGAGATACTCGTGGCATTGTTGGAAACACACACTCCTCAATGCGACGGAGGTGCGAAGCCTGCATCATGGCCCAAGGTCGAAATTTCGAGCATCTTCTGTAGTGTTATTTTTTGTAAATAAATTTCCAGTATCATTGATGTTTTTGGTCTAAATTTATTCAGAAGTGTTGAGCAGAGGTAGAAAATGTGTTTTCATTATTACTAACTGATCGTAGCGCCCCGTTTCCAGTTAGCGTCCGAAATGTCAACGAATTATGTTTTTTGCCCAAAGCGCCCCCTATCGATGTTTCTTTTTGTACCGTTCAACTGAGTTTCAGAGAGCCCCAGCAAACAGAATCATGAAAATGCATGCCATAAGTCAAGAAATCTGTTTGTTTATCTCTTAGGAGCCTTCGAGTTTCGACCACCCTGTACTTTGACATTTTATTCCGGCTCTTACGCTTTTTGCAGGGCTCTACTTTTGGGTTCAAACTTTAAGTTAGAGTATAAACTTTGGCGAGCATGTGTTAAATTATCAAAATAACGGGCTTAAAGTTGTTGTCTAGCTCTCCAAAGTCTGCAGCGCCCCCTATCCATGTTTTAAGAGATACGCTTATCAAATTGGTACTGAAGAAAGTCTAAACAAACAGAATCATTTCGACGCAACAAGCAAGAAAATCTAACCATTTCCCTAGTTTTTATGACGTTTCGAATTTCGGCACCCAAATTTTCGAAAGCGCCTAGCGCCTTACCATCGCGTCAGGGACCCTACATTCCCTATTCAAAAATGTTCGTCTAGGTGTGCTCTATCGATCCTTAAAGTTTGTCACCGACGAGCTGAATCACCCTGTATATCAGAAAAGAGCTTCTTTGGAATAACGAATGAATTTGGATTTAAAATCTTTATTAAAATGATATAGAAATATTTTTATAAATCTTCTTTTATTAAACAGCTTCAAAAGTTACGATGTTTTTAACTTTCTTTCTTTTTTCTTTTACTCTAATCCATATTAATTTTTTAATGAATCTTTATTTGAATGTTGAAAGCCTAAGAATGTAAGTAATTATTAATGTTGCTAATGTGTATTTCCTGTAAAATATTCAGTAAAAACATTCCATAGATATGTATGCAATATTCTTTAAAGAAATCTTAATTATATGATAAAAATCTAAATTTTTTAGAAATCGTAGAAATTGTAACGGGCCAAAACGGGCCGGGCCGGGCCTAAAACATAGAAATTTAAACGGGCCGGGCCCGGGCCTGGAAATTCTGGCCCGTGCAGACCTCTAATATGCACTCATTGACACCCGAATAATATAATTTTTCATTTAGAAATATGTTTCGGAAATATTTTGAGAAATCAGGTAAAATCAAACCTATATGCTAAAACTATTAAAATCAATCCGACTCGAAAAATAGAAGTCCATCCGAAAAAATATTAACTTTACTCAGATCCGACTCAAACTGCCTGTCGAGTTGAGTTTAGTTTCCCGAGGTGAATGCAGAACTCTACCAGAAACTCTAGCCCGACATCATCACATTTTGACCTGAACGCCTGAACCCAAAATATTTCAACATCAACCAGACCCCAACCGTAACTGATGAAAAAATATATCCATATTGTAATGCAGTTATGTAAAAAATTGCACCTTCAGTATCAGTTTTCACTTTTAAGTTAAAAATCAGTACAGATAAACTCATTAACATTCATATATATAGTTTTTCATCGTAAAATAAATTTTGTAAATTCTTATGAGAGTTGGATTCATCTCGAATCAAGAACCGTAAGTGCCAACATCCAACCTGAACCTGAAACTATTAAAGTTAACCAAACTGGAATCCGACTCACAACGACAAAAGATTGGGCTCAATCCGATTCGGTCCAGACTGCGAGCCGGGTCAGATTCAATTTGGCCGACCCGATGCAGTATTCTACTTGTCATCGAAGACAACCCCGACAAAATAACTTTCGTTTGCGTACGCTTAACCGAACCAAAAATTCTTCATGTCAAACCGACCGTAAATCCACAATCAGCGGAAATTCATCCACAATTTAATGTAGTTAAAAAGTAAATAATACATGATTATAACTACAGTATAAATCTTATCTTTTTTTGTTGAAAAATAAGCATGTACAGAGTCATTCATGTATTATCCTGTGTAGTAATCCATGTAGATTTTTAATTTAAGGCCCCTGTCCTCGCTCGAGGAAACGCTCGCGAGCTAATGCTATTCCTATGGGGAAGCATTTTTCTAATAACGCTTTCGCATTTTGACATTTTTGAATAATTTTTTTTTGCATTGGATAGCTGAGGTGCATGCCGACAGCGCATCTTTTTTATTTTTTCGATTTTGGTTTCAGATATTTTTTTAAACAGCACTTTCAGTTTCGAAACCGGTTTTGAAAGTGAAACTAACTTTGTAAAAAATATCTGCCACCAAAATCGAAAAAGTAAAAAAGGTGCGCTATCGGCATGCACCTCAGCTATCCAATGCAAAATAATTATTCAAAAATGTCAAAATGCGAAAGAGTTATTAGAAAAATGCTTCCCCATAGGAATAGCATTAGCTCGCGAGCGTTTCCTCGAGCGAGGACAGGGGCCTTAAGAAATTATGATTAAAAAAAAAAAATCGGGTTTATCTGAACTCAAATTTCAGTCAGTAACCGACTCATATCCAAAAGAATTAGTTTAGTCAATCCGACTTTCAAGAGAGGGAAAAAAAAAAAAAAAAAAAAAAGCTCCATATTTCGATTTAACCCTACTGGGCTGAAATTCAAACGTCAAAATATTTTCCCCGACGACATTGAATTTTGGCCCCGATGGGGGGGGGGGGGGCAGGTATGCCCGACGGGGGTGGGGGCATATGTCCCCCCGGTCCCCCCTCTGGCGCCGCCCTTGTTATTTAAACAAAACCCATTCAAATGAAGGCTCATTTGGAAAATTAGTATAGCTTAAAACACAATGAACGTTTGGCCCACATATGAATGAATAAGATAAATTGCATGATACAAATGAACATGTAAACTATAAACATATCGACCTACTCTCTCATAGATATAAATTTGTAAAGCCTTAGAGATATGCAGAAATATTGCTTAATGTTCTAAGATTTAAAAGCAAAAATAATATTTAATTAAAAAAGGTCATAATTTTGAAATTCTATAAAGATTTAAATAAAGAAATATTTCTCTGTAATTTATTAAACAAAAGTTAATTTTTAAAGATTTTGTTAAAGAACGTACACTATCCCTATTATTTTTGCAAAAAACAAAGTGAAGGACCTACACCGCCCGGTAAGAAAGAATTCCAGGTCCAATCTAACCCGATTCTGCAGGGAAAAAAAGGAAAACCGACTCGACAGAAACCTGCAAAATAATCTAAATCGAGGCCTGACTTGACACAAATATGATATCTATATTAATAAAAGAACAAAACGCTCTGTCTGTCTGTGTGTGTGTCTGTGTGTGTGTGTGTGTGTCTGTCTGTGTGTCTGCGATGGCTAGCAAAATTTCGACGTACGAAGTTCAAAATTTTTATGAGAGTAGTCCAATATCTCTCCTGATGCACCTGAAGCTCAGAATTTCAAAATTCTATTTATTAACGGAGTTATTAATTAAATTCCAAAGCTCACTCTCATAAAAAATCGTCTTTTTTTACTTTTTTTCCCTTTCATTTTCTTATGGTTGGTTGGTTGCATAAAATTTTCGCAGAAATAATTAAAAAAGGCTGGAATAGACCTTTAAAATTCATAGACTGGCAAACTGTCAGTTTAAATGAGGATTTTTTTTAATCACAGCTGCTGTACGCCATGGAGGAAAAAATATAGGTGGAGGTGAAGCAATCCGAAAAAAAAAAAAAAAAGGTTTGCAATATGAAACCATTTATCGCTGAAATTTTAATGTCTCAATCAAAAGCACGAGGAAGGAATTTTGTATTAATAAGACGAATTGAAAGAAATGAATTACAGCTAAAGCATATTTTACGAAGAAATAGTAATTTATTAAAACGTTTATTTTCTATTATATTATTTATTAAAATAAATGTTTGCTTTTAAAATAATTGAAATTGGAAAATTAGAAATAATTAAATGTCAAAATAAAATTAAATAAAATATTGAAAACCTTTGATTTGAACTAAAAACTGTATTACTAAAAGTTTTCTTTTTTTTCAGAACTTTTTAATTCTTCATAACTTAGATGAAAAATGTTTATGATTTAACAACATATTAATTCCATGTCAATATATAAAGTATATTGATGAAAACCTTCTTTTAAAATCCTGCATGAAATTTCCTTGAACATGAACGAGATCCGAACCTAAAAATTCTGTTTGAAAAAATACCTGAAATTTGAATCGAACCAAATCTGAACTTGACAAAAATATTCCAAAGAACATTAACCGGATCCGAACAAGACAAAAAATTTTCATGTACATGAACCGAATCTGAACCTAAAAAAATTCTTTGAAAAAAAAATCACGAAATCTGAAATGAACTAAATCTGAACTTGACAAAAATATTCCATTGAAGCATGTTCTTATGTTACACGCAAGAGAACCCGAACCCAAAAATTACATTTGAAAAAAAAGCCGACATCTGAATTAAACCAAGTCTGAACTTGACAAAAAAATTCCAGTGAAGCATGTCTTTATTCGAATCAGACAGAGAAATTTCCGTAGACACGCAGGAAGACCTGAACCCAAAAATTCCATTTGAAAAAAAAACGCCGAAATCTGAATTGAACCAAATCTGTTCCCGACAAAAATATTTCACAGAACCATAACTGAATCCGAGCAAGGCAAAATAATTTCTATGGACCTGAATCCAACACGAACATTTTAAATCGAATTTCAAAAAATACTTAAAATCTGAATCGAACCAAATCTGAACCCGACGAAAATATTCTAATGAATCATAACCAAGATCCGAAAAAGACAAAATGATTTCCATAGACATGAACCCAATATATGGTTAGGTAACATTTGGGTTGCAACTAGGTTGCACTTACATTAAGGTAAGTCTTTGATTTTATTTAATTTCACGTTAGGGTACAGTTAGATCACGGTTAATTTAAAGTTAGGTTAAAGTTAAATTGCATTTATGTTATGGTTAGAATAAGGATAGGTTGCAATAAAGTGACGGCTAGGTTACATTTATGTTATATTTAAGTTACGGTAGGGTACTGTTAAGTCGCAGTTAGGTTACAGACAGGTTATGGTTACGGTACAAAAGTTTACAGTTAGAAATTTGTCCACAAAGTGAACATTACCCATGTTCTAATTAAAAATATGCACTTACTTTTGTTAAATGGCTCTGAAATTATAATATTATATACCAACCTTTTATCTTCGAGTATCGATTTCATTCACGGTATAGTCGGATTTAAGAGTGATATAATTAGTTTGAAATTCAAAATATTTCACTTGGGACTTCTATGTAAAAAAATAATTAGTTACGTGACCTAACAGTGATTTTTACGGGTAAATATCAACACTCTAACACGAAAATAACGCAATCGTTGGATACATGTTCCCTCCCGCGTTTCTCATTGCTCATTTTAAGTATTTTTAGAGCTTAATATTAGTTCTTTTTTAAACCGATTTTTCTCTCACTCAGCTGCCACGTATTTCAGACAATTCATTTCTGCATGCTTCGAGTTAATGATAAAATCATACAAATTTCAAGTTCGTTTAATATTGTTAATACGGACCCGAGCAACGCCGGGTGGGTCAGCTAGTTAGTAATAAAATAAATCCGACAAATTTGTAATTCGTTGTGAGACCAAAAATTGTGAAAATTACATGGTCGGATTCATAATGAGACTTTTTTTCAAAAGGACAGATTTATTGAGCGAATTGGTACAATTGCCTAGTATTCTTCAAAATAGGCAACTCCTGCATCAATACAATTTTGTAGGCGGCATTTCCATGACTCGAAGGCGTTCACGTAGGCCTGTTCCTGAATGGCTTTAAGGGCTGTCTTGACATTTTCATGGATGCCCTCGATCGAACTGAAGCGTTTACCTTTCAGTGATGATTTTAAGCGCGGAAAGAAGAAGAAATCAGGGGGATACAAGTCCGGACTATAGGGAGGATGTGGGACAATTGAGACGTTCACCCGAGCTAGGTAAGCACTCACGATGAAGGAGGTGTGGCTGGGCGCGTTATCGTGGTGAATCTTCCATCATTGATGTCCCTTCGCTTGCGCGCGACGCTTTTTTCCAGCCTTTATAAGTCGATATATAGTCAACGCCTCCCACCATCGTCCTTAGTAACAGGTGCGCGCGTCGATGTACACTAGCGTCAAAATAAAGCGAGGCTCCTTACTTTTGAATCCGACCATATATATAGAAATTTGTAATATACTGAAGGGCAATTTCAATTCATAGAAATTATAAAATAAGTAGTTTTAATTGATTAAAATAATTTTTTTTTATGTATAAATACTCAAGAGCCAAAACATTATGACCACATCCCACATTTTGCAATGAATTCGCCTGGATGATGTGAAAAGCACACAATCCGGTGGGTATGGTATTTAAATGCTGCTACGGAGTATCAGGAATCATTTTTGTACTTACGTCAGCTTGTGAGGGTAAAGGCTGCCTACCTAAGCTACTTTCATAGAGCGCAGAATTCAATCGTCCGATGACTCAGAACGAATAACTTCGAAACTGTATGTCACATGAGTTGTTCGGGACACGTCATTGTTAGTACGTGTACAAAGGGAAATGATGATGAAATCATCAGTAGAAGTCATCGCGTTGAATGCCCAGGTGTTATCAAACAAAAAGAACGTCGGAGATTCCCCCTCTCTTAGTATATCAAAATCGGCACCAGAGACAGGCTCAATTTACATCCTAAGACAATACAGGACCCAGTAGGCTGCTTTTTGAGGAAACGAGTGGTGCAGAGGATTCATCGAGTCTGGCGTGGACCTGTAGGTGTGTAGTTAGTGTTTTCCCTTGGTAGAGTTTTGCAGAAAGAGTTTGAGGCTCTTGGCGTAGATAATCAGCGTAACGGAGAGGTCAAGGGTGATCCTCCAATAAATCTACTTAGGTACCCTAGTGTGAGTGGGATATAAGTTTTAATAAATGGACCAAGTATGCAGAAAGTGCTTGCTATATATCACGTAGCTATATCGGTAGTGGCTGTATACCAAAATAAAGGAACAGTCTTCGAAGTTGTGTGGACTAAGAAAGAGTGCAACAATATGAAACATAAAAAAAATCTAAAAAAAAAGCCGGTCAAGTGAAAGTATTACTCGCGCTCAGAGGGATTCCATACAATGAACATATGCATTGTTAACCTCTTGGTGACAAGTGACTGGCATACGTGCACTTAAAATTCTCAGAATCCTTCATTATCCCCAAAAGTTATTTTTTTTTATTGTAAAGTTTACCTTAATTAATTGGAGCATTTTCGTGATTCAAATACAGAAAATTTTCTGTTTGGTAAAACCGGTGATCAATGATTAAAAATTAGGCAAAGTGCTCATCGCAAAGGAGTTAACTGTATCATTAAAAGAAAATCGTTGCTGAAAGAATAATAAAACTGTAATAAACTATAAAAAGTAAGGTTGATTATAGCTGTATATATTAGAAAAGTATGAATGGGTTTACCATAAAAGTTCAAAGAGATATGACGCCTAAATGTTATCAAATATTGCTATTCTGTATAACTCTTTTTTATAAAAAAACTTATGCTTAGCTATTTATAAGAACTTAACTCGGTACTGAGAATAAAAGAAAGTGCATATTTCAACTTTATTTGGCATTTCATGAAACTAAATTCAGCGTAGCAATAACCCTTTCTTTTTTCAGTGTAGCTAATACAAAACCCTTACTCAATCTTTAAATATGACATTGTGCTAATGGAGCTTGTGTAGAAAGGAGCGCGCAAATTTACAAAGCTGTTTCGGTTCGTGATGCATTTTTCCAGATATGTTTTTAATTAACTTTTAAATGCACAAGAGTCGTAATGAGAGACCCACTCAATGTAAACTAGTCGAGAACCCTATAGTATTTATGAAGGGTCCGCATTAGGGTAAAGCGAAAAAAATTTTTTTTTGAAAATCAAAAACGGGTAGGGGCCAAAAGTTGCCTTTATACTAGTACATTAACTGCGTGAAATTTTACCGCTGAAAAAAAATGGCTTGAGTCTGCGCTTTTGCTCCAAAAATCGAAATTTTGAGTAAAATTTGTCATTTTTTGACATTTTTTCAAAAAAATTAAAAAAATTCCTACAGAGCTGGTTAGTATTTAAAAGTGTTGCTTAGACCTTTATATTTATCTGCTTAATATATTTAAACTATAAAATAATATCTGTAGTCTGTATAATTGGAGCAAATCTGACAACTTTTTGTGAAAAATCAGCGTTAACCTCTCTATTGGAGCATACAACGAAATGTTCTTTTGAATGCATTTCTTATCTAGCTGCTTTCAAAACTACTCTGTATATAACTCATAGAGATGGTTGCATTATCCCACCCGTCTCAACCACCCAATCATCTAGGCCCAGTGTTTTATTTATGTATTAAATTGTTACTTTTTTCCCGAAGACGAGTATAAGTTTTCTATATATCAAAGTAATTTATCTCTTCTTTGTATTCACTGACTTTGGATGATTTGGATTGCTGGTGTGACCTGCTGCACATATATTTTTATACCATGTATAACAGAACAGAAGCTGAGTAATGTATTGGGTATGTTCTTAATTAAACCTATTCAGCAGTCTATTATCTTCATTAAATTTTCATGCAATTAATACATTATGATTGGAAGTTCTGTTACCACAGCATTTTTTCAATCAATTACATTTTATATATAATGATTTTCCTAAAAATTGATTGTATGAATTCAATTTTTAGTATGTCATCATTTACTGTACTTATTACATTGAATATATTTTGAGAAGCTGGCTGCTTAATATTATGACGATCGTCACAGAGGATTGCAAACAAAATTTGCGTGTAAAACAACAATATTTCTAAAGAAGTTTTAGTATGCTTTATGTCGTTTCCTGTGTTGTTCCATAGTCTAGTAATTTCTAATAAGATTTTAGATCTATTATTTAGGTGTGTAGTACATTTGGTATAAAACATCCCGCGGTATAAACTTGGATTATACATTTTGTGAGTGAACATATAGACGCTGATTGCCAACCTGTGCTTATATAAAGCGGAAAATTGTATTAACTTTATGAGCTGTCTTTTGTGTGAGATGTTTTCTAAACTCCTATTCCCCATTTTTTCTGAGAAATAGCTTTCCTTATGAATTAGCTTTGCAATCTCTGACAGAAATTTCTAGTCTGTTCTGAGTATCTTTTTCTCAATTTGAGAAAATAATTTTTCAAAATTATTCTCTATTTTATTAAAAAAAAAAAAAAAATGCAATAGAAAGTGAATAGTACGTAGAAAAAGATTTTCCTTATTGATCCAGTGAATCCATGTAGCTAAGAACGTTTTATATCGACGTTTCTAATAATTGGCGCAGAGGAAATTCACTGGAGTTGAAGTAGCGAATGATTCAATATTATACACAATTCTAAGCTTACCCCATGCAAAATGGTTCACAGTGAAAAATAAAATTCTCCTAATTTTAAATGAGCGCTTATAGTCGATTAGAATCCGTACATTCCCTCATAAAATACTATGCATTATATGTTTATGCCCAGGACATTTCATCATCAAATGTTGTCCACTCATAAAAAGAGGATCTAAAAGTTAATAGGAAATTACCTGGATACGAAAACACTTAGAAAACGTCATAAAACTAATGCAAAAAAAAGTTATTTACAACAGCGGTTGCTTTACACATGGAGAACAAATTTTCATTGCAATTCTCGCTGACGATCACCATCACATTAAACAGCTCGCTTCTCAACATATAAAAAATGCAAAAGTAGAATAAATGATGGCATACTTATAATTGAAATATCTGAAATCATCTTTGAAGGAAATCATTACGTAAAAAAATAGAATTGACTGAAAAAATGTTGTGGTAACAGAACTTCCAATCACTGTTCAACTGAATGTAAGTTTGATAAATATAATAGAGGGCCGAATAGATCCCTTTAATAGATTCCCGTGCATTACTCTGCTTGTTATTTTTTTGTATAAACTGTAAAAATATACCTGAAGATAGTTACAGCAGCATGTGGATGCAAAGAACAGATGAACAAGGTGGAAGCATCGAAAACATGCCAAATTTTTATAAAGAAAATCACAAATCAATGTATAATCGAATAGTTGGGCCGGGTGGTATAGGAAATAAAGCCACCTCCACGACTCATGTCCAAGGTAGTTTTGAAAACAAGAGCTGTATTAAAAACAACAATTCGTTCTATGACCCAATAAAGTGGTAATGCTGTTTTCTTACTAAAAATTGCCTGTTTTGCTCCAGCTATAGGGAATAAACATATTGTTTTATAGTTTAAATATGTTAAGCAGATAAATATAAAGGTCTAAGCAACACTTTTAAATACTAACCAGCTTTGTAGGAATTTTTTAATTTTTTTGAAAAAATGTCAAAAAATGACAAATTTTACCCAAAATTTCGATTTTTGGAGCAAAAGCGCAGACTCAAGCCATTTTTTTTCAGCGGTAAAATTTCACGCAGTTGATGTACTAGTATAAAGGCAACTTTTGGCACCTACCCGTTTTTGATTTTCAAAAAAAAATTTTTTTCGCTCCACCCTAGTCCGCATGCAAAAGAAATTAAAAAAAAAATTTGAAATTTTAATACCAAAAATTTCGTAACATAGTGGCCGCTATAACCGAAGTAAGGGACATTTTACATTAAATAAGGAAAATAATAATTTAAAAAAAATCCTGGTATTAAAATGGATATATATATGAGGACCCCAGAAGCCAAGGGGAACAAGTGACAAAATTTAGATTTCGAGTAAATTGAGTTCAAAGTTAAACATCAACTGTAATTGAATGAATTGAGATAGAAAACTTTTGCTTATTTCTTAGTGATATTTAAACTCTTATTTCAATAACTGCTTGAAAAAAAGTGGAGTACAATTTGTTTTAAATTTATAACTAAGCAATGTTAAAGATCAGTCGGTACTTGTACCCTTTGGCTTCCAAGCAGTAATGAAAACTGCTTAAAAACCAAAGGGTACAAGGGCCGAATGAATAGAAGAAATGAAAAGTTATGAAATAAAAATAATAAATTTATGAAAAAATTAAGAACCATGTTGATATAAATAAATGAAAGGACAAAATTTTTTTAATAAACGTTCTATAAAGGAAAAATTAGGAAATAAAAAATGAATTTACAAAAAATTTATAAACAATGTTGATATAAATGAATGAAAGAAAAAAAAAACTTTTGTTCATATATAAGTTTTAAAATTTTATTATAAGTTTTGAAACACTTGAATTTTATAATATTTAACACTTTCCAACAAAGTTCAAAATTAAATAGGATTTTGGTTTGTCTGTCTGTTCGTCCGCGCCTTAACTCTCGTAAATATATTCGGATTGCCCTGAAAATTTAGAGATTTAGTCACGTTTACTTCAATACGAACCTATTGCAAAAGAAGTTTCTAACACGATTAGTTTATTTACAGGGACAATCAAAAATTTACCGTTTCATTACGGATTACGAAAAAATTGTTTCAAATGAATTTTAGAGAAGTTATACCTTGTCACATATTAAAATTTATATACATTTACAAACTGCATTAAAATAAACATTCTGTAAAATACGAGGTGAAAAGAATCGTTATTATTTATTTACAGGGCCACAGAAAAGGTTTCCATTATCTAATGGTAAAGAGGAAATTGTTTGCGATTTATTTTAATTATATTACAGTTTTCATTTATAATAAATTTGATATGCGTCACTGAGGCTTAATATAAGTTCGCGCATAATACGAAGTACACAGTATTTATAGACACACAATTTTTTTTTTCAAATAGTGTATTCTATCCGAAGTAGTGTATATTATCGATGATATTGATGGATGGACGAAATGCTGTTTTAATTATGATTTGTGCTCTTAAGTTTCACTAAATTTATGTATATTATATGGTTCGTATAATGCTATAGTTCATATACAGGGCAACACAAAAGATCTCGTAAAGGTTACTGAATATAAGCGTAATTTACTTAAAGATTGATTTTTAATAAGTTATGTATTTATATGCTCAACTGCATTCAGTTTATTAAGAAATGCTTTTAAAATATAGATAAAATGGTATACAGGATCCCGCACAAAATTTTATACATGGTCATATATGGATGATAATTTCTGGAAATGTGATTTCAGTAGTCTTAAGAATGTTTTAGTTTGAACTAAATTTTAGCTAAATACTGGCGTACAGTGCGTGTCAAAAGTTCAAGCACAATAGAAAATTTCAAAATAAAATTTTATTTATGAGTGAAAGTTACTTTCCTTTTCACATAATCTACAAATGGTAATTTTAAAAAGATAGTTAACAGATTTATGCTATAAAATTTATCTTAAATAGTAAAATTTATCAAAACAACAAAAATGAGTGTGTCAAAAGTTTAAGCACAATAGTTTTTTAGTCTTTAGCAGAAAAAAAAAAAATTAATACTTGATTATTTCTTGTTTGTGCTGAATTACTTTAAATATACGAACTTCCATCGAAAAAATGAGGTTCTGTATTGTTTCTTGTTCAGTTTTAAATTAAACGTTCTCAATGGCATCTTTCAAATCTTTAACTGAAGAATACTGTTTTCAATTTGGATAAACTGCATGCGTGAGAATACCCCATATATTTTCTTTAAGGTTTAAATCAGGACTAATTGCCGGCCATTTCAAAACAGACACTTTTTTTTAGCTTAAGCCACGATGAAGTTGAGTTTGAGGTATGGATCGAAGCATTATCACGTTGAAATAACCATTTTTCTCCCCCCAAAACCTCGGCAACAGGAAGCAAATGATTGACAAGTGTCTCTTAGTAGTTTTCAGAGTTTTCACGACCACTGATGAATGCTAGAGATATCTGACTTTTGAAAGAAATAGCCCCCCATACCATTACAGAACCATCATTATGTTGTCGGCAAAATACACTCCTAAGTTCTTTGCGTAGATCATGCCAATAGTAATTAAACTCATCAGGGTCATCGAGGTTCCATTTTTTTTTTCATCACTGAATATGACATTCACCACTTTTCACCAAATGAGATATGCTCTTTGGCTCACTGTAATCTAGCTTCTTTATGGTGTCGTTTGGGACACGGTAATCGAGCCATTTTACGGAATTTGGTATATTTGAATTCGAAAACTCTTCTATGAACAGCTTTTTTTATATTTGTCCTCCAACTGCATGCTTTGTTCTCGAAAGGGAGTAATTACCAGTTGAAGACAAATTTCTGATGCGGCTATCTTCGCGCATACTAGTCACTCGCGGCCTTCCGAAACTAAATTTTCGTTTGAAATCATTACTACGAGCCAAAATTTGATGAATACCTCGTTTTGATCTTTTTAATGCACTTGTAATTTCAGAAACATACTTACATTTTGCTCTCATACTCCAGATTTTTATCACCTCCTCCTCTGAAAATTCTTTCGACTCAGGCATTTTGTACTAACTCAAAAACAACAACTGACTGCTTCTTATGCACCCAGAAATTGTTTGCGTGCGCAACCGCTTACGTCAGATTGTAAAATTTGCATAAAAACGATTTTGTGCTTAAACTTTTGACACGGTTATTTTTGTTCTATTCTTAAACTCCATGGTTTGAAATAAAATTAAAAAGTTAATTTCAATGAATATGGTATTAAAATAGATATTATTAACATATACAAGACAAATATTAAAATAACGTGAATATTTAAAGTTTTATTTTAAAATTGCTATTGTGCTTAAACTTTTGACACGCACTGTATAATAAAGGTTCGAGGTAAAGTACAGGAGGAACATAATTATACAAATATGTTTCCACCTATTAGTATAAATTGCTGAAAGAGAAGTTTCAAACTGTTACGCATTTTATTGGTAAACTAAATTTCCCTATTATACAGTATATATCAGCCGTCAGATAAAACATATGGCTGTTTGAAAATATTAGAATACATATTTGGCTATGGATAGTAATACTTTATTATCCGAAATAGCGAAGATTTTTAAAGATTTCAGGGAGTGTTGGAAAGTGTTTCATAACCTATGGTTAGCGTAGGATTTTTTTTACTTGTTAACAGTTAAAATGAATTTATTTAATGTATAAAAAAGCAATTGGCCTTGTATGTCGTTAGTCGCGCTTCTGCTATATAGACGTAAACGTATACAACTGCACTTATACCCCTTGGCCTCCGCGCGTTTCATAGTTTTGGAAAAGAGGTTAAGTAACTGACCCCTAAAACGCAGTCTATAATTAAAAAAAATCACTCATTACTCTTTACCTACAAATAAATAGACTTATTTCCAGATAGTCTGTGCACTTAACTCATTTTTTTCAATTTTGACCCCTTGGCTTCTGGGCTCCTCATATATTTTAATTTCTTATGAGTAGGAACCCTAATTTATGTGATTAATTCTAATTAAACTAGTATGTTTACAACAGTATGAAGTTTATTGCTTTTATACTGATACTAGGAATTGAATTACACAAATATATTATTAAAAGTTGTTATCTAGGCTTTAAAAGCCGATGGCATACAGAGTTCGCCACCACCGTCATTATATATATCCAAACCGTTCCTGTCTTTAAGGGTTAATATCTCGGTTAATTACCAACGATTTTTTTCAAAAATCATTATCAACAATGCTTTCATACTTCTGCTACGATAGGTACCTCCAACACTCCTCAACACCTTTGCTCAATGACCACAAATCGAATTTTATGTATAACAGAAAAATGTGCTTTTTCCAAAAAACTATGCGATCTAGAGCAATCACTATAGTTTTCCTGCAAGGTTTTAAAATAACATCTATAACCTCTAATTTTTTCATAATTTTAATTATGGTAGATACGGAATTAGATGGGGGGGGGGACATATTTTTGCACTATATTTTCAACAATATCTTTGAAAATGTAATACCTAAAATTAAAAGAAATATATTTTTGAGTTCAGGGTAATGAAAGCTTTCACAAGATACCCGATACGACATTCAAAGAAAATATATTTTTTCTACATGTAACTTAATTAGCCCCCCCTACCCCCTCTTAAATATGTTTGTAAATGTTTAATAATCTGTAAACATGTGGGTCAATATTCCTTATTACTTCCCCAATTTGAACTTTCCACGTTTGGTAGTTTATGAGTAAAATGGCTGTGACAGACGGACAGACAGACACGGGAGTGATCTTATAACAGTTTCGTTTCAACTTCATAAGTACGGAATCCTTAAAAAGAGCAGACCCGAGCGACACGTTCTCACCGCAATCTTCAAGATAATTTGTTGATATGTTTTTCTTTAATTGAGATTTTTTTAAAACAAACAACGCGTTTTACCGATTATAAGTGTGCTACATCAAAAGCTGCTTACGGAATCTTTCAAAAAATACCTATTTCATCACTGTACCTTTACGTGCAGAGAAAAATATGATAGTTTTCACCTATATTCTGTAACCTGGGAAACCCGGGTTTATCTCCTAGTATATATAGAATACTAATGTAGGGTCAATCCATTTCAAGTGGTCCAGCACTGGTCGCTCGACTATTTTTAATAAATCTGAAATTTTTTGTACAACAACCCTAACATGATGGAAGTTCAAAATGACCTTTATTTTAATTCTACTATTTTTTATTTGTGCATGGCGGCCATCTTTGTTTCATCCTGTGCAGCGATTTTCTCAGATACTAGGATACACAAAATTGTAAATATCTCGTATTCTATTTTCCCAATTGAAATGGGGTTTGCAGCATTTTATTCAGAATAAAATAGGCTAAATATACAGTGTAAGAAAAATTTTGAAAAATAAATTTTTACAGGTGAAATTTTAGCACAAAATTTACAATTTTTTCCAAAATCTATCCGTTTGCAAGAGGAAAATTTTCATGCAAGGGAAACTGTCAACCTTACACAATTTTTTCTACAAATAGGTCAAAAGTGCGTGTACTCATATATCAAGTCCCAGATCTGGGAGTTAATTTCTCTTTGCGAAAAAAATTCCGAAATTCGTCAAAAATTTCAAAAATCGCACTTTTTAGGCTTTGATATCTCTGGTGGGGCACGAGATAAAAATCTGAAATTTTGGCCTATGATAGTATCGTGTAGTAGCGTTATGTACAAAAAAATTCAAGAAGGAGGTTTGACTACAAGCTGAGATATGGAATGGACAATATGTGAAAACAATACTACCAAACTATTGTAAACCTACTATGTAATTGTTCAACAAGACTGTCAACCTTGCACAATCTTTTCTACAAATAGGTCAAAAATGCGTGTACTCATACACCAAGTCCCAGATCTGGGAAATGATTTCTCTTTGCGAAAAAAAATTCCGAAATTCGCCGAAAATTTCAAAATTCGCACTTTTTAGGCTTTGATATCTCTGGTGGAGCACGAGATAAAAATCTGAAATTCTGGCCTTTGATAGTATTATGCAGTAGTGTTATGTACAAAAAATTTCAAGGAGATTTGACTACAAGCTGAGATATGACATGGACAATATGTGAAAACAATACTGCCAAACTATTGTAACATACTATGTAATTGTTCATACCTCCAAAATTTTAAATTAATTATTTATGGTACAAAGTTAAATGTTAGTTACAAATATCTTTTTCAAATGCTTCTATGTGATTTAAACAATTCAGAATGTATGCTAAGCCAATACACTATTTGTCCAGATGAACAAATCTACTAGAAATGCTATTGCAACAATTTTGCTCGGAACACATTTCAGGAAAAGTAAATTACAGACAATGAATTGCACCTGATCGAGTTGACATGGCTTCAATTATTAAATCTACAGAATTTCATTCAAGTTAACAAGGGATGACAAGATTTGGGGGGCTTCAAATAAAATTTTTAGAAAGAACAGCCTGATGGACTGACAACAGTAACTGGTCGAACTGATAACATCTCTCGTAAATATTGTTAAGCTCTTTGTTGAGCATATATAGTATTTTGTAAATTAAATACTTATTATTTAACTATTTTCAACAAAAGATATTTTCTGGGTAAATATTGTAATAAAAGAGACTAATCTCATTTCTCCTAATGTACTCGTAATAGCATTTCTTAACAATTCTTTAATCACCGTATCTCAGCTTGTAGTCAAATCTCCTTCTTGAAAATTTTTGTACATAACACTACTACATAATACCATCAAAGGCCAGAATTTCATATTTTTATCTCGTGCTCCACCAGAGATATCAAAGCCTAAAAAGTGCGATTTTTGAAATTTTCGACGAATTTCGGAATTTTTTTCGGAAAGAGAAATCATTTCCCAGATATGGGACTTGGTGTATGAGTACATACACTTCTGACCTATTTGTAGAAAAAATTGTGCAAGGTTGACAGTCTTGCTGAACAATTACATAGTAGGTTTACAATAGTTTGACAGTATTGTTTTCACATATTTTCCATGTTATATCTCAGCTTGTAGTCAAATCTCCTTCTTGAAATTTTTTGTACATAACGCTACTACACAATACTATCACAGGCCAAAATTTCAGATTTTTATCTCGTGCCCCACCAGAGATATCAAAGCCTAAAAAGTGCGATTTTTGAAATTTTTGACGAATTTCGGAATTTTTTTCGCAAAGAGAAATTAACTCCCAGATCTGGGACTTGGTGTATGAGTACACGTACTTTTGACCTATTTGTAGAAAAAATTGTGTAAGGTTGGCAGTTGTTCTTGCATGAAAATTTTCCTCTTGCAAACGGTTAAATTTTGGAAAAAATCGTACATTTTGTGCTAAAATTTCACCTGTAAAAATTTATTTTTCAAAATTTTTCTTACACTGCATATTTAGCCTATTTTATTCTGAACAAAATGCTGCAAACCCCATTTCAATTGGCAAAATAGAAGACGAGATATTTGCAATTTTGTGTATCCTAGTATCTGAGAAAATTGCTACACACGATGAAACAAAGATGGCCGCCATGCACAAACAAAATATACTAAAATTAAAAGAACGGTCATTTTGAACTTCCGTCATGTTAGGGTTGTTGTACAAAAAATTTCAGATTTTTTAAAAATGGTCGAGCGACCAAAAAAATATTTTCTGGACCACTTGAAATGGATTGACCCTGTAACGATTTTTTTAAACGCTTAAATGCGAGGATTGTAGAACACTGGAGGTAATGTAATTTTAGTATGTTGTTGCAGTTATCTATAGTATTTTTTCACATGAAGAGAGTGTATATAGCATCAAAAGTTATTTTGCATTGCTGCACAAAATAATTCAATTACTTTAGCGTCTATGGACAGTAATTACTTATAATACATTTTAGTGCCGCTATATTATTGAAACTTTGCGAAATATGTGTATTTTGTTAAGACTTATTTGCGGAAGCTACATGTTATTCATTGAAAATATTGGGTGAGAAAAATTAAGATGTATTACACTTAACATATTTCGCGTATTTCTATATATAATTATATTTCAAGTAACTTTTTGAACGTATTTTAAACTCACTTCCACTGAATGAATTTCGCTTTAATATTCAAAATATGCTTCCACCATTGTCAAATTTGTGTATCGATAAAAATTTATGCATCATTAAGTTTTTACGCCGTTATTGACCCTATTGTGAATTTACATAACTAAAATTTTAAAACTGATATTTTATTTTTTCTCACGTGGTTAAAATTAGACAAAAGATATTCAAGTCAATGTTCATTTACGGCAACCAAATGTAAATGAGGATGCCAGAAGCCAAGGGTTATCAGTGACAAAATTGAAAAAAAAAAGAGTTTAAGTGCACAAGCTATCTGGAAATAAGTCTATTTATTTGTAGATAAAGAGTTATGAGTGATTTTTTAATTATGTTCTGCGTTTTAGGGGTCAGTTACTTAAACTCTTTCCCGAAACTGTGAAACGCGTGGAGGCCAAGGGGTGTAAGTGTATTTGTATTCGTTGACGTCCACATAACTGAATCGCGACCAACGACATAGAAGGCCAGTTTATGACTTTTAAAACGCCCCACGAATTTGATCATTTTTAAACGGCGATTAGTACAAAAAGACGATCACATTGCCGAATTATACCAATCACAGTTTAAAGATTATTCACCTATGTGACGTTTTAAACGTCATGAACTGGCGTTATATGTCGTTGATAATGTCGTGAGTCACTAGAAATTATTTCTTATAACTTGACACTGTGTGAACGCTTGATATAGTCTCAGGTCTTCAAACAGTCTGATTTTCATTCTTACCAGGTTTTATTTGTTACTGATGGACTGTGTCAGATAAAAATAAAAATTGTACTTTCGACATTGATGGTAAGTAGATTTTTTTGTACTGAATATTAACTTGTACAAGCTATATTTATACTAATGATTAGACATTATTGCAATTTAAATATAATATTTATTTACTTGTAATAAAATTCCTCATTTTTAATTTCAACCTAAATACAAACTTTAAATATTTAGATTTATGCCTACCTACATAATAAAGATAAGCTTTCATCCAAAAATTACTTATTAAACTTTTTTTTTTGCTTGCTTGTTATAGCCGCTACAATTTAAATCCCTTAAAGAGGAAGTGTAGACGAACGTCTTCCCCTAATCCAACCAAATACCACTTCAATACTGACAACATACACGCAATTTTTCATTCCATAATTTAAAGGATGATTGAAAAATTGTGATACGTTTTGACTTGCAAAAAATGATGACAACTCCACTTGTAATCAATTCTAAGGATTATTACCTACGTCAATATTGGACATACAACTTGAATATTCATAACCTTGAAAGTGGGACTGCTTAGATGTGCATGTGGCATGAAGGCCAAGCTTTTCATGCTTGCCAAGAGATTGCATCCTGTTTTTTGAAGTTCATAAAGACTATTCCGTCTCAAGTCAGGCATATTACAGCTTTTAGTGACAATTGTGCAGGATAGAATAAACACGTGTGAAATTGTGAAGTTCTGACTGTACATCATAAAAAATACACACACAGAAACAGTCGATCATCGCTTTTTGATTTCAGGACAGTCCTACAACAAATGTGACCAAGACTTTGATCTCATAGAAATTAGAAAGAATAGGAATAAAAGGGATCTGTATGTTCTAGAGCACTGGGCTCAGCTTGTAGATAATTCCAGCAAAAACTTCATTATAAAAATGCTAAAATATGAAGATTTTATTAAACTTGAGTCACTTATACCATTCTTTATAAAGTCAGTGAAAAGTATCCGAACTATGCAGTGACTGCATTTTGAGAGAAAAAAAATCTTTCGCATTGTTGAACACACGATAATGCGTTTTGAACATGTGCTTGATGCAAATGGTAATGCACATTGAACATAATAAAACATAAATAGCATAAATAAAAAAAAAGATTACTGTT
The DNA here is from genome assembly GCA_964019185.1 of Maratus speculifer. Taxonomy (NCBI): domain Eukaryota; kingdom Metazoa; phylum Arthropoda; class Arachnida; order Araneae; family Salticidae; genus Maratus; species Maratus speculifer. Next base: position 103,345,148 of record OZ025293.1, read on the forward strand.
TCCAGTTTGAGATTTATGGTCTTAAAGCACTTAAAGCCTTTTTTTCACCTGGTGGTCGAAATTTGAACTAATTTTTTTTATTGCAGATTTCGTTTCACCATGGTCCATATAACTTATATTCCAAGTTTCATCGATATCGGTCAACCAGGGCGGACTCTACGTAGGTCCAAACAGGGTAACTTTAATTATAACCACCCTGTATATATATATGAAAAAAATGTCATTTCATTTATTTGTGTCAACATTGTTTTTAATTTTTTCATAAATTCATTTTTTTTAATTTCATAATTTTTCATTTCTTCTGTTCATTCGGCATTTGTATCCTTTGGCTTTCAAGAAGTTTTCATTACTGCTTGGAAGTCAAAGGGTACAAATGCCGAGTGATGATCAACATTGCTTAGTTATAAATTTAAAACAAATTATACTCTACTTTTTTTCAGAACAGTTATTGAAATAAGAGTTTAAAGATCACTAAGAAATAAGCAAAAACTTCACATCTTAATTCATTCAATTACAATTTATGTTTAGCTCTGTACTCAATTTACTCAAAATCTAGATTTTGTCGCTTGTATCCCTTGGCTTCTGGGGTCCTCAAATAAAATTGTTTTTTTATAAGGTACCCTGGGGTAATAACGCCACGTTAAGGTTCTACCAATTTTCACGGCTCAGTTTTAGATTGTATTTTTCAAACAAATATATAATTTGACACAGCAACTCATTGACTATCTATATTAAAAAAATAATTTAACAGATATGTATTCATAAAATGTAATGGCGTGATTTCTTGACCAATGCTATTTGGCGTTATTATCCACCTATATAGGTAATAACGCCAAGCAAACAACACTATGAAATAAGATGGAATAATGGCATGTAGATTGCCCAATTCTAAAAATACAAACTCTACAAATTTAGATCAGATCCACAAATTTCGATAATTGCGAATCAACCGGGGTATTAATGCCAAGGATTGGCGTTATTACCCCGGTATAGTTATTGCGCAGTACATTTTAAACTACAAATTATCTCGAGAAGATATCTAAAATCTTCTACAACATTTTGAAAGTACATGAAATGTACTACAAATTTATATAATAAACAAAGTATTTCCGGATAAAAAATATAGTCTTCACATCACAAAACGTATCTCGCAAATTTTAGATCAAGCGTTAATTTTAGTTGTAAAAACAATAAGACCTACAAATGGAACAAATTAACTTGAAGCTGTTTTTTGCGATTTATGTGACTCAAAGCCCTTCTGCACAGAGCACATGGGTGTCAATTACCAGATTATTTCATAATTATGCATAATATTAGCACTTGGCGTTATTACACCAGACCACCTTATTTCATTTTGTGTCAATTGAATTGAAATTAAAAATAGGCAAGACATATTCAACAAAACAACAATTTCTTTTGTTTGTACGGCGATCCCTGGCGGGAAATAGGATAATTAAATGTAAATAAATTCGATTTGTTATGTTTTACCTTGTGCAGCTGCAATCAAGCTAAAAATAGGTTGGACAGATTCAAACAAATTTTATTATTCTTTATAACGCCTCCTGGGCGGATAATTGTGAGACTAAATTTAAATTTTATTTTTTGTGATTTTTTATGAAATCCCCAGAATAAGCGTTCACTACGGTCAAATTTAGGCTTTGATAAAAAAAATTCATATGTTAGGTTAAAATTAATTTTATTTGTGTATTTCAAAATACAAGCTATCATTACACAAATATTTAAATTAAAATCAACTTATTTTAATCGAAAAAGGTACCAAAGAAGTGTGCAGTATAAGAATAAAGCATAAATATTTTTGACGAAGTACGTTCATCAGACATGTTTGGATGCCACCGATAGAAATTCGTGCAGTTAGGCTCAACTTATAACAGACCTAAAAAAAATGAACATCTTATAACTGTTTACAAAACATATCACAACTAAAGTGAAACCATACAACAATTCGTTAGATGAGCACATCTTATTATGAATTTCTAATGAAAGATTATTTCTGATTGTAAGTTTGTCAAATATTTTTGATTCCTCACACTTATCTCTAAACGCCAGTTGCGTAAATAATGAAATTCTACTCAAGAAAATAAATTCTAAATTCATAAATAACGATTGTTTGCATATTGTCATGAGAAAAATCTGTATCCTCAATTAATAACTTTACGTTGATTCTTCTCTTTGGCTACAATGAATTTGAGAACAGTTGATTACCTGTATTCTGCAATTTCCCCAATCAGCAACAATAATATTATCTTGTGAGTCAATTGCAACTCCTGTAGGAGCATTGAATTGTCCATTTCCTTCACCATTAGACCCGAAAGATGACAAAAAGCTCCCTTCAGAATCAAAAACCTGTAACAGAATAAATAATAAAAAAATAATAAACATTTAGGAAAACAATTCTGTCTAATAGAATTATTATATTAATGCCCGTATGTTACCTTATAATTTTAAATGTACCTTATTTTCAAACATTAGTTTTTTTCAATACAAAAACTACAACCATAGACAAATTTTCTTATTTATACTCTTTATTTTTAAACAGAACGGGATTTTTTTTTTTTTTAAGTCCCGTTCTGTTTAAAAATAAAGAGTATAAATGAGAAAATTTGTCTATGGTTGTAGTTTTTGTATTCAGAAAAACTAATGCCTGTAAATAAGGTACATTTAAAATTACAGGATGAGTATAAATATCGATACAATAGGCTATTTCCTCAAATATTGCCCCTGGACCCATACTTCCAATTGCAAAAATTCATAAAAAAGGTGAAATTTCTGATAAGATAAATTGCAACTCCATGGGGGGGGGGGGGGATCTATTTGAAAAAATACGAAAATAAAATTTTTATACGGCCTCCGTAAGGCAAAATTCCCAATTTGGAAATTATTGCTTATCCATTCCTAAATTGAACAAAACAAATTTCATCTCCGTATCTAAAAATCCCGCAGAGATATTAAATCCCAAAATCCTCAAAAATTCTTGACTTACACCACTTTTCCCTGCCTATAAACTGTGATTTCTTGACTCAATTTCAACGCTTGTTAGGGAACATTCACAAATTGCAATTTAATAAAAATCGGTTTAAGATAGCGCTTTTTCTTTGGACATAAAATAGCAGCGTATAGTTTTTACGCTAAACTGGTATACCAGGTGTCTGCCTGGGTCAAAATATCTAGGTCAGGTCCCAAACCGACCCATAGGGGAAAAAGTTCGGCGTGGGGTGAAAAAATGTCAACATCATAACCCGGACCGGTCTGGAAAATAGTTTAAATCATAGCCCGGTTCAGTCGCAAATTTCTACATAGTTTTTTTAATTCGATGTGGGAAAAAATGTTTCATATGGAGGAGTTCTGACCAAAAAATTCTTTTATAGCTTTTCGTTTTTTATATTTATACTTTTTATTATTAAAGAAGAGCCAAAGGCTGTAATATATTTATTTTATCAATGAATCTCTATTTATATGTAAATGTTTCACTTATATTTTAATATCGTTAATCCATATCCCATGCGTTGGAGACTCTGAAAAATGTCATACACTAAAACTTTTTAAGACGGAATGACATGGAAAAGAAAAAAATACGTTATTGACAGATGCTCTCCCTAGAAGATGCAATTGGAGCTTATTTTCTTTTCAGGCTTTTATTTTGCATGGATCAACATGTTTTCCGTTTAAGACAGAATTCCGTCATAGGCAGATTTTTTTTCTCTGGTTTTACTGTATTTAATTTTTTTAGCCTTTGAATAATCTATTTAAAAAAATAAATTTTAAAGGTTTTTTTTTTTTTTTTTTTTTTTTTTTTTTTTTTTGTAAAATAAAGATTTTAAAATCTATATGTTTTTCGTCAAAAATTCGATTCAGCAGAACTTTATTTATTTTATGCACGTATTAGTTATTATATATTTTGCACGTATTAGTACGTATTATTATGCACGTATTTTATGCCCGTCAGTCAGAGACAGTGATTTTAATACGGGTTTTGTCGAGACCGGGTGACCAATTTCATCCAGAGTGCGCCTAAGTTGAAGGAAGTAGTCTCCTCCTTTATGAAAAGTACTCTAGGCCCGGCCTGGCGGGTCTTCAGAAGAAAGTAACATTTTATTAACATCCTCTGGACGACGATAAAAGCCTGAAGTTGTCAGAGGTAAATTTAAAAAGAAAAAAAAAGACTTAATCTGCATCTTAGAAAAAGCATTTTTTTAAATAACTGACGGACATTTAAACAATACACTTCGTTTTTCTGCATAATGAATTTTTTATCCTCTATTTCTTGTGTTTAAATTATTAAATGTTAAGAATTTTTAAAAGAAAAAAGAACTTGAAACACGTCATTTTTGATTTTTTTACATTAGTTTTGTTTCGGCAAATTTGAAAAAAATGTTTACTTTTGAAAAAATGTTTGCTTTTGAAAATATGATTTTTTTAAAAAGTTATATTATTTTTTCAATAAACATTTTTAATAGTTTTAAAATTAATATAAAAAAAAACCTTGGTGTTCGATCCTTGTGCGCATGCCGAACGAGCTCCGCAGTTCTGCGGTCATGTGACCGAGAGTTTTAGTTTTGCACTAGCTGTCATTGTGGCACGTTGTGTTTATTTCAGCGGGTCTAATCCCCAACATTCTAAAGCGAACAGCGGGATTTATCCCCAAATGTTCCTATATTTTAAATAGCGGGACTACTCCCCATATAATTGACGAAAGTCATTTAAATAGCGGGTTTATTACCCCAAAAAGCAACTTTATTGCATCTGTGTTCTACTACATCTACTTCCGTGTTCTCATTTGTGTTCTTCTTGTTGTGACTGTTTGTGTGTGTACCTTTCTGTGATATAAACATTCTAAAAGCAAGCCACCGTGTCTTCAATTTTAATTATATACACACAGTCTTCACATCCATTTGATGGTCCGTCGTTCCAAGAGTCAGCTTAAAACCAATGGAAAAGCTTAACAGAGCAAAAGGTGCTTTAAAAGGCGCCATAACAAAGCTAGAAAATTTCGTTAGAGACAATACAGAAGAAAGTAATTATTAGAGTACTGAGCTCGAAATAAAGCTCAGAAAAATACCAGAGCTTCAAACAAAGATATCTGAAATACGGGATAAATTTTATGATATCCCCGATATAAAAGATCTATCCGAAATAGAACAAGAATTAGACGAACTTGAAGATCGTCTCGAGAAACTTGAGGTAAGTCTCAATATATATCTTAACAATCTCAAAGTATCTGAAATAAATGTTCATGTTGATAATATTGAATCTAGAAATGTCAATAATATTAGAGTTAAATTGCCTGAAATCCCATTACCAACATTTAATGGTAAATATGACGAGTGGTCAATCTTTAAAGTACAATTTACCAATTTAATTATCAATAATGAACAGCTAAATGATGCACAAAAGCTCTTCTATTTGCGAGCATCGCTTAAAAATGAAGCAAAACAACTAGAAAGTGCTGACGATTCCTTTGACTCATTGTTTGCAGCACTTACTGAAAGGTTAGAAAATCAACGTTTGCTCATTGATACTCATTTATCAGCCATAATTAATTATGAAAAAATACATTACGAGTCCTCTAAAGAATTGAGAAATTTTATTGATTGTGTAAATAACAATTTGAGGGCCTTAAAGGTATTACAATATGAACAAAATAATCTGTCTGATGCTATCCTTATAAATATTATATTACAAAAGGTAGATAAAGAAACCAGGAAATTATTTGAATATTCAGTCAAAAAATCAGAATATCCACAATTTGCTGAACTAATGTCCTTTTTGGAAAACAGAAGTTCTACTCTAGAAAGTGTAAATAAACATTCTGCTTTAAAACTTTTTAACAAAAACATTCCCCCTTCAAACAAAACAAAAAATTTCATGCTAAATTCGAATAATAAATCGAATGTGAAAACTTGTGTTCTATGCAAATCCGCTTTTCACAATTTGAACAAATGTCCTCAGTTTCTAAAAATGAATGTATCAGAACGATATGATTTCGTAAAGAGAAATAAACTGTGTTCGAATTGTTTGAGTCCAAAACATCTCGTAAAAGTTGCGTTTCAAAGTACAATTGCATTCACTGTGGACTACGACATACCAGTCTCATTCACCGAGAAAGAGAAAATAAATCAAAAAATGAACTTTGCTCTGACGCCATTCCCCCTTCACACCCTCCTGCATTTAACGCAGGTGTCACTGAAAAAGAAAGAAACAATTTGGAAAATAATGACTCTTTGAAAACCTTGAATAACGTAAACAATGACAATAAATCGGTTTTATTGAGTACTTGTTTTGTTTTTATCGAAGATAATTTCGGAAATAAAATAAAATTTAGAGCTGTTTTAGATTCCGCCAGCAACAGTAGTTTTATACCAAGGGATTCTGCGGACATGTTAAAATTAAGAAAAAGGTTAATTAATGCTCCAATTACTGGATTAAACGGATACACTCAAAATGTAAAAAATAAAATTTCTACTGTGATTAGCAATGAAAACGGAACTTTTGCCGAAAAAATAGATTTCTTAATTGTTCCTAAAATTACGGATGTAATTCCATCAAAGCAATTAAATGTTTCTAACATTAAATTACCGAACTCTGTAAAACTAGAAGATCCTACATTTTTTAAGCCGGCAAAGGTGCATATATTAATTAGTGCTGAAAAATTTTACAGAATTTTAAAACATAATTCCGTTAAGATTACTGAGAAACTTTCCCTGTAAGACACTGTTTTTGGATGGATTCCAACTGGTACATTAGACGAGAAAAATTGGTCTGAAAATATTGCTATGTGTAATGTTGTTAGACATTCCGATGAAGTCAATGATACTTTGAAACAGTTTTGGGAACTCGAATCTATAGGCATTAAGCATGAAGATCCAAAAATATCAGAAAGGGATCAGGCGCAACAAATATTCGACAAAACAGTCAAATTTGTGGGCGATCGTTACGAAGTTCAGTTACCCTGGAAAAGAGATTGGAAGGAATTAAGTAACAACTTTAATGTTGCAAAACAGCGTTTAGAAGGTCTAAAAAGAAAATTGTATCGAAACTCGAAACCCTGAACTTTTTCGCCAATATTCTGAAATAATAACAGATTATTTGAAGCATGGAATTATAGAGCAGGTGCAAGAAAATGAACCTGTTTTAGATAGGGCGGTTTATTATTTACCACATCATGTGGTCTGTAAGGAAGATAAACTTACTACTAAAGTCCGGATAGTTTTTGATGCCAGCTCTCATGAGTTGTCACTGAATGATTGCTTATGGCCAGGGACGAACTTAAATCCACTTCTCTTCGATATTTTAATCCACTTCAGATTGTACGAGATCGCCTGTTCATCTGATATCGAGAAAGCGTTCCTTCAAATCTCGCTCGCAGAAAGGGACCGGGACTCTGTCCAATTTCTTTGGTTCGATCACGGTTTAACATCTTTCAAAGTCTTCAGATTTAAACGGGTGCTTTTGGTGTCAATGCCTCCCCGTTTCTTCTATCAGCTACCATTAAGGAACACATCAAGCGATTTACGAACATGCACCCAAGAACTGTTCACCCTACTCGATAAATATATTTACGTGGACGATTTTATCTCTGGTCAAGATACTCTGGAACAAGCTCTTGAGATTTCCTTGAGTGCTAATAAAATAATGTCTGAAGCCGGAATGACTCTTCGAAAATGGATAACCAATGATGAAGCATTATTGGAATGTTGGAAGAAGGAAGGTTTAGATATTCAAGCAGAACATGCCACTATAAGTATAGGAAGCAATCTAAGCAAAGTTTTAGGAATGTCCTGGGAAACGGAGGAAGATTGTCTGATATTTGAAGTCAAAAGCCTAATACAATTCTTGTCAACACAAAAGGGTTCAAAACGCCTTCTATTGCAAGCAGTTGGTAAAATCTTCGATCCTTTAGGCATGCTCACGCCATACACCATTAGAATTAAATGCCTGTTTCAAGAACTATGGTTAAAGAAGACATCATGGGATGAACAGTTGCCAACTAATGTGCAAGAACAGTGGTTAAAGTGGGTCGAAGAACTTCCAAATTTAGTAAAACTAAAAATTCCGAGAAAAATTCTTGGTTGCCTGAATCAAGTAATAGAAGTAGAAATACATGCCTTCTCTGATGCTAGCAAAATAGCATATGGCACTGCTGTTTATCTAAGAATAAAAAGGGAGAGTGGAGTGGAAGTCAATCTCGTAACCTCAAAGAGTCGTGTTGCCCCTATAAAGGAGATAAGTCTACCTAGGCTGGAACTTCTTGGAGCCTTACTGAGTGCAAGACTGACTAATAAAATCAAGCCCATCCTAGATCAGAAGGTAGCATCTACAGTGTACTACTGGACTGACTCTAGCATTACTCTTTACTGGATCAAGGGCTCAACAAAACGATGGAAGCAGTTTGTCGCCAATCGTGTCAAGGAGATCAATGTTCTCACTGATTCTAACTCTTGGTATCACTGCTCCAGCAAGGACAATCCTGCGGACCTCTTAACTCGAGGTACTAGTGTTAATTCTATTATACAAGACCCAATGTGGTTCAAGGGACCAAAATTCCTCGCAGCTAATGTCCTAGAGACTAAGCAAGAACCCATTGATGTACCAGAAAAGGACTATGTTTTAGAGACTAAATCTAAATTTAAAAACAATATTTATGATTGTAATTCTAATATTTCTCTTTCTCTTTTCAGGAATCCTGAAGCAGTAGATTCTATTTTGAGTATAAGTAATAATTATTACAATATTCTTCGCGTTCTAGCTTATGTGTATAGATTCCTGCACAATTGCAAATCTCCAGCTGTAGACAGACGCAGAGGCATCCTCACCACCTCAGAAATAAAGGCTTCAGAAACTTCTCTAATTGGGCTAATACAAAATTCTGAATTTCAGGAAGAGATTAGTAGTTTAAAACGGGACTCAAGGGTTCCTCCTTCTAGTAAAATTAAATGTTTAGCCTCCTTTTTGGATCTAAATAATATCTTACGAGTTGGAGGGAGATTAGAGAATTCAGATTTAAACTTTGATAACAAGCATCAAATCATTTTGCCAAAAGGCCATAAGATTACAAAACTTATTGTCGGACGTTCCTCTCAGTCCACACAACTTTGAAGAATGTCCGTGGTAGATATAGCTGCCACCACCGATATTACTAGGTGATATCGGTCACCCACTGTGAGGTTGGTGTAAATGAAGACTTACGCTGTCAGGTAACTGAATTATCAGTTTATTAAGAATATATGTACACACTAAATACGCTATTTACAAATATATACAATTACAACTCGGATATAGGTGATCCGGTTCAACATTAAATTAGATACAGTAAAGATTGGTTGTGTACTATTCCAATTACACTTTCCACCTCACACTCAATACACGTTAAATTCACTTTATCGGAGCTCAACCTTGAGTCTCCCAACACAAGTATACTGGGCCTGCACTTCTTAGCCCAGAGCACTAAACACCAGGACGTCTGTGTCCTTTGCGCACCAGAAAACGCACACTTTACGCTCTTCCACACAGAGCAACCTCTAGGTACGAAACCTAGGTACGTAATGAATTCTCTCAGACAAACTTGCCCTCTCCAAATCACTGCTTTCCCCAACATAAACCCCTTTGGAGCTTCCTCATTGGACACATACTCCATTCTTTTCTTGCTTAGTGACATGCTGCTAATCTGCTCATCATCCGCATACTTCACTGACAGATGGACATGCCTCTGAGCCATCTCCTTTCTCTAACACACCACCTGCAAAGGATTAGCTGGCAATTCTCCTTTCCACGAAGAAGGAATGTCACCTTGGAAATTCTGTACACAACCATACAATACTAGATATTCAAATAGAGAAAGAGTAGACATTACATTCTTTAGCACAAGTGCTATCAGATCCTGACACCCCCCCACCTTAGCGGAAAATATGCCTTTTATGGGCTAATTTTCCCCAAACATATAGTTATATCGCAGAAGAGTTCAATAGTCTCTTTACAGATTTCTTCATTATGCTTATTACATAGGTATTTCCAGGTGTCTGAACACTATCTACTGACATCTCTACTGAACCTTTACTAATATTATAATTAAATAAACAATACACATGTTAATACAATATTATAAACAAAAAAATCAAAAAAATATTTACACACACACAGAAAAAAAAATTAAATGGGTGACGACATCCCTTTAAGGTTGTCCACTATTGGGTCGTTGATGTTGATGGGCTAACAACTGGTTGTTCTTCCCAGCTCTTTCTATGTAGCCTAGAAATTGCGTCAGCATTTAAATGTTGAGCTCCCGGACGATGAGAAATACTCAGGTTCCAGCGTTGCAAGGCAAGAGCCCATCTAGTGAGTTTGGGTGATCTTGGGGTTGTTTCGGTGAGAAATTTTAATGGATTATGATCCGTAATGATCTCAATTTGAGATCCATAGGTCCATTTTTCAAACTTTCGCAACCCAAAGAGCACACTCCAAGCCTCTTTCTCTATACTCGGCCAAGCACGCTGAGCCCCTGACAATTTCTGACTGGCAAAAGCTATCGGTTTAAACTGACCCTTTTCATCTTTTTGAGTAAGACAACATCCTACTGCCAGGTCGGAAGCATCTGCGTGGAGCTGATATTCCCGGCCTACGATAGGTGTAGCCAAACTCGTCACTTTACATAACTCATCTTTAAGAGTATTAAATGCTTTTTCTGCCCTTTCATACCATGGTACAGTATTTTTAACCTTCCCTTTTGTCAATTCGGTTAAAGGTATAGCAATTTCGGCATAATTTGGAATATAAGATCGGTAAAATCCCATTAATCCCAAAACAGATCTAACTTCCTTTTTAGTTTTTGTTCTCTTTAGATCCCTTATTGCTCCTATTTTTTCCTCATCAGGTGCATGCGTTCCACCCCCAATTACATGACCTAAAAACTTAGTTAATTTCTCTCCAAATTTACATTTGTCTAGCCTAATCGTAAAATTTCTTTTTTTCAACTCTTCAATGACAGCCCTAACATGTTCACAATGCTCTTCCCAGGTGTCGGAGAAAATGATGACATCATCAATATATGCTTCCGCATACCTCCGATGACCTTGAAGAACCTCATTCATATCTTTCTGAAACGTGGCAGCCGCCCCTGATAATCCAAACGGAATGGTACGCCACTGATAAGTTCCATTATGTGTTGTAAAAGCTGTCAAATGTTTACATTCCTCCGCCATTTTAATCTGGCAATAACCTCTCAATAAATCAATCGATGATAAATATTTAGCCGCCCCTGCGGTATACATGATTTTTTGTGAATCTTTCATCGGAAAGGTTGGCACCTGAGTTACCGAATTTAAGGCTCTATAGTCTATACAAAGTCTAACAGTTGCGTCTTTTTTCGCCACACAAACAATTGGATGACTAATTTCAGCGTTTGACACTTCGATTAGATTTAATTCTAATAACTCCTGAATCTGCCTATCTACTTCCTCTTTATAAGCTACCGGTACACTATATATCTTTGGCTTTTTCCTTTTCACCCCCGGTTTAAGATCAATACGATGTTCTCCTACATCCGCTGGTCGTACAGGACCCATAAACACCTCTTTATTCTCCCTCAAAATGGACTTTATATCTTTGACTTGATTATTAGATAACCCTTTTATTTCGAACTTCTCTATATCTCGTTCTACTTCTTGATCCCGGTTCAAAATAGGAATTTCCCCAACTTCTCCAAATTCCTCATCACCCTCAAAAACAATATTAACTATATTACATTTAGCAATAAATTCTCGTATTTTGTTTTGGTGCACAAGCTTCCTACTCCCGTCGGCTAACTCGACTATAAACGAATGCTGATTTCGTTTTTCGACTATGGTTTCCGGCCCTTGCCACCTAGAATATAGTTTATTAGTTGAATCGGGGATTAACAGTATTACCTTATCACCTACTTCAAACGTTTTTTCTTTTGACCTTAAGTTATAATGATATGCCATTCTATTTTGTTGCACCTCAGACGATAATTTTGCCTCATTTGCGGCTCTTTCTAAACGTCCTCTAAGTTTATTCAGATACTCATGAATCGGCGTAGTATCTAACTGCGCCCCCTTATTTTCTCCCGCCCAGGATGACTTGAGAATCGACAAAGGACCCTCCGGCGTTCTACCATATAATAACTGGAAAGGTGCGATTCCCGTTGTAGAATTTGGGACTTCCCTATACGCCCATAATACAAATGGTATTTGTTCATGCCACTTTTTTCCTTCTTCTCTAATAGTATGATGTAACATACGTTTAAGAGTCTGATTAAATCGTTCCACAAGCCCGTTAGACTGTGGATACTGTGGGGTCGAAAATCTTGGACTAGCACCTAACCTTTTCTCAAATTCTTTTATTAAGTCGGCAGTGAAATTGGTTCCATTATCGCAGGCGATTATATTTGGAATTCTTGTCCTCATAAATATTTGAAGTAGCGCATCACACGCGGTTTTAGCACTTAAACTTTTTAGAGGGATCGCATCCGCCCACCTGGTATGTTGATCAATTAAAGTTAGCATATACTGATGCCCTTGGGAACTTTTAGGATCAATAGGCCCAATTAAATCAACATTAACTACCTGAAATGGGAGTTCCGGACGCGACACTGGGGAAATAGGAGCTCTATCATTTACTTTAACCCCTCTAGTCAACTGGCACTCTAAACATGACTCACAAAATTGTTTAGTTTCTTTCGCCATCCCCTCCCAATAAAATGAATACCTGATTCTCTGTAAAGTTTTCTTAGCTGCATGATGCCCTCCAAATACCGAACTATGCGCTAATTTTAAGATTTCTTCCCTTCTGACTTTGGGTACTACTAATTGCGCTATAATTTCGCCTAACAATTTCTCTTTATGATACAATAAACCATTTACAATATAATAATCTCCTTTATTCAGTTTAGCTAATTCCCAAGCTTTCTCTAACTCTTTACATTCTAATTGGGATTCCTTAAACATATCTGAATTGCTAACAATAGCTTTATTATCTTTCTCCACTTCTGTTTTTTCTGGATTCTGACTTTGTACATTTTGCGAACTCGCTTCTATTGCGTAAACATTACAACTATCGTTATTCATACCTTCCTTTTCACTCGAATTATCAATAATTTCCGAATTTTCTAACTCTTGGGCCTCTAGCAATGGCTCCTCGCTGTTGACACCTGACAACTCATTAATCACTTCGGGATGTAAAATTACTTGCTCATTAATATTATCAGTCACTGCGCAAAGTACTTCCTGATGAATTATATTAGTTTGTCCGAATTGCGGAATAGCTAACAATAGTTTAACCAACGGCGATTTAACTGCTTCACCGAATAACCCTTGTAAATAAATACTACCCGCTCCTTTTAATTTCTCTTCCGGTACCAAATCTTTATGAACAACACTAATCTCACATCCAGAATCAACCAATCCCTTTGCTTTTTGCCCATTTACACTAACTTCAATTTTCTCGAGTTTATTTAATTTCTCACCAATAACGTTAGTTCTCTGTTCGGCCTTTGCCGATATTCTCGCCACAATAGCTCCATTAGGTAACTCTTTGCTTTCTTTTACCACAACCTTATGCACACCCGCTTTCGGATCTCGCCCTTTATTACCATTATTTCCCTCATTACCCACTTTATTACAAAAACGTTGGTAATATCCTCTCAAACCTCATTTAAAGCATTTAGGATATGAAGCATCACTAGGCTTCTTAAAATCTATTTTCCTATCCGGAAAAGAATTAGTCTCATTACTCCCGTTTTGCTTCCAATTATTACTAACTTTGTTATCATCCCTCGGTCTCATTTTTTCATTGTTTACGTGCCTATCTTTACCTTTAAAACTTTTATACGTAACGGCGTAAGACTTATGTTTAGCGTCAAAATAATTGTCACATTCTTTAGCAATTTTAGAAGTTTCTAACCATTTACCTTGATGAGTTAACCCAATATATGACGCGGTATCCTCATCTAACGTACTTACTAATTTATCCGTAACTATTAACTGGTTGACCTTTTCATAAGAGTCAGCACCTATTTTAGTCTAATAATTTTCCCATGTCGCTATTAAACGCGATACAAACAATACATGAGTTTCGTTCTGGTTTCTCTTAGCCTTCTTAAAATTTTCCAAACATGCCTTCGGTGTCGGCTCATGTTCCCTTAGAACTAACTCCTTTAACTCCTCATAATTCTCCATTTGTTCCGTAGTGGTATAAATTAACAAATTATCCGCCTTATCTCCTAACATATTCAATAGAATTTCGGCCTGCTGGTTTTCCGGTACATTTTTAGTTTTGAATGCCCTTTCTAAGCTGTTAAAAAATAAATTCCATCCCTCAGTCCCTTCTGGTACTTTGATAGATAGAGTTTTAACACTTTTGATCAACTTTTCTATGTTACTTTCATTATTAGATTCCCTAGACCCATTGAAATTATTTGCCGATCCTTGCACCCTTAGTTTCTCCATTTCTAATTCATGTTCCATTCTTAATTTTTCCATTTCTAACTTTTCCTGTTTTTCTTCACGCTCTAACCTTTCCTGTTTTTCTAACTTTTCGCGTTCTAATTTTTCCTGTTCTAATCGTTCTGCAACAATAGCGTCAGATAATTCCTTAATAACCCCCTCGTCGTACTCATCACTGTCCATTATCTTTTTCTTAAGCTGAATTCTGGTATCATCTTCCGTGAATTCAACACCCAACTCTTCGGCTATACCCTGAAGATCAACCTTTTTTAGTTTCAATAAGAAAGTCATACCTTCACCGATTGTTATTACCACCCCACAAGAATAGTTAAACCTACCAAATTAATATTTCCTAAATTTCTAACTTAGTACAGATATTTCTCCACTTATTATACTAATTAATACCCTTCAGATAATCAATACATTTCATTTCTAATTAACCTACTGAACACTCTAATTTTTCTCAACCATTGATATCACACAATTTACTTCCAATAAAACAAAAGATAAAACAGTAATTCGATTTGATTACTATGCAATATAGATCTCAATTTATACACTTAGATAACAGCATACAATTTACATAATAATACCGATACGTTGAAATTGAATAAAAGTATTGATGTCAATCAAAAAAAAAAAAAAAAAAAAAATCCACATAAAGAAAAATTGTATAACATGTATATATAAATTTCTACAATTATTCTCACTAAAATATTTCCGAATTCAATATTGGTTCTTACACTTAAAACAAATATACTGAAAATCTTTACTTTTATTTTTCCTCACCATGGCTCTCTTTTGAGCCTTTTTTTTTCAGTATGGCTCCCTTTTGAGCCTTTTTTTTCTATGGCTCTCTTTTGGGCCTTTTTTTTCACTATGGCTCTCTTTTGAGCCTTTTTTTTCCACTATGGCTCTCTCTTGAGCCTTTTTTTTTCTACTACTAGCCAATTAAAATCCTAAGCAAATGTTATTATACACTCTTCAAACTTAAAAAAATGTTGCTTCATTTAAATATTACTTTAACAATAATTTAAATAAATTTAATTATTCCTTCCAACTACTATTACCACAATTAGTAAAAAAAATTATAGACAATCAATACTAGCTCAAGTTATTATGACCTTTCCTTAAAACAATAGCCAATATGGTTATTAACACTTTATAGGTAGGGAGTATTGATAAAACACATAAATAATATAGACAATTTACTTAAATTACTATTAATTATACAACAACAAATTTTGGTTCGAGATGTCAGTAGAAAGATATGATCAAAACACCTTACCTTATACTTTCTTTGCTGGATTACTTTTCTAATCACAGGTAGTTCCACGATGTAGCGGTAATATGGCACAACAGTTCAGTTTTTTCTAATACTGATACAGCACAGGCACAACACTTTAGCACCCACTCGACGATACGCCACGACACTTTAGCATACAATCGACGATCCGGCACGATGCTTTAGCACACACTCGACGATATGGCACGACCACACAAGAATTCCACTGGATACTCCGGCATTAACAGACTGCAACACGGCTCGCTGGTCACTGGTTTCAGGCGATTCTATCCCGACGCTGCCAACAATTTGTCGGACGTTCCTCTCAGTCCACACAACTTTGAAGAATGTCCGTGGTAGATATAGCTGCCACCACCGATATTACTAGGTGATATCGGTCACCCACTGTGAGGTTGGTGTAAATGAAGACTTACGCTGTCAGGTAACTGAATTATCAGTTTATTAAGAATATATGTACACACTAAATACGCTATTTACAAATATATACAATTACAACTCGGATATAGGTGATCCGGTTCAACATTAAATTAGATACAGTAAAGATTGGTTGTGTACTATTCCAATTACACTTTCCACCTCACACTCAATACACGTTAAATTCACTTTATCGGAGCTCAACCTTGAGTCTCCCAACACAAGTATACTGGGCCTGCACTTCTTAGCCCAGAGCACTAAACACCAGGACGTCTGTGTCCTTTGCGCACCAGAAAACGCACACTTTACGCTCTTCCACACAGAGCAACCTCTAGGTACGAAACCTAGGTACGTAATGAATTCTCTCAGACAAACTTGCCCTCTCCAAATCACTGCTTTCCCCAACATAAACCCCTTTGGAGCTTCCTCATTGGACACATACTCCATTCTTTTCTTGCTTAGTGACATGCTGCTAATCTGCTCATCATCCGCATACTTCACTGACAGATGGACATGCCTCTGAGCCATCTCCTTTCTCTAACACACCACCTGCAAAGGATTAGCTGGCAATTCCCCTTTCCACGAAAAAGGAATGTCACCTCGGAAATTCTGTACACAACCATACAATACTAGATATTCAAATAGAGAAAGAGTAGACATTACATTCTTTAGCACAAGTGCTATCAGATCCTGACACTTATATTTGAGTATTTTCACAGAAAATATTTTCATATTGGTCCCCAAAGTTTGATATATTACGTACGTATGAGATTTTGGCCAGTAAGTGGGAAAAATTTAGCGCGTAAGTTAGTGCATGACTGCGTTGTCTGTTTCAGGAGCAACCCAATTACTGCCAAACAAATCATGGGCGTTCTCCCATCAGAAAGAATAACACCGAATTTTACCTTTTGCCATACAGGAGCTGATTTTTGCGGCCCTTTTGAGATTAAATATAAAAATCAAAGAAAAGGGATTTTTCATAAAATCTATGTCGCGATCTTCATTTGCTTAGTAACAAAGGCTATTCATTTAGAAATAGTAACGGATCTAACATCCGATGCGTTTATCGCCGCACTTAAACGTTTTTTTTCAAGACGAGGAAAATGCGCTTCTATTATAACAGACAATGCTACGAATTTTAAGGGTGCTAAATCAGAATTGCAGAAACTTTATGAATTAGTTCGTTGCCCCGATGAAAAATTAGCTCATTATCTTACCTCAGAAGCTATCGAATGGAAATTCATTCCTCCTAGATCCCCCAACTTCGGCGGTTTATGGGAGGCCGGGGTTAAATCCTTCAAATATTATCTTAAACGGACATTGAAGGGTGCTAGATTGACAATGGAAGAATTCCAAACCATTACCACTCAAATTGAAGCAGTATTAAATTCACGCCCTTTAACCCCCTTATCGACCGACATAAATGATTTTAGAGTATTGACACCAGGCCATTTCCTAATTGGTCGGCCAATCGATGCTATTCCAGAAAATCAGTTAATTGATATTAGCGAATCGAGATTATCTCGATGGCAGAGAATTACTAAATTTGTTCAGTTAATTTGGAAAAATTGGTGATTAAACTACTTAAGCCACCTCCAAAATCGTACCAAATGGCAGGTAAAGGGTGATAATATAAAACCGGGAGCAATGGTGGTGATAAAGAAGGACAACTTACCTCTTTGTAAATGGTTGCTCGGACGAATCCTGGAGGTCATACCAGGGTAGGACGGCAATGTGAGAGTTGCCAAGGTAAAGACAGCCTCTAACATTTTCCTTAGGTCGATATCTAAATTATGTGTCTTACCTATAGATGAATCCTAATGCATTTTATCTTTACTTACATTCTTATTTTATTGATTTAAAAATGTATTTAAAAATGTTTGTAAATAATTTAGATTCAACTCGTGTTTGTTTTAAAAACTAAATCTTATTTTAAATTTTCATTAATTGTGCGCGGTCCTTGTGCGCATGCCGAACGAGCTCCGCAGTTCTGCGGTCATGTGACCGATAGTTTTAGTTTTGCACTAGCTGTCATTGTGGCACGTTGTGTTTATTTCAGCGGGTCTAATCCCCAACATTCTAAAGCGAACAGCGGGATTTATCCCCAAATGTTCCTATATTTTAAATAGCGGGACTACTCCCCATATAATTGACGAATGTCATTTAAATAGCGGGTTTATTACCCCAAAAAGCAACTTTATTGCATCTGTGTTCTACTACATCTACTTCTGTGTTCTCATTTGTGTTCTTCTTGTTGTGACTGTTTGTGTGTGTACCTTTCTGTGATATAAACATTCTAAAAGCAAGCCACCGTGTCTTCAATTTTAATTATACACACACAGTCTTCACATCCACTTGGAACAAAACTAAAATCAGATTTTCATCTTTAATTAAATGGAAAGAAATTGAAATCCTATAAATGATGGTACCAGTTATAACGATTTTTGATTATCCCATTTAAACCAGTACTAACCACATGAAACTTTTATAAATTGTATGAGAAATTTTAGAATGTGATTTTCTTAGCAAATTATAAGGCTAACCGTCACAAAAAAGAAGAAAATCAAAATTCTAATTCAAGAAATAGATTTTTTACGCGTTTTCTAGAACTGTTAAAGTAACATTGTTTTTTGAATTACGCACATTTCAATTTCTGTCTAATCCCTTAAAACCTGATGAATTTTTTAAACGGCTATAACTTTGCGAATTTTGGAGATATGAAAATTCAACTTTTTGTGTGTTATTCAGGACTGAATAAGGAAAGTTTTCCTAATTGGAATTTTTGTTCTACGGGGGCCGTATAAAAATTTAATTTTCGTAATTTTTCAACTAGACCCCCCCATGGAGTCGCAATTTATCTTATCAAAAATTTCACATTTTTTTTTAATGAATTTTTGCAATTGGAAGTATGGGTCTAAGGGCAATATTTAAGGAGATAGCCTATTGTTTCGATATTTATGACTCACCCTTTATAAGGTAAAATAATAAACATGCTATATAAATTTAACTCAAACTTTCATGTTTGTCAACAAAATTTCTGTTATTTAACATGGTTGCTGTACAATTTTGTGTTAGGATTACACATTATCTTACTGTATGTTGTTTAATGTTAAATTAATATAAGGCAACTATTACTAGAGCAGGCGGTGAACTTCTGCCCCTGGAATTAGAAATATACATAACACCGTGTCGGAAATAATAAAATGTGACAATACTATGACCAAAATGTAATTCTTACTCTAGTTATTACCTTCATGTGACGTAGAAGAAGTCGTAAGTCGTATCTAACAAGGAGAAGACCAACTTTGATAACAGATTTTGATTATTTTTTTATATTTCGTAGGCTCCCCTTAATCTCAGATTCAACGGATTTTATACAACGCTCCTTAGTTTTCGAGAAACAGGGAGGGTCTAATATTATAATACAACTTAAGTACATAATTTGTAACACAGACCTTGCGTTATCGTTGCTCATTCGGTAGAGGGTTAGAGCGTAGATCCGTGAACCTCGGATTCAATCACGGAACACGCTACTTTTACTTTTTTGTTTTGTAAAAACATTTGTAATTAAAATTTACTAAACTCATGATCAATTAAAAATTGTGAATCAATTACAATTGTAACGCATTAATTTGTTTCTATTTGTAATTAAATCATTATATAAAACGGTTAAATTTTTAAAATGACCTAAAAAGTATTTAATTTATTATTTATCGATGTAATGTTATTGAATAATTTTCTTCAATTCGTGATTTTAAAGAAACGTCCTTTATGTATTGCCATAATAAAGGAAATGAATAAAATGAAGATATTGGATGACTGAAATGTGCTTCATTTGTTTTCTTCTTAATTGTTTTATTAATGTACTTATAATTATAATTCAATATTCTCAATTTAAAAGATTAAATCGTACATTAATTACAATTCAAATATCTAATTTTTCTTTAGACTTTTTGATTTTTTAATCATTATCAAACTTTTTTCAGAATGTAAAGAAATAAAAAAAAATTTGGATCTAATACGATTAACAAAATTTCAAAAATCTTTACTGGCACCCTGTAGCTGTGGCAAAAATAAAAAATAAATGCAAAAAGAAGATAAAGGTAAACTTAACATGATTCAAAGCGAAGCATGTACATATTACAAAATTAAAAATCTTTTATATGCAAAAATGAGGTTATAATTTCCTTCTTTTGCTACTTTTTAGCTCACAGGCTATCATAGCCTGAGAGCTTATGTGCCCGTCCGTTCTGTATGTACTTTCGTATGTTCGTATGTTCGTGCGTAACGCGATAACTCATGATAAAAATATCCGATCCACTTGAAATTTTGTATGTAGGTATATCCTGACAAGGCGCTTCCCTGATTAGTTTTTGGAGTTCATTCGATATGTATAAGAGGGGGAACGGGGGGCTCATGCCCCCCGTTAGTTGATATAAATGGGATTTTTATGCAGAATTAAGTTTTCAAAATTTAGATTAGGATCATTCTGATGAGGCGATTCCGTGACTGTTATTAGGTGTTCATTGAATAAGTATAAATAGGGGGGACAGGGGTTCTAATGCCCCCCCCCCGTTAGTTGATATAAATGGGATTTTCATGCAGAATTAAGTTTTCGTTCAAAATTTAGATTAGGATCATTCTGATGAGGCGATTCCGTGACTGTTATTAGGTGTTCATTGAATAAGTATAAATAGGGGGAACAGGGGTTCTAATCCCCCCCCCCCCCGTTAGTTGATATAAATGGGATTTTCATGCAGAATTAAGTTTTCGTTCAAAATTTAGATTAGGATCATTCTAATGAGGTGATTCAGTGACTGTTATTAGGTGTTCATTGAATAAGTATAAATAGGGGGAACAGGGGTTCTAATGCCCCCCCCTTAATTTATATAAATGGGTTTTTCAAACGATAATTTTCAGATTCCGTTCAAATCTCTGAATAGTTTTGGAAGTTTAATGGTTAAGTATAAAAGAGGGGGATAACTCCTTTTAAATTATATAAATGCTAAATGGGTTTTTATTAAGAATTATCTAATTTGCTCTGAATTTTGGATATAGAATTTTTATATGATAAAGCATGTCTTTGATATTATAGGAGGTTCAATGATTAAGTATAAAAAAAGAGGAAAGGGGAGAGCTGTTTCCCCTTC
The DNA here is from genome assembly GCA_964019185.1 of Maratus speculifer. Taxonomy (NCBI): domain Eukaryota; kingdom Metazoa; phylum Arthropoda; class Arachnida; order Araneae; family Salticidae; genus Maratus; species Maratus speculifer. The sequence continues at coordinate 103,366,492 of OZ025293.1, forward strand.
TTAATTTTTTTTCGAACGGAATTAACCCTTGAAAATATAAGGCTTTAATGTACAATTAGTATTTGTAGCCTGTGAGCTCAATGCCATCAGTTTAACTGGGCAGTATTCTTTATTAGCTCACAGGCTATCATAGCCTGAGAGCTTATGTGCCCGTCCGTTCTGTATGTACGTTCGTATGTTCGTATGTTCGTGCGTAACGCGATAACTCATGATAAAAATATCCGATCCACTTGAAATTTTGTATGTAGGTATATCCTGACAAGGCGCTTCCCTGATTAGTTTTTGGAGTTCATTCGATATGTATAAGAGGGGGAACGGGGGGCTCATGCCCCCCGTTAGTTGATATAAATGGGATTTTCATGCAGAATTAAGTTTTCAAAATTTAGATTAGGATCATTCTGATGAGGCGATTCCGTGACTGTTATTAGGTGTTCATTGAATAAGTATAAATAGGGGGAACAGGGGTTCTAATGCCCCCCCCCGTTAGTTGATATAAATGGGATTTTCATGCAGAATTAAGTTTTCGTTCAAAATTTAGATTAGGATCATTCTGATGAGGCGATTCCGTGACTGTTATTAGGTGTTCATTGAATAAGTATAAATAGGGGGAACAGGGGTTCTAATCCCCCCCCCCCGTTAGTTGATATAAATGGGATTTTCATGCAGAATTAAGTTTTCGTTCAAAATTTAGATTAGGATCATTCTGATGAGGCGATTCCGTGACTGTTATTAGGTGTTCATTGAATAAGTATAAATAGGGGGAACAGGGGTTCTAATGCCCCCCCCCCCCGTTAGTTGATATAAATGGGATTTTCATGCAGAATTAAGTTTTCGTTCAAAATTTAGATTAGGATCATTCTGATGAGGGGATTCCATGACTGTTATTAGGTGTTCATTGAATAAGTATAAATAGGGGGAACAGGGGTTCTAATCCCCCCCCCCGTTAGTTGATATCAATGGGATTTTCATGCAGAATTAAGTTTTCGTTCAAAATTTAGATTAGGATCATTCTGATGAGGTGATTCAGTGACTGTTATTAGGTGTTCATTGAATAAGTATAAATAGGGGGAACAGGGTTCTAATGCCTCCCCCCCCGTTAGTTGATATAAATGGGATTTTCATGGAGAATTAAGTTTTCGTTCAAAATTTAGATTAGGATCATTCTGATGAGGTGATTCAGTGACTGTTATTAGGTGTTCATTGAATAAGTATAAATAGGGGGAACAGGGGTTCTAATGCCCCCCCCCCTTAATTTATATAAATGGGTTTTTCAAACGATAATTTTCAGATTCCGTTCAAATCTCTGAATAGTTTTGGAAGTTTAATGGTTAAGTATAAAAGAGGGGGATAACTCCTTTTAAATTATATAAATGCTAAATGGGTTTTTATTAAGAATTATCTAATTTGCTCTGAATTTTGGATATAGATTTTTTATATGATAAAGCATGTCTTTGATATTATAGGAGGTTCAATGATTAAGTATAAAAAAAGAGGAAAGGGGAGAGCTGTTTCCCCTTCTTAATTTTTTTTCGAACGGAATTAACCCTTGAAAATATAAGGCTTTAATGTACAATTAGTATTTGTAGCCTGTGAGCTCAATGCCATCAGTTTAACAGGGCAGCATTCTTTATTATTATAATTATGCTTCTTTGATCTAATTTGAAAATAGAGCAGTATTTGCATCGTATCTACTTCTCTTATTAAGGCAGTATATAAATAGTGTTTCTTTAAATTCACGAAATGAAACAATTGTTAGATACCATTACATCAACAAAAATACATGGAATACATTTTACAAGAAATTTTTCAAATATTAACAGCTTAAAGAATATATAAAATATATTTTATAAGAAATTAAAAAAAACAGTTATATGATGTTTCATGCAACGATTTAGTTACAATTAAAAGTAAATACACGTAAATTATAATTGCTACACAATTTTTAATTAACAATGAGTTTATTAAATTATAACTAAAGTATATTTATAAAACAAAAAGTAAGCACACTAACGTAACCGCGGATCAACGAGCTAACGCTCTACCGAATGAGCTACGCCAACGTAAAAATTGCGTACAAAGTACCGGGTGTCCCAAAAATGACTGATGGATTTTAAAATCCAATAACTTGCAAACGGTGACAGCTATTTAAAAAATTTTCGCAGTAGGGTTATGTATAATGTCAGGAGTTTTTTTTACCTTAATTTTTTATTTTAGTTCGAATTTCAAACAATAGGTGGTGCTGATGGCGTTTGAAGGCCAGGTGATCAGTGCTGAGTGAAGCGTCGACCTGGCCTTCAATCACCGTCAGCGCCACCTATTGTTTGAAATTCGAACTAAAAAAAAAATTTCGGTAAATAATCTTCTGACATTATACATAACCCTCCTGCAAAAATTTTTTAAATAGCTGTCACCATTTGAAAGTTATTGAATTTTAAAATCCATCAGTCATTTTTGGGACACCCGGTAAGTACTTAAGTTGTATTATAATATTAGACACCCCCTTCCTCCTTGTTCCTTGAGAACTAAAGAGCGTTGTATAAAATCTGATGAACCTGAGACTAAGAGGCTTCTATCCTACAATATATATAAAAATAATCAAAATCTGTAGTTATTAAAGTTGGCCCTATCCTTGTAAGTCACTGTAGCGTCGATATGTCCCATTTTGAAAGAAGTTGCAAGTGAAAAGAAAAAAAAAAGTTACGGTGATTTCACAGTTGAGTCTGTAATTGATTGTCACGTAATAATCATAATGAACTAAAAAATTACCTTTCGTGACTGTGAGCCTTGTTATATCACCATGGCTAATAACTGTGTATAAGGAATGTGTTTGAAGTATTGCTTTACACTACATTAGCCTGAATAATTAGTATTTATTCTTTTAAATTTTATCCTTTCTTTCGTTTTAGGGTATTTCCAAAAGACTTTTACAATTTAACATGCATGCTTTTCACTAGTGTGTATAACAATATTTTGCTGTAAAACGCAGTTTCATTATTTTTAGCTAAACTTAAGAGGTGAAAAATTGGCCTTCTATATTAAAACAGATTGATAAAAATTTTATTAAATCCAATAGATTTTTTAAATCACCAGATTTTAAAAGATTCACCTTTTATAAAAACGTTTTAATAAAATATTTATTTTATTTAAGAAAGGTGTTATAATAATTAAAAATAAATGACATTGACATGTTTCGGATCCGTCTAATTAGATCCATAATCATAATAAAAATAAAAATTAAATTTCAAGTCGGCTTAGGTCTTCATGGGTTTATGAACAGCACATCATCAAAAACATTTCTCACATCTCCATTCAGAAGCTCAGGTCTTATGATGTTAGTAAATCATCGTTATGATTTTGAGGTAAATTAAAATGAAAAATTACTGTCAAAAGAAACTACCAGTCAGCAAGGATGTTGGCAGGTGAAAGATCGAACAAAATCTGTGGAATAATTCAATGCATCAGCTCTTTGTCAATAGCTCGCAATAATACAAATCATGACATCTCGCGCACTCTGAACAATGAGGTTAAATTAAAAGAATGCTTAAAGCTTACGTCCTGTTCAATGGAAGTAATTTCGAAAAGAGATCTGTCAATTTTAAAACAGAGGGATTTTCAAGTAAAAAATACCCCAGCGCGGAAGATTCTCGAAATAAAATAAGTAAAAAAAAAAAAAAAAAAAAAAAAAAAAGGCTCTTTTAACACTAGAATTTTAATTTTAAATTATTTATCTTAATTAGTCTATTTTTCTGCTGCACACATTTAACATATCTTATGAAGAAAATTCTGGTTCGAATCGATTATTATCAATCAGGCAGGGATCATTTTGACCCCTAATGGCGGTTCTAGTATTAAAAGCATTCGAATTCACACTAACTTATAGAAAGGGTAAAAAATGATGATTAAAGTTAGAAATAAACTAAAAACTTTATATTTAAGTAAATTGAGTAAGATAATAATTAATTTAATGAGAATTTAATAGGATTAATGAAAGATATTATTAAAGAACAGGAAATTAGTGAATATGCCTGTAATTTAGCATAATAATAGAAAATATCGCAAAGGAAGAATTAATAATATTTATACACTGTAAAAAATTTTAGAAATGTTACGTTTAATTTCTGAAAAGAAATTTCAGGTTTCTTTTTATTCCGTTTTGAATACGGAACATCTCAAAAACGATAGGAAATCTTCCTGCTACTATCCGTATTTTCAACTATTTATCATTCCTAAAAGAAAAAAAAAGTTTCACGTTTAAAATGGATCTATTCGTTTCAGAAAAATCAATTAATTGCCGTATCCAAAATTAAAGTTATGAAACTCGTTTTTTACACTTATTGATATCTTTATTAATATCTGAGTTACTTTGGTTTTATTTGTAAAAGTATTTATATATATATATATATAAATATACCGGGTGTCCCAAAAATGACTGATGGATTTTAAAATTCAATAACTTGCAAACGGTGACAGCTATTTAAAAAATTTCTGCAGGAGGGTTATGTATAATGTCAGGAGTTTTTTTACCGTAATTTTTTATTTTAGTTCGCATCTCAAACAATAGTTGGCGCTGACGGCGATTGAAGGTCAGGTCGACGCTTCACTCAGCACTGATCACCTGGCTTCAATCGCCGTCACCGCCACCTATTGTTTGAGATGTGAACTAAAGTAAAAAAATTACGGTAAAAACACTCCTGACATTATACATAACCCTCCTGCAAAAAATTTTTAAATAGCTGTCACCGTTTGCAAGTTATTGAATTTTAAAATCCATCAGTCATTTTTGGGACACCCGGTATGTGCAGAAGAAAAAAATGAATTAACATTAGAAACGCCGGGTATTTTACTCAAGTTTCATAAAAAGGGTTTCTCACCAGAATTTTAATTTTAAATTATTTAACTTACTTAATTAGTCTATTTTTCTGCTGCATAGATTTAACATATCTTATGAAGAAAATTCTGGTTCAAATCGATTATTATCAATCAGGCAGGGGTCATTTTGACCCCTAATGGCGGTTCTCGTGTTAACCCCTTGAAGGGCACCGGTATATAATATAAATTTCCAAATGCGGCATTGGCACCAGAATTTAGATATTAAGTTTTGCTTTAAAAATCATACGCGAAAAAAAAGCTTTTACTTACTTTCATTTGAATTTGTTTATAAATACCGGTGTCATTCAATCATTTTCATATTCTAAGAACATAAGTACTCTGCCCCTCAAGGGGTTAATAAAGAATAACATGAATAATAATTAAAGAGTAACTTAAAAAATAAATGTTTACAAGGAATAAAGTATCATGTTATGAAAAGTGAGTAAATATGACATCATATTTGAAATGAAAAAACAGAAATATTTTTTAATTATTACATGTAGCATGAATCACAGTTGTAACAAACCTTTCTGTCCAAAAATGCTTATCACTAAATTTTTTACAGTTCGTCATTTTGAGGGCTGGATTCGATTCACATTTTTGTAACAATATTGTTCATTTAATACAGATACACAAAAGTAGAAGATTAGCAGAAAAGAAATAAGACAAGGTATATATTTGCATCGCAATACCTTCTATTCATACATTTATATAAAGAAAATGTATTTTTTAATATTTAAAAACTCACGTGTTTCGTAAACCTAGAAAAATATATAATAAATGCTTGTGCTTAAAGAAATTGAACTAACGGTATCTATACTGAAAATGCAATTACATAAAAATTAATTTAAAATTGTAGGATGCATTTATTGGGTACTTTTTAAAATTTGGGAGCACCTGTATTTTGAATTCTGACATCCTAAGATACGCCCTAAGTCTGTCCTTTCAGTTGTTTCTTTACCCTTATTATTATTAGTAGTACAGTCGGCTCTCGTTAATTCGAACTCGTCGGGACCACAAGAAATGTTCGAATTATCCGAAGTTCGAATTATGGAAAGTTTGAAAAGAAAACATGCTTAGTATGGTGCTATAACAAAGGAATTAATGTTACAGTGTTTTTTAAATTTATTTCGTCTTTTATCATTAGAATATGATTTAATATTAAATTAGAATGTATAAAACCATAAACTAATTAAAAGATTAAACACAAGCACAATGGAAGAAAAATTTATAGCGCCACTGATGGACAGACGGGGCACTAAGAAAGTGGATATAAAATGCATTGGATTATATGCAGGGCCGTAGCTAAGGGGGCGCTATGGGCAGCTCAGCCCCCCCTAAAATAGTTTGAGCGCCAACCCCCCTGGAAAAAGTTTCAAGGTCACTAAATGTTCCGAAAATCCAAATGAAATTCTGTTCAAAAATCTAATTTAGTTTTGAGACTCTTTCACAGTTTTGCAGAGTTATTATATAGTATCTAAAATAAGTGTTTCAACACTCCCTCATCCTATTTATACATATGAAGCTAACATGATGTTTAATTTGGCACCAGTTATACACTCAAAATTTTCATCATCCTATACTTTTCTAAGTATAAAATGAAGTTATTACAACAGTTTAATGAGAAACATTGTACCTACAATGTGAATATGCACTAATTTATCTTTCTGCGTTAGAGAGAGAAAAAAAATTGAGCCTCCACCCTACATTCTCTTGAGCCCCCCCCCTCCCCCCTATCGCTCACTTCTAGCTACGGCCCTGATTATATGTATACTCGTTTAAAACAATTTTCACAAAAATCAAAGAAAGAAAGTTATTCAAATTATCTGAAATCCGTGAGAAAAAAGCGAAAAACTAAAATCGCAATTTTCGTTAGTTCGAATTAATGAAAATTTTTAACGTTATTCTGCCATTGAAAATTTCGGGACATCATATTTAGTTCGAATTAAGCGAAGATTCGAATTATCCGATTTCGAATTAATGAGAGTATAAGAGTAATATTAGATATTCTGTTTTGCTCTTTTTATGGGAATAAATGTAGTAATGCATTAGAACGAATATATTATTTTGTTTTCCAGAAGGTTTATTGTTAGACGTGCAAATAAATTTAAAATGTCTTTTTTTTCCGTTACTTATTTTATACACAGCTAATTCATGTGTTTCCGTACTTTTTTTCGTGTGAACGTAGTCGACCAATATTAATAAATAAGTTTTGATAGACAATCAAGCGTTCAAACTGTTGGCAACTGACAAAAGACAAAGCATTTATTGGCACTGTATTCACTACGAATTACATTATGTAAGAAGGGCTGCAAAAACATAGTGCAATCATATGCTTAGATCTGTAACTGAATCGTATGTATTACAGAGCACATGTGGGATAATATTATATCAGGCTATTTAAAGCTGATGATTATGTCTTCAGTGATCCTGACGTTTGCGATGCCTTTTAAAAAGGCTATAAAAACAACTAAAATATTTAGATGTAAAATCGATACAAATGCAATAATGGAATTTATTTTTTATTTTCATGAACTCTACATAATTATTTTCAATCATTTTCGTGCAATGGAAAATATTTAGAAGAAAGCAGAAAGGGCTGCCACAAAATCTAAGTCATTGAAACAATAATTAGTGTGCCACGGAATAATTAAATCTTAAAAAAGAAAACACGTGTGACATTTGTAGAAATTATTTTACGGTCGATAAAAAAGTACATATATTATGAAAATCCATGTGTAAAACACAGCGCCTGAAACAATATTTATGTCAAAGAATTTCTGCAATGCACTGGAAAGACCATTGATACCGGATTAAATAGTTACTGCTGATCGCAATGAATTTGCTGCAACCGAACCTACAAATAAACTGAAAACGTTTTGTATACCTGCCACTTTATTTGAACAAACTGCACTTTGTAAAATTGTTTCGTGACAATGCTAGGATACGTACTACGAAAACTTTCAAGGAAACAGTGATGTACTTCGTTAACATGTTTTAGACAACTTGGCTTTTGGGAATCTCCACGTAGGTCCTTTGGGTAATTACTTATTCAACTCAATGTAGATCTGCTATTTAAATCTTCTGGAAATTTACAAAGTGCAAATATGGTTTGACGAATTTTTAACACGGTCCGATGGATGAATCCTACTTTGTTCCTGGTATCGAAAATCTGGCCAACCGATTAGTTAAAGATAATAATGTCAATTGTTTTAAAGATTAAAACTATAGTAGTTTTCGTTTAAATTTATATTCTATTTTTTAAAAAATGTTTTTCAATTTATTTGTACGCCTGATGTATTTTGAAATCGGTTATCCGAGTGACAGGCAGCCACAATGTCTTTAATTTACTTTATATTAGCTATTAATTATGTTAGAAACCGACTATGTGCTTGCATTTCCCACCTATTTCTCCGATAATAGGAGGAATTATGGATTGAAAACAACAACAATTATTCCTGAGAATTCAGAATGTCAAAATAACTATCGAAATTTTGAAATTTAAATTAGTTAAAAGATATAATAATGCATTTTAATTAATTTATATTTCGAAAGCTTAGATTAGTGGTACAGAATAGTATGGATTTCCATTATTTCACAATTTTTAATACAATTTCTCTTACAGTTTGTGAGGGAGTGTCCCTTTGTGATAAAGGATCTCTAGTATTTTTTGTGTGATTGTGACGTCAATGTTCTAACATGTGTGGCGCACATCTATTCTTTATTCAATTTTAATTTTCTAGAGTGTGTGTGGTGCCCTCGAGTCTACAGTTAGCTGCGGTTAGGAGTATTATGCAAATTTAGAGCTCCGTCTTCAGTTTGCAATGTATAAAAGCGGTGAGTTGGAGTGTTGTGAGGTGTTGTGAAGCGGCAGGAGCCCGCAAAATGAGATAGATTGTGCTGTGAAGCGGCAAGAGCCCGCAAAGTGAGATAGATTATGTTTTGAAGCGAAGCAAGGTGTCGTGAAGAGATAGCTAGTATTGTGAGCCGAGTTAGCTTGTGTTGTGAGCTGAGTTATCAAAGAGGAAAGCCTGCGGGTAAGAGTTATTTAATGCGTTGAATATTTTGAGAATAAAGATTGTTTGCAGCCACGGGCTGTTTTATTATAGCTTTAACATAGCATTTAACCGCAACCTGAAAGTAGAGCCGGTGTGAGTGCCCCGAACTGAGCTTAAGCCGTGGACGAGAGTATAGATTACGATTTAATCTCTTAGTATTGTATTTAAGACTGGAAATCTTGAATATAGCTCCACTACCCATTTCCCAGAGGATTAAATAAAGTGTTTGATTTTAACTCTTACTTAAGATTATGTCTTCATTTAACCAACAGAACACCGGCTGCGTGCCCAGTCATATTACAAGTTGTCATATACACTGTAACAAATTTGTGTTACGTTACCCCATAAATTTGGTGGCAGCCTTGCTGCCTCCAATTTTATGGAGTACTTTTACTGATATAACCGGTGTAACATTGCACTAATGTGCAATGCTACATCTGTAATATATGTTTAAATTACACCATCATATAAGTGAAAAATATTAATCCATAAAATTGCAGGCAGCAGCTGCCACTAATTTTATGGAGTGACGTTACATAAATGTTTTACAATGTAACTTACTCCATTTTTGAAGCAAGAAAAAAGGGGAATAAACAAGGATTATTATACTTTTATTGATGCCATTTTCTCATTAGAATCGAAAAGAAAATTATTTTCAATTTAGATCGCAAAAAAAACTTAATTTAATTATATTTTTCAAGAAAATATGAAAAAGTAAAAACATGCTTTCAAGCTCTGTTAATAAAATTATTCTAGGTAACAAAAATCAGCTAGAAGTGATTTTATCGTAGCTTTTTTTGATTTTTAAATTTAACCAAAGGAGTTAAAAAAGTTTAAATTTCTTGTATTCAACTGATTGACTGTTTTCATATTCATAAGCATTGGACTTAAAGTGAAAACATAGATTTTCAATTAATTATTTCTGAAAAATGGCAATAAAAAATTTCATAAACAGTGCTAAAAAAGTGGATAAAAATTTTAGTTTTTAAATATTTATTTTAATTCATAAAAGTTGTGACTACGTTAGTCAAATTATCATCATTTGTCATTCCACAAGCTCTGAAGTTTTCCGATTTAGCCAAAATTTTCAGGGATGAAGTGCTTTTAAGAAAATGACGTCATTAAAAATGTGCATTTTCACCGAAAAAACTTTTAATTTACATTGTAAATCTGATTTGTTACTTGAAAATTAGTATTTAATAAAATTAATGGAATAAATATTTTCTAAATGTGCGATAAAAAGTGATTTTTTGCTCACCCCAAACAATCGAAAGATATCATGCAATTCAAATGCAACATAGTGGGCTCCAAAGCAGCTAATATTGCATTATTTTTTATACTTTAAGTCTTGCCTGTCTTCTCGAACGCGTAAATTAGAAAAGTCAATTTAAATGATTCCCTGAGCGAAACGTTAAATGATAAAAACAAATACACATAGGGTCAACCCATTTCAAGTGGTCCAGCACTGGTCGCTCGACCATTTTTAAAAAATCTGAAATTTTTTATACTACAACCCTAACATGATAGAAATTGAAAACGAAATGAATTTTACTATTTTTTGTTTGTGCATGGCGGCCATCTTTGTTTCATCGTGTGCAGCGATTTTCTCAGATACTAGGATACACAAAATTTTAAATATCTCGTCTTTTATTTTAGGTAGCTTTCATTAGAAAAAGTAAAAAGCTACCTATTGCAGCCGTCCGGAGGAAAGCACTTCCGGAAAATTTTGGTATATTTTCACCGATCATGACCCCCAGACCCCAAAACCACCCTCCGTTCAAATGTTGACATATATATATATATATATATATATAACCATATATATATATATATATATATATATATCTGATTTTTGTCATGCGATAACTAACGTATTTATGAACCGATTTGAATAAAACTTGGTATGTACATAGTACATACAAATGTCTCGACCGAGTTCGTTGGTCAGCATCATCCGCCATTTTGTTTCAAAATGGCGGCCATTTTAAATTTTTTAAAAAATTTAAAATTTAAAATTATATGGGAAAAAATGAAAAGTTGAAAAATATTTTCCTTTTATGTATTAGAACTTAAAACAAAGATTCCAGAACACTTTTTATTTTGTCTATATCTTAAAAAATGATTGAGTTATAGCACTTTGAATTTTTCTTATGGCTGACATTTTGAAACGATCTGACTTTTGTCACATGATAACACGCGTATTTATGAACCGATTTCAATGAAACTTGGTATGTGCATAGTACATACAAATGTCTCGACCGAGTTTGTTGGCCAGCATCATCCGCCATTTTGTTTCAAAATGGTAGCCATTTTAAATTTTTTAAAAATTTAAAAATTTTAAATTAAATGCAAAAAAATCAATATTTGAAAAATATTTTTCTTTTACGTGTTAGAACTTAAAACAACGATTCCAGAACGCTTTTTATTTTGTCTATATCTTACAAAATGATTGAGTTATAGCACTTTGAATTTTTCTTATGTCTGACATTTTGAAACGATCTGATTTTTGTCACGTGATAACACGCGTATTTATGAACCGATTTCAATGAAACTTGGGATGTACATAGTACATTCAAATGTCTCGACCGAGTTCGTTGGCCAGCATCATCCACCATTTTGTTTCAAAATGGTGGCCATTTTAATTTTTTTAAAACTTAAAAAATTTAAAATTAAATGCAAAAAAATCAAAATTTGAAAAATATTTTTCTTTTACGTGTTAGAACTTAAAACAACGATTCCAGAACACTTTTTATTTTGTCTATATCTTACAAAATGATTGAGTTATAGCACTTTGAATTTTTCTTATGACTGACATTTTGAAACGATCTGATTTTTGTCACGTGATAACACGCGCATTTATGAACCGATTTCAATGAAACTTGGGATGTACATAGTACATACAAATGTCTCGACCGATTTCGTTGGCCAGCATCATCCACCATTTTGTTTCAAAATGGTGGCCATTTTAATTTTTTTTTTAAATTAAAAATTAAATGCGAAAAAATTAAAAATTGAAAAATATTTTTCTTTTACGTGTTAGAACTTAAAACAACGATTCCAGAACACTTTTTATTTTGTCTATATCTTAAAAAATGACTGAGTTATCGCACTTTGAATTTTGCTTATGGCTGACATTTTGAAACGGTCTGATCTGAACGATCCACAATGTTGCTTTAAAATGGCATAAACTTTATGATATCGCGGAGTTTGGTGACTCTCTAAATCGCTTAAAATAAAACCAGGTTGAATAAAAGATGACTAATTTCTAAAAATTCCTATTAATATTCAGTCTTGACAAAAACTAGTTTCAATCTTACAGAATCACTAATTTTATAAGATTATTTCCACTAATTTGAGCTTAGTATTTTTGAACAATGTAACTTACCTTAAAATAAATAAATAAATATATAAGCATATGAAAGCTACCTCTTCCTCCCGGCATTGCCGGAAGGACTTTTTCCAATTGAAATTGGGTTTGCAGCATTTTTTTCAGAATAAAATAGGCTAAATGTAATGGTGGTAGAATAATTTTGGAAAATGAATTTTACAGGTGAAATTTTAGCATAAAATTTAAAATTTTTTTCAATATCTATCCGTTTGCAAGAGAAAATTTTTCATACAAGGAAAACTGTCACACTTACACAATTCTTTCTACAAATAGGTGAAAAGTGCGTGTACTCATACACCAAGTCCTAGATCTGGGAGTTGATTTCTCTTTGCAAAAAAAAAAAATTCCGAAATTCGTCAAAAGTTTCAAAAATCACACTTTTTAGGCTTTGATATCTCTAGTGGGGCACGAGATAAAAATCTGAAATTCTGGGATTTGATAGTACTGTGTAGTAATGTTATGTACAAAAAATTTCAAGAAGGAGATTTGACTACAAGCTGAGATATAACATGGAAAATATGTGAAAACGATACTGCCAAACTATTGTAACCTACTATGTAATTGTTCAACAAAACTGTCAACCTTACGCAATTTTTTCTACGAATAGGTCAAAAGTGCGTGTACTCATACACTAAGTCCCAGACCTGGGAGTTGATATCTCTTTGTGAAAAAAATTCCGAAATTCGTCAAATATCTCAAAAATCGCATTTTTTAGGCTTTGATATCTCTAGAAATCAACTGCCAGATCTGGGACTTGGTGCATGAGTACACGCACTTTTGACCTATTCGTAGAAAAAATTGTGTAAGGTTGACAGTCTTGTGGAAAAATTACATAGTAGGTTACAATAGTTTGACAATATTGTTTTCACATATTGTCCATGTCATATCTCAGCTTGTAGTCAAATCTCCTTGAAATTTTTTGCACATAACACTACTACACAATACTATCAAAGGTCAGAATTTCAAAATTTTATCTCGTGCCCCACCAGAGATATCAAAGCCTAAAAAGTGCGATTTTTGAAATTTTTGAAGAATTTCGGAATTTTTTTCGCAAAGAGAAATGAACTCCTAGATCTGGGACTTGGCGTATGAGTACATGCACTTTTGACCTCTTTGTAGAAAAAATTATGTACGGTTGACAGTTTTCCTTGCATAAAAAAAATTCCTCTTGCAAATGAATAGATTTTGAAAAAAATCTTAAATTTTGTGCTAAAATTTCACCTGTAAAAATTTATTTTTCAAAATTATTCCACCACCGTACATTTAGCCTATTTTATTCTGAACAAATGCTGCAAACCCCATTTCAATTGATAAAATAAAATACGAGGTATTTACAATTTTGTGTATCCTAGTATCTGAGAAAATCGCTGAACACGATGAATTAAAGATGGCCGCCATGTACAAACAAAAAATAGTAAAATTAAAAAACGGTCATTTTGAACTTCCGTCATGTTAGGGTTGTTGTACAAAAAATTTCAGATTTTTTAAAAATGGTCGAGCGACCAAAAAATATTTTCTGGACCACTTGAAATGGATTGACCCCATAGTTAAGTGACCCTCGTTTTCTTTTCCTATTAATTTGTCTCGTGTGTATTTAAGATAAAAACTAAGCTTCGCGTTAGTAGTTAATTAAAAAAAAAATAATTTACAAAGCAACTTCTTCCCTTCCTTTAATTCACAGCTAACTTTTTCAGATTAAATACACTTGATTTGTAGTTACTATTTTTTTTCCCAATCTAAAGCGATTAAAAACTAAAGAAAAATATTAAAATGAATAATACATTGCATAACGGGCTCAGATCCTTGATTACTTCTACTACATTTTTTTTTCTATTGAAAAATGTGCCTCATTTAATAAAAGCATTTCAATAATTTTATTAGGCAAAAATTTCTGTGTTTAAAAACCGGTGATGAAAGATAAAAAAACACTGTAACAATCCACTCAACTGTAAAATTAACGACAAAAGGAATACCTGTATGGCATCGTTACCTTCGAACTCGCTATCCGCTAGAAAGTATTCGTTACTCGTTACTGTTCATACATTAAGTATTAACAATCATCGTATATGCTACAAAAATGTATATACCGTACAAAAGAGTCTTTGGAAGAATTCGCATCTGTTATGTACGTAAAACTTACATTTATTGAAGTTTCAAAGTTATATTTTAAAAATGCAAACAAAATATTAAAATACGATGATATACATGGCTGTAAATAGAAGAGAATAATAGGGGCGGCTCAAGAAAATATAGAGGGGGGGGGGGGAGGGGCATATTCTGAAAATATTTTGATACTTTAATTCATTTGTAGCTCTTTGTAAAATATATGCCATATCTAAGAGCTATACTCAATTTGAATACATTTGTAATTTTTAAGCTATGTTTCTATAATCCGTATTATAAGAGATAACCACACTATTCCATCACCTCTAATCAATAATAAGAATAAGAATAATAATAAGAAAAAAAAAGCAAAAATAGCTTTTTTTTTTTTTTTTTTTTTTTTTTTTTTTTTTTTTTTTTTTTATTACCTTTACACAATGGCTGTGAAAATCGGAAACAACTATTTGGTTTCTGCTGTTCACAGCAGCATAATGTGGGCCGGTAAATCTTCCAGGCTCAGATGGACGACTTCCGAATTTGTATAAAAGTTTACCATTTTCTTGAAAAACTAAAACATTGTTCCCTATAAAAAAATATTAAAAAAATCTTTAGTATTAAATATCAATAACTGTTCGAGTGAAAAAAAATCTCATTAAAAGCACATAAAATATTTTAGTTATAATTTTACAATTTTATTCAGATAAAAAAATCTTTCTTTACAAAAAATATGTATACAAATGTTGAACATTAGATTTTAATAAACTTTTTCACTGATCAATAAAAGAAAATTTCTCATTAAATACACATCGTACAACATTTTAATTATATGCGAATAATTCTATTAGTGTCAACATAACATACACAATATTGCACGTAATACTATATATGGATACAGCCCTTCATCTTTTTGCTTACTTATGTTGTGTATATGTATGTATATAACGCGATAACTCATGGTAAAAGTATCCGATCAACTTGAAATTTCGAATATAGGTTTATTCTGATATGGTTCTTCTCTGATTAGTTTTTGGGAGTTCATTCGATAAGTTTAAGGGGGGAATGGGGGGAATACCCCTCTCCTTAATACATATAAATGGATTTTTCATGCAGAATTACCACTTTTCATGCAAATTTTGGATATAGAATGATTCTGATGAGGTATTTCCATGATCAGTTTGTGAGTTCATTGGATAAGTACAAGGATGGGGGAACAGGGGTTAATCTCCCCGCCCTTAATATAGATAAATGAGTTTTTCATGCAGAATTATCAGATTTCAATCAAATTTTAGACGTAGGATCATTCTGGCATGGGCACCTTCATGATTAGATTTAGGAGTTCATTGAATATGTATAAGAAGGGGACAAGGGGGCTAACCCCCACCCCTTAATTTAGATAAATATTTTCATGCAGAATTATTAAATTTCATTCAAATTTTAGATATAGGATCATTCTAATGAGCCGAATCCGTGAAGAGTATTGGGTGTTCATCGTATAAATATAAAGGGGAGAAATAGGGGGTAAACCCTCTTAATTTAGGTTAATGGGTTTATATGCAGAATTAACTGATTTCCTTTAAATTTTCAATGTAGGTTCTTTCTAATAAGACGGGTTTCTGAATAATTCTAAAGGTTTAATGGTTAAGTATAAATGAAGGAAGGCGGATAACTCCTCTTAAACTATATGAATGGATTTTTATGCAGAATTATCTAACTTGCTTTGAATTTTGGATATAGGTTTATTATATGATAAGGCGTATCCTTGATTAGTTTTGGGGGTTCAATGATTAAGTATAAAGAGGGGAAATGTGTGTGTCTTTTTGGGGGGGAGTTATTTCCCTCTTAATTTGTTTTTCGAAGGGCATTACTCCATGAAAATTTAAGACTGTATTATACAAATAGTGTGCATAGCATGTGAGCTCAATGCCATCAGTTTAACTGGGCAATATATATATATTTTTTAATCTTTATTCGTTCATATATGCTGCTTCATTACAATAAATAAAAAATAAAATAAAACTAATGCTTTCATAAAAGTTCTGATTAAGATGATATTAAGTATTAAACCGGGTGGCACAAGCGCAGACGATCACCTCATCAGGTTCACGGCTAAAATTCTATAATTAGTTAAAACTCGATTCGGATATTAAAACGCAATCAGTCTGCCAAGTCATATCTTGTCGAGAGGAGAAAAAACGAGCAAAGGGCGTGTCAATTTATGTTGTTAGACAGAAAATCAGACATGAAGACTATGTGAACTTTCTTAAATAGCAATACTTTCTTTCGAAGTGCCAATGAGGATTAATCAAGATTACCATAATTTGTATTAATATAATCAGCGCAAATAGTGTTTGTCACTGTTTGGTGATAAACGTTATTTTTTTAAGAAGGTATCATCAGTTTAGTGTATGGACATTGTAAAATTAGTCAAAACTGAAATGAATACTGTTTTGTACTAATGTGATGAAGAATGGTATTGTTCTATAAATAAGTCTGTTCTATAAATATACTTGTTCTGTAAATTGTTTTGTTTTAATACAAAATTGTTAATTTTATATTTGCTTTCTTATTTAAAACTCCTATACAATGCTTTTTAACATATTGTTTAACATGCACTTACGCAAACATGTACACAAACACATTTACATATAATGTATGTGTAAATAGTTATGTTCAATTACAAATAATTTTTTCTATACTTTTTTTAAATCTTTTAGAAATTTTTTAAAAAAATTGTAAGATTTGGTAAAACTTTTTTTTAATTTTGTTGAAACATTTTTATTAACTTGTTAATTTTTTTATAATTTACATTTTTTTAAGTTTGTTAAAACTTTTTTATTAACTTTGTAAAACTTTTTTCTTTTTGTTAAAACATTTCTTTTATTAGATTTTTTAAAATTTTTTTTATAAAATTTTTATTAGCTTTGTACAACTTATTAAATTTTGTTAAAACATTTCATTTTAACTTTAAAAACCTATTTTATAACTTACATTTTTTAAAAAAATTTTAAACTTTTTAAAGTTTGTTAAAGCTTTTGTTCTTTTTACTTTTTGTAAAATATTTTTTATAACTTAATTTTTTTCCTTTAGTTTGTTAAACCTTTTTTAATTAATTTTATAAAATTTCTTTTTACTTAGTAAATTTTGTTAAGACTTTTTTTATTAACTTTGTAAAACTATTTTTTACTTTTTAAATTTTGTTAAAACTTTTTTTAGCTTTTTTTGTAACTTAAAAAAAAAAAAATAATAAATAAATTTTATACAATCATAAGCACTCAACTTCTTTATCTTTAGATATGTTTACTTAAACATTTATATCTTAATACATAAATTTATATGTACAGGGTGGTCATAAAAAAAAAAACTTTGCCGATATATAGAGCTCTAGCGACCAGTCCGCTCAACCGATCGAGGTGAAATTTCAGATATAGCTATTCAGAGGTATGAGCTCGAGATTCTGTGAACGGTAACAAAATGGCGCTCAAGGTTACGGTTATAGTTACAGAAACTCGAAAATATCCAATGACAACACCCATTTTTTTTCATCGCAAAATGCTCAGCGCATGCGAAAACCCTAAAGTGCGCTGGAACCGTACGTGTATCGCAAGAAACGAACATGTTATGCACGCACAAAAAACTGTTCTGCGAATCCTCCCCCCCCCCCCCCCATAGAAAAAACTCGATTGGGGCGCAAGGAGGAAATCTGCATATGACACACAGTCAGTACACTAATCTCTGATTACAATACAGATCGGAGAAATTAAAACTTTTATTTTGATTACACGTTTTCCACATGGATGCCATCACCATTAATTGCCTGTGATGACACCCATGTGTAAAATGTGTAATAAAAATAAAAGTTTTAGTTTCTCCGATCTGTATTGTAATCCCCCCCCCAGGGGGATACCTTCTTTAGGTATTCACGGGCTTCACAACCCCGGGGCACCTGAGTGATCTTTCTCCTTTCCTTTTCCTCTTACTCCTCTTGTCTTCCTTTCATCTTTGTTTCACTCTCATTGTGGTTTCCTCTCCGGAGGTGAGGGCAATTCTGTATGGGCCGATGTCATCTTGTATATCGACTCATGGAGAATTGTAACCCACCCACGTGTTGGCCGTGCGTGGTGACCCGTGTCCCTGGAAAGGGGGATCCTGGCAGTTGAGGGAAACCAACACACTGCTTTGGCCTCTGCTTCAGGTAGACGGGAGGTGCATATTGGTCCCGTATGCATCAATCGGCTGGTCAGCTGGCTTTTGTCACTGGCTTTAGGGATCAAGTGAGCGAGCAAATACTAGTTATCTCGTTAAGGGTGGAGACTGACATAGGTTTGTCTTGTGACCGTATGGGCCCTGGTTAGCACTGGTGCACGAATGTGCATCCCCTTGTTGGGCTCGGTAGTGGGTGGTGCGGCCGGGGTCTGAATTTTATTATTTTTAACATGGATGGGAAAACTTCATTTCCTTCTATGTCTCTCCCCAGTGGAGAGCACCAAACTGTTCCGACTTCTTCCTTCACACGCTTTTTTATTGTTAAACGCACTGATAGCCACTCTGATAGTTCCTTTGGCAAAACGTCACCATTTGTCATAGCAAAAACTTTCCAGTCTGCCTTAGGGGATGGTCATACTCTCAAAAAATTAAAATCTGGAGATTTACTAGTGGAGGTTTCTACAACTAAACAATCACAGATTCTTTCAAATAGCTCTACAATAGGTCCTTTTTCTGTTTCTGTTCAGGTGCATAAAACTCTAAATACAAGCCGAGGCGTTATTTCTGAACCAGATCTTTTATTCTCTACAAAAGATGAACTCTTAGAAAACCTAAAAGACCAAAATATTATAGATGCACGTCGTATCACGATCCGTCGCAATGGCCAAGTCCTTCCTACAAAGCATGTCATTCTCACTTTCAATAGCCCTACTTTACCAACAAGAATTAAAGCTGCTTACCTGAATTGTCCTGTCAGACCGTACATTCCTAACCCTCTCCGTTGTTTTAAATGTCAGCGATACGGCCACACTAAAACTAACTGTCGCGGTTCCCTTACCTGTGCACGCTCTGCAGAAATTGACCACAACAGCAATTCATGTGAAAAATCAGAACGCTGCATAAATTGCAAGGGTAATCATACAGCTTTCTCTCGCTCTTGCGCAAACTGGATCCGTGAAAAAGAAATTCTAACTGTAAAAATAATGCAAAATCTTTCCTACCCAGAAGCTCGTAAAATTGTAGAAACCAGAACCCCGTCTGTCGGCGTATCTTATTCAAGCCTATTGAAACAGCAGTCTAAATCAGTAAGACATATTAGCACCCAGACTGACATGTCTATGTCATCAAAAAAGTCAGCCAAAACACAATCAAGAAACACCCCAATCAAAGAATCCCGTGTTATCTGTTTACCTTCGTCAGAACCTGTTACTATTTTACACACACCTACTCAGACACAAAAATCTTCTGCTCAATTTAAAAGTCAGAAATCTCAAACTCAATCTAAGGGATTATCCAAACCTCTAAGTGATACTAAGGCCGTTACCTCACAAAAAAATGACCCGAACTCAGCTGCATTAAACTCTAAAAAACCCAACTCTAGTCAAATAGTGAAAACTGGTGTTAAGAAAGAAGGGACCAAGGATTGGATTCAAACTGCTACAAAATCAAAAACATTACAGAAATTACATATGCTTAAAAAACAAACTGAAACCATAAAAACCCCAACTCCAGCAACCCCACGGCGGAAGACTGTCGTTAAAAGATTGCAGAATTCATCGCGAAGAAATTTTAAAGATCCTAGGCAACTGCAGCATTATGTCCAAGAAGCTATGGAATCCGAGTCTTACGGCAGTGGCTCGGATTCCGAGGAAAACATTATGTTTGAAGAGTATGTGCCTGGTTAAATTAAATTTTTTTATTGATCTTTGTTTTAGTTGTATTTTGTGTTTTCTGTAGTACTTTTCCAATTTGGTTATCGTGTTACTATCTTACTTTTTTAGAATTTTTAACTAGTTTTAGAATTTTATCTTTTTTACAATTTTAAATATGTTTGTCTGGTTTTAATTGATTTTTAATTTCATGTATCACCGCTTTGCCTTTATCAACTTAACTCATATCTACAAAGGTTTTTAATGCAACTTTCACTTTTTACATTTTGTTTTGAAATTTAATCTTATCTTATTCTTACCATAATCTAATGATTTAGCATTTTACTGTTTTTGCCTTCTTATATTTACCTGACCATATCCGGATGGGAAGCCCCCCATCCGGATATTTTGACGTTGTCTTTTTTTTCCTCATTTTTACAATTTTGTCTTTGGTTTGGCGCAGCATGTCCCTCAAGGGATTTTGTGCCATTAAAACCTATACAACCAACCAACCAACCTGTATTGTAATCAGAGATTAGTGTACTGACTTTGTGTCATATACAAATTTCCTCCTTGCACCCCAATCGAGTTTTTTTTTATGGGGGGGGGGGGAGGATTCGCAGAACGGTTTTTTGTGCGTGCATAACATGTCCGTTTCTTGCGATACACGTACGGTTCCAACGCTCTTTATGGTTTTTGCATGCGCTGAGCATTTTGCGATGAAAAAAATGGGTGTTGCCATTGGAAATTTTCGAGTTTCTGTAACTATAACCGTAACCATGAGCGCCATCTTGTTGTCGTTCACAGAATCTCGTGCTCATCCCTCTGAATAGCTATATCTGAAATTTCATTTCGATTGGTTGAGCGGACTGGCCGCTAGAGCTCCGTATATCGGCAAAGTTTTTTTTATGACCATCCTGTATTTCTAGATACATATAAATAGAGTGAAAGAGATATACGCATACTGACTTAAAAACGCACAGATGCTTGCAAGCAATCTTGACATCTAGAATCTATGATCACTATGTATACACGTTTCTAGCAAATTGTTAGATAAAACAACAACATGATATAAATAACTACCGTGTAAATGAGGAAGAAGGTACCGATTCTTGATTGCACGCAAGTGCGGATGCGCCTACTGCCGTTGAACCCCCACTAACCTACTATTCTTGCAAACTTTTGATATTATTCCCATAAACAAACATAAATTTGTTATTCTCTTATGTGATATGAAGACGAAATATGCATGTTTAATAGACTCCAATTTTACTAAAAGAAGAATTATGCACTTTTCAATCTCCATATGAAGAGATGAGTTTTTAAACTCGTCTTATCCAACATTTTATAAATTGAGTTTTCTCTATGAATCTATTATACACTGCTCAAAATAATTAAAGGATACTTGAAGTTTTATATAAAATAAAGATATAAACGAAATTTTTTTTGCCGAAAATAGAAGAAGAGAATCACAAATACAAATTTTTCTGTTTTTCAAACTATGGAGTATGCAAATTTTGAGTTCGACGTCAAAGACGTCGCTTTAGCGGCAGCGAATGAAATTTGACTTTCAACTGGATAAAAGAGAATGAAGACAAGGATGATCGGCATTCAGTGATTGCTTTGTTTCGATGAGTACGATGTCTCAGCGAAGTCATTTGACAGATTCAGAAGCTTGGAGAATTGTTGGTAGGTTAGAAGGGGGTCAAACTCAAGTCGAAGTAGCGTAAGCCATGTCACAAAGTGTCATTTCCAGGATCTGGAAACGTTTCGTTCCGTTTTTTGGAGAGTGTATGTGCAGGCCGAAGACCAGGGCAAGGTCTTAGACGGGCAACAACGCCCAATGAAGATCGGTATTTAGCGTTAACAGCTCGGAGACACCGAAACATGAACTCTACTCTTCTCCAACAACACCTTCGCTCGGCTACAGGCACCACGATTTCAACTCAGACTGTCCGAAACCGGCTCCATGCTGTATATCTGCATGCTCGCCGACCGATGGTATGTGTTAGATTAACATCAAGGCATCGTCGCGACCGCAGGGAGTGGGCAACCGAGCATGTCAACTGGAGGAGAAATGAATGGAGCAATATTCTGTTTTCTGACGAGTCCCGTTTTTTTGTGCATCCGGATAATAGGCGTATTTTCATCTGGAGGGACCGTGGCAGTAGGAATAATCCTGCGTTCGTGCACGAAAGTGTCAGATTTGGCGGTGGAGGAGTGTTGGTGTATGGTGGCATCTCCATTGACGGGTGCACTGACCTCTACATCATTCGAAATGGAGCTCTGACTGGTCGCCGATATAGGGATGAGATCCTCAGACCTATTGTAGTCCCTTACGCTGCAGCAATCGGAGATAACTTCATTTTAATGGACGATAACTGCAGGCCACATCGTGCAAACCTGGTGGAGGATTTCCTTTTCTAGGAAGGAATCGTTCGAATGGAATGGCCAGCGTGTTCTCCAGACATGAATCCAATCGAGCACGTTTGGGACGCTCTAGGAAGACGAGTTTCTGGGCGCCAACAACCCCCACAAACTCTCCAAGAACTGGAAAGAGCTCTTCTGGAAGAGTGGGGCAGAATACCCCAACTCATTATTAATAGCCTCATTGGGTCCATGCCTCAAAGGTGTTCAACGTTGCTGGCCGCCCGTGGAAACCATACCCCCTACTGAAAATGATTTTCTTTGAAGAAAACACCTTTTCTTATTCTTTTTTTCTCATATGCACAAATTGTGTTTATTTTCCTTTTGTACACAAATGCGCAATAAAATGCATTTTTTTCTGCCAAACATGTGTAATTTATTCTCATATAACCTACTATGTCTGTCGACCATGTATCAATCGGCTAAAAAGTTTCCCAGATACAAAATCCACCTAAAACTGCAATATCCTTTAATTGTTTTGAGCAGTGTATAATTGTCAATCTGCATCAAAAAATACTGTAATCTGCAAAAGAACTAGTTTTACCGTAAACTTCTGGCATTGTAAAATCTTGGTTTACAATCAAAACCAATGGATTCAGGCAGACTTTTTTTGCGATTTCCCAAGAATGGATTGTATGGAAAAAGAGATTTTTGAAACTCACATCCACAAATGACGTTTTATCAGCAAGATTCATTGTTTCAGCATTAATTGTAAGACTTAGCATTCATATTAAAATGGATTTCATAAGATTTTTTTTTGAGGGTGGCAATGAAAATTACTTACCTCCGGCCTCAAAAAGTAGTTCTGTAAAGAAAAAATCCGTTATATTTTCAAAAGTATTGCCTAGTTTTATCACGTATAGCGGTAAAAAACGTCGTCAAGCTTCGCACCGCTCTCACTCCCCTTTACTGAATGATCTAGAAAAGTATTTATTCGTATAATTTTATTGAAAAGGAAGAAAGACATTGCCGCAAAAAACGTGTGAGGGTGTCTTCACCAATACATAAAAAAAAACTTGCTTGCAATTTTAAAATTTCATTTATAGTTTAACTAATTGTCCACCTTTCCATCGGCGTTACACGGGCTCGTGATAACAACTTTAAATGAACCTTAAAATTGCACGAATTTTATCTGAATTTATATTTTAAAATAAAAAAAAATCGCGAAAAAATAGTCTAAAGCAGGCAAATGTGCTTGTAAGAAGACATTTTCATTTGAGTAAAAGGATTTCATCTTCCGTTATTAGTGTTATTTTAATATAATAATTTTAATATTTTAATTAATAATAATAATTTTAATATTTTAATATAATACCGTTATTAGTGTTATGTTAATATAATGCATTTCACAGCCTATAAATGTCCAAATGCTTAAAGATTCAGATATGTAAAGTAAATGTATTTTTTATATCAAGATGTGTGTAGTATTAACCCTACGGCACAATGCGCGAAAAAAACAAAAAGTGACTCCGGAGAATAGATTTTTTTCAAAGGGTTATTTTTCGTATTTTTTGAAATGGTTTCCAGTGTTGAAGAAGAAGTGAAACTGTATGCTATTTGATATTTTCTCTTTTGCGTATTTTGATTTTTTAGTCGATGCGTAATTTTGAAATATACTTGAACAAGGCAGGGAGGGATGGTGCTCAACCGGTATTAATGCTTTACAAAGAGAATCGTTATCGTCCAAATTCTGAAACTTTTAGGAGTTAAAAACGTAATGATTTCATAGCCTGTATGAAACTACCAATAAAAAATAATTATATTTAGTGGAAAAGGGCTTATAAGAAGACTTTTCCCTTTCGTTTTTCATTAGGTGTTTCAGTATTTAAAGAAAATATTCCTTGCTCTCCGAGCTGTTTGAGATTTTCAGCAGTTATGAATATGTTGGTTATGCACCCCGTGAGAAAAAATCGTGAAGAAATATCGAATTCTAGTCGAAACAAGAATATGTTTCTTTTTTTCTTGTTTTCGGCTCGGTTCCGTTAGCATAAAAAACAAAACTTTTTACCGTTCCATTTCTCTAAAATTGTGATAGGTAATAAATATAACAGTATACGGCCCTTCTTTAAAATTTCGTAAAAAAAGAAAAAAAAAAATGCATAATTTTGGCTGTCTTTAAAGGACGCCTGCATGTACTTCGAATTATTTGCACTCACCGCTTCTCCGCTTGTGGCCGCCTCTGCACTTAACAATAAGTAACGTAAAAAAAAGGAATCAATTTACAATATAAGATAGCCAGTCTCCTTCAGCCAAACATTTCGTGAGGAATCCAATATACAAGTTTTTTTCCCCCATGAAATCTTATGTTATTCTGGTCAGGGCCGGTGACAGGTTTCACGGGCCCTTGGGTCGACCAAACATACGAGCCCCTTATAAGTATGGAAATACGCTGCTTATATAAATCACTAAACAATTGAATCAGTCATTTTTCTTTTTAGAAAAAAAAAACATTTATTGTCATTTATTTGTATTAACACCACCTTCTTTAATTGAATCAGATTATGCTTTACAAACAGTGTTAATTTAAAAGGTAAAAGTTTTACACCCTTGACAATCTCAATATTTTTTATATATTAGTAAACAAACAAACAGACACAAACAAACAAAAAAAAATCGACTAATTTTAGTCAGATTTAAAGAATTAAGAAATACAGGGTGGTCATAAAAAAACTTTGTCGATATATGGAGCTCTATAGCGGCCAGTCCGTTCAACCGATCGAGATGAAATTTCAGATATAGCTATTCAGAGGTATGAGCTCGAGATTCTGTAAACGGCAACAAAATGGCGCTCAGGATTACGGTTATAGTTACAGAAACTCGAAATTTTCCAATGGCAACACCCATTTTTTTTCATCGCAAAATGCTCAGCGCATGCGAAAACCCTAAAGAGCGTTTAAACGGTATGGTTATTGCAATAAACGTACGCGTTATGCTCGCACAAAATCAGCTCTACGAACGGCTCCAAAAAAAACACGACCAAGGCACACGATGAAAATTTGAATATGACAGAGACGAAATACCAATCACGGAACATCGTTTGCCAGGTAGTCAGCATAGAAAACGGATAAAAAGTAGGATGGGAATGTTAGTTCTTCAGTCGGAGCTCGCAGATGCCTTCGTTCGTGGTGAGTTGGTAAAACTATTATGCTGCGAAAACCTAGCGCGTTTACCGTCGAAACCATCGCCAAATACGAGGCCTATGCATTTCACAAGCTCTTCGTGATTTAGTAATGAAATTCAAAGAATTTGGCTGCACCTGTGATAGTCTGCGATCCGGACGACCAACTGTTCCTAAGGATACTGTTATAGAAGTGCATCACACAGTGACAGAGGGCGCATGCAAACTACAAAAGGTGCATCTCGTGTATTTGCTGTACCAAAATCAATGATCTTAAAGTTACTGCGCCCTGTAATCCGCATGTTTCTTTACCGGTACCAGCGCGCCCAGATGTTGTAAGTGAGAGACCATCCTCTCACTATAGACTTTGTAAATGAATTTCTTATCCAGTATGATGGAGATAACAATCGACCTCTTCGCATATTATGAACGGACGAGGCACATTTCACCTTAACTGGTAACGTCAATTGCCTCCGCGATCCCCCGACCTCACTCCTATGGATTTCAGATTCTGGGGATATCTAAAATCTAGAGTCTACATGTGCAATCCGCAAACTTTGCCGGATTTGAAAGATTCTATCAAACATGAGATTGCAAACATCCCTCATGCGATGTAACGTTCGGCTGTATTGTCCACAGTCGCCACCATGCAATGTGTAAATGCCTGTGATGGTACCCATGTGGAAAATGTGTAATCAAAATAAAAGTTTTCTCCAATCTGTGTTGTAATCAGAGATTAGTGTACTGACTCTGTGTCATATGCATATTTACTCCTTGCGCCCCAATCGTGTTTTTTTATGGGGAGGGGGGTATTCACAGAACAGTTTTTTTGTGCGTGCATAACATGTCCGTTTCTTGCTATACCCGTACAGTTCCAACGCTCTTTAGGGTTTTCGCATGCGCTGAGCATCTTGAAATGAAAAAAATGGGTGTTGCCATTGGAAAACTTCGAGTTTCTGTAACTATAACTGTAACCGTGAGCGCCATTTTGTTGCCGTTCAGAGAATCTGGAGCTCATATCTCTGAATAGCTGTATCTGAAATTTCACCTCGATCGGTTGAACGGATTGGCCGCTAGAGCTCCATATACCGGCAAAGTTTTTTTTTTTTTATGACCACCCTGTATTTCCCTCCGTCTATAAACGTGATACATCTTTGATTATAATCAATTGCTACCTGATGACCAATCTTTCCTAATTTGTATATCGTGAAAATTGTTTTTAAGCACAAAGTTTGACTGCATTCATAGTTATATATATTTCTCAAAATAAATGTCAAACTCATATTTCACATATAGAAGTTGCTAAAATTGATAAAAATAGCAATAAGTTTAGGGTGATTAATACTAATATTACAAAATATTCAGAATGAAAAAATAATGTTACATCTTTATAATTCTAAAAATTCTTGAGTAAATGGTTTCCCGTTTGATATCCAAAGTTAAAATTTTCTCTAGGCTCAAAATATGAAGTAAAATCATGTTTTAGAATTGAAAATATACGATCTTTTTATTATTTCAATATAGAAACATTTCCCTCAAACTTCTTTAATAAAACTTTAAGAAAAACATTTTCCATTTGAACTATTATTTTTATTTTCCTCGATAAAAATGTATGCGAGGAAGATTCTGCCTTTTTTCCCTAACTAATTTTACAAAGACATATAATGCTTAATAACATATAAATAGTAGCTGTCTCGCCCAGAGTTGCTCGGGATCGTAATAGTAGCTATTATAGTACTTAAAATAAAACCATTCATTAATTTAAACAACCTTATATTCTTAAACGGAAACATAGTAAAAATAGCTTTTGCGAGAAGCGTTCTTCTATATTTCTTTTTTTATTGACTACCAATGAATACATTTAAACCTTTTAAAAAGATATTTCTTATTTTCCAAATGTTTTAAAATTTTTATATGTTACAAGTATAATGATTCCAAATCCCTTGTTTAGTTTTTGCACTAAAATGCTGATATTTAGTGGTAAAAGTGCTGCACAACGAGAGAAAAACTTAGATGTATATTAACGATTTACGCAAGTAATTAAAAAAAAAAAAATCCTTGCCGGCTCAGCGTACAGCCGCATATAGATTTCAACTGCTAATTTCACAAACAAACATTAAATCAGGATTAGAGATAAACCCATTTTAGAAATTTTACCTGGCCGCTTTTGACGTGTTTTTAGTTTCATTTTTCTGTAAGATTTGGTTTTATCAGAATTATATTAATGTGATTTCTTTTCTTCTACAACCCCCCTCTCATTTTATTTATTTATTTATTATGTGTAAGACTTGGTCCTATCAAAAACTTGCCAATATAAATGTTGTGGATAATAGTAAGAATATTTATAATAAATTTAATTTGATTTGATATCTTGTGAATTGATGAAGTTTTGACTTTTTTTTCTTCTTAATCCTTTCATGGGCGCCGTTTGTAGTCTGCAAATGGTTAATTTTAAGGTTCAAACTGTCAAACGGCACCAATAAATTTTTGCTACAATTTCGATTTCATAATATGCATGAAGAAAAACTTTTGATTATTTACAAACAAATTTGTATTGCGGTATGAATTAATTATTTGACAAATTCTGGAGCTGAATTGCCTTGCCCCTGAAAGGGTTAAAACCTTTTGCGCACTTTGAGCCCATTGTTAATGATATCAAAAATCTATCATACATAAATTTTTGGCCGTTTTCTTAGAAGTAATAATAACTTTTATCTGATCTGATATACATCATAATTGAGAAGTTATGGGTTCTTTTCTGTTTTCACAAAACCCTCCCCATTTCCAACCCCTTGGTCTGGTTTTCGCCACTAACGAACTTGACTGAGATTTTCTGCCCCTTGATTTTTTTTTTTTTTTTTTTTTTTTTTTTGCATCAGTTTGGAAGAGATTTGTGCAAAATTATAGAAGTTACGTTTTCATAAAAAAGGGCTCTATATATATCGTATATACACGTGTGTAAGGCAACTCCCCAGTTCTTGAGCAAAATTTTGAAAAAATTGAATTTTCGTATATAAGTCAAACCACACACTTGATAGTACGTTGAAAAATGATTTGCAACCCAAGAAAAAAAAATAATAATGAATTTTCATTAAATTAGTATACATTTTTTTAACGTTCCTGATCAGACATTTTTTTAAAAGTTCAACATTTTAAGAGAGTAATAATAACTGTAGTAATAATAAATGTGTAAAACCGCAGAAGTTTAAACTATTTTCAAACCTTGTCATATCAATTTCATACTTAAAAGCAAAAATCTATTTAAGTCTTATTTACAACGGTAAAAAGCTTCTTAGACTGCTTATATACAGTACTTCTTTGTATTGCAGGACTTTTAGAAAAGATATCTAGAAGCATTCTCAAGTTGAAATATTTTTAAAAAAGAGTATTAAAATGCTCAAATTAATGCTCCTGTATCGAAGATAATTCTATCCCATGAGAAAATGGCTGCATAACATTTAAAGGGATATTATTGTTAAGCTGTTTTGTCAATCACAGGTATACATATATATGGATAGATAAACTGACATATAAAGTTTTGAAGTGGGGTGGCTTTGGGTTTTAGGACTCATGATCGGCGTGGATTTTAGAGATGAGACGGGCTCAGCCCGAGCCCGAAAGCCCGAGCCCGAGCCCGGGCCCGGGCTCATTTTTTCTAAAGCCGGAAAATTTTATTTACTCATGTGTAGAAAAGATTGAAATAACTTTTTCCACTTAAAATTGCTTACTTATTCCTTTTCAAGTCACTTTCTTTCTTTTTTATCAAAATGACGGGAGAACTGAATGCTTGTTTATTTATTTTAGTATTTCATTGCAGTTTCAAATGAAAATTTGTGATAGTTACAGATTTATGTCTGCGGAACTTCCTCCAACGATCTATTTATATGGCGCCAATTATAACAAACACAACAATAAATTTAATCTTTGTTTGCTTTTCGTTTGCAGAACATAATTTTTAATGGGATCATTTATTT
The DNA here is from genome assembly GCA_964019185.1 of Maratus speculifer. Taxonomy (NCBI): domain Eukaryota; kingdom Metazoa; phylum Arthropoda; class Arachnida; order Araneae; family Salticidae; genus Maratus; species Maratus speculifer. Next base: position 103,396,281 of record OZ025293.1, read on the forward strand.
ATTTATTATTTAGTTACATAACACGAAGATAATATTTACTTTTGTTTTTGGTAGACAAGTATTAGCTGGAGGTTTTCAAATTTATTTAATACTCGATTTTGCATGAAACATAGTCGTTTTTCTTATGAAAATAACTTTAGTGATTATTATATGCATTTGTCATCATGAATACGAATTCTGCTAATGCTGAGGACGCTGTTCCTTTTCGAAGTCACTTTTCTCCTTACGTAAATTTTATTACCATGTTATTCCAACAGAAAGCAATCGATCAGTGTTTCCTCTTTTTCTATAAAAACATAGGACCTTTAAAATAACAATCTCATTTTTTAAATTTACGTTGATTTTCAGGTATCTGTCAATCATGGAAGATTGTTATGAGAAAAGAATCCATTATAATGAAATATGTACACTTTTTACAGAAACTTGAAAAACGTTGCTCGATTTGCTAGCTTACAAATAGTAATTTCTGCAAATTTCATGCATTTATTCATTAAACAAAAACGTTTCCATCAAATTTACTTGTTAAAGGAGTTAAGAATATGAGAAAAAATATTTTACATATGAAATATATTTTTATTTTATACGAATTTTGATAAGAATGAATTTAAATTTTCATTTAAAAATCATCTCTATGTAAGAAGTTTTTAAAAATGAGATATTACTTTTGAAACAGTTTTTAAATACAATACAATTTTATTTTGTATATTTTTGGTATCGGGCTCGGGCTCGGGCTCTGGTGTGTGTGAGTAGTGTGTATTTTGTCGGCCGATTATCTACGCTATGGGATATAAGCCCTATGGGGTGGGTTGCCCTCCGTGGGGGTCTTTCTAAAGGAACCTAACCCGTATTTACGCAAGGTTCGAAGGAAACCACGGAAAACTTCGAACGGTTAGGCCGACGGTCGCGATTGGGTTCGAACCCAGCACCTACCGTCTATCAGTTTGGAGGTCAGAACCTCGCGGCCACTGGTGGGGCCGGGCTTTGGTGACAAAAAAAAAATTTCGGGCTCGGGCGGGCTCGGACTTAAAATAGTCGGGCTCGGGCGGGCCCGGGCCCCGAAAAACGAGCCCGAACTCATCTCTAGTGGATTTGCAAAAAAATTTCAGAAATTCCAACATAGGGGAGAATATAATGGGTGTAGTATTTCTTACGAAATCTATTTAGGAAAATCCTGAAGACTTCCGGAAACGAATTTGTTTGAAAGGTTAAATGTTAATATTGTTTAAAATCGAAGACATCTTTTCAAAGATGAATGTATGCTTAAGCGTGTATGATTTGTCCTTCCTTATTTATATAAAATTACGGATGAAAACTTTAAATGTTTCGAAAAAAATATAGAGAAAAAAAGTGTAAGTGTGAGTTTCAGAAAATATTCTTTTTTAATGGAAAATATTAATATTTTTTAAACGGATTGTTGCTTTCAAAGGGAAACTGAACGTAGATATTGAACGGGTCAATCCATTTCAAGTGGTCCAGCACTGGTCGCTCGACTATTTTTAATAAATCTGAAATTTTTTGTACAACAACCCTAACATGATGGAAGTTCAAAATGACCTTTATTTTAATTCTACTATTTTTTATTTGTGAATGGCGGCCATCTTTGTTTCATCCTGTGCAGCGATTTTCTCAGATACTAGGATACACAAAATTGTAAATATCTCGTATTCTATTTTTCCAATTGAAATGGGGTTTGCAGCATTTTATTCAGAATAAAATAGGCTAAATATACAGTGTAAGAAAAATTTTGAAAAATAAATTTTTACAGGTGAAATTTTAGCACAAAATTTACAATTTTTTCCAAAATCTATCCGTTTGCAAGAGGAAAATTTTCATGCAAGGGAAACTGTCAACCTTACACAATTTTTTCTACGAATAGGTCAAAAGTGCGTGTACTCATATATCAAGTCCCAGATCTGGGAGTTAATTTCTCTTTGCGAAAAAAATTCCGAAATTCGTCAAAAATTTCAAAAATCGCACTTTTTAGGCTTTGATATCTCTGGTGGGGCACGAGATAAAAATCTGAAATTTTGGCCTATGATAGTATCGTGTAGTAGCGTTATGTACAAAAAAATTCAAGAAGGAGGTTTGACTACAAGCTGAGATATGGAATGGACAATATGTGAAAACAATACTACCAAACTATTGTAAACCTACTATGTAATTGTTCAACAAGACTGTCAACCTTGCACAATCTTTTCTACAAATAGGTCAAAAATGCGTGTACTCATACACCAAGTCCCAGATCTGGGAAATGATTTCTCTTTGCGAAAAAAAATTCCGAAATTCGCCGAAAATTTCAAAATTCGCACTTTTTAGGCTTTGATATCTCTGGTGGAGCACGAGATAAAAATCTGAAATTCTGGCCTTTGATAGTATTATGCAGTAGTGTTATGTACAAAAAATTTCAAGGAGATTTGACTACAAGCTGAGATATGACATGGACAATATGTGAAAACAATACTGCCAAACTATTGTAACATACTATGTAATTGTTCATACCTCCAAAATTTTAAATTAATTATTTATGGTACAAAGTTAAATGTTAGTTACAAATATCTTTTTCAAATGCTTCTATGTGATTTAAACAATTCAGAATGTATGCTAAGCCAATACACTATTTGTCCAGATGAACAAATCTACTAGAAATGCTATTGCAACAATTTTACTCGGAACACATTTCAGGAAAAGTAAATTACAGACAATGAATTGCACCTGATCGAGTTGACATGGCTTCAATTATTAAATCTACAGAATTTCATTCAAGTTAACAAGGGATGACAAGATTTGGGGGGCTTCAAATAAAATTTTTAGAAAGAACAGCCTGATGGACTGACAACAGTAACTGGTCGAACTGATAACATCTCTCGTAAATATTGTTAAGCTCTTTGTTGAGCATATATAGTATTTTGTAAATTAAATACTTATTATTTAACTATTTTCAACAAAAGATATTTTCTGGGTAAATATTGTAATAAAAGAGACTAATCTCATTTCTCCTAATGTACTCGTAATAGCATTTCTTAACAATTCTTTAATCACCGTATCTCAGCTTGTAGTCAAATCTCCTTCTTGAAAATTTTTGTACATAACACTACTACATAATACCATCAAAGGCCAGAATTTCATATTTTTATCTCGTGCTCCACCAGAGATATCAAAGCCTAAAAAGTGCGATTTTTGAAATTTTCGACGAATTTCGGAATTTTTTTCGGAAAGAGAAATCATTTCCCAGATATGGGACTTGGTGTATGAGTACATACACTTCTGACCTATTTGTAGAAAAAATTGTGCAAGGTTGACAGTCTTGCTGAACAATTACATAGTAGGTTTACAATAGTTTGACAGTATTGTTTTCACATATTTTCCATGTTATATCTCAGCTTGTAGTCAAATCTCCTTCTTGAAATTTTTTGTACATAACGCTACTACACAATACTATCACAGGCCAAAATTTCAGATTTTTATCTCGTGCCCCACCAGAGATATCAAAGCCTAAAAAGTGCGATTTTTGAAATTTTTGACGAATTTCGGAATTTTTTTCGCAAAGAGAAATTAACTCCCAGATCTGGGACTTGGTGTATGAGTACACGTACTTTTGACCTATTTGTAGAAAAAATTGTGTAAGGTTGGCAGTTGTTCTTGCATGAAAAATTTCCTCTTGCAAACGGTTAAATTTTGGAAAAAATCGTACATTTTGTGCTAAAATTTCACCTGTAAAAATTTATTTTTCAAAATTTTTCTTACACTGCATATTTAGCCTATTTTATTCTGAACAAAATGCTGCAAACCCCATTTCAATTGGCAAAATAGAAGACGAGATATTTGCAATTTTGTGTATCCTAGTATCTGAGAAAATTGCTACACACGATGAAACAAAGATGGCCGCCATGCACAAACAAAATATACTAAAATTAAAAGAACGGTCATTTTGAACTTCCGTCATGTTAGGGTTGTTGTACAAAAAATTTCAGATTTTTTAAAAATGGTCGAGCGACCAAAAAAATATTTTCTGGACCACTTGAAATGGATTGACCCGAACGCTTTGGCATCCTGGTTTTTTATGTTTTTGATTTCCGAAGCTGGTGCCAATTTTTAAGCATCGCAGAAAAAAAATCACAAATGAATTTTTCTTTTACGTGGTTACTTACAAAATTTTTAAACAGATTGTGGAATTTTAAAGGAAAATATACGTAAATGTGGCCCGATATCTTCGTCAGTCAGTATCAAAAGCCAATGCCAAATTTTAATCATCGGACAAGAAAAAAAAAAAAAAAAAAAACCGAAATTGATTAAAAGAAATGAACGATAAAGGGTTAATATCAATATTTCTAAATTACAGTTTGACAAGTGAAAAAAGGTGTTTTTCCAATTTGTACTAAACCCAATGTGAACCCCTGTAGAAATTTAGTCGTGCCGGGCCATCTTCGGGCCGAAATTTTAACTTTTTTCTTTGTCGTGCCGGGCTCGGGCCGAAAATTTAACTTTTATTACGGGCCGTGCCCGGGCCTAAAAATTTCGGCCCGTGAAGACCTTTAGTTGCTTTAGTTTAGTCTCTGTTGGGGAATTAGTGCTGCCATCTATTGTGTATTATATGAAACTGAATTTTTCGATGATTCTGTGAGTAAAGTAGATTTAATAAAGAATTAAAATTATAATTGCAAATTATTTTCTCTACATTTTTAATAAAACAAAAAATAATTTTTTGTAGTTATTTTATGCTGAAAAAGAGAGAAATATTCATGCAACAAAAAACAATATTTCTTTCTATTTATATATTACTATTTTTATATATTTCTTTTATACAAATCTGAAAATGCAAACAGAATATTTTTTTACTGTATTTTAATAAATGGAAATTGCATAATTTATGCATATAAGAAAGATGCATAATATATTAAAAAGAGCACAGTTAGTGAAAAAAATCCTTTTATTAAAATTTAAAAGCTACTCGATTGAATTAAAAGCTACTATTGAGTATACTCTTATTGAATTGAAAAGCTTCTCTCTCTCTCTCTCTCTCTCTCTCTCTCTCTCTCTGTATATATATATATATATATATATATACATGTATATATATATATATATATATATGTATGTATTATATATACAGGGTGATTCAGCTCGTCGGTGACAAACTTTAAGGATCGATAGAGCACACCTAGACGAACATTTTTGAATAGGGAATGTAGGGTCCCTGACGCGATGGTAAGGCGCTAGGCGCTTTCGAAAATTTGGGTGCCGAAATTCGAAACGTCATAAAAACTAGGGAAATGGTTAGATTTTCTTGCTTGTTGCGTCGAAATGATTCTGTTTGTTTAGACTTTCTTCAGTACCAATTTGATAAGCGTATCTCTTAAAACATGGATAGGGGGCGCTGCAGACTTTGGAGAGCTAGACAACAACTTTAAGCCCGTTATTTTGATAATTTAACACATGCTCGCCAAAGTTTATACTCTAACTTAAAGTTTGAACCCAAAAGTAGAGCCCTGCAAAAAGCGTAAGAGCCGGAATAAAATGTCAAAGTACAGGGTGGTCGAAACTCGAAGGCTCCTAAGAGATAAACAAACAGATTTCTTGACTTATGGCATGCATTTTCATGATTCTGTTTGCTGGGGCTCTCTGAAACTCAGTTGAACGGTACAAAAAGAAACATCGATAGGGGGCGCTTTGGGCAAAAAACATAATTCGTTGACATTTCGGACGCTAACTGGAAACGGGGCGCTACGATCAGTTAGTAATAATGAAAACACATTTTCTACCTCTGCTCAACACTTCTGAATAAATTTAGACCAAAAACATCAATGATACTGGAAATTTATTTACAAAAAATAACACTACAGAAGATGCTCGAAATTTCGACCTTGGGCCATGATGCAGGCTTCGCACCTCCGTCGCATTGAGGAGTGTGTGTTTCCAACAATGCCACGAGTATCTCTGATCTGCCCTGCAGCTGCCACAATGCGCGCCACAAGTTCTTCAGCACTGCTGACAGGTGTATGGCATACCTCGGCCTTCAGGTAACCCCAAAGAAAGAAATCCAAGCAGGTGAGGTCTGGTGATCGGGCAGGCCAGTGAACTGGACCCCCACGCCCGATCCACCGCTGGCCATACCTTGCGTTTAGATGGAGACGCACGTCGTTCGTGTAATGGGCCGGAGCTTCATCGTGCTGGAACCACATCTGGCGACGCGAACCTTCGGGTACGTGCGCCTCCTCCAGAAGCTGCGGCAGCACTTGATCCAGGAAAATCAGGTAATTTCCACCTGTCAGCCGTTCAGGTAACAAATAAGGGCCAATGAGGCAATCCCCCAGAATGCCGGCCCACACATTTACTGAGAAACGCTCCTGGGCTGCTCGGCTTCTGGTTTCATGTGGATTTTCATCACACCACACATGACTGTTGTGGGCGTTCCACATTCCCTCCCGGCTGAAGGTGGACTCGTCCGTAAACAAAATGCTGTTTACAAAACGGGGATCCCTGGATCTCATCGCCAAGTACCATCTTGAGAATTCCACTCGAGGGCCAAAATCCTGCTCTCTGAGCAACTGCACCCGCTGGATGTGGTAGGGGTGCAGATTCCGGGAACGTAAGATGCGCCACGCAGTTACTTGCGAAATGCCAACATGTCTGGCGATATCTCTCGTGCTAAGACCTGGGTTGTCCTCAACCAGGTTAAGCACAGCCTCTTCGTTGTCGGGGGTGCTCACTGATCGCTCCCGTTCAGGCCTGCCTCCGTCGAAAGATCTCGTTGTGGACAACCTCTGGTGTACTCGAGCGAAGAAGGCATGGCAGGGGATTTGCCTGTTGGGGTAACGCTCGGCGTACAACCGCTGAGCGGCTCGTCCATTACAACCAGCAGCGCCATACGCCAAATGCATGTCAGCCAATTCAGAGTTTGTGTACCGTTCCATCCTACTACCGATCTGCAGACAAGTAACCCGAAGCTTAAGTAGGTACCGCACGTTCAAAAGACGTGTCTGCGCATACAACTCGCGTTGTCGTCTACGCATTACGTATCTTTTGCATATCGATATGGTACGATATCTTTTGCATAAATCAGCAAAAAGCACCTTATGTAAATTTTATTGCGCGCATTGTGCATGATTGAAACCAGCTATGCTTGTTAAAAAAAAAAAAAAACTGCAGTTTTAATAGCTTCTTATGATAAGTAAATTACTCTCTTGTTTTGTTTCTAACTGATCGTAGCGCCCCGTTTCCAGTTAGCGTCCGAAATGTCAACGAATTATGTTTTTTGCCCAAAGCGCCCCCTATCGATGTTTCTTTTTGTACCGTTCAACTGAGTTTCAGAGAGCCCCAACAAACAGAATCATGAAAATGCATGCCATAAGTCAAGAAATCTGTTTGTTTATCTCTTAGGAGCCTTCGAGTTTCGACCACCCTGTACTTTGACATTTTATTCCGGCTCTTACGCTTTTTGCAGGGCTCTACTTTTGGGTTCAAACTTTAAGTTAGAGTATAAACTTTGGCGAGCATGTGTTAAATTATCAAAATAACGGGCTTAAAGTTGTTGTCTAGCTCTCCAAAGTCTGCAGCGCCCCCTATCCATGTTTTAAGAGATACGCTTATCAAATTGGTACTGAAGAAAGTCTAAACAAACAGAATCATTTCGACGCAACAAGCAAGAAAATCTAACCATTTCCCTAGTTTTTATGACGTTTCGAATTTCGGCACCCAAATTTTCGAAAGCGCCTAGCGCCTTACCATCGCGTCAGGGACCCTACATTCCCTATTCAAAAATGTTCGTCTAGGTGTGCTCTATCGATCCTTAAAGTTTGTCACCGACGAGCTGAATCACCCTGTATATACAAACTTTATTAAGGCCAATTGCCCATACTTATTAAGACCAAGATTCCCTAATGCAAATATGCATTGAGATTTTTCCTAATGCTTCTAAGCATAGAGTACTCTCTTTTTGTATGAAACTTATGAAATTTATATTAGGTTAAAAAAAAATAAACTACTAAATCACTGCATATTTGCCTATGCAGTTAAACATATAAACTCCCCAGTCCTGAGACAAATTTTACGTGGCACTACAAAAAGCAGTTTAAAATTATTATAAAACATCTTCAAAGATACAATAATATATATTGCTTCAAAGATACAATAATATATTTGCTATATCACGCGCTGCCGCGTGATCGGCAGCGAATGAGTTGAAGCGTATTTTTTAGTGTTGCCTGCAGGCGATATCAGGACTGAGGTTTATATTGAGGATCAGGACTGAATTAATACCTATATAGGGTTTCAAATAAAAAACAAAATCGACAAAAATAAATAATAACATAAGATCTTACGTATGCTATTAAAATGAAAAAAAAAGTTTTAAAATATGCATCAAAATGTATTTCGAAAACTTTTAGACTATGTAATTATGGTTACACAGAACATATTTTCATTTTATTGAGACACAAACCGTTTACTGTAATCGTAATAAATATAAATATATTACCATTTCGTGAATTGCCTATCTATGAACCATGACTGAGTTTTCTAAATTTAAATTTTCTATATTCAGTTAAAATTATTTTGGTATTAAAATAATGTAGAACTAAATGATGGCTTAAAAAAGTGTTGAATTCAGGGGGTGACCCGGGAGGGGCATTCCCCCCCCGGAGCTCTGAAAAATCCCCCCCGGAAAATTTTGAAATTTGCGTTTGCAATGGTCAAAAATGGTCATTTCAATGGTCGATTTCCGCCCCCTTTGAGCCACTGAAGTCCTTCCCGGAGAAAAGTGTCTAAATTCAACACTGGCTTAAAACATTTGATAGAAGGGGTAAGACCTCTTTAAAAATACCGTAAACTCACAAATTTGAAGAAACAAGTCCTCATACAAGTATAGTTTATCCATAATAAGTTGGCTGATGAGCAAGGCAAATTTACTTAATTTAATCTTTAATTAAAGGCTAAGACCACTTCGACCGGCACAAAATTTAGAAATATTTCATCCTTAAAATACTTTTTAGACACACGCAAATAATAATTTATCAGTTAGAAATTGATATCGAAACTGAAAAGGCAATTTTGGATTATAGAAGTCGTGTGCGCACCAGTAGTTCATTAGTAAGGAAAACTTTAACAGTATTTTTCTTTCTTATTCTTCTTAGAACACATTTCAAAATTTGGTGGATGCTCTTACTCCGCTAATTTTCAGTTAATCAATTTGATCTTTTCAAAAATTAAAAGTCTGATTACATTATTTTCTAGTGTAAGATTTGTGGTTTTTTCCAAATATTGATATCTCCTTTTTAGCACTTTCCAACAAAGTTGAAAAGTGCTTATGCATTCGGTTTGTCTGTCCGTCTGTCCGCGCTCTACCCCCGTAAATATACTCGGATTGCTATGAAATTTTTATACGTTATTGAGGTTTATCCTAGCACGAACCCTATTGAAAATGAAGTATCTACCATGATTAGTTTATCTACAGAGAGAATCAAAAGTTTCCCATTACATTACGGCCTATGGGGAAAAATCGTTAATATACTCGGATTGAAACTGATTCATTTTCTATATCTTGTGCGCAATATTTCTCATATTTGATTTGTCACAGTAAACCGATTTTTTTTATTGTGTAGAGATATATGTGTTTAACCTTTTCGTGGGCGGTCTCCTTAATAGAGGACACATGATTTTTATTTTATTGACATCCAGAATTTTTAATTACAATTTTTATTTTATACCGTACTTGAAAATAAGTAAGTATTTTCTAATAAATTCGTTTATTAATTATTTCAAACAGACTTATTCCGCGTAAGAAAACGTTAATAAGGCCTATACTGGAAAAAATATAATGATAAGTATGTGAGAAAAAAAATTTATAGTAAAAAATCTGAAAATTTTAAAATTATTTTTGTACAAAAATAGTCATAATTTCTATATTTTTCTTATTTGATGAATATAATAGTAGGTCATTTTGTGTTCTCTATAAGTTTTATACTTTCTTTTAAAGTTTCCTGAAATTCCTGCGAGCCTTTTCTTAGAAATCATGTGTGCAGTGACCCAAATCAACGTTTTGCGAAAATTGACATTAAAGATACAATTGTGCCTTCATAATATAAAGAGAGCTCACCTTACCATACCAAGATTTTTTTTTCAAGTAACTTAATTAGCCCCTCTACCCATAAGTTTTAAATATATTTGTGAATGTTTAATAATCTGTAAATATGTGGTTCAATAGTCTGTTTTTCTTATCCCAATTTGAACTTTCTACATTCCATAGTTTTCGAGTAAAATGACTGTGAGAGACAGACAGACGCAGGAGTGATCTTATAGTGGTTCCATTTTCACATTTTAAGTATAGAACTTTAAAAACATTGTATGGATTCAAATAAGTTGTATGTATTACTCTATTATATATATATATATATATATATATATATATATATATATATATATATATATATATATATATATATATATATATATATATATATATATATATATATAATAGAATAATACATATTATATATTCCTAATTTCTGAATTCCTTCTTACAAATTTTATTTCAATGAAAATTATTTTCTATTTTCGCAATGTTTAATATTTCGGAAATTTCAACAAGTTTTTGAACATTCCGACTCAGGAAAAATATTCTTAAACGCCCTTAAGATGTATTTTTTTCTTTAAATAACATATACATTGAGAAATGACCCAGATGTTAACGAGATTGATAGAATAAGAATTTGAAAAAAAAAAAAAAAAAAAAAAAAGAGATACTCCTCTTGTTACTTACCTTTATTATCAACAACAATTATGTGTCCATTTTTATCCACAGTGACTCCTTTTGGTCCCAAAAGTTTACCGATTCCAAGTCGAGATACATATTTCCCATAAGCGTCATAGATGCTCACCCATTTGTTCTCGTAGTCTGCTACGACGAAATTCCCGTTAGGCAAAACTGTTACTCCTGTAGGTCTTTGCATTTGTCCTGGTGATCTTCCTCTTGCCCCGAAACGAAGTCGAAATTCACCAGTTCCAGAATTAAAAACTTGAACACATTGATTGTTGCTATCTGCAATAACAATTTTTCCGTCCCTTGTACAACAGACACCTTGTGGATTAGTAAATTCACCACGTCCTCGACCTGAAAAAAAAAAAAAAAAAAAAAAAAAAAAAAAAAAAAAAAAAAATAATAATAATAATAATAAAAGAATTTTTAAAAATCGTCTGCAACAAATTTATAAAACGTCAAAAGAGTTCTTTTGTAAGGTTCTTCCTCAAATTATCTTACTTTGGGTTGAACTTTTGAGTAATGATACATATTAATGATAATAAATCAATAAACAGTGTGTGTGTGTGTGGGGGGGGAGGGGATGTACAATCGGGCCAATTTAGCTGATTTTATTTATTTATTTTTGAATAAAAAATTGCTATCGCGAATTGGAGGAAATACAAATATGTACAGTTATGAAAAAAAAAAAAAAAAAAAAAAAGTAAACACCTCCTACTAACTCTGCAAAAAAAAAAAAAAAAAAAAAAAAAAAAAAAAAAAAAAAAGTAAAAGAACGTTTCTGGTACCAAATGAAACAAATAAAGTCTACTTTTAAATGATGTATATAAAATTTCCTAAGGGGACCGTTTAAACATTAGAACGAACCTTAATTTTGTCTTATTTTCTTCTATCTTTATAAGAAAAAATATTGGATTCGTGAAAATTTTTGAATTCCTGTTTTTGACAGATTTACACTTTTTAGTATTCAGAGAACCCAAAAATATGTTTTTATACCATGTTTTTATACCATGTTTTTATATATGTGTGTCAGTCTGTCACTCTCTATGTGACAAATACTCTCTTAAAACGAAAGAGTGGATTTGGCTGCTCAAGAAAGAGTTTTAATTTATTGGATCGTGAATGAGTTGATTTTTAACCGATTCAGTCATCTTGGTTTGATTTTTTCTCTTTCTAATCCACTCATACAGCTTTAAAACTAAACAACTCAACTCAATAATGAAACAGCTCTTTTTCCGCTCCGATTTTCGCCGCTGACTCGTCACGTGACCTTGCAAGATAAGATGGAGACTTCTTCCGCCGCTCGCTAAACAATTTGCTGAAAATGCCTTTTTTATGAAGTAAGTAAGTTTTATATAAGTATTTTACTTTAATTATGCTTTCTTTTAATAAATTTCCCTTCTCTTTTTAACAGACTAAAATTCATAACAGTATCATACCTTGAAATTAAAATGTCGTGTCATGTCAAAATTAAAATGTCGTATTGAGGATGTGTTTAATGCATTTCTATATTAATAATTGGTGTTACAGTGCTGCTAGCTGCTACAAAACTTTCGTGCTTTAATAAAATAAATTAGTATATTTAATCAGAGTAAAAAATGTTAATGCAATGTAAATATCTCGTTATTTAATTGCCTTGTATTAAAGTTTTGTAATTATTATATCTTTATTCATATAAATTTATCAAAACATTGTATTTATTTCTTGTTTGCAGTGTCTTAGTAAAAATGTGCTCCGGATTACATATATATTTATATAGAGAGGCTACATATATGGCATAATATGTCGTTTTTGAACACATTTCCAAGATTCTTTTTTCATTCTTAATGTTGAACTTGTGTTACTGTTTTGTTTGGCAAAGTTTCATACTATTATTGGACAAAATTATTGCATGCATGGTCTGTATTATAATAATCTGCTTAATATTTATAAGTTGTTACATATGCATGCAGAAATAATAGTTTTCTTGTGCCTGGTTCCCAGGTAGCTTTAAATCTAAATGAGAATTTATAAATAAAACGAAAACAGTGGACAAAAGTTATGCAACGATAACCAAAAAGCAAATCCTCTTTCTCTTTAGAAAATACCTTGCAATATCATTGCTTTCCCTTTCCCTTAACATTTTTTATGCATAGCCCAGTGGTAGAATTGATTTTAAAAAAAGTTTCTGGTCCCAAAGACCAGTACGCATGAAAGTTTACTGGTCAGAAATAGTCATCAGTAGCCTGCTACATAAAATTCTATAAAATACTTTTAACCATCCCCCCCCCCCTCTTCACACACACACTCCTACTAGAATGTAAAATAAACCAAACTTCCTTTGCAGTTATACAAAATTTTTGGCATAATAAAATGGAAAATTACTATTTTATAAAAAGGTATGTAGTATGTAAACTAAAACTATAAAATTGCGTATTTTATTTCCGATAATTTATTTAACAGATAGTAAGGATTAATGCAATATTTTCTTATAATTATTTTTTCAAGTAATATTTTATGGTTTGTGTTTGGTACGGTTTTCTCAGGCAGGAAAATTTATTTACTTGTCAGAGATGAAGTGGGTGTGCAGTGGAGTAGCTAGGATGGGTGACATCCCGGGACAGATGTAAAAGGTGTCAAGCCCCCCCCCCCCCCCTTCTTCCTCCTCCTTTCCAATCTGTCACATTTTTTCAATCTCAATTCTCACATTCTTATAAAAAATAACCTTACCATTCCTTATTTACGTTTTGTCCTTCTGCATAAAAAAACCGCAGCAGTGAATCATCACTCGACCCATAGTCTGCATAAGTCAATGTCGTGTCTATACGTAGAAGAAAATTCTTTCTTTTAAAGTTTACTTTTGTTACCCACTCTTTGAATCGGTTGGTTTTTGTTCCCTGGTGCATATCTTATTTAGACACACCATTCTGTATAAAACTTCACTTTAGCAAAGAAAAAAAAACTAGCTGTATTGCATCGTGAGCTAAAAATCTCATTTCCTAATTAGACTCCAAAATCTTATAAAATTGTATTTTTTATTTGCAAATAAAGATTTGGTGTCACCCTTTAGAGGATGACACCCGGGCAGGGCAATCGCTAAGACTTTTAATTGGTGGGGGAGAAGACCTTAAATTGCCAAGTCAAATTTTCATATTTGCCAACTCGTTTTATAATTTTGCCAAGTTACCACACTTAGAAAATGTAATACAGTTCTTATTTGTAAAAAGTTTAATAATATTTCCAATTAGAGTTGTAACTTTTGCAAATTCTATCAAAAATAGAAAATGTACTACAATTTTTATTAAAATTTTAATTAAATTTGCCAAGTGTAACAGCATTTACGAATATTTGGGGGGGAGGCTCCCCCCTGCCTCCCCCCCCCTTAGCGAGGCCCCTGCACCCGGGTAATTTTCCTAATCAAGAAGAATTTATTTTACAGCTTGACTAAAATCTTAAAGATCAATGAGTTATGTGTCTCTATATTCAAAATCACCATTACATATACATGCATCTTTATTGATAAAAATAAACATTGGATTATAAACTGTAACTTCATTTTAAAATGATTTAAATTAAATATTTACAATAAATTTATGTAAAAAATAAAAGAAATTAAAATTTAATTTAAACAGTATTAGCAAACTGTCTTATGTTCTAAGAATAAAGTGCTGTATACAGTGAAGAATTGATACTCTGAAAATCTTTATAACTAATCTTTTAATTACAGATTACAATATGCTCTTTATGTATTTAATGTAAATTGAAAGTAGTCTGATAAATAAAATATTCTTCTCCATAGCTATCCAAATAATAAATTTCAAATACTTCTTGAGATTTTGTTTCTTGAATGACAATTTGAAGTCAACATTTTTGGTCATAGATTTAGTAGATAACTAACAGGGGGGAAAAATCACTATTATTAAAATGCTATAAGTAGCATCCAATCTTTGAAAACTCTCTTATTCGACTTTATATTTTGATTTTAATGCTTAAGATAACCTCCCCAATTAAGATTGGGGATTTCTTTTACAGCTTGAAATCTTATAAATTGTATTATGTTATTGCGTTAAATAATCTGCAGTTTTAAAAAAATTGAGATATTTTCTATTAAATATTGAATATTTTTAATCTATCTTATATTAGATCAATTCACATGTTCGAAGCTTTTTCTAAAGAAAAATAAATATATTCACCAATGCAGACTGATTTTAATCCTATACCCAAAAAATGATCGAAACCTGCTACATCCAATGCTTATTGCTGATATAAAATGTTAAAAATAGAAGTTATTTATATTCAATAATCTGACATACATAAATTATTAAGAAAAAGAGAAAAATGTCATTAGATTTCTTCTGAAAAAAAAAAACAATTTTCTTTTTTTCGAAAAAAACCAGTTGGTTTAAACTAAACCGTTGTTTAAACCAAAAGGAGTAAACAGTTGTTTAAACCATAGTTAAAACCAATTGGTTTAAACCGTGCCAACCCTGGTCTAATTGTTGTAGGTTCTATCTTGTATTATATAAATATGCAAATATATAGAAAAACAACTAAAAATCCACAAAAACCTGTATTGGTTGGGTATTTGCCAACGCTGATACATTTTGAAAGTAGCAACAAAGGTGAATTTTTAACAATATTTTATAATATTGCTTTAAGAACTTTCATTTTAAATTTGTTTTTAAAATGGTGATTTATTTTAAGATTGTATCAGAAGTAACACCATGATTTAAACAAGCAGATAAGTGTAATCGCACAGGATTTATTTATTCAATTTCCATTTTATTCATGATTGGCTGAATTTTCAGTAGTGTAATATTTATAAAGCTAAAATTTTTAGTGTATGGTTCATTTTTTGTTTAGACTATGGATGGGAAATTTTATAAAATATTTAATCTGAAAACTGCAAAATATTTTAATATGTTCATAATCATTCCTTAACATTATATTTATTGCTTTTAACTTAATTTCAATATTTTCTTTTAACACAGGAAGATGATTTCATGGAGCAGTAAAATTCTACTGTGAGGAGTCAAATTCAACAATCTTATTTAATCTCAAGGATTTTCAAGAAAGCGTCTATTTTGCCTAAGATTTTAAAAATTGGACAAACCAGTGGACAGATTACAATATGCTCTTTATGTATTTAATGTTTAATGCAAATGGACTGTTATATTTATAAAGGTCCTGTTAAAGATATTATTGAAACTTGTTTATCTGATGTTGGAAAGAATTGTTATCAATTAATGTTAGGTTTATTTTGTTCTTGCTAAATAAAATGTTTTTGTTGTTAAATAAAATTAGTTTTTTTTCTTTCTTGCAACATTCTAAATTGCACATTTGGCTCTAACTTTTGACGTAAAATGCTGCAGTCTTATGCTTTTATATTTATTTAAAAGTTAGTTGATTTAAGAAACATTGAATAAAATAAAAATTAAAAGATTAATTAAGAAGAAATAAGTTGTTCATGAATATAAATTCAAGTTTTAACAAATGTTTTAAATGATATAAAGAACAATTGCACATGGTCAATAAATCCATTTCTCAGTTATTTCTGCATTTAATTTTTGTACTACAATATTTAGTTGAAGGTTCTTCATACAATAAAATAATTGTCCATAATCCAAATTTTAGCTATACAAGTTTTTTAATGGCATTCCTCCACATTTCCCAATTGCAATGTGCTTATATAAATGCTATGGGTAACAATTATTTTATCTAAGATTTCAAAGCCATTTCAGATTTCAAACTAAAGAATTAAAATATTTTTTTTAAATTTAGTCAGTTTAAGAAATATAAGATTTTGATTGAGATTTAAATCGAGGAATAATTACAACAAGGTATCATGGGTTGATGTTTATCCATTTAAAATATTTTCAATTTCATTTATTTAAACCCTGCACTGGCCATGTGTGTGTGGGGGGGGGAATACTTTTTTAAATTTATTTTTTATGTTTTTTAATACTTTCTTTTTCAAAACTGGTTCTGAAACTCCTATTAATATAAAAAAAACTAACCAAAATTGCAAAAGTAAAAACTAACCCACTTACAGATCATCCTCAAATATTCTATGCCCCCCCCCCCCAAAAAAAAGTAAAAATTTTAAAATCCAAACAAGATATTTGAAAATAACTTCTGCATAGGATTATCTAAACTCTTAAGGGGAACAATCAGCTTCTGACATTGTGGTGCTGAAGTTGAGTCGTTGGGCTGATATCAAGTTTATTTTTTCAATATTTTTTTAGTAAGATGCCTAAGATTGGTTTATTTGATTGAAATCGTAAATTTTTAATAAAAAATAATTGTTATTTGCAATTAAATCAGAAGCTAATGAAAAAATTAAAATTGTATATAAGCATATCTGAAGCTATAAGTATCATTGGAAAATATGTAAACTTGAAATTGCCCAAGAAAAGAAAGGAAAAATCCCATTAGCACCACAGCATCAGAAGCTGATATTCTGTTTAATGTTGTTCGGGTGCTGTTGTAGAGTTATGCAAATTTAGGCAGTTTGCATGAATAAGTGTTTTCAAATTTGCAATTTTGAGATCACCAGTATTTTCAATTTAATGAATATATGTACTTTTAAATTTAACAAAAGAAAATATTGGGGTTAAAAATTTCTGATTTGACAGAATAATAAAAAATTCATGTAAGCTCTATTTAATTTTGTATAACGATTCAATTGCCTTTCCCCCTAAATTGACATAGGAAACAGTTTCATTGAATTAGAAAGAAAAAAAAATGTTTTTATGATTCATTAGAGAACTTTCAGTCATATAAATTAGAATGTTTTAAGTCTTGTTAATTAAAGACTTGGAAGAAATATTGGAGAATCCATGTTACAGTTTTCCAATCTCTCTCTCTCTCTCTCTTTATATATATATATACCCTTGTAATGTCAATAAACAGAAGTTTAAATCCGAAATGAGAATTTAATTGCAGCACTTTAAAATGTGGCAATAATTCCATGTTATATTGAATTTCATTGATAAAAATTAATCGAGGATTACTGAATTTAGTTTTAAATGATGTGATTTTATTTAGACGATTTAGAAATCGCTTGAAGATTTTTGTAATTTTAAGCAATTTTGCTTTTCTTAAGAGTGAATTTATTCAATTCTACAAATTCAAGGAGTTTTGGATTAACTCTTAAATGAGTTGATTTCATTCATGTATGAATTGGTTACAAATCGCCTAAGTGCTACTGGATTAAATAAAAAATGACAACATTTCACTCCAACTTGAATTGATAACAAATCGCTCAAGTGCTACTGGATTTTCCTTAAATTATTTCACTTCACTCAAATACGAGTTGGCTGCAGCTAACTCAAGTGCTACTCGATTTAATTCTAAAGACTTCATTTCACTCAAGTATGATTTGGTTACTAATCGCTCAAGTGCTACGAGATTCAGTCTTAAATGACTTCATTTCACTCAAGTATGACTTGATTACAAATCACTCAAGTACTACTGGATTTAACCTTTATTGATTTGATTTCACTCAAGTATGAGTAAAATAGAGATCACTCAATCATGAGTTGATTAAAAACAGCTCATTCACTTGAGTTGTTTCAGCTCTTCTTGAGAAGGTTCCTTTCAACATGGGAAAAGAGTGGATTTCAGCTCAACTTGAGTTAATTCAGCTTTTTCGTTTTAAGAGAGTATTTTGAGGGCCCTCTATCTATAGCTATAATACACGGAATTTCTCAAAATTTTAGATTCAGCTAGACCTTAGGCTCCTGTCCCTGTCCACGAAGACACTCGCAAGCTAATGCTATTCCTATGAGGAGGAATTTTTTTAATAGTCTTTCGCATTTTGACATTTTTATTTATTTATTTTTTTATTTATTTATTTTGCAGTGGATAGCTGAGGTCCCTTTCAAGATCTCTCCTTAATTACTTTTTCGATTTTGGTGGCAGATATTTTTTTATAAAGTTACTTTCAGAATTGGTTCAGAAAGTGAAAGCAACGTTATACACTGAGAAAAAAATATAGTTCCAGCACCTAGAATCTAAATTGTGGTTCTTGAAAAAATAGTTCCATGCCATCCTTATAAATTCTAGTTCCCTATGCCAGAGAGTTCAGGAGTTCCCTATTAGAATTCAAGAGCATTTTCCTATATTCTCGCAGTGAAATCTATTTAAAAACCTCTGCAAATAGATGCGAACACAAGAGGTTTGATTTAGTAACTAGAATTCTAGTATATGAAACCATTCTCAAAAACAAGCGATAATTTCTCGTTACTGAAACGATTCAATATATTTTCTTCATCTAGAAAACACTAGACTAGAAATGCCTGGTCATTGTGTCTATTCAACATAATTGTTTAATCTATTCGCATAGTTTGGTCATCTATAGTTCTAGTTTGGGTATTCAGAAAGTGACTAACTATTCATTCTAGGTGAAGGAGGTATATTTTTTTTCTCAGTGTAAAAAATACTTGCGATCAAAATCAAAAAAGTAATCAATGAGCGATCTTGAAAAAAACCTCAGTTATCCAATGCAAAAAAAAAAAAAAAAAAAAAAAATTAAAAATGTCAAAATGCGAAAGAATTATTAGAAAAATGTCTCCCAGTAGGAATAACAATAGCTCGTGAGTGTCTTCGCGGGCAGGGACAGGAGCCTTAATATAAAGTGGAGCTTATTAGTTTTTGCTGAACATCGTCCAACAGATGGCACTGATTTCACGATTTCAGTAATAGCGATGCGCTTTTCACGATTTCAGTAATAGATATATCTCAAGATCTAATGGATGGATTTTCATAGATAATACTTTATGTTCCTTTAGACCTTATTATAATATGGTGAAAATTGCCTAAAAGATGTCGCTGCTATGTGGATTTTTTTACGATTTATGCAACAGTTCTATTTCAGTAACTAATGCATGAATTGCCATCAAACTTCAGATTCAGTTAGCTCTTGACATGAATTGATGCTGTTTACATTTGAGTGTAAATCGCTCAACAGGGGACGCTGCTATGCTGATTTTCACGATTTTCTCAATAACTCTATCTCATGAATTAATGCACTGATTTTCAACAAACTTCAGATTCAGTAAATCCATGATATAAACTAATTCTGTTTATGCTTTAGTGTCAATAGCCCAACAGGTATCACTGCTATGCAGAATTTTTCAGATTCCTGTAATAGCTATATCTCAAGAACTAATATGCGATTTTCATAAAATTTCAGATCCGTTTAGTCCTTGATATAATATGATGCTGATTACTCTTTGGTTTAAATCGCTCAACAGGTGGCGCTGCTCTGCAACATTATTCATGATTATCGCAATAGCTTTATCTGAGAAACTAACGCACGAATTTTCATCAAACTTCAGATTCAGTTTGTCCCTCATATAAATTAATATTCTTTAGTTTTTGGAGTAAATCGCCTAACAGGTCCCGATACAGATTTATTTACGATTTCTGCAATGATTCTATCTCAAAATCTAACGTAGGGATTTTCCCCAAACTTCAGACTGAGTTAGAACTTGGCATAAATTGTTGCTGACTAAATTTCTTTGTAAATCACCTAACCGGTGACACTGCTATGCTTCATTTTCCTGGACGTATTGACATGTATGAGATAAAAAAAAGTTTTGGAATTGCCATATCCGACTGGTTTTCAATTGCAGTACCGAATTCTGACATCATAAATGAACTCCACACCCTTTAATTAGTTAAAAAAAATTCATTCAACTCGTGCGATAATTTTTGTGAAATTAATTATTTTAAAACGAGCATATTTTAGGGGCTGTATCCAAAATGAAGTTCGGCAATCGATTGTTGAGTGAGAGATTGTTTGACTGTCTTGATCAAGGCGTCTTAGGCGCCACTCAAACAGTCATTGAAGACTGCTAGATTACAGGATAGCATGAGAAGTTTCCAAATATCTAGTCACTTCTACCCTTTAAAAATTATTTTGCAGCTTTCTAATCATCATTTGAAAACTACATGGAAGAAAAATCTGAAATTTTGGATATCCATAAATTAGGACTTAATAAATCTAAATCTATCAGAACAATTGTAGGTTGCAATTAATAATTTTTATGAATATTAATTTCATAATTCATATCATAAAATTATAAAAACTGCAAATTCAACGTATTTATATGTTTGGGTATTTTTTGTATTATTGCTACATAAAATATTAGCACATTTGGAGTACATTTTCAGGAGTTATTAATAGTAAAAATATGAAAATGTAATTTAACATTAGAAACATTAAATTTTGAATGATTATAATTTAAAACTAAATATTCAAATGACTATTGTCATTTATCATGAAATTTGTTGTCTAGGCATAGTTTGAAACAAAGATTTGAAATACTTTGTTAAAACTGGGTCCCATTGAAACAAATGATGTTTGGGCTCGTTTTAATATTTTGATTCCCCCCTCTCTAAGAAAATTTCATACACATCATTTAAAAATAGACTTTATTTACAATTGTCGGGTATCAATAACTTTCTTCTGTGATAATTTGTTGAGGAGTTAATAGGAGGTGTTTACTTTTTTCCTCACTACTTTACGCGCTAGAAACTTAAACCTTATAAAAAAAAAAAAGGAGAGAAAAAAAAAACAATGCAAAACAATGTTAAACTAATATTGATCACATTGACTATAACTTAGCCAAAATTGGATATTTTGACTTGAAATAATTGTTTCAACATTAAGGCGTTTAAATTAGAGTGTTTACAATGTCCCAATATTACATATGAATATTGGAAAGGTATATTTTACCATTCTATTACTAATACTTCCGATGTAAAAGAAATATTTATGCGATGTTATATACAGTTTCATTGCAAATATTCACATCTAATGCCAATATTACAGTAATAGTGGCATATCGTGATACATATTTCTATTCCGTTATACATATTCATTATACATCTATATTAATAAATGAAAGGTACACTATATGGCCAAAGATGATCGGCCACTTGCGACTTTAGACATTTTGTTAAATATCTAATAAAATACATGAGGAATTATGCTGAAACACAAAGTGTTTAAATATAATAATACAGGTCATACATTTCCGTGAAGATTTTTTTCCCGAAAGTCCATAGGGGACCATCAGCAAATTGAATAAGAACGAATATCTTTTGGATAACCCTGTCAAAACTAATGTAGCAAAAGCGTTTAAACTGTAGATTATGATTAAATAGCTTATTATAATAAACTGTGTTCATTTTTATATGGATAGCATGTATGCTTGTTGAGAAATTAAGGTTTTTATAAAAACAGTCCCATTTTTTCCCAAGTTTTTCGCTTATAATTTGCAGAGTTTAATAGCCGGTTATAATTAGCTTGCTAATTATTAGTTATAATTAGAAGGTTGAAAGTTCTTTTTCAACAATTTACACTAATAGATGGAAACATACTTTCAGTCGTGTAGTTTATCTAGTACCTTTATTACACGCCAGTATTTCTCTAATTAAAATTCTAAACTAATTAAATTAATTCTAAAACTAATTAAAATTCAAACTAAAATACACTTAAAACTATTGAAATCACATTTCCAGAAATTAGCATCCATAGACGGTCATGTATCCAATTCTTTGCGTGACCTTGTATATCATTTTTCTATATCCCTGTATATTCATTATCTATATTCTACAACAATTTTTTATTTAACTGAACTGCAGTTCAACGGAAAACATCATAACCCATTTAAAAAACACCTTTAGGTAATTTATGCTCTTTTGTGCAGCCTTTTGTATCAACTATGGCCTTTATGCACACCATATCGTTTGCATAAATAAAGTGAAATTTAAATGTACATATGCAAGAAGTACATATGTAATATACATTAAGAATGCAATTCTTGCCATCATCACTAATATACAGTACTTCGAATAGAACACATTATTTAAAATATTTTGCGTGTCCCTTTAAATGGAATTCCGTATTTCATGTATAATACGAAAGTATTATACATGAAATAGCTTATATTAAACACAGCGACGTATTATCGGCGATGTCTATCAATTTTATTGAACATGAAATTGTTTAATATAATTAAAATATACCGCAATTTATCCCCCTATACCATTATGTAATGGAATTCTTTTGTGTGGCCTTGTAAATGAATAATAACTATTTTTTTTCACCACATATTCTACAGAATGCATATTTTAATGCACTTCGTAAATGAATATAATTTTTATTAACACTTTCCAACAAACTTGAAAAGTGTTTATGCTGTCGATTTGTCTGCATTTTAACCATCTGTCCGCACTCTAACTCTCTTAAATAAACTTAGTTTTCCGTGAAATTTTTGGAAAAAATTGATGTTTACCTTAGCACGAACTCTACTGCAAATGAAGTTTCTAGCATGATTAGTTTATTAACAGAAACAGTCAAAAATTTTTCGTTACATTACGGCCGACGGGAAAAAATAATTTCAAATGAGTTTTAAAGATGTTACACCCTGACAAACATATTCAAATTTACACTTATTTACGAAGAACGATGAAAAGAATAGTTATCATTCATTTAGAAGGCCACAAAAAATAATTCAGTTATATAATTTTAAAGGGGGAGGGATTGCTTGCGACATATTTTAGTTATATGAAACTATTTCATGTATATGAAAATTGATATACATCGCTGAGGCTTAATATATGTCATTTCACGCATAATACGAAGTGCATAGCATTTACATGGGCATACAAGAAATTTGAAATAGAATACTCTATCCGAAGTGGTTATCGATGATGGCTGATAAATAGATGAAATGCATTTTTAAGTATCACTAAATGTATGCATATTATATGGTGCGTATAAATGCTATAGTTGATGTACTAGGTTACACAAAAGAGTCCATAAAGTGTACTGAATATGAGCGTAATTTATGTAAAGGTAGTTATAAAATAAGTTATGCATTTTTACACTGAACTGCATTCAGCTTACTGAGAAATGTTTGTAGAATATAGATAAAATGATAAACAGGGTCTCGCAAAATTGGATACATTGTTGCCTACGGAGGATATTTTCTGGAAATGTGATTTAAGTAGTTTTAAGAGTATTTTAGTTTGAACTAAATTTTAGCTAAATACGGGTGTGTAATAAAGGTTCTAAGAAAACAGGCTGAACAAAAATATTCCAGTGTGTTTCTATTTATTAGTATGTTTATTTCTGAAAGAGAAATTTCAGATTTCTATGCGTTTTCTTGCTAAATTAAATTTTCCCGCTATACAGGGTGTCCACTCTCAACGGTGGCCAATGGCTAATTTCTAAACCGTTAGTCATAGACATATAATTCAAGGTAATAAAAAAGGTAAAGAATTGTTTTTTGGGTGATTTAGGACAAAAAAGCATTATTAAACAAATACGAAAATTAAATTTTTATACGGTCCCTGGATCTTTTAAGTGATATTTAGTAAATTTTTACCACTACTCTAACAAGTAAGACAAAAAAAAAGTCCCATTTCTCAGCGATTAAAACTGACCGAGTAATAGCAGTTTAAAGTCGAAGCATCTTTTTGCTGCAAAATAGGGGTCAGTCACAAATTTACTGGAAATAAAAATAAACGTCCGATATAAAATTTAACATTAAACATTGAGAGTAAAATTATTTTTACAATATAATTTTTAAATATATGTTGATGTTTACCTATTAAAGCAAAATATAAAACTTGTACTAAAAATATTAATAAAAAAATAACAGAAATTTTGTTAAATTAAATTATGAAAAGCAACAATCACAGTTGGTTACAAAATGATACATATTTAAAATTCCATTAGAATACTTAACCTAATGGAATTTAGTGTAATCCTATAAAATAAAAAAATGGTACGCACCTAAAATAGTATTAATATTGTATTGTCATTGGATATAAATAAATATGCGAATTGAAACTCGATCGGATATTAGGAAGTGAATTAAAATTTGAATACAAATTTTGAACTAGGAAAACATACATAGGAACGTTTTAAGTAAAATAAAAACTTATCAGAATAACACACCTTTATAAAATAAAATCATGAAAAGAAGCAGTTTTATTTCCTGACAAAAAAAAACATATGTAAAAATACAATTGAGGATGTGAATTTCAAAACTCGCTTTATCGCATTTTTTTTAAATCAGTCTATACCAGTCTGCACTAATATAACTCTACAATCTCCAAATTTATAATGAAAACCAATGGACGCATTTAAAGGTTTTTCGCGATTTCCCAAAATTTAATTTTCTCGATAAAGAGGATTTTGAAACTCACGTCTTCAATTATTTTAACCAATCTAGAACTTAATTAATTGAAATTAACGCTACCGTAAAACTTATAAGGTGGCAACACCTTCAGTTAAATCGCTTAAAAATATTTCTTTACTTCATATAAAACATTTTTGTGATTGAAACTATATGTCTCTGACAGATGGTTGAGGAATAGCCATTGAAATGAGTTTTTCCTATTGGCCGTAATGGAACGGAATAAATTTGACTATCCCTGTAAATAAACTAAACATGCTAGAAACTTCATCTGAAATAGGGTTCGTGCTAGGGTAAACATCATTAATTTCCAAAATTTCAGGGCAATCGGAGTATATTTACGATAGCTATAGCGTGGACAGATGACAAGACGGCCAGACAAATCAAGTTATAAACACCTTTAAACGTTTTGTGGAAAGTGTTAAAAACTAAAAAGAATACGTATTTTTAGATGGTACCTTCCCCGTTGTATCGATATCTTTTCCTTTAAATTTGTGTTATTTTTGGCATTTCCTATTTCAAAACAATATTTTCTGGAGATTGTTTCATAGTTCCCGTTTTTTTTTTAAATAAAATTTTAAATTGCCAATCGTTATTCCATATGGAAATATAAAAAAAGAAACAAACATAAAAAATTCTCACACATAAAAGGGTTTTTTTTCTGCTTTCAACGGTACCTTTCATAAAAAAATATCTGAATCTATTGTTTCAACAAAATATTTTTGGGGGGTCGTTTTTATATTTTCCGATATTTCAGCAATTTTAAATGGATACACAAAGTTTCTCAGATTGAAAAAACCCTCTAATAGACAAATATGCTAGTATAACATTGAACGCTTCAAAGGAATGAGTTGCACTGAAAGATTTGTGTAACGATTTGTATCATCCTAAACCAGTTCCTTCAGAGCCATCGCTAAGATTTTTTATTGAGGGGAGCACTTTAAATTGCCAAGTCATTATTTGCCAACTAGTTTTGCAATTTTGTCAAGTTACCACAGTTAGAAAATGTAACATTATTCTTATTTTCAAAAATAATAATAATACTTATTCCTAATTAGATTTGTAACTTTTCCCAAGTCTATCAGAAAGAGTATTATAGCTTTTAATGAAGTTTTAAGCGAATTTGCTAACTAAGATGTTACGTGTAACAGCATTTGCGAACTTTTTTTTCTTTTTGGGGTGGGTGTGGACGGGTGAGAGGGGGTATCTTCCCCTCTTTTAGCGAGGGTCCTGAGTTCATTCATCTGAAAAATACAAATTTGATTTGTGCAATATTTGAAAACTCGAACTTGAAGTCTGAATTGAGTTCTTTTCCTTAGGAATAGATTATTTCAATGTTAAATTAATTATTTCTTCTTACACTTGAGAACGGAGAACCGAATCACAGATGTAAGGGATTAAATGAGATTTTGCTTCTATCTGTAAATGAGGTTTTGCTGCAAATCTATTACCGTTGAGGTAATTTTATCTCAGAAAAATTGTAGTATTTTTTAAAAAAATAACGTAATTAATGAACATTGGTATTTTAAAATGGTTCAAAAAATCTTGTAACTGCTTGCATATTAAGCAGTAAATCATCGGAAATATCAGCTGGGGGGAAAGTGTAATATTATTTTTAATTGGTTGGTTGTATGGAGTTTTATGGCACAAGATCCCTTTAGGGACATGATGAGACAATTTTTAATGAAAAAATCTCTTTTGAAAATACTTTTACTCTGTTGAAAATTTTGTAATAGGTTGAACCATATTTGGTAGTCCAGTAGCTACAAACATAAGATGGGAAATCTTTATCCATCATTTGGAGCAAAGGTTCAGCCGAAACTCCAAATCTTGGAGTGAGACTTCGCCGTCTTATGCATTAATGCAGCGCCAAAAGTTGGTTTAACCTACTAGATAAAATTTAACAATGTAGACAAGGTAATTTATGGCAAATGTCTAATACACTACATACTGCAAACTAGCTTCACTGTATTTTTCTGCTGCTCGCTAACAATCAGTACAACTCTGAAAAAAGTATTTCTCTACCATTATTTTGTATGCTTTTATAATCGCAAAAATTCTGCCAAGTAAGGTGATTGAATTAATTATTCATATTTTATTCACTTTTCTGATCGCTAATCTATAGAATTTTAAATGTTTTTAAGTTTAATAATAAAAACATTATTATAAAAGAAATTTTTTTGTCATAGTACTTAGGATGAATAGAAATGATTTCTCCTAATGATTTAATGATAGGCTGTTAAGTCGGTATAAAAAAAAGAGCTACCAGAATAAATCAAATTATATTTAATGAAATAACATATATAAAGCATTGTTAGTAGAAGCTTTATTTTAAATAATTTTCACAAAAGAAAGTAACATGGAAAAAAGTTATTATTCATTTTAAAAATCCAGTTTAATTCTAGGAACTCTCGTTTGGATTTTATTCCATTATTCATATATTCCGAACAATAATTATAAAAATCTATTGATATGTCTTAACAAATATTATTTGAATTTTTTTTGTGCATATTTATGCGTTTACCTTTGAATTAGGAAAAAAATATTAAAAGAATAAATTTTTTGTTGCTAATTTCATTGTAGGTCATTTTTAGTAACGTTTGTGAGGGTTACAAAATATTTTAGAATAATTGTATACATGAGAACCTGAGTTTCAAAACTCGCCTTATCAAAATTTAAAAAAGTCAGTGAAATCTATTGGTGAAATTGCATCAAAAAAGCACTTATAATCCCCCCCCCTAGATTTTACGTGTATTTCTGACACAGTATAAAATTTTGGTTTACATCGAAACCAATGAAAGCAGTTAGAGGTTTTTCGCGATTTCCCAACATTTGTCTTTCTAGATAAGGCGAGTTTCTTTTTAACTTTTGTCCTCACATATATATATATATATTGCCGAAATCTGTAACTTCCTCTTAAAAAATAATGTGCCTATAAGAAGATACTGGATATTAAAAAATAAAAAAAACATTTTTTATTTTAAATTATAATTCCGCATGTATCAGCAATAAGCTGGTGAGTTTTGCCCCTCACTCGATTGAAATTTTACATAAAGTAATGAGCAATTAAAGAGTGATTTTTAAACATTAATAAACATACTTAAAAAAAAAAATTACAATTAATTTGAAATCTCTAATTTAAATCAACAGTATTCTTAGAAAAAGTAAAGAAAACAGAAAAACGGAAATATTTTACCTCTGCTTCCGACTTTTAGTATTAAGTCATCTTCTATTGCATTGCTTCTCAGCCTTGAGCCACTAGACCGATTGCTAGATGATGATTTACTTGTTCTTTGCCTCACTCCAGTTGTACGTGGAATTTTGGAACTGACTGGTCTATCACTAGAAGATGATTCTTCTTCAATATAGGACTTTACAATAAAAGGACTTCCATGTATATGTTGTCCTAGGAACTTTATACTCAATTGATAAGTACCTTCTTTTGGAACAGTATAATGCATATCATAGCTGCCATTCTTTTGGTCCACAATTTTTGGCTTGCATGTAAAAGATAATTCTGGGGATGTTAGTTCAGCCTCGAAGACATCACCAGCACCTCTTACTATATCACTTCGGCGATCTTTGGCCGTTATAACCACTAATGTTTGTTTATTTACTCCACAGAGTTTAAGTCCTTCACCAGCTGCAGTGCATTGGTGAGCTACTGCACTAGTTGTTAAAATATTTCCTACATTTAGTATGGCTACTTTAGCTGCTTCAAGGCCATCTGCTCTAAAAACAAGATAGTCATTTTCTTCAGGCATTTTTTGAATTCTCATATCAGCAAAATCTTCTAACTTTTCAGCCATTTGCTTGGTGACTAATATAACTTCAGTTTCACTACCGTAACATAAGGCATTTTCTGTAAATTCCGAACTGGCCAGTATATTTGATAAACAAACATCTAAAATATTCTTTTGTTCGTCAAGTACATGACGCTTTTTTGAAGCTAATTGTTCTAATTGCTGTATTAGCTCATTCTTTCTTTGTTGAACGACCTTTTCTAAATCATTGAAACAATCAATGATATCCTGTGTGCATTTAGTATGTCTGTTGGATAAAGAGAATGATACATTACTAACAGCCTCAATAGCTTCCTTTAAGGTTGGTACATGGTCATAGGCTTTTTTAAGAAGCTCTCTTAAATTACTTTTTTCATCTTGGACAGCTTCTGTAAGACGAGCTGTCATATGTCCAGCATGTTCTATGTCGGTGCATGTCACGCAAATGGCCGTTTCACATTCTTTACAGTAAAACCGCAAAGATTGGTTAATGTGTTTTGGACATGTTAGCATATTTTGTTTTATATCAATTGTTTGTCCATCTTTAGTTTCATTACTACCTATTCGAGAATCCTCATCATTGAATAAACAATTATCACCAAGAGTCACCAAAGTGTGCATGTTAGTATTAGGATCTCCCTGGTGCTTTGAAGAGCATCGTTGGCAGAAATACTGATTGCAGTCCAAACATTTTGAAACACCGTTGGAAGATTTATACTGGCAATTTCCACAAACTGAAGTTTGTTCTAGTACGTCCATCAAATTGTTAATAAGAAAATTATTTTGAAGTCCAGCAACACCTTGTTTAGGAAGAATTGATTGTTGCCGACACACAGGGCAGGACAATGTCAAGCTTTCAGGAGGGGTATATTGTAGAAGACAACGTTCACAAAACGTGTGCAAACATGGAAGCATCTAGAAAAAGATAAAAACTACTGGTAAATACTTAATAAAGAATAATCCCTAAAGTGAAGCAAATGAGATCAAAAGAAAAAAGTTAGAATGTAACAGTAAAAATCGAAACATGAATCCCTATTACTATAAATTAAACGTAATGAAATTAATAAAAAAAGATTGGTTTACTTGGTTTTGTTTATGCCGGCCGATTATCAACACGAGGGGGGTAGCGATGCCCTCTGTGGGGGTCTTTCTAAGGGTACCTAACACGTATTTATTCAAGGAAATCCAAGGTTCGAAGAAAACCACGGAAAAACTCCGAACGGTTAGGCCGACGGTCGCGATTGGGTTCGAACCCAGCACCTACCATCTACCATTTTGGAGGTAATAAAAAAAAGACAACTGTGCGCTTGATATGTATGAACAATAATTGTATAAATTAAATTCAATGTTCTACTTTGTAATTTACTGTAACTGAAGTACACACTTTACCCTTTCATTCTGAATTTTAATGCTCAAATATAGATAAATAACGCAAGTAATTTTAAAAGAAAAATTAATTACTCTCATATTTGGTTATTTCATGTCAGATGGCGTATTTTAATGAAAGCGATTTGTTAAAGCAGAGTGTTTCAGTGACAGCTCTTTATTGTTTTCCGCCCTCTTTAATTCTACTTTTTGCTATTATCGCTCCCGTTGACTAGAAGATCCTATTTTAATTTCATGTAATGTGTTCCTATCAAAAACTGAATAAATACGACGGATATTTAAAAAAACGTAAATTGAACAATATATTGCAATTTCCAGAAATTGGTCTATTTTTATAACTGTAGTTTTTTTTTAAATTTTAACTGTAGAAAGAAAAAACAAAAATAAAAAGACGAACATACAAACGTAAAACTTTTTTGAGATTCTCCGGCGGTTCCCCCCCCCCCCCCCCCACCACCACACACACACACAAAATAATGATCAGTTATTTTCGATCCACTATTAAAAATTACATATAAAATTATTTAAATGTAAAACAAATATAAATAAAAACATGCTTCTACACGCACACACACATATATATATACTTATTTATTTGCAGAGAGAGATTGCAGTTTTATGGATCTAATGAAAAAATACTAAATTAATTCAGTCAACAAAATTTTAATTTTATTCACATTTATTTATAGATTTTTCTAATGAATATATATGTATTTTTCACAGCGAAGTAAATTAAAATACGCTATATAAAATTAAAATATGCTATTTTATTTTTATGTTGTTTAATAGCTATCAATTTTTAAAAGTTAACATTTTTTAAAAAAAATTTTCTTTTGAAAATATGATTTTTTTTTTAATCATTGGGGTCGCGTATTTGAATTGGAGTATCTGCTTCCAGTAAAAAATCTTTTCAGTGTTTTTAAAGCATAACAAGTACACTATATAAAAAAACAAAACAAGATGGGGGTTTAGAACGTTTACTTTTCCTTTATTAAAGTTTCTGC
Organism: Maratus speculifer; assembly: GCA_964019185.1. Lineage (NCBI taxonomy): Eukaryota > Metazoa > Arthropoda > Arachnida > Araneae > Salticidae > Maratus > Maratus speculifer. Next base: position 103,427,401 of record OZ025293.1, read on the forward strand.
AGCCATCTGCTGCAGAGCGAATGATTTTGGCAATTTGTTTTTAAAGTTTTGGGATGATTAGACGTTGTTCTTTATTGTCATAAATATAATGAGAAAAAACATCACGGTTCCTGTCTGTAATCAAAACTTCTATTTTAATAGCACGCATTTAAGTACACAGTATAGACATAAATGTATATAATTGTAAAATAAATGTAAATAAGTGTAAAATTAGTGTACGTAATTGTAAGAAAAATATAAATAATTGAAAATTAAACTAAATATAAAATTAACAAAAATGCAAAAATGTTATAGATATATATATATTTATGCATAAGTTTTTTGTTTTATTTTTTATTTTTCGTTACATTCATAAGATTGCAATAAAACTCTCTCTCTGTGTAAATAAATAAATATATGTGAATGTACTTAGAAACATGTTCTTATTTATATTTGTCTTACATTTAATCTTACATATACAGGGTGTCCCTAAACAAATGGTATATACGCTAGGGGGTGATAGAACACATCAAGACGAGTAATAGTAAATAGGAAACCAAGGGTCCCAAACGTCTTCCAAAGGAGATAGCCGCCATTAAAGTTTGGGGTCCAAAATTCCAAATACATATAAAAAACGGAAAAATTGGTCGATTGATTTTCGGTTTCCACTAAAATTATTCTTTATGTTGGAATTTTCTTGAAAATAAATTATAAAGATAAATTTCGAAAAATGCCGATAGAGGGCGCTTTAGACTTTGAAGTAATGAAAAACTATTTTTTGCCGTGATTTTTTGCATCTCGTTAAATGGTTTCGTAAGCTTAGACTTAAACTTAAATTTTGAGCTCAAAATCTGAATAGTTGGAAGCGGTTAAGTAGCACAAACTTAACTGTGTTCAGAGGGTTTAAATTTCAAATGATTATAAAAAACGGAAAAATTGGTCGATTGATTTGCGGTTTTCACTAAAACCATTCCTTATGTCGGCATGTTATTAAAAATGAATTATAAAGATAAATTTCAAAAAATGCCGATAGAGGGCGCCTTAAACTTCCGAGTAACCAACAACAAATTTTAACCGTTATTTTTTGTATCTAATTAAATGATTTCCAAAACTTGTTAAATGTTTTCGAAATCTTAGATTTAAACTTAAATTTTGAACTCAAATTCTGAATCGTTGGGAGGGGTTAAGAAGCGCAAACTGAAGTGTGTTCAGGAGATGAAATTTAACCCCCCCCCCTCTTCCCTCAAACACAGTTCACTTTTGCGCTACTTAAACTCTCGGAACGACACAGAATTTGATCTCAAAATTTAAATCTAAGCATTTGAAAGCATTTAATGAGATTTAAAAAAATAACGGTTAAAAATAGTTTTACGCTACTCCAATGCTTAAGGCGCCCTCAATCGGCATTTTGTGAAATTTATCTTTAAAATTTATTTTCAAGAAAACACTGATTTAAAGAGTAGTTTTAGCAAAAACCGCAAACGAATCGACTAATTTTTCCGTTTTTTTTTATAGTTTTCCGTTTTGTTTGAAATTTAAACCCTCTGAACACAGTTCAGTTTGTGCTACTTAACCACTCCCAACTATTCAGATTTTGAGCTCAAAATTTAAGTTTAAATCTAAGCCTACGAAACCATTTAATGAGATGCAAAAAATAACGGCAAAAAATAGTATTAGGATGGATTATTTCGTTAACTCAAAGTCTAAAGCGCCCTCTATCGGCATTTTTGGAATTTATCTTTATAATTCATTTTCAATAAAATACTGACATAAAGAATAGTTTTAGTGAAAACCGCAAATCAATCGACTAATTTTTCCGTTTTTTATAATCATTTGAAATTTAAAACCTCTGAACACAGTTAAGTTTGTGCGACTTAACCGCTTCCAACTATTCAGATTTTGTGCTCAAAATTTAAGTTTAAGTCTAAGCGTACGAAACCATTTAACGAGATGCAAAAAATCATTTGTTTAGGAACACCCTGTATATATATATATATATATATATATATATATATATATATATATCGGGGGACGAAAGATTCCGCGAAAATTATTTACAAAAGTCACCGCCAGGGGAATGTATAGCGCTGTATATTCGAAAAAGAGAGTTCAAAAAATGAAGAATCAATACTGAAATAAAATTACCGTTTTTTTGACGAATTTAGCAATTTAATCCAAGCTCAAAATGTTAAAGTTTACAAAAAGCTAAAAATTACATAAACACTGCTAAAGTTTCTTTATCTGCAATTTCCCTTACGGATCCCTAAAGAAAGCAACAGCAGAAGAAGAACTTCTTTATTCAAATTTCACGTTACATCTTTTGGCCCAGTCACAGCTTGTTCGGCTTTAAAGGTAATGTACTCGCCACACACTAGTGAAACATTGAACGAAAATACGTGCGACATGCGACAATTTCCCCCTAATAACAAAGAAAAAACCGGTTTGCGTCCTGTTGCACGATTTTTGACGTGTGTCTCCCTGATGTGTGGCGGGCCATAGAAGCAATTTCATTGAAAGTTATCTTTCATAATGTCTCCTTAAGGCCCCTGTCCTCGCTCGAGGAAACGCTCGCGAGCTAATGCTATTCCTATGGGGAAGCATTTTTCTAATAACGCTTTCGCATTTTGACATTTTTGAATAATTTTTTTTGCATTGGATAGCTGAGGTACATGCCGACAGCGCAACTTTTTTATTTTTTCGATTTTGGTTTCAGATATTTTTTTAAACAGCACTTTCAGTTTCGAAACCGGTTTTGAAAGTGAAACTAACTTTGTAAAAAATATCTGCCACCAAAATCGAAAAAGTAAAAAAAGTGCGCTATCGGCATGCACCTCAGCTATCCAATGCAAAAAAAATTATTCAAAAATGTCAAAATGCGAAAGAGTTATTAGAAAAATGCTTCCCCATAGGAATAGCATTAGCTCGCGAGCGTTTCCTCGAGCGAGGACAGGGGCCTTAACGATGTGATCTACTAGTCAAATTCTTTTACCTCAACCAGTGCAATGCGCCATCCGCTCTTCATGTTTTTAGAAACCACACACACACGCACACACACGAAAAAAGCATAAAGGTAACGGTTCTTTGTCAGTTAATGGTTCGGTTTAAAAGCAATAATTGAGAAGTTTGAGAAAACAGGTTCTCTAAATGTTCAGACAGGCAGAGAACGAAAACCCGTATCACAGGATACAATCTAAAAAGTGGCAACGGCGATCGCTCGTGGGATAGCTCGGAATCTAGATATGCCTTATTTTACGGTATGGAAAATCCTACGAAAGATTATCCACTACGATCCGTACAAGATCAGCCCTGTACAAGTTACGTCATACAGACCATGATAAGCGATTGACTTTTGCTCTCACTTTCCTTGCCCGAATGAAGTTGGATGCTTGGCCGTGGAAAATCTTATGGAGAGACGAGGCCCACTTTTATCTAAATGGAATTGTAAATACCCAGAACTGCCGAATTTGGGATAACAAGTCACCAAGAGCAATTAAGGAGATTCCTTTGCATTCACCAAAGATAATTGTTTGGTGTGGTTTCACAGCAGATATGATCATAGGTACATTCTTTTATGAGAACATTACTCCGACCAGACCTGTAACTTGTTCTGAACCGGAGACAAATATCGCCAAATGCTAAACAACTTTGTTATTCCGGCACTTGAGCAAAGACAGTGCCTGGAGAAAATCATTTTCATGCAAGATAGAGCCCCTCCACATATTTCTTTGCTGGTACAGCAGCTGCTATGACAGAAGTTCACAACAGAAAGAGTCATTAGTTTTCCAACGGAATGGCCACCTCGGTCTCCTGATCTTACACCCTGCGACTTTTGGCTATGGGGTTACCTAAAGTCCAAGGTCTATCATGGAGGTGTCCAGGACCTGGTTACGTTGAAGGATAAGATATGGCGAACTGTACGGGAGATTCCCGCAGACATGTTATTCCCTGCTGTTGTAAATGTTGTGCACGAATGCAATATGTGGTTCACAAAACGGTGGCCACTAAATAAACGGTAATTTTATTTCAGTATTGATTCTTTTTTTTTAAACTCTTTTTCGAATACACAGCGCAACATATTCCCCTGTCGGTGACTTTTGGAACTAAATTGTTTTTTCGCAGAATCCTTCGTCTTTTGCCTTGTTTAATCTTCCTACAAAATTTGGCGCCATTCTCGCAATTAGACCGCGCTACAGAACACTCTGAGTACCGTCAGTTTAATTATGGCCACCTTGTATATATACATAGATATATATAAATGTAATAGTGGTTCGAAAATAACTGATCATTATTTTGTTTGGGATAAAAAAACCCGTCAGAGACTCGAATCCACAGAGATCCAGAGACAGAAGTCTGGCGCGCTTTCAACTGTGCAACTTATGCATCCGTTTTCAGCATATTTTTGTCCTTTTATAAAAACGAGCAAACAAAAAACGTTGTTCGCAGTCTAGAAAAATGTATAGAAATTCATTAAAAGTCAAGGGAAAAAGAAATCCCCCACCCATACCTCCCAAAGGAAATCGGTTAATCTATTACGGAGACATTTTGAAAACCGACATAAAAGACATTTTTTGTGGTATTGTTTAAAATTTCGCAACATGTACTCCTTGCTTGTACACTGTGAAACCAAAATCGTTTCCGCTTAAATTTTTAAAGAGTCCTCTGAAAAAATATTTTTGAAACCTCAGACATTGAGATAAAGAACAAAGTGTAGTTTTTGAAGCTACAAAACTCCCATGTCTTCTTAAGATAGTTATTACTTCTACAAAATACAGTATTTTATGATGCTATGAATTTTTACAGCTATGTAATTATGTGTTCCTACAGGTTTCGCCCGCTAGTTTATTTATTACAGGTGGCATAAAATGAATTTTTTCAATAAAAGTTTTCCTTGTCATTTCACATCATTTCAAGTTATAATATAAGTGTATTTTGAAGTACGCCTGAGGTCAGAGACACTAAGAATAAATATCCTTCAAAGAGTTCTTCAATTAGCCGTTATTGCGATCCTTATTAAATGCGTAGTTGGAATAATAACCTAATCATGAGTTTAGTGACCGTCAAATATGGAACTCAGTGGGATGAAAGTTATCATTTATAGGCAAAATATATGACGTGAAAAACTTTCACCTATCTTTTTTTGTTAAAGTTGCTGAATATTACGAAAGACGAGAAAAAGAGTTTAATCAAATAATTGAATTATAAAATTAAATTTTGAATTTAAATTCATAGTATGAAGTATCGTATACATTTCGAAATTTTATGTTTATCACTAAATGAAAATGTTTTCCGATAAACAGACGAAAAAAATGAAAACAAAATGTGAGCGAAACGCAGAATTGCCGTCATACCACAAAATATTTATTGCTTCAGAGGTTTACACTTGAAGAGCGCAGAGTGCAGAGCCCCCTAGGAAAATATAAAACTACACGCAGGAAGCCGGATACCTGCTTTTTCAAAATTTAGTGTCGCCCTCAGGGGGAAAATATTATTATTACGAGGTAGAACTCGTCAAATTTTGAAGAAAGAAAATTTTTAAGGAAGAACTGTTTCATTAATATAACAAATCTACAAAATTAGTTACAATAAAAGATGCATCTTATATTGGTTAGTCTAACACTCAAATAAATATTGTTTTACCTTAAAGATTGTTGCTCTTCTATTAAAGACACTCTAAATTTTTGAAAAACTTTGCGTTTTTCCAGTGTATAATTTCAATTACGTTATTTTCAAAAGTGAAGTATTCCCACATGTGTGGAATTTTAAAGCCGCTTGAATGAAAATGATGCACTTCTACATAACTTACTTCTTTTAAGATTTAAACGACTTATTTTATATGAAGTCATTGAGATCTGTTGAAGAATTCCACATCTAGTCTTAAATAACATCTATAGAAAAACATGCATATAATGCCCACTATCTCTGAATAATATGCAAATCCAGCAAAAAAGCTATGTCGTAACCTTACCAAAAAAGAAAATCGGCTATCTAATGATGTCTGTATTTGTTTGTAACATTAATATGTATAGTTAAAATTAAATATAGTCCATAATAGATCACATTTTATCAGAAATCATTAATTTATACTTTTTCAAAATATCATGTATTTAATTTTTACTTAATTTTACATTTTTTTCAGTTGTTATGAGAAAATGGCAATAAAAGGATATAGTAATATATTATTTTCCAATTATTTTTCTTTTAGTTTTTACAGAAATGGCGTATTTCCATCATTACAGAAATGGCATTAAAAACTACAAAAAATTTAATATCGCAAAAATATCTTGAGATGTAGTTTTCAAACAAATCGCAGTTAAAAGTAATTTTTGTCCAATACGAAGGTATAAGAATTGAAAATGTGCGATGCTTAGAAGTTAAAGAAATTGCAGTAAAGATTATCAGTATTTAACCGTACAATGATACATCTGCTTCGTTTACGGTTGACTTATGTAACTTGACGACATTTTATTTCTTGCTAATAGCACATCGGAGATAACAAAGCAAAAATAAATAAATAAATAAATAAAACGAAGCAAAAATTAAAAAATCTGCAACATTTCAGACCTTGGTTAAGCACCAAAATGCTTTAGATTTCTAAGTGACAACCCCAGTAACTAACACCTAAAGGACTCTTTCTTGTTCAAATCACTATTACAAAATTTTATTTTAAATACATTTTCCAATTATTTGTGCTTTTGAAAGGATAGTGGAAATACATTAAGAAATATTGTTGGCAATCGGTTGAAAGAAATGTTTTTATTATAAAAATTATTTTTAAAAATAAATATAGTCAAAAACTCTTGTAACTAACACCAATTCTATTTTAAAAAACAAATAAATGACATGAAGTGAGTCAGTATCAGACGTTTTAATTTCAATTTTTTTTTTTTTTTTAGTTACATTATAATTAAGGAATTTATGCTTTAAAAATACTTTAATATTTACTAAAAAAAATATTTTAATCTGTTTTTAATTTTTATGTTTAAACGAATTTAAAAATGGTTTTTAAATTTTGAAAAAGGGCAAACACTCTTAATTTTTAAGTGATTTATCTTCAAATTAAAGAAATCAAGAAATAAGCATTTGTCATTATTTTATATAGTTTTTATTTTAAAAAATTGTACTCTTACAAAATTAATCTTTTTCTTTTAATCAAGCGCAATTCATGTATTTAAATGCTACTAAAGGAAAAATATAATCCATTGTTTTATTATTTGGTGGTCGTCTGTCTTTATCTTCCTAATTATAGCAATATCAAAGTGAAAATCAGCCTTACCTATAGTAGTCAAAAGTCTTTAAAAGTATGTAACAGCATTTTACTTCTGCACTGTTCTGTCTGTTTTCTGTGTCCATTGATAGGAATTTTCTTTTATTTCTTGTAGAAAGTTTACTACGCAACCTTTTAAAGATGTGCTCAATGTATAATTATACAATACGTAGCATAACATTCTCTCTTTCAGCTGACTTTGACATTTCAATTTAGTTTACGATTTTTTCTGTTTTAATATAGACAATAATTTGAATCAAGGTCCAAAGAATCCTGATATAACTTGTGTTCTGTCTAGGATTTTTTAAAACCCAACCTTTTTTAAAATCCGTAAAATGCATCCTCCCCTTTTTAAAAGTAGTGAAATGCTTTTATAGAGATTTCTTGTAAAACTTTTTCATACCACAGTATTTATAAAACTGTGTACCCAAGATATTGTAAAATAACAGAATACTCTCATTTTTTAGGAAAAAGACAAGAAGTTATTCAATAATGTAATGAAATTGCATTTTTAATTCATGATTCTATTTTTTTTTTAAATTTTAGTCGCTTTTTAGTATCTTTTCTTTCTTATTACAAGAATGGCTTACCATACCGAGATCTGCTTTGTTATTATTATATTTTGCGGAACACCAAATCACTTACATGCATGTAATACACTCATTTCTTCCATTTGCGCAGCCCATATGGTATTATCCACAATTTCAACAGAGTATTGAAATTTTAGCTGCTTCAAAATTTAGTAGAGGGTTTCAAATTAAATGAAATTGTTTCACTTAAAAAAATTAAAAATTATTAAAAATTATTCTGAATTAACAATTAAAATCAAAAGAAAGTTTATTTCTAAAGTGGTGTTTAATGATTGCTTCTTAATATAAAGTCTTTAAAAATTTCCTTTTTCACTTCAAGCTATTATTTAATTTACTATTGTTTAATTAGTTAAATCTAGTATTGATATTTGAAATCATAAAACACATGCATGTATCTTTTTTCTTTCATGTTTTAAGTTATAAAACATCACTGAAATCCCACAACTGACATTTATGAGCTAGTAATTGAAATATGGTATTAGACACTAGTAGAATAATTTAAATTTTAATAATTTTTACAGCATATTAAGTTCAAATTATAATTATGTATTTTTAAATAGTTCAATCAATTGATTTCAACTTTCTTTAATTTAGCCAATTACTGATACCTTTGTCAGAGACTGGTGACCAGCATTTCTTCAGTAACCTGAATTAAATAACTATAAACCATTGCCTTAAAGTATCATACGAATCTTTAAAAAAAAATCTACTACTATAACTTTAAGAAAATTTTAGGATGGATCCCTTATAATACAGGGTGATTCAGCTCGTCGGTGACAAACTTTAAGGATCGATAGAGCACACCTAGACGAACATTTTTGAATAGGGAATGTAGGGTCCCTGACGCGATGGTAAGGCGCTAGGCGCTTTCGAAAATTTGGGTGCCGAAATTCGAAACGTCATAAAAACTAGGGAAATGGTTAGATTTTCTTGCTTGTTGCGTCGAAATGATTCTGTTTGTTTAGACTTTCTTCAGTACCAATTTGATAAGCGTATCTCTTAAAACATGGATAGGGGGCGCTGCAGACTTTGGAGAGCTAGACAACAACTTTAAGCCCGTTATTTTGATAATTTAACACATGCTCGCCAAAGTTTATACTCTAACTTAAAGTTTGAACCCAAAAGTAGAGCCCTGCAAAAAGCGTAAGAGCCGGAATAAAATGTCAAAGTACAGGGTGGTCGAAACTCGAAGGCTCCTAAGAGATAAACAAACAGATTTCTTGACTTATGGCATGCATTTTCATGATTCTGTTTGCTGGGGCTCTCTGAAACTCAGTTGAACGGTACAAAAAGAAACATCGATAGGGGGCGCTTTGGGCAAAAAACATAATTCGTTGACATTTCGGACGCTAACTGGAAACGGGGCGCTACGATCAGTTAGTAATAATGAAAACACATTTTCTACCTCTGCTCAACACTTCTGAATAAATTTAGACCAAAAACATCAATGATACTGGAAATTTATTTACAAAAAATAACACTACAGAAGATGCTCGAAATTTCGACCTTGGGCCATGATGCAGGCTTCGCACCTCCGTCGCATTGAGGAGTGTGTGTTTCCAACAATGCCACGAGTATCTCTGATCTGCCCTGCAGCTGCCACAATGCGCGCCACAAGTTCTTCAGCACTGCTGACAGGTGTATGGCATACCTCGGCCTTCAGGTAACCCCAAAGAAAGAAATCCAAGCAGGTGAGGTCTGGTGATCGGGCAGGCCAGTGAACTGGACCCCCACGCCCGATCCACCGCTGGCCATACCTTGCGTTTAGATGGAGACGCACGTCGTTCGTGTAATGGGCCGGAGCTCCATCGTGCTGGAACCACATCTGGCGACGCGAACCTTCGGGTACGTGCGCCTCCTCCAGAAGCTGCGGCAGCACTTGATCCAGGAAAATCAGGTAATTTCCACCTGTCAGCCGTTCAGGTAACAAATAAGGGCCAATGAGGCAATCCCCCAGAATGCCGGCCCACACATTTACTGAGAAACGCTCCTGGGCTGCTCGGCTTCTGGTTTCATGTGGATTTTCATCACACCACACATGACTGTTGTGGGCGTTCCACATTCCCTCCCGGCTGAAGGTGGACTCGTCCGTAAACAAAATGCTGTTTACAAAACGGGGATCCCTGGATCTCATCGCCAAGTACCATCTTGAGAATTCCACTCGAGGGCCAAAATCCTGCTCTCTGAGCAACTGCACCCGCTGGATGTGGTAGGGGTGCAGATTCCGGGAACGTAAGATGCGCCACGCAGTTGCTTGCGAAATGCCAACATGTCTGGCGATATCTCTCGTGCTAAGACCTGGGTTGTCCTCAACCAGGTTAAGCACAGCCTCTTCGTTGTCGGGGGTGCTCACTGATCGCTCCCGTTCAGGCCTGCCTCCGTCGAAAGATCTCGTTGTGGACAACCTCTGGTGTACTCGAGCGAAGAAGGCATGGCAGGGGATTTGCCTGTTGGGGTAACGCTCGGCGTACAACCGCTGAGCGGCTCGTCCATTACAACCAGCAGCGCCATACGCCAAATGCATGTCAGCCAATTCAGAGTTTGTGTACCGTTCCATCCTACTACCGATCTGCAGACAAGTAACCCGAAGCTTAAGTAGGTACCGCAGGTTCAAAAGACGTGTCTGCGCATACAACTCGCGTTGTCGTCTACGCATTACGTATCTTTTGCATATCGATATGGTACGATATCTTTTGCATAAATCAGCAAAAAGCACCTTATGTAAATTTTATTGCGCGCATTGTGCATGATTGAAACCAGCTATGCTTGTTAAAAAAAAAAAAAAAACTGCAGTTTTAATAGCTTCTTATGATAAGTAAATTACTCTCTTGTTTTGTTTCTAACTGATCGTAGCGCCCCGTTTCCAGTTAGCGTCCGAAATGTCAACGAATTATGTTTTTTGCCCAAAGCGCCCCCTATCGATGTTTCTTTTTGTACCGTTCAACTGAGTTTCAGAGAGCCCCAACAAACAGAATCATGAAAATGCATGCCATAAGTCAAGAAATCTGTTTGTTTATCTCTTAGGAGCCTTCGAGTTTCGACCACCCTGTACTTTGACATTTTATTCCGGCTCTTACGCTTTTTGCAGGGCTCTACTTTTGGGTTCAAACTTTAAGTTAGAGTATAAACTTTGGCGAGCATGTGTTAAATTATCAAAATAACGGGCTTAAAGTTGTTGTCTAGCTCTCCAAAGTCTGCAGCGCCCCCTATCCATGTTTTAAGAGATACGCTTATCAAATTGGTACTGAAGAAAGTCTAAACAAACAGAATCATTTCGACGCAACAAGCAAGAAAATCTAACCATTTCCCTAGTTTTTATGACGTTTCGAATTTCGGCACCCAAATTTTCGAAAGCGCCTAGCGCCTTACCATCGCGTCAGGGACCCTACATTCCCTATTCAAAAATGTTCGTCTAGGTGTGCTCTATCGATCCTTAAAGTTTGTCACCGACGAGCTGAATCACCCTGTATAATTATAAAACACTATTATAATTAGGTAGATTTCGTATGAAATACTACCTATTGCATTGTCTCCCATGTTGGAATTTCTGAAAAATTTTTGCGGATTTACACGAATCATGACTCCTAAACCCCAAAACTACCATCAGTAAAAAAGTTTATCTATCTATCTATCTATCTATCTATCGGTGTATATCACTTTCTTCTAGACACGATAACTTCCATAATTATGCTCAGATCTTCATCAAACTTTTACATAAAATAAAGGGGCATAAAATCTCGGTTAAGTTCGTTAATGGGCAAAATCGGACCAAGGGGGTGGAAGTTAGGAGGGTTTTTGTGAAAACAGAAAAAACGCGATAACTTTTTAATTAAAATAGATATCGAATCGGTTTAAAGTTTATATTACTTCTAAAAAATGAGGAAAAAGCTTATGCGTGACAGATTTTTGATAAAGTTAAAAATGGGCTCAAGGGGCGAAAAAAACATGGTTTTTGGGAGAAAAAAATTCATAACTTCGTCAATTCTCAAGATATCAAATCCAACTAAATTTTATATAAATGTAGTCAATATTATCTAAAACTTTTGTATTTACAAGTTTTTGATAGGACCAATTTTTACCGATGAAAAAAATTAAAAACGAAAAGAAAAAGGGGGGAGGAAAAAGAAAAAACCCATAACTTACTCAATTCTTAAGCAATTAAATCTAATTAAATTTATTTTACATCTTCACAATAATATCTACAACTTTTATATTGACAAGTTTTTCATAGAACCAATTCTTATAGCAAAAATAAATTAAACAAAAATAGGAGTTGGAGAAAAAACCTCAAATCCAAACTGCTTATATTCTGACTCATTTTAAAATTCATTTTTGATTTTAAACGCATCCAAATAACAGATCCTCTTATTTAGCAACTATATAATGCGACTTATTGGCCAATTTTTTGATAAAGGCAGAATATATTTTTAAAAAGTCTGCCAAAAAAGGTATTTTGAACAGATTTCCCGAAGTTTTCACCATTAAAAAATTCATTAAGTATAACAAATTGCGTTTTTCATGAGTCATTTTTAAATTAATTTTTGTTCTCAAACCCATGCAATTTTCAGGTCCTATTATTTAGGAACTATATAACTTGACGTATTGGCCAGTTTTTTGATAAAGGCAGAATATATTTTTTAAAAGGCTGCCAAAAAGGGTATTTTGAACAGAATTTCACGAAGTTATCGTGATTAAAATTTGAGGAAATTTAAGAAATTGCGTTTTTACCGAGTCATTTTTAAATCTTTTTTTGTTCTCAAACGCATCCAATTTACAGGTTCTCTTATTTAGGAACTATATAATGTGACGGAGTGGCCAGTTTTTTGATAAAGGCAGAATATATTTCAAAAAAGGCTGCCAAAATGGGCACTTCGCACAAAATTTCCCAAAGCAAGATGATTAATGAACTGTGGGTATTCAAATAACAAATTGGTTATTTTATGACTCATTTTTAAATCCAATTTTGCTCTGACACGCATTCAATTGACAGTTTTTTGTTACTTAGGAACTATATAATGTGCGTATTCGTCGATTTTTTGATAAAGGGTGAATATATATATTTTAAAAGCTGTCAAAGTAAGCACTTCGCAAAAAAATTTCCCAAAGCGATCATGATAAAAGAATTGAGGTTGTATTCAAATAACAAATTGTTTATTTTATGACTCATTTTTAAATTCAATTTTGCTCTCAAACGCATTCAATTGACAGTTATTTGTTATTTAGGAACTGTGTAATGTGCCGTATTGGTCAGATTTTTGATAAAGACTAAATATATATTTAAAAAAATCTGTCAAAGTGAGCACTTCGCACAAAATTTCTCAAAGCGATCTTGATTAAAGAATTGTGGATGTATTAAAATAATAAATTGGTTATTTTATGACTCATTTTTAAATTCAATTTTGCTGTCAAACGAATTTAATTAACAGTTTTTTGTTATTTAGGAACTATATAATGAGCATATTGGTCAATTTTTTAAATAAAGTAAGAATATAATTCAAAATATATTGCCAAAATGGGCATTTAAGTAGAGATAGGCATTTTTTTTTTTGAGATGAAAACTTTTCGAAATCTACCTCCGCCTATAGGCCATGCCGAAAGGGATTTTTTAGAAATAAGATGGTTGCTTCAAAATGACATTTTTTGTGTTCTCAAAAGCTTCTTCCTCATTGAATATACTTTTGGCCCTCTAGAAGCAAATAAATTGACTCTAAAATAAAAATAAGTGCTTCGTTAATAGTGTAACGTTATTTTGGCGTTACAAATGGTCACAAAAGACAAAATTGAGATAACTTTAATTTTTCCCATAGTGACCCCCCCTCCCCCCCCCCCCCAGGAACCGTCACTTCGAGATTTCACTGCGAAGTCACCGTGGCCTATTTTTCAGTCACGAGTTACAAAGTGACAACAAAATAACGGCACTTACATTGTGTCACAAAACAGGATACAGACAACATAGCGAAGTCGCAGTAATTCATTTTACACTTTACATGACGGCAAAAATTGCATTTGGGTTGCGGTGCTTTCATATTTGGTCACATTTGGGTCACAGTACTGTGAGAGATTCTAATTAACTCTTTGAAGGGTGGTAGTATATTATTTATATCACTTAATTTTAAGCTCCAACTTCAACGTTTGCAAAATATTTTAAAATAAAATTTTGCTTTTTCAATGGATTTGTTCATAAATTCCAGTGACATTCAATCATTTTAACATTTTAGCAAAATAAATTTCTGTATCCTTCAAACGGTTATGTCTGAAAACACGAAATAACGCAAAAGTCACGATTCGCTTGGTAATGTTTCACAGGTTAAAAAAAATGCTGGTTGGAAATTTGCACGTCAAGCATAGCAAATGACATGTTTGTATTATAAAGTTTTATAAATATTTAGATCTGGGTACAATAGCTACTGACTCTTATAAAAAAAAGGATGAATGCAAATTTTGTTACGATTTTATACATTAAAACCAGTAATATGGAAGTAAAATGACTTTCCAGTGACTTTTAATTATACAGTAATTGATTAGTGTAATTTTAAATATACATGTAATATATGTATACTTTTCCTTAAAATAAATATTTTAGTTAAATTTGTGACGGTGCACTCATGCTGGGTGTCATTTGTCACGTTATATGCAGACATACTCATTAATTTAGGTTAAAACAACACAGTTTATTAAAATGATAAGGGCTAAAGGAAAGTGGAGCCAGTCTATAATTTCACTCACTGAGAACACTATGAAAAGCTAAATCATACTCACAGGCTTCCGTCTAGCTCAGTCGGGGCACCGTCTAGCACTTGACACTATTTCCTGGCTGATCTACTAAACAAATCTTAATTTCACAGCCCGTGGCTGTGGATATTTCTTTATTTCTCAAATAATCAAAACTAAACTTTCTTACCAAGGCCGAATCTTTAATCCACTATCTGAACTCCTTTTCGCTTTACTGGAGGCCGTAGCTATTTTCTAATCGTCAGCACCTTACTAAGCAATCATCAACTTCGTTGTCTAATGGCGGAATACACACAGAGGCTGCTGGCTACTACCAGAAACACACAGACGCTGGCTGCTGGCTAAGGCCAGAAACACACAGACGCTGGCTAAGGCCAGAACACACACCACAAACTCACACCCAAGCTTTTATACGCGACAAACTGAGATACTTCTCATTAACATAATACTAATAACCGCGAGCTAACTGCGGAATTCGAAAGAGCACACACACTCTAGAAAGTTAAAGTAAAAGAGAGGATAGATGTCACTTTTACGCCTACAAAATGTTAAATTATTGACGTCACGATCTCAGAAACACTAGAGTGCCTTTATGACTAAAGGTCACTCCCTCACAACCCCCCCTCGAACTCCGCAGAGAAAAAGGGCTGGGCTAAATGCATGCCCAGAACTTTTTCTTGTTATAAATTTAGAGCCGTAATCAAACACAGTGATGGGTGAAATTTAGCGCCGAAACATAACTTTTAAAATATTAACTTTAACCCATCACAACCAAAAAAAAACTCAGTTTGCCTCAAATATTCATATATTCAATCCAATCATTCTTCTATCTTACAAATAGCCTCCGTAAAACTTCCAAAAACTCGTAAAACTTTCAAAACTAATTACTTCTTCTTTCAAAACAACCCACTCCACTGGGAGTGCTAAAATTTCTCAAAACACTAACCTTCCGAAATTTTCCTCGATATTGCAATGCAACTATAACTTTACCCAAAAATTTCTCCATAACTTTTAATATACTAGAATTCGCACCAAGTCCAAAAAACCCAATGCGCAAAAACTTTCCTCATCCAAATTCCGACTTCATCTAAAATTACATTTACTTCATACTAAACTAACCCTGCTACTACGTAATACCTACATCCCCATTAGCCAATGAACTAACTCCCAAACTTCTTCAGACTTAACTCCACTTGAACAATAATTGGGGCACATACGTACAGCGGCATATCGCTGTGCTTATGCAATAATAAAAAAATATCAAAAATTTACAAAATGACGTCATCAATCTCTTCATCTGTATTAACTAAAAGAAAAATAGCAGAATCAATACATAACAAAAGGTATACTTCCCTGCAAGAAAATCACATTAACATTCAATTTTAATACAATACAATTTCAAATTCAAATGCAGCTTAAAACTTCGCAACTTGCGGAAACCATTCCCAACTAAAGTACAAAACGCAACTCATAAAACACGAACGATAAGAAGAAAGTTAATTCATTAAATGTTAGTATAAGAGATAGAAACGCGTGTCAAGGACTTCTTGACCGCAAAACACGTGCGCGCCTGAACCGCGGCGCGTGTACAAAATAACCCAAATTACTATCTGTACTTTCTGAAAATTTAAACATACATTAACATACATTTTATAACACATGAACAATAACAATATAGTAACATTTTAACAAATAACATAACAATTTAACAATAGATCCAGAATTTTTAAAAGCAGTTAAGACCAAAATTTCCAACATACATAAAACTAACAATTTTGCAAACAAATTTTGAACACAATTAAGCACTAAACGTGAGTCCGTCAAAAAATTCCAAAAATGGCCAAAAGTACAAAACAGTCTCTCTGCTTTCTATTCCTTCACATTGCTACCACATATATGCACTCTAATAGAAATTTAATAAAGAACATTATCACCCAATCATAGAGACGATTCGCTGCTGGCAGGCTTCATACTGCAAGATGGCTTTCTCCTCCTGTCCCAGAAGGCTTGTACGAAGGATCTCTCGTCATCAGAACTGTACGGTGACGCCACAGTTGACTGTCGTGCCTGCAGCCTGGTTCTGAATGGATGCCGTGGAATACTCGTAGGATCCACTCGACGACTCTGCTCCGGCCGGTTCGCTGGGTTCACTCCATGGCGAAGTTCACACTGTTGTTGCCGGTAATCTGAGAGTTGCCTCCTCTTTCTAGACGCACCCGAAGTTACCGAAGATCCAAGGCCACGTTTCTTTCCGGACCTATGTAGTTTCTTGTTAGGCAAAGATTCGGCATTTAAAGTTCGCTTAACAGTTTTACGAGTGTCCAAACGAAATCTTTTCTGGGGATTAACCACTGAAGATGGTGAACTATTAGATAATTTATGTTTGTAAGATTGCTGTCTCATAGGTGGAGGAACTGGACAATTTATAATTTTTTGTCTTTTATGACACACAGAGTCCGATGTATTTGACACAGTTCTCTTATTTTTATTATACTTTGCTCTCGGATTGCTAGGCTTTCGACTTTCAATAACAGTCTTTGGAGCTGTTTGACCAAATTTTCTTCTTGAATATTGATGAAAAGAATTAGACGAAGAAGTGCTGGACTCGGGACACTCATTGGATCGGGAATTTCGCGAAACACCACTCGACATATGAGAACCTTCACTACCATTTTCTCTAAACTTATACACTCTAACCTGATCCAGATTAACAGTCATTCTTTCACCATTGACATCAACAACCAAATTATTATTTCGAACTTCCAAAACCTCGAACGGACCTACAAACTTGGGACCAAACTTAGCTACTCTCTTTTGACGACTTGAACTTAACCAATGCTTTTCTACTAACACAAAATCTCCAACTTTCACTTCTAACTCCCTTCTACGCACATTATAATACTGAGCTTGCTTTTCTTGCGCTTTTCCCATTTGAACCTGAG
Source organism: Maratus speculifer (assembly GCA_964019185.1). NCBI lineage: Eukaryota > Metazoa > Arthropoda > Arachnida > Araneae > Salticidae > Maratus > Maratus speculifer. The sequence continues at coordinate 103,444,908 of OZ025293.1, forward strand.
CTTCCCTAACCAGCCTCTCAATATCCTGACACATGTACTGACTTTCCGCATCTGACACCATAACTAACCTTTGGAATGGAGTAATAACTTTTCTACCCAAAAACAATTCAGCAGGCGTTTTCCCCGTTGACTCGTGAACTGCCGTACGAAGTGCGTACGCAAAATGCTGAAGAAACTGGTCCCAATTTGCATGATGAGAACCAACATAAGAAGAAATCATTAATGTACGATTTACACGTTCAGCCATATTAGACTGAGTAAGTTCCATACCGTCCTCAGTCTGCAACTTTTCACACAAAGACTTAAAAATATTGAATATAAAATCATAACGAAATGGTTTACTAGCAACTAGTGCGTCAAAACCAATATAAATTTCATTAGTTAAACTCGGTTTATCTGAAAAAACTTTACCACAATCGACTAAAGACTTATTAACCTCCATTTTCTTAACCACACTTAAACCCGACTCCTCCAAATTAACTGACACTGAAACAGGCTCTTTCTTACTCACATTCTCATCCTTATTCACGATTAACGAATTTTTAAAGAAATCCAAACTAATTCCTCTATCCCTCATATAATCCACACCAACTATACAATGCACTGTTAATCCATCCAACACACAAAACTCCCAACATGTCTTAACCGAACGAATTTCAACTTTCAATTCCACTGAACCTTTATTATCGCAAGCTACTCCCTGTGCTGACTGAACCACCAGACTTGACCTTTTCAACTTCTTATACGAAAAATATTTCCGATAACAATCAAAAGAAATGAACGACTTATCTGCCCCTGTATCGAAGACACTCTTAACGACAATACCATCTAACACAATTAACACTTCAGGTAACTCAACCGGATTAATAGTAATTTTATTTAAACTCACAGAAGGCTTTTTCGATCTGACCTGTGACTGCATACCTTCCGAAATACAGTCACTTACCAGTTTAACTGACCCGACCTCCTCACACCTCTCCTTTGCACTGATCTACCTTCAAAATTCTCATCCGAAGTTAATCTCCTTACTTGCGAAGAAACATTCCTGTCCCGTACTCCCCCACTATGATCATAACCACTATTCTGTCTATTTTCATGCATATTTCTCTCACCACTTCTAAAATTATTAGCACCACCACCATTCCTATTACCATTACTCGTATTCGACATATTACGACCAAATCCATCACTTCTATTACGCACATTACTATCCGGAAATCGCTGTCCCCCTCTCACAAAATTACGTTCCCCCTCATTTCTCAAATTACTATCCGTGACAGGTCTCTGCCGAGGGTTACGCAAATCCCGTTGATCCGAGCTATGCCGAGACTCATACTTCGATAATATCTGGTGCATTTCTGCAAAATTCTTCGGTGCTCTAACTTCAATAAAGTCCTGTATATTTGGATTAAAAAGAGGAAAAACAATGTCCAACAACTCCTCAAATGTAATATCTAAATCTAATTTATTTTTTAGTTCCAGCTTACGAAGATAAAATTTTGACGCCGACTCATATATATTCTGCTTATTACAATAGAACTCTTTTCTCAAAATACTTTTATCTTTAACGGGAGGAAATGCCTTCTTTAACTCAATTACAGTTTGTTCAAATCTTTTCGCTTCCTCAGTAATCAAAAACTTTCCTATATTTTCTAACCACAAAAGTGCTTCGCCCTTTAACGAGCATTTAAGCACTACGTACCTGTTTTTCTCAGGTATATTATTGAACAAAATATAATCATCTAATTTCACTAAAAATTCACTAATATCACCCTCACCGGTGAAATACACCCGTGGCACAATCTCAAAATGTCCGACATTTCGTTGGGCGCCATTTGTGACGGTGCACTCATGCTGGGTGTCATTTGTCACGTTATATGCAGACATACTCATTAATTTAGGTTAAAACAACACAGTTTATTAAAATGATAAGGGCTAAAGGAAAGTGGAGCCAGTCTATAATTTCACTCACTGAGAACACTATGAAAAGCTAAATCATACTCACAGGCTTCCGTCTAGCTCAGTCGGGGCACCGTCTAGCACTTGACACTATTTCCTGGCTGATCTACTAAACAAATCTTAATTTCACAGCCCGTGGCTGTGGATATTTCTTTATTTCTCAAATAATCAAAACTAAACTTTCTTACCAAGGCCGAATCTTTAATCCACTATCTGAACTCCTTTTCGCTTTACTGGAGGCCGTAGCTATTTTCTAATCGTCAGCACCTTACTAAGCAATCATCAACTTCGTTGTCTAATGGCGGAATACACACAGAGGCTGCTGGCTACTACCAGAAACACACAGACGCTGGCTGCTGGCTAAGGCCAGAAACACACAGACGCTGGCTAAGGCCAGAACACACACCACAAACTCACACCCAAGCTTTTATACGCGACAAACTGAGATACTTCTCATTAACATAATACTAATAACCGCGAGCTAACTGCGGAATTCGAAAGAGCACACACACTCTAGAAAGTTAAAGTAAAAGAGAGGATAGATGTCACTTTTACGCCTACAAAATGTTAAATTATTGACGTCACGATCTCAGAAACACTAGAGTGCCTTTATGACTAAAGGTCACTCCCTCACAAATTATTTGCAAAATGAAAGCAATTTTCTGGACAATAAGAGACAGAGCATGCGTGACGCTACGATGCAGACTGCTCAAATCGGCAACTTTAAAAGAGTTTCAATTTACACATAACCTACATCGTAATATAATGTTAAATTGATATAAAATGAGCAGCATTATAATACTCACCTCAGATGGCAAAATGTCTAGCGCCATCCTTGATGATACTCTTACAATTTAAAAAGAAAACGTTGCTTAATATATAATATGCTTACCTTTGGATTAACAAATCTACCCATGCATATACCACAGTTAAGGAACTGTGCCTCACCGCTGTCCCTAGATGAAACTATGCTCTCCACATCATCTGCCATGGCTTGTTTCGAAGACCAGTGCTCTAGTATGAAATCACAGTATCCCTCGCCTACGCCAGGTTGGTGAGGATAGCAATCCCCAAGCTAAGATAATATACAGCAATTAATAATTTTTTAAAAATGCAATTAAAACGTAGGTAATGTAATTGAAAACATATTGCTGAGCAAAGTAAAACAAGATGGCATTAAGAAAGTTACGAGATGTTAAGAAAACATATAAAAAATAAAGATAACAGTTCAGAAATCATATCAAGTCGCAGTAATTAAGGTATCTTTTGAAAAACTATAATAAAAAAAATCAATACTGAAAGCATATGATATTCAATACAAGTTCTTCAGAGTAAGAAACTTGATTATTATCTTGATGCATGTAATAGTTTCGGAGTATTAAATTGCAAATCAAAATATAAGTGTTCTTTTACTAATCTTAGAAGAAAGTTCGCATTCAGAAACAGATATTTTTTATGCAAGATAAGTTTTTGTGATATTTTTACGAAAGAGTTTATAAATTTACCAAAGCATCATTTGCACATCGCTGAAACTCTTTTTGGGTAAAGATGTATTAGATTGTCCCAAAAGTTTCTTCCGTTTTTTTTTTGCAAAATAATAATAATAATAAAATAAATAAAAACATCAAAATTTCGATAAAGGCAATATTTTATTGGAAATCGCTTGTGTCAATCGGTTGAACATACCTTCTATATTTCTGGTAGTCCAATAACAATTTCTCTCCAAAATTGTTTTGATTTGGTGGCAAAATACTTACCGAAAGGAATTTTTATGTCATTCAAAGAGTTAATTATTTGTTGAACAGAATTTTTGAGAGAAAGAAACAAACAGTAGTCGGACGGAGTAATATCCGGAGAGTAAGGAGGATGGGTGAGAATGTCTAAATCGAATGCAAGAAGTTTATTTCTGACAGTCAAAGATATATTTGAAATGGAGTCGTCATAATGGAGAATACATAATGGATAAGAGATAATACCTTGTTTGTTTGCTATTTCGGGATGTTTCATGGCTATTGCTACCTTCAGTTCGTTTAGTTACCTTTAGTAATTTTCAGATTTGGTGGTCTGGTTAGGCTCGTAGTAAATCCAATTTCCCCGAATAGAGACGAAAACTTTCTTCTATAAGAGTCCGGCTTTAGCAACGGTATGGGACCTTTATCTCGACTGGATAAGGATTGTTTGCTTTCCTGGTTGTTGGTAGTATCCAACTTTCGTTCACAGGAACCAAGCTTCTCAAAAAGGGATCTTTTTGATTTTGAAAATGTGATCTACAAAGTTGCTCACCAACAGGTCATGGACAGGTCGGCCACTAGCAACTATTTTTATATTCTATTAGTACCAATATTTTTAAAAAACACGTTTTGAAGTATTTTTCTTTTGAAAATGTTGTCAAAGTGTGAGTAAAAAAAATTTATTTTCAGAGAGTGCTGACAGTTGAATTAAAAAAATAGCACATGAATTTTAAAAGAAGCTTTTGGGACAATATTTGACTGGGAAAAACAAATACCTTGCGTTTGACTGAGATGTTCTGACACTCCTTTTGGACGTTGTTCTATCCGATTATTATTTCTTTTTTCACTCGAAAATTGAATTCACAAAAAAAAAAAAAAAAAAAAAAAATTAACTGTTTGAAGGACATAAAAAATTACCTGGGTAAATATTTTGGAACCAAATCCAAAAATTTTTGGAAAGAAGACATTGTAAGACTACTGGAAATATAGAAAAAAGTTCGCAGGAACAGAATAGATCAGATATTCTTCAATAAAATTTCGCCGTTTTCGAAATTTACTGGGGTTTATACCAATCTTTCCGCACACAAAAAATTTGAATGCGTGCAATTACATACATTTGTATAAAGAATGTCCACAATTGGCTATACAGATCATGTTTATCATTTTAACAAACAGCTATAGTAGCGAATGAGGTAAAATCTCATAATGTGACGAAGTTCCTCGCATTTTAATGAAGATTTCTTAATGCTTCATATGCTTGTGATCGTATAATAAATCAAGTTGGGAGGAAGAACTACCTTTTCATTTTCACATGAGATACGTCAGTGCTTTTGACTGAAGTGTGTTTGAGGGGAAAGCTATATAGGTCCTCTCAAAGTCATTTCATATGTACTCTGAAGTGGCGGTATCTGGGGTATATGCTGGGGTATAATTCTTTTTAAGAGAGGCCACATAAGGAATTTTTTTTGCTTGGAGCAAATATGTACTCCAGTTCCCCTTTCCACTTATAGAAATTCATGAAGAGGTTTTATAAATTAATCAGTTTCTATCTGCAACAAAATTATCTTAATTAAAAAAAATCAAGACCATACTTAACAATAATAAATATTTTATTGTAATTAAACGATAACTTTATACGCTTAAGCCAAAAGGCCATTTTCCAGTACAGACTTAGATAGTATATGCGCTGATAGGTACATATTATTTTATTTTTCTACAATTCCTGTCAGGAAATATGGATTAAATGATTATTGCCATAACAGTTTTGAAAGTTTCTTAAATTATTCTTACATTAACCCTTCTTTTAATATAAATAAAATATTTATCTCAAAATAATTTTATTTGCCATCTACCAATTTTGATTATGTTATTAGTAAGATGTGCTATAGAAAATTTTTTTTTAGTTAAATAAAATAGTTTATATGTATATAAGGAAAACCAGAAAATTTTTTCATGGCCATTATGCTTGAATTACGTTTGATTATATTCCAAAATACCCATTATTTCTAGAAAATTAGCAATTAATTACACCGGTAGGGGAATCCTCAAAGTAATCTTAAAATAATCACGAGATACACATACATAGTTATTGCATGTTTTCTACTTCCCAGTTAGAATAATCCCAACGTTTATGACAGGGTTGGCAAGTTTCTTCCGCAGTGGAAAAAACCGCGGAAAAAAACCATGGAAAAAACCGGCCGGAAGAAATAGATTTCTTCCAAGTGGAAGAAATGGAAGAAACTGTTTTTCTTCTAGAATTTACCATATACTTTTAATTTTGTAGGATATACTAAATATCTTCTTCCTATAATCTTATATGAATTAATTCCATTAGACCAAAACAAATTTAAATAAATACATATGCTAAATTAATAATTAAATCCGTTTTTTAGCCAAGATCACACACAATGCCTGTCTAAAGGTCTTCAACCATTGACTTAATGAAAATAAATTTTATCCAAAATTAAAATGCACAAAATTAATTAAATGTTATTCATTTCAATTTAACCAACATATTTTTTTTAATTATTTAAATTTCTGAAACTTGTAGTGAATAGTAAGGATTCTTTACCAATAATAGAATGAAACCCATTTAAATTTCTGAAACTTGTAGTAAATAGTAAGGATTCTTTACTAATGATAGAATGAAACCCATTTAAATAAAAGCTTTTAATTTATATCAATTTTATTAATGTAAGTAATATACAATAATTACTGTAATATTAAAATCTTAATATTAAATTTTTAATATTACTGTATTAAACAGAGATCAATCAAAAATATGGTTTCATTTTTGGCCCAAAATCAGAGTTTTGTCATAAACGTGACTGAAAAATTAGCTTGACTAAAACTCTTAGTATTCCAAAATTCTTGTTTCTTCCTTCGGAAAATTTCAACATTAGTCATTGATTTGAACTGTAAAAGCTCTAATCTCTAATGAGTGTATTTCAATGAACTTCGTTGTTTATAATTATCAGTCATGAATTAGCAATCATCTTATAGAAAATTTTTAGTTTAAACTGCATTAGAGTTTGAAATATTTTTGAGAAATTCTAGAATAATAAAGGATCATTTGCAAAAGTCATTATAGAAGAAAAATGAAGATGTGTATACTTAAAACTAAAATATTTTTTAATTAAATGAAATTCGTATAATTAGAAAATGGTCCTGGGTCATTGATGAATTAATTGTGTTTTATTGTATATGAAAATAAAGTTTTTGGATAATTATCAATTGTACATAATTAATAAATACTATACATATAATTAATTTACATTTATGTATATTTATGCATGTATTAATTACTTTAAAACATACAATTTAATTACTTAAATTTTTTTTGGATGTTTTCATTTTTGGCTGAAACTTTGAGTTTTCTGAGTATCGATCGATCCTAGTATTTTAAAATCTAAATTTTTTTGGTACAGTGCAGCAAATACAGCATACAGCTCATATTCAAAATATTAGAATAATTACCTTTTTTTTAGAAATTGAAAATATCGTTTGGTAATTTAATGTCTTTTAATGAAAATATGCAAACGATATTTTTATTAAGAACTTATTGTTGATTAAACTTACTTGTTATCTTAAATTTAATATCATTTTTGAAAAGATTAATTGCAAAAAAAAATTATTTTGAAAAGTCAAAATATTAGAATATTTATTCAAGTGGTTCAAAATATTAGAATATTTCACATTAATTCTCCTTTAATTATTACCAATTCTTAACTGGTGGCATAATTGATTAAATTCAGACTATTTTATTTAAAATCAGTATTCTTTTTTGCAGTTTGTTTCTTTTTCGTCTTAAAATGGGCCGTGTGAGTGATATTCCTGAATCTACTAAACTTCGTATGGTTAATTTGTATCGACACGGTAAAAATCAATGTTTTATAGCGAATTATTTACATTGTTCGCAATCGAGCGTTAGTAAAATACTAACACAATATTCAAAAATTGGAAAATTTCAAAATAATCGTTGAAATGGTGGCCGAAAACCAAAAACATCTGCTAGAGATGACAGGAAACTGAAGCGTATAGTTAAGAAAACCCGTTTTAAAAGTGTGCGATTCTTGCACCGAAAATGGAAAGAAGAAGGAGTTGAAGTTTCTACATCGACAACATTAAGACGTCTCCATAAATTTAAATTTGAATCTCGTGTACCGAAAACAAAACCTCTCATGACTGCAAGACAAAAGCGTATAAGATTGAATTGGTGTAAATCAAGACGTTTATGGAGCAACGAAGATGGGAAAAATATATTATTTAGTGATGAAAGTATGTTTTGTGTTTCATATGGTAATCAAGGTATTCGAGTTTGGAGAATGAAGCAAGAAGCATTTGATAAAGAATGCCTTAAACGTTCCGTAAAATTTGCTGCTAGTGTCATGGTTTGGGGTTGTATGAGTGCAGAAGGACCTGGAAAGTTATGCATCGTCTACGAAAAGGTTAACTCTCTGATATATCAAGAAATTTTAGAATATTACATGATTCCATCATCAGAAGATTTATTTGAAGATGATTTCATCTTTTAACAAGATTTAGCGTCCCCGCATACCTCGGTGTCAATTAAGAATCGGTTCCGCCAACGCAACATTAAGGTACTTCCTTGGCCACCAAATTCACCAGATCTTAATCCCATCGAAAACTTATGGTGTATAATGAAGAAAAAACTTCAAGAAAATCCTCCTTCAAGTAAAACTGAGTTAGTGGCACGTATAAAGTCTATTTGGGCTAATATTGATAGAAATGTTTGTAAACACCTTGTATATAGTATGCACGATCGATTGTACGCTGTTATGAAAGCTAAAGGGGATTCTACAAAATATTAACTACCATTTACTTCATATTCATAAGGTAATATTGTTGCGTAAAATAAAATATTCTAATATTTTGAACCAATCTAAATTTTATTCTAATATTCTGGTGTGTTTAAGGAAGCTGTATACCTAATTTATTGTGCTGTATTTTATATTTTATAAATGTTAAAATCTTATCTAAACATTCCAGATTTAATTTATAAGAAATTTAATTGCATTTACTTAGTATAAAAAATAAATAAATGACAAATAATTTTTTCTTATTACTTTTTCCCAATTATTCTAATATTTTGAATATGAGCTGTAGTATAGCAAAAAAGATTTTTAGCAATAGGATGCTGCAATTACTTTCTCAACTTAAATTTGATGAATGCAAAAAATAAAGATTTTTTTTGTTCCAAGTCATATGCTTCAAGATAGTTTAAAAGCATTTTGACATACTCATAGATATTTTTAGAACACTACAGCATTGAGATATTCATGCTAGATCTCAGTATAAATAATTACAAATTTATTTATTTACTGTGTTGCACAGTTTAAAATAAGGCATTTTTATATAATAATAATATATTTTTATATGAAAAAGAAACAATTTGCTTTTTTATTTGTTTTTTTTCTCTTTTTACATAAATAGTGCAATTATTAGTAATAATAATAAAAATCCCTCTACCTCTAGAGTAGTAAAAACCCATCACCTGAAAATGTCTGCTGAACCTGAAGTTTGTTATTAAAAAAATAATTTATCTTTGCAAAAATAAATTAAATTTTCCAATTTAGATTTCATGAAATTATACTTTAATTCTTTTATATAGTTAATGTACTTTAACTTTGAGCATTTAATTTGGTTTCTGGTAGTTTCTTCCATTTCTTGCAGTTTTTTCCATTTCTTCCAGTTTCTTCCGGTTTTTCCAGTTTCTTCCACTGTCCTGGAAGAAATAGGTTTCTTCCGGAAGAAACCCAACCCTGGTTTATGATTTTTTGAGGGGGAAAAAAAGGTTTGTGATTTTTTGAAGATTTTTGGAAAATTTGGTCGGAATTCTGTTGGCATAATTCACGCTACCCTGCCTTGAATAAGTAAATTATATTTACAAACTAACTGATCCACCCGCAGTTGCTTGGGCCTGGGATACTTAAGTATACCTAAAAACTGAAAAGAACTTTAAATATGCAAACATATGTACTTAAATTACAAATTAAGTAAAAATATTTACAATAAAATATCTTAATATAAAATTTCTTCCAAAAGCTTAGATATGCTTAATATATTGAATAAATGTCGACTTTATACATTTTTCTCCGCCAGGAGTCAGATTTGGTGTTGAGGGCCAACTGCTTTCTGCGTACATTTCAGATTTTGCATGATTTTATATTTTTAAACAAAAATCTAACCTAATGAATCGAGCTCTGCTACCTTCGGCAGCGTATATCGGGTGTGCTGAATTCTGCGCAAGTCCAGTTTTTACAAACGAAACACGAATTTGTATTATTTTTTTTAATTCTTTCAAACAAATAAAAGTTACTTTTATAATGATTGCTGATTTGATTTCTGACATTTATATATTTAACTCTTTTAACTATGGCAAAAAGTTTTTGCTATTATGAAATCCTAAATAATAATAATAAAAAAAAGAAACCCAATTAATTCTTATCCCCACATAAAAAAAAAAAAAAAAAAAAAAAAAAAAAACTCAACATAATCGATCAATTATTTCTGGAGTATTTAAATTATCTTTAAACATTTTTAACACATAGAAAAAAATACCCCCATCTCCATGCTAAATCTGTCGCAATCCTTTAACCTCTTCGCGACGGGAGCTTTTTACGAAGTTTTTAATGTTTTGTCACCGGTTTTTGAAAACTGAAATTTATGTCTTATTAAATCAAGAAAATGATCCGATTAAGCAAAGCAAATTTTACAGTAAAGTTTTACTGGTGGGGTTAAACATGGATTCTTAAGCCATTTTGCGTCACGTATACGTGTCGCTCGTCCCCAAAAGGTTAAACTACGAAATTATATCGCAGGAGATTTTCCC